>CM035840.1:342980364-343580364 GCA_020510985.1 Pholidichthys leucotaenia
GGAAATACCAGGAGTTCTATTTAAAATACAGCTTTATCGGGACAGGCTAACGGCATGGCTAAAGCTGAAAAAGCCTTTCTTGATCAGTGAAGAGTTGGTCCTGCCTGCTGCTGTCACGAGCTGGGTCCGATGTTCTGCCAGACTCAGTCTCGTGACTCTTTTGTTATATTCATATCACTTTGTTATTGTCATCCTCTTGTTCTCCTGTACATTCCCGCTGAAGTGCTGATCTCCCCTCCAGAGCTTTTCCCCACTCTGAAGCACTAATTATAAGTTTTTTTCTCTGCTTGGCATTTTTGTATTTTGGGCACTTTGTGACTGTTATGTTTCTTTATTTAATAAACGCGCAACACCACCAGCGTTTGGGCTGTCTCTCTTCGCCTTTTAGAGGTGCACATGACAGAATGTGGCGACCAGTTAAAAGCCCAGCTGCGGTTTTTGCGTGTGTTTTTATCACCTTTTTGTGTTTTCTTCACCTACCTGTTTTTGAACTTACCATGGACTTCAAGGTTTTTGGTCTGAGCGCGTAGGAGTGCGAGGTGGCAGAGCAGGCAGTGGATTTCACCTCTAATGCTCGTGCCACCCTCCCTCCGGAGGCAGTTTTCGGCTTCCTGGACAACGCAGTCGGGATGATTAAGACATGCCCCAATCTGTGGAGTTACCCGGGTTTGACACCGTTCCTCACGATGATATTCGAGTCTTGACAGCGTCTCGAGGAAGTGGTAAAAGAATCTTCCCCTGTACAACTCCGATTGCCTCAGAAGTGTTCCCGGAAGCAGAGAGTTTGCTGTCCTCGTCCTGAGCCCGTGCCATCTTCTCCCCGCCTGACGGCCCTTCAAGCCCTTGGGGAGACGGAGCACCACTTCGGAACAGCAGCAGACATCATCACCCCCCAGGAATTCAGGCAAGTGCTTATTCAAGCCCTCTTTCTCTCACCTGAAACTGCTTGCCTGATTCCTGATGAGGAGACGCAGATTTCACAGCCCACTGGGTCTCCATCATCAGCTGCTGTTACTATTTTTCCTTCTTCTGTCTCCCCTAAATTCCCGCTGGTCCTGAGAGGGAGTCACCGGATAATGGAGGAGCCTGTGGTCCTGAAGGAATCTGCCCCACGAAAACAGCGCCATCCTGTCCCGGATCGCCAGAAGAAGCAGCCTGCCTCTCTGGCAGCTCATTCCCCATCTCCAGCACTGAAGCCCTCCTCAGCAGTGCAGCCGTCCTCTCTCTCTCTCTTCCAGCTGAATCCCCAGCTTTCTCCAGGTCTGTAGCTGCTGTCTCCTGCTCTTCTACGGTGTCATCTCCTGCTGCCGGGAGGTCCTCTCTGTGTTCCCCTTCCACGTCCGTCTCTGTGATTAAAGGGGTGGCTCCTCCTCAGTCCTCAGAGGGGCCCAAGCTCCCCATAGACTCGGAGGGGGATGACTGCTCACCGGCTGCAGCAGATAACATCATGTGCCGGGATGACAGGCAGGCAACATCTCATTCTATTTCAATTTTTGATGATGTGCCTTGCCTGATTCTTGGTAGGGAGACTCGGGAAATGCAGTCCCCTGAGCTCTCCCCACCTGCTGCAGCCAATAATTTCTCACCTGTCCTCTCCGTGTCCCCTCTAGCCATTTTTTTTATTACTTATTTTGTACCCGTAGGTAGATTTGTTTTGCAGTCTGGTGACAAACCACCAGCTGCCGGTCGCTGCGTGCGCAAGCGCCCCTTAATCTCCCTAACCTGCATGTTTTTGGCATGTGGGAGGAAACCGGAGAAATCCCGGAGTAAACCCATGCAAACACGGAGATAACATGCAAACTCCACGGGGGGGGGGGGAGTTTGAACTGAACTGAACTGAGTTGAACTGAGCCGCCAGACGATGGAGGAGCTTGAGGCCCTGGAAGTGCCCATTCCAGTGCCGACACGGAACCGAACCCCAGCTGACGAGCCACCAGCGTGGTCCCCTTCACCTGGGAGTCTTAAGACTGCAACTGCCACCATGCCTGCTGCGGAGGCCGCCACAGCAGAGTGGGAGCCCAAGCTGGGTCTCCTGTGGGCTGAGCCCAAAAAGCCATTGTCGCCTGGATCGTTAGAGTCCTGGATGGTGATGAAGCTCGAGCTCAGGCAAGTGCTCTCTTTTGTTTTTCTCCTCTCAGTCCTTGAGCAATCTTGTCTGGCTCTTGGTGAGGAGGGCCAGGTGCAGCCACCCGCTGCATCTGAGCTTGCCTCGCTGGGCTCCGCTACTGCCGGCGACCCTGTCCCTTCTTCTCTTTGTGTTGTATCTGAGCTCTCTCCCATGGTTGCTGGAGAGGATCCAACACCACCAGATGTCTCCGTTGATTCAGATTCACTACCGGAGGTCAACCAGGGTCCAGCTTCTCCCATGGAGGTTGTTGCGGGCGTCCCATCCCAGCCCGGGGCCTCCAAGGGTGCAGTTACGGCCCAAGCCGGGTCTACCGAGGATGCAACGTTGGCCCAGCCGGGGCCCACCAAGGGTGCTGCAGTGCTCCACCCCAGAGCCAACAAGGGTGCTGCAGTGCTCCAGCCCGGAGCCACCATAGGTGCTGGGGAGCTCCAGCCCGGAGCCACCGCAGGTGCTACGGAGCTCCAGCCTGGAGCCACCGTGGGTGCTACGGAGCTCCAGCCCGGAGCCACTGCGGGTGCTATGGAGCTCCAGCCCGTTGCCACTGCGGGCACTACAGAGCTCCAGACCGGAGCCACTGCGGGTGCTACAATGTCCCAGACTGGGACCCCGTGGGTGCAACTTCTCTCCCATCTAAGGCCACCGAGGGCGTCGTGGTCCCCCTTCCTCCACTGCCAGATGCTGTTGTGGTCCCCCTTCCTCCTCTGCCAGACGCCGTCATGGTCCCTCTCCCTCCTCTGCCAGGCATCATCATGGTTCCCCTTCCTCCTTTACCACCGGACTTAGTCATGGTCCCCCTCCCCCAGTCCTGCTTCCTATCAGGTTGCCTTCCTGTGGGGAAACTGCCTCCTGGGTCACTTCTTTGGGCCTGGTGGCTTAAGAACTCAGGCTGGCCACCAGAAAGACTGAGCCGCTGGGTCGGGTCGTACAGATTTTCCAACAGGCCACCTGATTTGCACCATCTGGCCGTCCGGTTGGCCTGGGAGTTAGGCAGGCCACCTGATGTGTTCCACTTTGCCGTCCACTGGTCCTGGGACTCTGGTTGGTCGTTTAAGCTCCCTGGGAAAGGGGGCTTAATTCTGTAACTTTTTTTTTCTTTGGTGTGGGCCCTGAGCATGGCTTGTTTTGTTCCCTCCTGGCCTGTTCCCGCACTGCACGTCCTGGGTAGATTGTTGTGGTTCTTGTGGGGGGGGGGGGTCTTTTTTCTTTTGGTGTTACCGTGGGTGTCTGGATTCCACCCCTTGGGAGGGGGGGGGGCTGTCACGAGCTGGGTCCGATGTTCTACTGGACTCAGTCTCGTGACTCTTTTGTTATATTCATATATATTCATTTGCTGTATTTTGGTGCCTTCTTTGAGTTATCACTGCCTTTTATTTGCCTGTTTATGTTTCAGTTTGTTTTGCTTTATTTTGCTTCATTCATAATTATTTTCTAGTCTGCATCTGGTTTGGTTTACATTTACTGTGCAGGCTGACAGCTGTCAGGTTGGACTTCCGGGTTTGTGTGGGCACCTGTCAAGCTGTCAGCCGCTCCTCTCTCACCTCCTTTTACAACTCAGCTGTTTGCAATTATTGTTACTTTCTCTTGCTCAGGTGAACCACACTGGTTGTCACTTATGTAGTTGATTCTTTCATTATTTAAGCTCAGTCTGTTCACTTTGTTATTATCGCCACATTGTACGTCATCCTCTTGTTCTCCTGTACATTCCCACTGAAGTGCTGAGCTCCCCTCCAGAGCTTTTCCCCGCTCTGAGGCACTAATTGCAAGTTTTTTTCTGCTTGGCATTTTTGTATTTTGGGCACTTTGTGACTGTTATGTTTCTTTATTTAATAAACGTGCAACACACCAGTGTTTGGGCTGTCTCGGTCCGCCTCTTAGAGGCGCACATGACAGCTGCTAAGGATATTTGCTGGGAACTTTTAGGAGACGATGCAGTTAAAATAAATTGAGAAACAAGCTCAGGGCTCTCATTGAAGGTGAGGATTTTTTAATTATGCTCTTTGCTTTTATGCTGATGTATTCCATTCATTTTGAACACCTCCATGATTTTTTATGTGAAACATGGCCCATAAGGTAAAGCAAGTTGGGGACCACTGATCTAGTGCACACAGTCAGACAACAGTAGCATCATAGAAATTAAAATTCACTACAAATTCACCAGAAATCCACAATTTTTTCAAACCAAATAACTCCTTCACTTTTTTCCCCACTGTTAAGCTTACTGAAATTGATTATATTAATCAAGAAATTCTGAAAAATTCTACCTTTTTGTTCTGATTCTCTTTCCTCAGTCAGCATGACGATTGATTCTCACTTGTCTTGTTGCCTAACTATCCACAGCTATTTCAGTACATCGTAATTGCGACTGTGTTGTCTATGGCTATTGTGTTGTCATTTCCCCCCCCACACACAGATGCAATGTGCACCACTCTGTTAAGGTAGAGCCCCATGTATCCATTTGACATCCACTTTAAATGAATACATGGGTGTCTGAGAAGCCAAAGCAAAGCTCAGTGTACTGTATGTGTCCGACCCCAATTGGTTTATTATTACTAGGCTGTCCTCCCTCTTGTCTCTGTCTATATAAGTAAAGGTCTTTGAGCATATTTGTAACTGCTTATCCCTTTTTTAATGGGCAACCCATGTAAATGGTCCTCACACGGTACAAATTTTCAGTGTAGACTGGACAACACATAGACGTTTAAACGCTGCACACAGACTACTGCGGCTGCTTTCCATTTTAATTTAGATACTAACCATATCCACTACATTGCTGTAAATTGACCCCACATGAAAAGCCAGTGTTGTCTTTTTTGTGTGTGTGATTTTGATATTATTTGTTGTAAAGGAAAAAATGTATATATAGATATAGTGGTGCATTTTTGTGTGCATATTTTCTTTATGTGAGTGTGATTTTTGTTTCATGTGCCTTTTTTTAAATTATATTTCGGCCTTTCGCCCATACCCCGCCACTGATCCCTGTCTTGTGTGCATTCTGCAGGAGAAGACGAGCGCCCTAAGCCTGAGCAACGTGGCTGGGGTCTTCTACATTCTGGTCGGAGGACTGGGTTTGGCCATGCTGGTGGCCTTGATTGAGTTCTGTTACAAGTCCAGAGCCGAGGCGAAACGAATGAAGGTGGCAAAGAATGCACAGAATATTAACCCAACTTCCTCGCAGAATTCACAGAATTTTGCAACTTATAAGGAAGGTTACAACGTATATGGGATCGAAAGTGTAAAAATTTAGGGGGTAGGGAACGAGGCTTTCATAAATTCCTCCCAAATGCACGCTTTTTTGGCTTCATCCGTCCCATCCTTCAGTGTTAGTGAATGAAGAGGTTGGCCAAAGGATCGTATGTACTGGTGATTTATGATTTAATGAGAGAGAGAGAGAGAGATATTCCCCCCTTATTAAAACTTTAATATTGTGTTTGTCCAATTAAGTTTCCTTAATATTTGAAACCATTTTCATGTATGACTGTTGATGGCCATGCTCGTTGATACATCTGTCCCAGTAATGCATTTGAATGTCAGTGCTTGCAATGACCATGTAAAAAAAAAAAAGCCTTTACATGATCATGAGCATCTTGCTTTGTGTCATCCACGACAATCATAATCAGTTCTCACCTCCATTCTCACCTTTTGTACATAAATCACATGTTTGTTGATGTCTCGTGACCCGTCTGACGTGTCGCTTCCTTGTTTTGTTGCGTGAATCTTTCCGTGTGCGTGTGAATGTGCTATTATTGGCTTGTGTCTGGGCGTACCCGTGACTTGTGTGTGTTTTCGTAGATGACCTTTGGGGATGCCATGAGAAATAAAGCGAGACTTTCCGTCACAGGGAGTACTGGGGAAAATGGTCGGGTGATGACTCCAGAGTTTCCTAAAGCTGTCCACGCTGTCCCTTACGCGAGACCCGACATGGGACTAAACGTCAGCCTGACAGATCTGTCCTGATCCACGAGGAACTTCTGAGTGCCTTACAATGGTTTCAAAAGAGTGATTTCTTTTTTTTTCTTTTGTTTTTTTTCCCCTCCCTTCTCCTCTTTTGGCACTTTTTCTTTTTCTCTGTGTGGTGATAATGAAAAAGTATGAGATAGAGGCTTCATTTTGTCAACCACAGACTTACTTTGTTGCTCTCTGTCTCTGTTTCTCACCATCTAAAATGCCTACTTTTCTGGGTGAAATTCCATCTTGGATTATAACAGTGTGGCTCTGCTTTTGTAAACCGGCGACAAATTCTTTTCAGTCTTTTTGACTGGAGTGGAGGGAGAACTTGATCGATCACAAAAAACCTTGCTTCCATGAGTCAGAGATCGGATCATCTCAACTGCTGAATGGATGCGTTCTTCAAGGGAATACGTCATCAAAAAGTCACCGTTTCCGTAGCCACCGTCGCCACACAGGATTTTCAAGCACACTTGATATCATCTGCATTAAGATGTGAAGTTGTCCTTTTTTCTAAGAAAATAAGCAAAAAAAAATACCATTTAAAAAATATTTTTATGTATTTTCACAAAATAGCTTTTAAATAAACTTGCTTACATACTGGTTGGTTATAAACATCTTAATGTGTGATTATAAAGAAAGGAAAAAAGTACAAAACAGCTTCTAGCTCCATATTTTTAAAGCCAAATACATCAAATATGAGAGTGAAAGAATGAAATCATGTAATTAATTACTATTCTAAACTTTCCTGTATATTTTATCCTTTAACATTTGATGTTATATGTCAAGGCTTGACATTTAAATTCAAATCCTTCTGTGTTTTTTTTTTTTTCTTGATGAAGTTGGTGCCGCGATTTTGTTTCATATTTCGTCTTCGTTAGCTTCAGTGCTTTTGCCGTTTGTATTTTTTCCAACGAGGACCAAGGTTGTTTACATGCCATGAATGGACAACAACAAACAAAGAAAAAAAACTACAGTGTGTTACGGTATTATTCCATCACATTTTGAAGATATCAAAAAGAGGGGTCCGCATTCTTGTGGTTTACGTGATGGTTTAAATGCCAAATAAGTAAGAGTGCCAAATTCTAGTGCCAGTAGATATATAAAAAATATAGTCTTACTATACTCAATCACTGTCATATCAGTGAATGTAAATGACTCTGATACATTCTGTAACTTTTGTATCTAGATGTACAGTTGGTGGCAATGACTAATACAATAGCCTTTTCAGCTTTGTTTTCCATTTTCCATGTATTTTGCATTAATCTGATGATGAAGTAGCACAAGTTGCATGTTGTTGCCGCAAATTCTACATGTTTATTTCATTACTGACAAACATGCATTATCAGTTTAATGTTGAAGTTGTGAGGTTAGCTGTTTGAAATTGGAAATACACTATATATATATATACAGTATATACATAAAAACATATATTTTGTATAAAAAATAAATATGACAAATTACATCCCCCAGACAGAAGTATTTTGCTTCCATAGAATGCTGAATTTGATTAGCTACTCTGAAAATGTTATTTTTCAGTTGTAAAGTCACTGTAAGTACGGTTTAACACTCAGATGAGCACTTCTAATTGTAATGCTTTAAAAAATATTCTCCCTAACAAATTAAACTTTAAAGAGCCCTCCACTGTACACAACAGAGATAAACTACTTTTATTATTAATGATGTTTTTTTTTTGTTTTTTGTTTTTTTGGTTTGTTTTGTTTTTTGGAATCAACTAAAGCTCATACTCTGTATATCATAGTTGCTAATCAATTCCATTGCATTTTTGGGCTAATTCACTTACATTTTGTATATGGAATGTGTGCTAATTTGTTTATTTTTTGGGACTCTTTCTAAATAAAAGTGGCTCTCTTGGTATATATTTTACTGTGTCATTTATTTAGAATGAGTTGCAGCTGATGCTGTGCAAAACATATCAGTTTTGGCTCACAATTGTGAGCAATGTATATTTTTGTCAGATTGTATCCTATGAACATGAAACAAAAGTTTGAATAGTACTGATGTTATGACAGTTCAGTTTTTTTTTTTCTCAAATGCAGGCCATATGCCTTATGCATCTGCATTTCGAGGCCCCCTAATGAAAACTGTGATCAGCATAAAATGTCTCTGAAAAAAAGTCCCCTTCCCCAAAAATGGAACCCCTCATTTGAGTCAAAGCTTCTGCATAAATAGGAATTCAAGCCGATCAGAAATGTAGAAACTATAGTGGTGATAATACCAAAATAAATGGAACCCCTCATTAGATGTATCTGAAAATTGAATGTGTCCAAGATATTGATGAGTTAAAGCTTCTGTATAAATTTGAAGTCAATTCAATCAGAAATGTTGACGTTATAGTGACGACAACATAAAATGTCAAATGAACACATGGGTCAAAAACATTATATCCTCCACACCTTCATTGCAAGGGTTACAAGATCCAATGAATCCAATAAATGAAGATGACTACTATAAAAGTAAATACCAAAAGCCATTTTTGAGACTGTTCACCGACAGAAAATGCAGCTTATGTTCATTTTTACAAGCAGAAATTAAGATCTGGAGGTTTATTTAAAAACAACATGAATTGGAGAGTTACAGTTTATGAAACGTAGACTCTCACCTTTAGCTAACTCTGATCATTTTTCTAACTATAACCAAGTGTCTAAGAGTCTAACCCTAACCTTACCAGCCTGAAAAGGAGATTTAAGTCATACAGGAAACGCACTGGGAATGAATGAATAAAAGGACAGCAGTGACAGAAAGGCATAATGAGGATGCAAACATCACACTCCAAGGTGAGGATTTACATATGTGGTTATGAGAAGATGGCATGAAATGCTGCGGTGTCATTTAAAAAAGTGGCACATACTGTAGGTATGGTAGCATTTGGGAAGATTACATATTTTTACATATTAGGTAAAGGATTTGATGGATTTTTTAAAATACACTAATACACATCTGATACTATGCACACTGTCAAGGAGTACTAATGTTTTTATGAAAGGTCCACATTTATTTTTTCTAGTGGGCCAGAGGTCCGTAACAATGCCAGCATTCTCATGCTGAAAACTAGAAAAGCACTCAGAGAGCTCATACCTCTGCCAAGGCTCCTTCCGTTCCTCATGGATCACCTCCAAAATGTAATGGGTTCGTGTGTAGGCCAAGAGAATAGACTAGAATAGAATAGGCTTTATTGTCATTGTACAGTTTTAAAGTACAACGGAACTGTGGGTGCTCCACCCAGCTAATGTGCAGTAAAAGTATAAAAATATTTAAAAAACTGATATAAAGCACACATTTAAATAAAATAGCACACATTAAATAGAATAATTGTGAGGAGTACCATGTTCCTGGGGGCACACATCTCTGAGGACCTCTCCTGGTCCAACAACACCACATCACTGGCCAAGAAGACTCAAACTCACCTCTATTTCCTCTGCAAACCGAGAAGAGCAAGAGTTCCACCCCCCATCATGTGCTCATTCTACCAGGGTACCACTGAGAGTATCCTCACCAGCTGCATCATGGTGTGGTATGGAAGCTGCATCGCTTCCTGCCCGGAAGACACAACAACACACAGTGAAAGCTGCCAGCAAGATCATCGGTGCCCCTTTGCCACCCCGTCCCCCCGCTGACATCTACCTCACCCGCAGAGCCATCAACATTGCTGGCAACACCTCCCACCCCTCACACTCCCTCTTCAGCCCCCTACCCTCAGGGAAAAGGTACCACTCTACAAGACTGCTAAACAGCTTTGTCCACCAGGCCATCACGACCCTGAACTCTGTCCACTCCCCCCTACCCCTGGACCGTAAGGTACTCCACTGCACAATAACTACCTCAGCTGTTGGCACAGAAAGACTGACACACCAACAGTAATACATCTGCTGCTGTATGTCTCTGCACCTTACTGCAACCATTCGCACAAATGCCATAACTGCTGCTGTATGTTATTGCAATATTGATCATGTGAAGTCCAAGCTGTCACTGTCTGCACCTACACTACCGCATCAAACCTGCAACGACGAGTATTTCTGCTCAACCTTTTTCTGTATATAGGATTGCTGGGTTTTATCGTTTATCTTTATTTGCACTATGGGATGTCTGGGTTTTATCTTTTACCATTATTTGCACTACGGGTAGCATTACTGTACATAGACTGCTGTTGTTGTTTTTCCAGCCTTATTCCTTTTTTCGTTTGTTTGTTTGTTTTATATTGTGCACACCACTGAAGAGAGAGAAATGGCATTTCAATTCTCCTGTATGTCCTGTACGTATAGTAGTATTGACAAATAAAATATTTAAATCTTGAATTTGAATCTTGAATAAATAAGAAGTCTAAAAATACACACTTTGGAATTGTTCAACGGATAGATCAGTGTACTGAAAAGTGCAAAGTGCAAAAAACAGGTGAGAGGTTTTTTTTTAATAATTAAAAGGTCCTCAGTTCTGTGTATGTGAGTTGTGAGGGAGGGGTAAATGGGATGGACCTTTGGCTGTTTGCAGTCCAGATGGTCCAGGGAAAGAAACTGTCAGTATGGAGGTGTGGGACCTGATTGATCTGAACCAGCATCCAGATGTGGTGGGCGGGATGTGAGAGGTCTCCTGTGATGGCCTTGGCCTTCCTGAGACAGGAGGATCTGGAGATGTCCTCCAGGGAGGGCAGAGGGCAGTCAATGATTTTTTTGGGTGGTGTTGATAACCCTCAGCACAGCCTTCCTGTTCTCGGCCGTGGAGCTGGCGTACCACACACCAAGGCAATAGGTGAGCATGTTCGCCACTGAGCAGCGGTACAAAGCCAGCAGCAGCTTCTGGTCCAGGTTGTTCTTCCTCAGGACTCAGAGTAAGTGCAGCCACTGCTGGGCTTTCTTCACCAGAGCCTTGGTGTTGTCAGTCCAGGAGAGGTCAGAGGTGATGTGGGTGCTCAAAAACCTAAAGGTAGTGACAGTTTCCATGCGGTCTCCATTTATGAGGGGTGTGTGTGGTCCTGCCGGTGCTTCCTATAGTCCATAATGAGTCCCTTGGTTTATGGACATTCAGTTCCAGGTTGTTTGCTGACCACTACATCACCAGATTCTCTACTTCAGCCCTGTATGCTTTCTCATTGTCGTTGATGATGAGCCCAACAAAGGTGGTGTCATCCGCATACCCACAATGGTGGTGGTTGGGTGGGTTGGAATATAGTCAAAGGTGTACAGGGCATACAGAAGAGGGCTTAGTACACAACTCTGGGGGGAACCAGTGCTGAGTGACAGTGTGGAGGAGTGGTGGGGATCGAGTCTGACTCTGGGCAGTTTGTGAGAAAGTTTTTTTTATCCAGGAGCAGGTGGGGAGGGGGATCTGGAGGTGGTGCAGTTTGTTGATCAAGATGTCTGAGATGATGGTGTTGAACGCCAAACTATAGTCCACAAAGAGCACGTAGCGCTTTGTGTTTTTCCAGGTGGCTTAGCGCTCTGTGGAGTGTGGTGGCATTGGCGTCTTCCGTGGACCGGTTCGTCCTGTAGGCGAACTGGCGGGGATCAAGGGGGGGGGGGCAGTTCATGATGTGCTGGGATACCAGTTGCTCAAAACCCTTCATGACTACAGACATGAGTGCTATAGGTCTGTAGTCATTCAGAATGTCTATTGCAGTCTTTTTGGAGATAGAGATGATGGTGGAGGCCTTGAGCTATGTGGGGACGGTGGCATGTGTCAGGGAGAGGCTGAACAGTTTGAGACAGCAAGCGCCACCTCTGGTGAAAATTGCATTAGACTCTGCAATAGTTTTGGAGTATTTTTGCTAACACACTATGAGAAGATAAGAGCCTTGGCAGATCATCACCAACATGTAATGGGTTCCTCTCTAGGCCAAGGGTCACCTCTGGTGAAAAGTTCATCCAAATCTGTCCAGTAGTTTTTGCATAATCCTGCTGACAGACAAACCTTCACGGATGAAAACATAACCTCCTTGGCGGAGGTAAAAATACACCAAGCTGTCCGTACCATAAGAGAAACTGAGTGAATACAACTTTTTATAAAACCTAACTACTCATTCAGCAACAACACAGAGTGGAGGTTTGAGTTAATGAGAGAAATAACACTGTAGGCTTGTGACCAATGCATTAAACCTGAGAACAATGATGAGATGTTTTTATTTCCTCACTTCAGTATTCTGTGGATAGTGCTATTAAAAACAGCCATGCTTTGTCTCCTTTCTGGTCAACCTTCCTTTTTTTTATTAGCACTATTTATGAAAGCAACATCTCATGACTGGCATTAATTTGCTTGACAAAGGCAATTAGTTAGCATTAGTGCATATAATTGCACCGGTGACGGGCACACTCACACATGAGCAACGTGTCACTCATTGCGTGTATTCAGTCACTTTGGCAGTGCAGCAAAGTAAGCACAGCAAGGCACACATACAGTAACTTAATGTGACACGTGTTCAGGTAGACACTGATTACTGGTTGGGTCCAGATGTTGACCTTGGTATGAACTTTGACGGCTCTAAGGAATAGGCTTTCAGATCTATAAACGGCTAAGAGATAAATTCTCAATTATGCTCAACATTTTTAAAGTCTTTTTAAAATCCACATATAAAACATGGATTGATAACAGTGGTAGCTATGGTGGCCTGTAATGCAGAAATATCCTTTTGTCTAGATTTGGAACAGTTTTAATTAGGCAACAATTGAAAGAAAGTTGCTCAAGTTTTAGATACCAAGGTGAAATTCTATCAGCATTTCATGCCCAGTAAGTTGTGACATTTTCTCTCTCCTCAGGACTCTCCGGGTCATTTTTTTAATGAACAAACTTACACACCCGCACATGTTCCTTTATAATGTAACCTCTGTTCAGCTACGGTCATAAGTGTGGTAATATAGAGATAACTTTTTTACAGCTCCGGATTCCCATGTAGCTGAGAAATCAACTTAGCCATAACCACAGTCTTTTAAGTAATATGATGAGTGAGTAACAACAAGGAAGAGGGATGTTTTGTTATTTATTTTCTACTCATTTTCCTTGATTAGTTAAAAACAAACAGTGAATACCCCAGTACATTTTTAAAAAAAAAAAAAGCATGCTAATTTCCTTTGTCAACTTTGATGTCGGGGAAGTGAAAATAAGCTGTGGGCGGTAGTGGCTGAGGAGGTAGAGCGGGCTGTCTAATAACCGGAGAGTTGGCGGTTTGAATCCCGCTCTCCCCAGACATCCTGCCGTTGTGTCCCTGGGCAAGACACTTTACCCACCTTGCCTCCAGTGTCTATGACACTTGGCATGAATGTGTATAAATGGATGGAGAGGTCGTTGGTGCGGATTGGCAGCCATGTTTCCGTTAGTCTGCCTCAGGTCAGCTGTGGCTACAGTAGTAGCTTACCACTACCATTGTCTGTGGAGTGAATGAATCATGTATTCATTGTAAAGCATCTTTAAGTGTCTATGAAAAGCACTATATAAATCTGATGCATTATTATTATTACATTCAGCAGGTCACGTAGCTCTTCCCAAACTTTTTATTTAAAGCCTATCCTGTCAGTAGTGAAAGGGTAGATGTATTTTACATTCATAAACATGTTTTGTTCTTCCATTTAGCTGACAGAAATGGGCAACAAAGCTGCCAAACAGGGAGAGATATATCTGAGTAATGAGCCTTTTTCCCTCTAAATTTAAAACCGTGACAGCTGCAGAACCCTAAAACTATTCATAAAGCCCAACAAATCCAATAGTTGTCCTTATAGTGCTGATGTCCCTCTGGTACATCCTCTTTGTGCTCGGTGTTAATGAATGTCTCACATCTCCATGAAGATGTTGACTTCACTCTGCTCCCAAAAGATAATTCCGCTTTTCTCCAGTTTGAGCCATCTGCTCCGGTTAAGTTTCTCCTGTTCATTTTCTCTGGCATTTAAAGTTGATTACATCATATTAAAATCACATTTTGACATGCACCCTGCAGACCACGGACTTCAGTTGCTGTAGCATCAGAATTCAGTCCCTTCTGCCAGGAAAAAAAGGTATATATTATTTTGCTTTTAACATGGATTTTACTTCAGAGACCATTATCTGTAAGAAACACACATGAATGTGATTTGTAGGGATTTAGTAAAACTGGCAGTAGATAGATTCAGATCCCACTCTGCAAAAACTGTTCAGCTGTAAATGTTTGATAGGATTAATAGTTGTGAATACTAATTAAAGAAAATTTCTGCTGCAAAACCACCAACAGAAATTGAGCATTAAACCTTTTCAGATTTTGAACATTCACCATCCTAATTAATTCTATTACTGACAACACATCACACAAAATAGGAGGAAAAATGAGCTCTTTTAGAATGCACCAACACATAAAAGCTGTACAACATCTTTTATAGGTATTAAATTTTTATTTGTTGTCAGTTCAACTGCTGTGGTGCTTTTTTTTGCAACCCCTTTGGGATCTTGGACCCATAAAATATACTCTACCACTTTTTATGCAATGTACGAGGGGGGAAGGGAGGGGGGCTGAAAAGTTCATAGTGGTCAAATTTGACCAAATGTTTATTTTTCAACATTTCAACAATTGTAGCATTTGATTTGATTTGATTTTTGATTTTGTATACTTTATTGATCCCCAGAGGGGAAATTGAGGGCATCCACTTGAATGGATGAAGCAGCCATGTTACGGTGCTATCCCTTTGCCATTCACACACACATTCACGCCTAGGGCCACTTTAGAGTCTCCAGTTAACCAAACCTGCATGTTTTTGGCCTGTGGGAGGAAACCAGAGAAATCCCGGAGAAATCCCAGAGTAAACCCACGCAGACATGGGGAGAACATGCAAACTCCACACAGATCACTGTTGGTCAGGGGCTGGGATCGAACCAGGGATCCCATGGCCAAGGGTGAGTTGCTGTGCTTGGATCCCTGCAGTTGAAAGATTAACCACATTTCTTCAAATCTGACCACTATGAACTTTTCAGTCCCCCCTCGTATGCGCTGCTATTTGAATAAGCATTATAATTTGCAAAATTCACAAATGTGCTTTGAAAGTGTACAGCACGTCCTGGTACCAATGATTACAAAATACCTTTTTCCTAATTCTATTCCTAACCACTCTTCTTGTCAAGCTTAGAAGAAGATAGTTCATAAAGATGCATCCTGTATACTACATGGTCATATCCAAAGTGCCTTCCCTTTGTGAAGATGAATGGGAATTTATTGCCATTCTTTCAGTTGATCTCAGAATTTCAAACACGGTACATTTTCATGAGTACATGTATTAAACTCATGGGACTGCTTATTGCTTCAGGCAGAAATTGGCTTCACTCACATATGCTGATTTAAACTCTGGGGCTTTCAAGAGGGGTAGTTCACCATCTGCTACAGAATTGAATCAGATGGTTTTGCTGCCAAACACATCTGGTCAACTCAAACGTTTTGTGAAGGTTTTGCCTGGTGGATGACTCTGGAATAGATTCAGATGTCACCTCCAAGAGTAATTTTTTGCATGTTGTTGACATACAGAACTCTGTAAAATGAAAGCAAAGGTTTGAACCATTAACCCCTACTGCTGGGTGGGTGTGTTGACATGGTATTTGTTATAGGAAATCCTCAAAATTGTTCTAAGATCACCTGTATCCTTGTGGGTTTTGGCATTTTTCTTACTCGACAGCCCTCTATCCACTGGGCATCAAGTGTCCCTAAAAGGTTTACTGAGTACTAGGATGATGTAATGATAACTTTCATACAGTCCAGATGCAGACTGTAGCCATATTAGAGTATTAGACACTAAAACAACATCAGTTGATTTTCTAAGTTCAATTAGACTGTCATTGCTTTGTAGAATTGTCATGAGGTATCATGAGGTGGCCTAACATCGTATGAAAACAACTTTTTTTTTTGGCTACACCTGCCAGCTGGCAGGGGTATTCAGCTAGCTGTTCAACCTCTTCCAGACACGTCAATGTCTCCACATGCCTCAAGGCCTTCACCATCATCCCCATCCCCAAAAAGACTGTCTTCCTCCCTCCTTTGACCCCCACCAGTTTGCCTACAGGGCGAATCAGTCCACAGAAGATGCCATCGTCATCCCACTTCACAGAGTGTGGAGCCACCTGGAGAACAAAAAGAGCTATGTGAGGTTGCTCTTTGTGGACTACAGCTCAGTATTCAACACCATCATCCCGGATATCCTGATCAACAAACTGCACAACCTCCAAATCCCCCTCCCCACCTGCTCCTGGATAACAAAAAAAAAACTTTATCACAAACTGCCCACAGTCAGACTTGGCCCCCACCACTCCTCCACTCAGCACTGGCTCCCCCCAGGGATGCACACTGAGCCCTCTGTATGCCCTGTACATCTTTGACTGTATTCCAACCTACCCAAATGCCGCCATCGTGAAGTACGCAGATGACACCGCCTTGGTTGAAGTCATCACTGATGACAATGAGAAGGTATACAGGGTGCATCATCATCATGATCTTCATCAATCCTTAGAGGAGTTCTGAACTCTCTCAAGTGCCCGTCTATATTCCAAATATGTGGGACATAAGGGCGTGGAACCTATGTTTGTCTTGCATTTCATGTTGTACTTGAAGAGCAGACAAACCTGTAACTGTCTCGCACTTTTTCCACACATCACAATAGTATTTCTTGACATCCATTCTAAACAGAAGTTGTTTCTGTAGGACTGTATTCTCCAGTCTAGTGACATGAGCAATATACTTCAGCCAGTGTGATATACAGGAATCTGAGATGGGTAGAGTGCCAGTGATTTTCCTAAGATCCTCATTCGATAGCATAAAGCTCCAGTCGAGTTTGCTTGCTGTGTCCAGCTGCACACTATTGTTCTTAGGTTTGTGCATGGGAGCATTCTTTCACTTATACCCATTTTAGACCATCTTCCTCAGGAAGCCATGCCATATTGTTTCAATCTTGCTAAGTTCTTTTGCTGACAACGGACAAGCTTGGATGGAATAAAGCAGTCTGCTTCGAACTCAGGCTTCTAGGAACTTAACTCTAGTGGACATTTGGATACATCTATCCATTAGTACATGCGTTAACTCTGACCATTTTTGAAAAGCTGAAAAGATCCTATGTATGTGAGAGGAATGTCTCAGGGTTCTGATCACTATTGATTATTTTGTGACCGAGATATGTAAACTCCTTTACATTCTCAATAGGTGTTCTGCCAATTGATATCAATGATTTACTAGCCATGTTCTCTTCCGGGGCATTGAAGACCATTGTTTCTGTCTTGGTAACTGATATCTGTAGCCCAAAATGTTTAAATGTTTTATTAAAAATAGTTATAATACCCGGTAGCGTATTGATATTCTTGCAAAACAGGATTATATCATTGGCGTACAAGATGGAAAGCACTTTGTTGACTCCACACAATTTAGATGCCATTCCTTGCTGACGTGTTGAGCATGTCCTAGGGATGTGATAACTATATGTTCCTCCAGCATCTAGAAATATTTGGTAAGCTTCATTCTCTGAACAGCGAAGCACAAAGTCTAGAAAAATGTTAAACAACATAGGGGACTCTATACCACCTTATCTGCACCCAGAAAATGTAGGAAAGCCTGGTTTTGCTCCTCTTACCACAGCAGTTGTGCTGGTATATAGCGCCTGTAGAATTCTTGTAAGAATTGACTCACCTAAGCAGATTTTAATGACTTCAAAGAGGAGGTCTCGATCTATCCAATCACAAGCTGCTTTTAGGTCTATAAAGCAGCAATAGAATTCAGAGTCAGTGCTTTCTATATAGCTACATAAGATAAATATAGCATCAGTGGTTGATTTATTTGCTCTGAACCCAAACTGGGCCGTGTGTTATGTATGAAATACTTGGGTGAAGGATGTGGTAGGATGATGGTTGACAAACACAGATTTATTAAAATATGTATGTATGGATGCCCTCTGCCTTAAATAGGGCGGTGCAGTGACGTGACGGGAGTGCACATCACTACACCACACTTTACAATAATATGCCATTTTATATCTCACCCCCCCCCATAGAAAAGTCCACAACCACACACACAATTGACCCCCCCCCCCCTACATTTGGGACCCAAATCACACACTAAAATAATGGGAACCAATGAAATAAAATGGCCTAACACACTCACACAGAGCAACTAAAATAGGGCTGACAGGTGGACTACCGTGAAGCCCGCACGGCAGGGTGGATTATTCTGCTACCCAATAAAATAAAGTCCTTTATTTCAAACTAAAAATATCAGCTGTGCTCCTAAACTACAACACAAACACATAAAATAACCCCCATACCATAACATGCATGCAAAAAATACCATATGTCATTTGGATGAAAAAAGTTGGAACTTGCATGGGGAGTCCAGGGCAGCCACTCAGCAGGCACACCCCTGGAGACCGCAGACTCCCGGAGCGATGGCCGATCTTCTGAATGGCAGAGCTTTGATCCCACACTGCCATCACCAACTTCCATTCAGCCTTGCCACCTGCAGCGTCTTCCCAGACACACCTAAGCTGATTGGCGTACCTCGACGAGCCGTCGGACAACCTGTAGTAAGCTGTGCCCAGCTTAGCCACTATTCACAGACACCCTCAATGTTTTTCTGGCTGTCATCTGGTCCATCTTCACCGTGGACATCCTTCACCTCGAACCAAGTCCATAACCCTGAGTGGAATTTAACTCGGCCCGATGTACTGCTGCTGAGCATGCGGTAACTCCATCCTTGTTTGTCTGGCCCCGCCCTCTTCTATAAGCATTGTAGTGTTTATCGTAGTATCTGCAGACCTCCCACCCTACTGTGGCCAAGTACCGGGGGCATCTGAGGCAAGCACCTTGGTGTCACTCACTGATGCAGGCGTCTCGCCGCCACACTCGGTACCCCCCTCTACCATGTCCTGAGCGCCGGGACTGAGACCCACCGGCACCGAACCTGAAACCCACCGGCGCCGAACCTGAGTGAAACTGGTCCTGCTTGGCCGCCGTGGCATCTGTTAGCTCTTCGTACTGTTCACTCCCAGTGTCCGTCAGGGGCAGCGGGGTGATTTCTCCCTTGGGTTTCCCAGGTAAGACAAATGACACACCCTGGCGTAGTGATTCAAGCGTCCACATCTGCTACAACTTTTCCCTCTAGCCGGACATTTCTTATGGCAGTGCATCGCGGACTCACAACCCCTGCAATGGGGGTTTCCTGGGGCAGACCTTCGACTGGCAGAACTGATTTCCCAAAAATCTTCATCTGAGCTATGCTCACTATCAGGGTCTGCAACATTAGCTGAGGCAAGCGGTTCCGTCGTCTTCTGTGGCTGGTGTCAATTTAGATCCACAGCTAGCTTATCAATGGCTTCCCACTGGAGAGCTAGCTCCATTGCTTTAGCTAGCGTTAATTCATTAGGCACCATTAATAGCCTAGCATGCAGCTCAGCGTTACACGTGTGCTCTGCTAGTTGGTCGAGTGCCATTTCATCTTCAAGCGGTCCAAAACGACACTCACTGACTAGCTGCTTCAAGTCAATGACATACTGGCGGATAGGCTTACCTACCTGCTGGCATCTCTGGCGAAAATGAATTCTCCGAACAGCCACGTTGTCTGGGGTGGAGAAACATTTAGCTAACAGCTCCACAACTTCCTCGTATGAGTCCACTTTGCCGAGCGTCTATAGGACCCTCCGGCCCTCAATACCCAGGTTGTGAATGAGAAGCGCTCGTGCTCTCACCCCATCAAGCTTCCTGTGGCCCAGCACCATAATATACTGTACGTCTGATAGACCTCCAGCCAATGCGACCGTAAAACCGGTGGTTTGCCCAGGAGCTCGAGAAAGCGACGAAGTGGAGTAATGCACGCCTCCACGAATTAATCCTCGGATCACCAAATGTTATGTATGAAATACCTGGGTGAAGGATGAGACAGGATGATGGTTGATGAAGACAGCTTTATTAAACTATGTACAAGCAGCACACCACACGGCAGGCACCGGCGTAGGCATCCGGCCAAAGAGGCAGTAAAATGGATGCCCTCTGCCTTAAATAGGGCGGTACAGTGATGTGACAGGAAGTGCACGTCACCACACCACACTTCACAATAATGTGCCATTTTATATCTCACACTCTGCTTAACATCTTCTCATAGGCAGGTCTTATCCTTCCAACAGTGATCATACATAGGATTTTGGAACATATTGCCATTATGGATAGGCCTATGTACTTTTCTGCCATGAACCTTGAACCCTTGTTCTTAAATAGACATGTGATAGACAAGTGAAGCCATTTAAAAGGAACTCTAGTTGTCAACCATATCAAGGAAAAGAGGAGTGTTAAGTAGGCAAAGAATCTACCTGAGCTGTTATATTTACAGTATATTGTTTGCCAAAAGAGAATAGAATAGAATAGAATAGAATAGGCTTTATTGTTATTGTACAGCTGTACAGTACAACAAAATTGTGGGTGCTCCACCAGGCGACTGTGCAATAAAGTAAGAGGGAAGAATTAGATAAAAACAGTTACAGAACACACGATTTAACACATGACTGAAATAAAAATAACTCACAATCCTGGAAATATACACAGGTATGGTAGTGGCTTCACGGATGGAACTATGTACATAAGAGTGCGGAGTGCGGAACACACAATTGAACAAACAATTTAACAAAAAGGCCGAAGGATTATGGAAAATATACATAGTAGTGGTTTTACAGATGGGTCAATGTACATGAAAATGTGGAGTGCAAAGACAGGTGTGTTATTGTGATAATTAAAAAGGTCCTCAGTTCTGTGCATGTGAGCATTCGGCGGGAGGGAGTGGGGCCTCTGACTGTTTGCAGTTCGGATGGCCCAGGGGAAGAAACTGTTTGTCAGTCTGGAGGTGTGGGACCTGATTGATCTGAACCATCATCCAGAGGGAAGCAGGTCAAACAGGTGGTGGGCGGGGTGTGAGGGGTCTCCTGTGATTGTTTTGATCCTTCTGAGACAGGAGGATCTGGAGATGTCCTCCAGGGATAGCAGAGGGACGCCGATGATTTTTTGGGTAGGGTTGATGACCCTCTGCACAGCCTTCCTGTTCTTAGCCGTGGAGCTGGCGTACCACACACCCTGGCAGTAGGTGAACACGCTCTCCTCTGAGCAGCAGTAGAAGGCCAGCAGCAGCTTCTGGTCGAGGTTGTTCTTCCTCAGGACATGGAGGAAGTGTAGCCGCTGCTGGGCTTTCTTCACCAGGGCCTGAGTGTTGACAGTCCAGGAGAGGTCAGAGGAGATGTGGGTGGCAGGAACCTGAAGGTGGACACATTTTCCATGCGGTCGCCATTTAAGAGAGATGGGGGGGGGGGGGGGGGTCCTGTCTGTTCTTTCTGAAGTCCACTATGAGTTTTTTGTTTTTTTTTTCTGGACATTCAGTTTCAGGTAGTTTGCTTGGCACAACAGCAGCAGATACTCTACCTCTACCCTGTATTCCTTCTCATCGTCATTGGTGATGAGCTCAACCACATACTTCACGGTAACGGTGGTTGGATGTGTTGGAATACAGTCAAAGGTGTACAGGGAGTACAGCAGAGGGCTTAGCACACAGCCCCGGGGAGCCAGTGCTGAGAAACAGTGTGGAGGAGTGGTGGGGGCCGAGTCTGACTGTTTGTGGGCGGTTGGTGAGAAAGCTCTTTATCCAGGAGCAGGTGGGGGGGGGGGCTCGAGGAGGTGCAGTTTATTAATCAGGATGGCCAGGACGATGTACTGAAAGCTGAGCTGTAGTCCACAAACAGCATCCTCACGTAGCTCCTTGGGGTCTCCAGGTGGCTCAGCGCTTTGTGGAGTTCCATTTGGAGTTCTTTGTGGAGTTCCTTTCAATTTGTCATTTTTTACTCATTTAACCAAATCCAATATTTCTCCCACTGATGGGGGTTCTGTGTTGATAGCTAGTATGTGGGTCATGTTTTAGAAAGTCATATCTCTCAGGGTGTGTAACTTCCGGATGAAACTGAATCAAGCGTAATTTGAAGTGATCTTGAAAAAACTTGGTGAGCTTTTCAGGTGGTATGAGTAGTTTGTTACTCTTATGTAATATTTGGTATCTTTTCACCAATCTGAACTCCTCTTCAATATCCCTTGCTTGCAGCATTCAGCTCATTAGCTTTATGCTACAAGACTGTGAAGAACATGTGCTGTGCCCTAGATGAGGTTGAAATCCAGGACATTACAGAGGCTGTAAAAAGACTATGACATTCAGTCAATTTACTGACTTGGTTTGGTGCTTCTTAATTAGCTGTTGCAATGATTTGCGAACATTAGGGGTTTTGCAAGTTTTCCATTGGAACAGTAGTTCAAGATAGGTATTATCACACCAAGGTGCAATAACTGTTCTTTTCTTGGTCAGAGGAGTCACCTGTTCAGTGGCAGCTTGAAGAGCTTTAGTGACCTCATTTACCACTTCATCCACATTGGTACTATTCTCATCTATCTTGATCTCAGAGAACTTTACCTCCACCTGAACTGAAAACTTGTCTCGAATTGCTTTTAGGATCTTTATGTCGGAGGTTTTCTTTGATTGACTTTTCTTGTTTGCATAGGTGCATGCAATTTTAGCTTTACTTGGAAATGTACATTTCAGAACAAGCCAGTGGTTGCTATTGTATGGTACACTTGCTTTTCTATATACATGGCAATTGGTACTAAAGTGTTTAATAAAGGGGTCAGCAAGTTTATAGTCAATCCTTTTTAAAAACTTATTTGATGCACACTGTCATGGGCAGCGAGAGCGTGCCCCTCCCACCTGCCTCACATTCACCAACTCATCACTGCACCTGAGGCAGAAGACAAACCTGCACTCGCTCATCAGCCAGCGTACTTAAGGAGGCTCTCTCCATGCAGTCAACACTAGCTCGTCTGGGTATACTGCCCGTGATTAGGCAAGCTAACATAAAGTTTTGTGTTGACACGTCGTTAACCTTTTTTCTCCTTTCCTCAAGTTGCTGCCACCATGTAGGTGTGTCTCTAGGACTGCGCGTGCTCTCCTGCCACATCTCACCGATCCTCAGCTTCCTACTCCACCCAGTCAGGCACCATCAGCTCATCTTCCCCCCACCCTGCTGGTTTGTCTATTCCTCGCTGGGTCCCTGCCGGTTCGCCCTGGATTTCCCAAGTGGCAGTTTGGCTCGCCCATTTCGCCTGACTCCATTCCTCTGCTCACGACTCTTATCTTCTCTCCACTCTCTGGCGAGTGACTGTTCCTGTAGCTGCGCGCTTGGTTTTTGCTATTTAATAAACTTTCACTTGTATTGTAATCCCTTGCCCAATAAAGACACCCACAGCACAAACTGTAGCTCTTTGCAAGTGTACCCCAAAAGCAATGACCAGTATACTGAGAATGGAAAATATCACAAGCCTGCTCAAGTCTCACTTGGCATAAAGTCTGACTAAAAAGTAGATGTCACGACTGACAAACTACAAGATTATGTACCAGGGAAAAAAATATGTAACACTTTATAACACCATCCCTAAAATGTAAAACACAACCCATTAAGTCCACTATGAAATTACAGGGTACTTTCTGTGTACTTTCATTGAAAGTAAATGTAAATCAGTGTTAGTAGTCTACCGTGAAATACCAGGAAACAAGCATTTTTAAATACGCTTATTGAACAAAATCTACAGGTTTTCCACAAAAAAATAATGGTAGGATGGAGGGGATGATATGAATGAATTTGTGAATTTTTGTGTCCTAGTTCATTAGTATAATGACTGTCGTTAAATATTAAACTTAAAAAAAGATTTAATTTGGATATTTGGCAGAGTTTTTTTTCCCTCATATTTGGTCTCGTTTGTTGTTAAATCAAACCCCTTCAGGAGCTGTGATAAAAGTTTTACCAGATATTGTCACAATCATAAGAACAGTTAGGGAAGAAAACATGCAGGAGAAAGACATTTTAACTCATCGGTTACTTAAGGAAGTCCATCCTCCTGTCTTTTTTAGAAGCAAAGTTCTCAGTTACGGAGTCGTACAGTGTCCCCTTTTGCTTCAGCTTCTGTATTAAAGCTGACTCCAGTGAAATAGTCCCCAGGTTTGTCAGTCTTTCATGTCCACATGTATTTCGCAGGTATGTTTTCATTCGTTTAAGACAACAGAATGACCTCTCCGGTGAGACACTTGTAGCAGGAATAGTCAGTATAAATTTTTGGATTTACCATGTCTTTCTTTGGCTCTGGACAAATTCTTCAAGTCGTCAAAGCCAGTTGTAATCCAAGGGATGTTACTTGAAGATGACTCATCACACAAAATGCAAGGCCAGCAAAATAGTTTTGCAAGCACTGGTGACCCAGTTAGTCACGCCACTCGGCCATATGTATCCTGTTTGAAAGAGCGCCATCCTGCTGCACCCGATTTCTTTATAATATTCAGTTTTGGAGTTGGCCTGAAGCTGATTTTTATCCGAAGCCGGTGTTCAAAATGTAATTTCCAAAACTTGTTAGCTAGTAAACACTGCATATCCCCCTCCATCTTCACTACGAGTGCTCACTGGTTGAAATGTGTAGATACAGCAGTGTCGGCAAAAAGACAGTTTTGATTAGTTGAAAAGTTAGAGTCTCGCCTCCTTTCACCTTTTTTTCATTCAATGCAAGGGCTTGAGAATTCCACAGCAACCATCCATCCATCCATCCATCCATCTTCTACCACTTTTCCGGAGGTCTGGGTCGCAGAGGCAGCAGTTCAAACAGAGAAGCCCAGACTTCCCTCTCCCCAGCCACCTGCTCCAGCTATCAGAGAGGATACCAAAGCGTTCCCAGACCAACTGGGAGACATAGTCTCTCCAGCGAGTCCTGGGTCAGCCCCGGGGTCTCCTCCCAGTGGGACGTGCCCGAAACACCTCAAGTGGGAGGCGTGATCACAATGTTTGATCACAATGTTTGAATCATTTCTTCTCCTTTTCTTCTCAAATTTCTGAGAAGCTCCGCCTCCCTTGCCTCCTCCCACGAACTGCCACTGCCCTGGGCCATCTGGACTGCGAACAGCCAGAGGCCCGTTCCCCTTCCCCCCACAACTTTCACATACATAGAACTGAGGACCTTTTAATTATCAAAAACAAACAAGCAAAAAATACTCTCACCTGTTTTTGCATTCTGCACTTTCAGTAGATTGATCCAACCATTGAGCCACTACCAAAGTGTGTATTTTTATACTTCTTTTTCATTCTACTTAATGTATGCTATTTCATTCAAATGTGAGCTTTATATTTCTGTTTTATATTTTCATACTTTTACTGCACAGCAGCGGGGTAGAGCACCCACGATTTCATTGTACTTTGCAACGATACAATGACAATAAAGCCTATTCTATTCTATTCTATTCTATTCTACTTTTTTCTTAACAATTTGTTACCATGTTTGTGTGATTGGGGTAAGGTCTGTATCAGTGATTGCATAATGCAAGATTACTCTCTAGCAATGATGCCAACTAAATTAAAAATCGACTAAATTCAGTCTTAACTTGAGGTAGGTCCCCTGAAATGTATACAGTACATAGGTATGAGCATTCAACACACACCTTTCCTTTCACCTGTTATGGAACACACCTAATGGTGCATCTCAGTAAATTAGAATATCATTGAAAAGTTAATTTATTTCAAAAATTCAATTAAAAAAGGGAAAGACGTATATTACATGGATTCATTACACACAGAGTGATATACGTAGTTCAAGTGTTTATTTCTTTTATTTTTTATGATTATGGCTTATTTCTAATGAAAACCCAAAATTTAGTTTCTGAAAAAAAATAGAATATTACATAAAATCAAGTTTTAAAAAATAGATTTTTATTTGAAATGTTGGCTAATTGAAAAGTATGTCCATGTACACACTCAATAATTGGTCAGGGCTTTTTTGCCTTAATTATTGCATCAGTGTGGCATGGCATGGAGGCAATCAGCCTGTGGTACTGTTGAGGTGTTATGAAGGCCCAGAGTGCTTTGATAGCGGCCTTCAGCTCCTCTGTATTGTTGGGTCTGGTGTCTCTCATCTTCCTCTGGACAATACCCCATAGGTTTGCTATGGTGTTTAGGTCAGGAGGGTTTGCTGACCAATCAAGCCCAATGATACCATGGCCCTTAAACCAGGTTTTGGTACCTTTGGCAGTGTGGGCAGGTGCCAAGTCCTGCTGGAAAATAAAATCAGCATTTCCATAATGCTTGTCAGCAGAGGGAAGCATGAAGTGCTCTAAAATTTCCTGGTAAATGGCTGCGCTGACTTTGGACTTGATGAAACACAGTGGACCAACACCAGCAGATGACATGGCTCCCTAAATCATCAGACTGTGGAAAATTCATACTAGACCTCAGCACCTTGGATTCTGTGCCTCTCCCCTCTTCCTCAAGACTCTGGGAATGTGATTTCCAAATGACAGGACTTGGCACCTGAAAAGAACAAAATCAAAGGTGTGCATAAAAATAATTAGATTTACTTGAATCACCTTCTTTGTAGTTGTGCTTTCACCCAAAGACCAGGGCTTTGTTAATAAAGATCTGCAAAGGCTGTCCCATGGTAACATTGCCTATATTTTGCTTATATAAGCACACTCAGCCTGAGGTTTCTTGCCATTTTTTGCTGCAGAGCTCAATTTTAACTTTATGTGTAGTTTTGAAAATTATCTGTGCTAAGGCAATGTTGCTGTTAAGCTAGGGAACCAGTTTTTGACACCATTTTGCTCTCATACTTGAGGAAATGGCTTATTGAAGCCACATTCCACAGGAGCAGTACCATCATTTCACTAAACAGCCTCACCACCTTTGTGTAATCAAATGCGCTTATGGGCCATTAGTTCGGCCAATCACACCATGGAGGGATGATTAACCAAAATCAATCTTCACCCATGTGCGCAATCAGCCTGTGAGGTGCCTACTTTGTCTCCCTCCCTCTCCTCTTACACTCCAGGTTGTCAATGGTTGCTCTGATAGGACCGTCCCTCGACTGAAGCTAGCAATGACAGAAGGTACACGGGGAATGGCCTAGATCTGCCACCTCATATAGGAGCCATCAATAGCACAGCAAAGGCAATGTTTTATCTTCAGGTTTATTAGCTCAGGCCTGGCTGCCTGCTCTGGCCTCATTAAAATGCAGTGGTGATGCAGAACTGCTCACATAGCACTGACGGCGCAGATTTAATGTGTACAGTAAGAGCTTTCATCGCTTTATTAAAATCAAAAACATCGACACCAAGACTGTTCAGTGTGTGTGTACAGTTTTAACTCCTTTGTTTGTGGTTAGGGTTATGCATTAGAAATGGTCAAAGTTAGATGAATGGCTAGGGTTAGGAAGAGATGAGAGTCTTCTTTATAACGCTTACAACTGTAAAGGCCTGTACATACTCCCCAAGAACAGAGAAATTTGTTCTCTCCCAAGAAGTGCTGCAAGAAAAACTAGAAAAGCACTCGGAGAGCGCAGACCTCCGCCAAGCGCCACAGTTCCCCCCATACGGTGTTTGTGTGTATGTTTTCAGATTCCTTGACCATGAAAACATATGACTAGCAATTGTATTCACAATGATAGGATTAGTGGTTCAGTAGTTATTCACGAAAATCGCATTTTCAGTAATGGCGGTTTTCTTCTGGATGGTGATCCGGATCACCACCAAAATCTAATCATCTGTAGGATACCCCATTTCTGACAATCTCTGAAAATTTCATGAAAATCTGTCCATAACTTTTTGAGTTATCTTGCTAACAAACAAACAGACAGACAGACAGAGACAAACCAATGCCGATGAAAACATAACCTCCTTGGCAGAGGTCAAAATGATGCCATTTTGTTCTTGCAGCCCCGGTTTAGGAGCTCTTGCAGCTTTTTCTTGACACATCATCTGGGAAGAACTTTTTTCTTGTATGGTGTCTGACATCTATTGTGAGATTGATCAGAAATATGAATTTCCCAGGAGTTCTGCACTTGAGTTTCTTGTGAAGTATGAAATGTCCTGGCCAGAAAGAACTTTGTTGTTGTTCTTGCATCTTCAAGAAAAAAGTTATCTCTGTTCTTGCAGTATATGTACAGGCCTTAACTCTCAGTGACACTTCATGTCATAATAAAAAATAACCATAAAGGGCATTTCCTGTTAGAGAATTTAAAATCAACAATCTTGAAAATTGTTTGTATAACAGCACTCTGCTTAGCTGACTTGTATGTTTAGTACCACATAAGATGAACTGTAAAGGGTTACAGTGCCCACTTCTTAGACAAATTTGCACTTTACTCATAAAGACAGCAGTCAGATTGTTTTGCATCAATTCATTATTTTACATCAATGATTTTGATTTGAACATACAATGCCTTTGCCAGACCTTAAACGTATTGACTTAAGCATATTTCAGGTTACTTTTTGTGGCTTTATTTTAAACTCATCACATAAAACAAAAATAATTCCAATAAATTCTTACAAAGAGAGGATAGTGTTGGTAATGGAAAACTCATTTTAGATCAGGGGTGTCCAATCATGTGCCATAGATGGGCCAAGATCCTGTGGGTTTTACCTCAAGCTATTGTCTTCAAAAGGATATTTCAGAAAATTTCTGCCCACTGGTTGCTGATTGATGAAAACACCTGCTAAAGAGACTGGTTGGGAAAAAAAACCTAAAGTGTCTCAGCCCTCCATGGCACATGATTTGATGCCACTGTTTTGGACAAATCAGAAGAACCGGTTATCTTAAAACTTGATACCACAGTTAATGATGCAGAAACAGACTTATCAGTGCTTAATTTGTAAAGACGGAGGTCCCAGAACACACCCCTCACCCCTTATTTGTGAGCATAGGTTTTCAGACAGTGCACAATGTATCTAGTACATCTTACATAACACAAAAGAACTGAATAGAATACCAGATACAAAAATGACTAAACATACACACACACACACACACACACACACACAAAACACTGGGCTGCCGGAGTGCTAAATTTTCCAACTAAATAAACCTAACAGTACTGTTTTCAAAAATAGAGCAATATTTACAGTGTATACAGTAAATGCAGTAATCTAAGTGACATGTTCATTCAAAATCAGCAGGAGAAGATGCATATATACAACTGTGTTCAGTTTGTAGTGTTTCCTTACTTTTGTCTTTTCCTTTCAGACAGATTTCTACTGTGGGGGAAAATGAGGAACTGGTCCTGAGATGGGAAGTGGCAGATCTTGCTTCAGCAGGATTGGACATCAGTTCAGGCCTGGGCAAAAAAAATAAGCTTTATTTGCCCCTGCTGTCTCAAAAAAGAAAAAAAAAATCCTAAAATCTTAGCAAACTCTCATGTCGATTGAAATATATGAATACATGTTAGTGTTGTATTAGTGTTTGTACAAAAAAAACAAAACACAGAAGATGTTAAACCTAGGATAATTATGCATTTTATTTAAGTAGGGTTTTTGTTGGTTGTGTAGATGTAACGTTAACAACATGAGCTGTTGCCATGCTTATTTCATCTGCAGAAGCTAAAGTGAAACTAAAGTAATTTACCCCTCTTAAAACCAATGGCATTTCCAATGCAGATGTGGCATTTTCAATTTGTTTCTGCTCTTGTCTTACCCAGCACATGCTAAAATGAATTTATCATGCCCATTCCTTATATGTGTCTGTCGCCACTCTTTCACTTACAGTATAGTTGAATCACAACATTTGGTGATTAAAAAGCCTGAATGATTACCAAAGCAAATCATCTCCACAGAGCAGGAGAAGCACAACTTATTTCTGAGGCAGCTAAGGTGGTGGGTGGTGTTGTATTGTATGCTGTAGAACAGTTATCCTCTGGTTGGGTTGTCATGGCAACAGTATTAGCTGGGTTTCTCATGTCCCAGTACAAGCTTGCCATCCCTGTAGCTGCATGTTGGTGTGCAAGGAGGGGGAGGGGTGGCTCCTCCATACAAATGACCATTTCAAGTTACCCTTGAGACTGAAACAAGTAGCCATTGCTTTTTTTTATCGGCAGACTGAGTGTGTGGTCATACAGTATGTGATTCAGGTTACAATGACAGTGGAGGCTTTAGAATGAACCAAAGGCTTCTTTCTTAAACAAGATTGAGTACATACGTATCCATGGTAACAGACCCACCATGGCAAGCTGTTGTTCTGTTGTTTTTTGCTGTGGCAATGTCGAAGGTGTACAAGCAGCTTTGAAGTGGCATTTCTCTGCAAATGTCAAAGACACAGCTGAAATGGCAGCAGTGTTTAATGGCAGGGACGCTCAGAATAAAGCAAAGCGAAGAAAGGCACTCTGATCACATTTGTATAATTTATGAGTCGCCACTGTGGTGTGACAGTTTAAGTGGTGGATGTGGTTCAATCAATCACGTTTGCATGTCAGAAGGTTTGTTCTTCATTTGAATTTTTCTTGACTAAGACCAATTTGGTAATGCTCTTAATGGCAACGCTAACAAAACATAAAGAGCAGTCACGCTGAAATGGTCTCATCTGTTCTCTTAATGCATTTGTGTGTGGGTTGTTTTTCTGCCATTCAGTTGTTTGCATTGTTCATGCTCACTTGCTTTCCAAAGCTGGCTGAACAATAAACTAATGTTCTGTCCCATGACATCATAGATATGGTAATACATTGGGATTTTGTGCTGTTTGGGTGCACTCAAGAAAATGGCTCATATCAGTAGATATAGATTTAAAGAAATACACGATACAATACCTCCAGGATTTCATTGGATATTTTTGTGATTGTTGTAGCCCAAAAAGCTTGAATTCACAGGAGTTTTTCTAAAAAGTTACAATAAAAGTTGTGATGTTTGAAGAGTGTTCTTTGCACTAAAAGTTATGGGAACAATTACAAATTTTAAAGCAGATGGGTTTTTTCCCCCATAGTTTACTGCAAATATATTCTATAACACCACAAGAAAAGCACAGGATTGTCAAAAAATTTCCTATTAAACAGTGATTTGTAAATTAAGCAGAAACTTCCGCTACACAACTCTTGTGCAATAGCAAATACAGACTTTAACACAATATCCATTACAACAGCTAAACTGCATTGAATGCATGTTAAAGAGTATAATATTTGAAAATTACTGGCAGCACCTCCATTTGAAAACTCCCTTATATTTAACTCCCTATATTTACTTATTTTTGTAGGATGTTACTTGGGTTCTAAATATTTTATTGAGTTTTAGACCTTTGAGTTTTTAACCACTTTGACTAGTTTTTAACTTTTAATATGACTCTTCTCTCTTACCTCTGGTTTTTCTCTCATCTCTTTGTCTTTTTATACCCTGATTGATGGAGACTTGAGTATTTTTATCATGTTTATAGTCAATTTCATGTGTGTCTGTGTTTGTGTCTATGCTGAATGTAATTTGTGGCTTGTAAATATGGATATCACCAGACTGCAAAACAAATCTACCTACGGGTACAAATAAAGTAACCTGAACCTGAACCTCCCTAACCGCAGCGGTCCCCAACCACTCAGTACCGAGTTCAGAGAAAAAAGAAATAATTTATTCTTTTGCTCTGTATTGTCTATTGAAGTCTGTGTTTTTCTGGGAAAAAGAAAATTATTGAATTATTTCTCTTTCCTTGCCTGACTCCTGCCTGCCAATCTGTCTATCTGCTGCGTCTTGACACACAATCATAGAAGGAGGAGGGGTTCTACTTGAGGGCACGTGTTGGTCCGTGTCCAGACCAGAGATTCACAGCTTTAAAATTCAGTGATTAGATGTAATAATAATTTTACCTCTAAAGATGTATAAAATGTTACAACACTGGCTGTAGTGTTAGATTTGCTCATTTGTTTGTGGTTTTACGGGGTCTCTCCTTACGCGTGCTCCCACGATGGGGTAGTTTTATTTATTTTTTTATTTTATTTGTTTATTTGACAGGGACAGTGCACTAAACATAGACAATTAATCAAATGACAATCAATCTAATGTGTTGCACAAAGAGTGTATAGCTATTAGCTAATTTGCAACTCTTGTCCCTGGATGGGCTTTAGAGAGAAGAAACAGGTAAAAAGAAAGGAGGAAGAAAGAGGATGTCAGGCAAGTGGGCATTTTTCAACACAACACAAACCCAGCACTTGGTACATGTGGTCGGGACGGAGACATGGGGAGACATCCCCCAGTGGGCCGAGGTAGACGGAGGAAGGGACGGAGGGACGGTGTGCGAAAACTTGTGGATGAGTGTTTTTTTTTAAAATCACACACTGTTTTTTGGTGATGTGTTCCGTTAATACTTACTGTAACGACGGAAATGAGCGCGGTGCAGTGACACATCTAATTGGTTAGACTGAGCGTTTCAGCGCCACTCAGGGATAAATCTGATTGGTGAAATTGGTGGAAGTTGACAAGGATTGGTCAAAATTGCAGGAAAGTTGTGGTGATTGGACAAAGTGAATTGGCATGATCACAACATTGCGAAATCTTGGAGGGACTGACTATAGGTGAAATAGCATTTAAAAAAAATCTAATTAACTATGTCAGAATGCATGCATGCATCCACCCATCCATCCTCCATTCACTGCATATCTGGGGGTTCAGGTCACAGGGCAGCAGTCCAAAGCTGCATTTGTCAGGGCGTGGACTGGGCCCCATGTCCTCACCCTGAGTTATGACTTTGCTTCTTGTTTTCAGGTCATGGGCCCCAGTCCATGTCATTGCTTTGAGTTGATATTTTGGGTTATTTCTTTATTTATTGTTATTCATTATTTTGTCTGCATTTGTATTCCATAGGATTTGTTCTCTGCTTGGTTTCTCAGTTTTGTCATTATTATTTATTATTATTATTATTATTATTATTATTATTATTATTATTATTATTATTATTATTGTTATCCTAGTTTTCTTGGTCTTGTTTCCCCTGATTCACTGTCATTATGTTCCATGTGTATCCTCTGTCAGTGATTGTCTGTTTATCCCTGCCATATTGTTAGTCCTTGGTTATTAGCATTATTATTATTATTCATTTTGGTTTATTAGTATCATTATTATCTGAGTCAGGTTTATGGTTGCTTGTTGTCTTTCCTGTCATGATCTTCTGTTTTGGATTGGCTTTATTTTGACAGCGCCCTGAATTATTTTCTGTCTTAGCCTAGTTTCGTCGCTGATTGTCCACACCTGTCTGCAATTTATGTTTATCTGCTCGTTTGTTATTTAAGGAATTCTGTCCCTCACCTGGGGATGGTGTCCTTGTCATTCACTGGCGTTTACCCACACTTCTGCCTGCCTGCCTGTCTTGCCAGTTAAGCTTATTTTTACCTCCGCCAAAGAGGTAATGTTTTTACCGGGGTTTGTCTGTTTGTCTGTCTGTCTGTTACCAACATAACTCAAAAAGTTATGAACGAATTTTGATGAAATTTTCAGGAAAGGTGTGTAATGGCACGGGGAACAGATGATTAGATTTTGGTGATGATCTGAGTGTGCATACCTCCACCAAGGGTTTTGTTTGTATTTGTGCAGCAGGATTACACAAAAACTACAGGATGGATTTGGATGAAATTTTCACCAGAGGTGGTTCTTGAGCTAGAGAGGAACCCATTATATTTTGGTGATTATCTGAGAATGCATACCTCAGCCAAGGCTCTTATCTTCTCACAGTGTGTTAGCAACAATACTCCAAAACTGATGGACAGACTTTGATACAATTTTCACCACAAGTGGCTATAGGCCTACACACAAACCCATTACATTTTGTTGGTGATCCATGACAAACGGAAGGAGCCTTGGCGGAGGTATGCGCTCTGTGAGTGCTTTTCTAGTTTGTCCTGTTTTCCTGTCTTGCCTTTTGGGATTATTATTTACACCCTCAAGCTGGTCTGGGTTTGGGCCAGCTCAAAATAAAACACTGTGAACTTTAAGTCTCAGTCTTTTGGTCCAGCTTTCCAACACACCCCATGACAGTAGAATGCGGTCCAATGGACCCAGCGGACCTAAAGTTTCATCTTATGGGCCTCGACGAGGAGGAGGTTTGGGCGGCTTCCAGCGTTGAGGACCTAATCAAGGCTGCCCGCACCTCCCGCATGCCGGAAAAAGCCCTCACATTCCTTGCCATAGCTGAAGAATTAATTGGGGCTTTTTCCATTCTGCATTGGTATCCCCAGCTCACCAGACTCCTATGTTCCATACCCAATATGCAGGGGACGCGCTGGGAGCCGGTGAGGCTGTCACTGGTGGCAGGAGAGGAGTGGAGAGAAGGGGGACCTACATGAGCTGAAGGATGTGGCTTGCACCTGTAGACATGGTGGCCCGGCTTTTCATCTCCAGCGGAAGCACTCCTGGACTCCCTTTCCTCCTCCCTAGACACTGCACCTTACCACCATGCAGCGGCGCCTCGTCAGACGATTTCCATCATCTCCCGGGAGGGATCACCTGACTCCTCAGCGGCAGCAGAGTGGGAACAATGGCAAGTATCTTCTCATTTTTACCTCCAATAAATGAAAAGTCTTGCCTTGTTCCTGGGGAGAGGGCTCAGCAACAGCCACCTACCATCACTACTGAGCTTTCACTACCACCCTCTGCTGTTGTTTACGTCCAACCATCCTCATCTGTGTCTCCTCTCTCCCTTCTTCTGAGCATCATGTCTAGGAGTCTGTCAGCAGCTGCCTTCTCACCAGTCAGCATGCATGTCAGCGCCCTCCACATGTGGGTTCCAAGCAGCTGTAGACTCCTAGCTTGGTTCCCTACCTGTGAACAAGCTGACAGCTTTGCCTGTGAACAAGCCTGCAGCTCATCCTGTGAACAAGCCTGCAGCTCTACCTGTGGACAAGCCTGCATCTCTGCCTGTGGACAAGCCTGCAGCTCTGCCTGTGAACAAGCCTGCAGTTCTGCCTGTGAACAAGCCGGCTACTCGGTTTGTCATCATGCCTGCAGCTGCAACCTCTACATGTGGGTTCCAAGCAATTGTAGCCTCCCAGCCTGATCCTCCACCTGTCACCATGCCTGCAGTTTCACCTGTCACCATGTCTTCAGCCTTGCCTGTCGTCACCCCTGCTTGATCTTCCACCACACCTGCTGCTTGGACTTCAGCAGCAGAGTCACCGGGTCCTCGTCAGCAGTGGAGCAACAGCTCAGGCAATTCCTCTTCTTTGCATTTTTAAAATCTATTTTAGAGAGGTCTCGCCTAGCTCTTAGTGGGGGCCCCGGTTGCAGCTACCACCTGCTTCTGGGCTCTCCCCACCGAGTTCCACTGTCACCCCTTGTGACCCGGGTGTTGTGTTTTCCTCCCCATTTGAGGTGGCTGTTTCGTGGAAGAATTCCCAGAAGTCAGGGCTTGAGGACCTCCAGCCCTTATCATCTGGCTTCGCCGATAGTCAGCTCACCTCACCTGCTCCAAAGGCTGGTACGCCTCCTCCGTGTGTTCTAGAGGCCGGAAAACCTCTATCATGTGTTCCTGAGGTTAGCGTGCACATGTCCTCTACTACTGTGATTGACGCACCTCAGTCATCTATTTTAGAGCAAAAGACTCTCATGTTACTATCACCAGAACTTAAAGCTCCCATGTTGTTATCTTCTGAACCTGAAACTCCTGTATTATTACCTCCTGAGCCAAAAGTTCCTGTAGTATCATTTCCTGATCCAAAAGCTCCTATGTTGTTGTTGTGTCCTGAACTAAAAGCTTCCACATTCTTATCACCAGAGCAAAAGTCTCCTTTGTTGCATCGATTTGAGCAAATACTCCTCTCTACTTTCTTCATCTCCTTGTGTCATAAACTGCCCTGGTAGGGGCGAATTGAGGACTCCAAATGGCAGCTGAGTTTGCAAACATTTAATAACAAAAATACGAAAACCACACAAAAACACTACACTTACAAAGACTGGAGAAACTGGGAGAAAAAGGTGTCTAGGAACACCGGCGCAGACGGGGGCTCCGTCTGGAAAAAATAAGAGTTAAAGCATGGGGCACACGCAGGATTAAACGGAGAAAAAGATGGGGGATTCCCATCTGACACTGAGAGGACGCCACTGTGCCGAGAACAGTGGTCTTTAAATAGGGCAACAGGAATTGGCACAAATGATCACAGGTGTGGGTACAAGAGCAAGGAAATAATCAGTCACAATTAGTGACCGGTGTGACAGCCTGTGAACAGAACTTGAATACCAGAAGTAAACACACAGCACTGTCAAAACAAAAGCACAACCGGAAAAAAGAAAAACCCATAAACACAAATACAGATCAGAGTGCCTAATAATAAATTATGAAACAGAGAATGACTAAAGAATATACAGAGAAAACTAACAAGGAAATGAAGAGTTCCTTTGCAAAAACAGATAAGCCCAATTATTTTAATAAAGAGAAAAGCAACTTTTCATCTGCTAGTAAATGTATTAGTATTTCCAATTCAGCTTCTAAGACATGGTCACTTGAAATATGAGTATCTCAGACATAATAAAGCAGAAAATTGAACATCAATGCATTGCTATTTTTTGGCAATTTATGAGTACTTTTTTCTGCAAAAACAGATAAGTCCACAACACATACTTTTGCAAAAACAGACATGTCCCGAAAACCATGCTAGTTTGTCTGGTGAACATATCACTGGTGAACGCATCACTGGTTCATCTGCTTCATCAAATTTATCCATATATGACATAAAATGCAACAAAATTGTAAAAAAAAAAAAAAAAAAAATTAAAAAAACTGGCAGGGAAATCACGCAAAGCGAGCAGACCAGGGAGGCAGCCATGATGAGTCACGTGACCCAAATACCAAACGTTGATTTGCCATGTGGAGTTATCTGGTTTTGTAAAAACAGTCACCCGCCGTTTATTGGCTTTTGAAAAAAAAATCATGAACTTCGTAATGTATTTAACATAGGACATATCGGATTTTGAGAAAAAACAATTTGAACTTTTAGTAGGTAATGTGAACAGCTGTTTGTTGTACAGAAGGAAATTTTCTTAGAAGTGGCGTTTATCCATTTTTACCAACTGTCATGGTGTGGTCCTGGCGGACCACTAATGATACGCTATAGGCGACCAGTGAGTTTGCATATTTATTAAAGAAAGGAAAAAGGTACAAAATAATGAGCCACGTGGGGCAAAACACAAATAAAGACTGTGACTAGAACACACCAACGATAGACAACTAGGGAGACTGACGGGAGACGAGGATACAACACTTACATATGGATAGTGAGGGCGGAACCTAGCACTGAAAGGAACTGGCTTCGGGCGTAGGGGAACCAGTCTGGAAAAGGCGAGGTTGCAGCTCGGAGTAACCTAAGCTACTCCCTTAAATAGGGAAGAGAAATAATCAGCTGATGAGGATGTCATCAGCTGAAATGGCAAACAGCTGTCACAGAGGAACTCTGCTCTGACAGCCGGAAGCCCCACTGAGACGCTGTCAAAATAAGAGCCCGGGAAGGCCATAAGGAAAACTGCTACAAAACGGGAGAAAAAGACTGCATGACCCGAGCGCGGACGATACCGGCGCTCAGACCATGACAGTACTCCCCCCCAAATGACGCACTCTGGGCGTGACGTAACATCCAAGCCTCCCCCCATCTGGAAGGCTACAACGCCCCCTCCCCCCCCCCCAGGGCGGGAGGAGGGGGAAAAAGAAGGCCAGGAGGGCGAGAGTCACAAAATCCCGGGAAAAAATAAAAAGGACCAATACTGAAAGAATAACATGGTGCAACAGAGCATGGAAAAAAAAAACAAAAACAGAACCACAAACATACTCCATAAAGCACAGGTGAAAATACAAAAACAGAACAATGGATGCAAATAACAGATACTATGCCTAAAGGTCATGATACACAGGCACAAGAAAAAGGCAACCACAGAGCGTCTCCCAAACAGAGGAAGGGAAAAAAAAAAACACGCTAAACAGCAGCGAAATACAGATAGTTCAATAAATACAGGCATAAGCAACCAAAAGAGCCTCTCAAACAACAGAAGAGGGAGAAACTGAAATACAGGCACCTACCAAAATACAACATACCCTAATAATACTAGACAAAGGGGAAATGAAAAACACGCTAAAGAGCGGCGAAATACACGGTATAATATAGTTCATAGAAACAAAACACAAGGTCATCCCAGAACTACTGGGGAGGAAAAAAAAAACTACAGGGATGACAGCAGGCAGAGCACAAAGAAAACAAGAAAAAACAATTAGTTCTGGTGGTCTACCTGCATCCAGCGTCCAGATCGCTAGCAGGGAAAGAAGAATGAGTTCGGGCGGTCTACCCCAGTCCCAGGCCCGGAGAACCAGTACCTCTGGCGGCCGGACCAGGTCGCCGAACAAAAGGTCCAGTTTGTCGGGTGGCCGACCCAGAATGCCAAACAGGCGAAGCAGTTTCCCAGGCGGCCGACCCGCGTCATCCAGCCACCAGAACCGCAGGGGAGAACTCGGAGGTGGCCTCCTTATTGAGAAGGATAGCGAGGGAGAGCCGCGTCAGATGAGGGAAATCCCAGCGGCACCAGGTGGAGGGAAAAAGGGATTAGGGAAACGATGAGGGGCCAGTCCGGCATCGATCAGTGGAGGATCTGCAGCTCCTTCTCTGAACCCCACATGGACTGGCACTGTGCTCACGTTGGATCCCAAGCGGGACCGTGCTGCACCCACGATGGGCCCCGACTGGGCCAGAACAGCGTCCATGACGGACCACGATTGGGTCAAAGTTGCACCCACGTGGGACCCCGATTGGGTCAAAGTTGCACCCATGTCGGACCCCGACTGGGCCGGAGCACAACCCACGACGGACCCCGACTGGGCCGGCGCAGCACCAGGGATGACCTTCAGACCCGAACCTAGAACCTCCAAGGTGACGACTGGAGCAGGCTCGTCACTGGTGAACATGGGAGAAGGCTCAGAGGAGAACAGAGAACTGGGATCAGAATCACCGGCAGCAGCTGAGCCCAGCGAGACAGGCTCAGACGCAGCGGATGGCTGTGCCCGGCTCGTCTCCCCGAGAGACAGGCAAAAATGCTCCAGAATAGAAGAAAGGAAGACAAAATAGAGCACTTGCCTTATCTCGGGCTCCACCACAGCCCAGGACTTCGACGATCCAGGTTCAGTGCACTGAAGGTCCACCTCTGGTTCCCACTCAACTGCAGCAGGCTCCGCAGCTGGCATGATGGTGTTCTCAGTCTGGGGATTCCCTGATGCTGACGTCCCCGCCGAAAACCTGCACGGCATGGTGGCAGGGGATCCTTGACCTGCTGGGTCCAACCGCTCCTCCGTGGAGACCTGGGGACGCTTAGTCGTCGGCACAGGCTCCAATTGGCAGTCTGCCCTCCTCCTCTACCCATGACATGGCTGCGGGGCTGGAACCAGGCACTCCAGGGCCGCAGGCTCCTTCCTCGTCCGGCGGTGTAGTCCTGGCACCGGGGAACGCTCAGGGGAATGAAACACACAGGTAGCAGGTTCACAATTAATGATTGCAGCAGGTGGAGGAAGCTCGGGGGACTGAGAACCCTGAACTTTACCCCCAGGGATTGAACAAGGCAATTCACCCAGAGAAGGAAAAGAATGAAGAGACACTTGCCTGATCCACTGAGGGCCGATGGAAGCTGCTGCGGTGGGCTTCATTTTCTCCCTTCCCCTTTGGATGGTGATGGAGGGCCCCCCGGGAAGACAAGGAGGAGCCACTCGCACCGGATCGATGACGGGCACAGCCGGAGCAGGACTCGTGGCATTCTCAGCAGCTGGAGAGAGCGTTGAGGAGGAGGGAGGAACAGTCGAGGCAGGCCGGGGACGAGGCACGTACAACCCGGAGGCAGCGGCGGCTGTCTTACCCCTCTGACGAGACACAGAGGCTGCAGCTGGCTGGGAGACAGGGTTCGTGCGGCTACCCGGAACTTGATCTGGACGGGGTTCTCGCTGAGGCCTGTAATAAGCATGGAGAGGATGTTTACCGGCAGAGAGCGAGGCGAAGGTGAGATCTGGGAAACGCCGCTCCTGCGCAGAAACAGAGGCGAGCAGGTCAGCGTATTCGGGGTAATCATAAAGTTCCGGATTCCTCTCCACCAGCCTGACCGCCGCCGTCACATGCTTCATTATCTGGGTTGGATAGGAGGCGGAGCGAGCTGCAGCCACTCAGTCCTGGATGGAAATAGCTGTCCACTGTAAATCCACCGAGGGAATCCCGACTGACGTCTCTCTCCGCTGGGGATGACCCCTGGGTGGTGCAAACTCCTGGACTGGATGAGGGACAGGAATGGGCTCCCGAGGCGAGGAGCGAGGATGTCTCCTCTTTGGCTTCCTGCCGGAGTTTCCCTCCAGCCCACGGACCTTCTCCTGGTGAGCAGAGATGTCTGCCATCCTCGCAGTGATTTCAGGGTGGTCAGCGTAGCGAGGATGGCGGTTAATAGTCGCCTCAGCGAGGTCCAGGTACCAGCATGAGGCGCTGGGGACGGTATGATGGCGAGCGCTGGAAATTATCCCGTTGATCTCGATAAGGGCCATCACCAGCTTGTAGCCCAGGCTCATGGCATAGCCCTTGAGCGGCGTCATCTCCCAGCACACTGGTACGAGAACAGGGAAAAACTACAAGCCCAATTAAGCAAACTCACGGTCACCAGCGTCTCGTTTGGCTGCGACCTACTGTCATGGTGTGGTCCTGGCGGACCACTAATAAAACACTATAGGCGACCAGTGAGTTTGCATATTTACTAAAGGAAGGAACAAGGTACAAAATAATGAGCCATGTGGGGCAAAACACAAATAAAGACTGTGACTAGAACACACCAATGATAAACAGACAACTAGGGAGACTGACGAGAGACGAGGATACAACACATATGGATAGTGAGGGCAGAACCTAACACTGAAAGGAACTGGCTTCGGGCGTAGGAAAACCAGTCTGGAAAAGGCGAGGTCGCAGCCCGGAGTAACCTAAGCCGCTCCCTTTAATAGGGAAGAGGAATAATCAGCTGATGAGGATGCCATCAGCTGAAATGGCAAACAGCTGTCACAGAGGAACTCTGCTCTGACAGCCGGAAGCCCCACTGAGACTCTGTCAAAATAAGAGTCCGGGAAGGCCATAAGGACAACGGGAGGAAAAATACTGCATGACTCGAGCGCGGACGATATCGGCACTCAGACCATGACACCAACGAACTCTTCAAATAAATATGCAATACTGGAATACAAATATCAAAATACCAGAAGAGGACAAAGTAACTGTGAGGGAAGGCTCATGTTAGAACAGGAACATAATAAATTATAATATGAAGCTAGATGATAGTGGATGCACAATATAGTTGACTAAGGCAACAACGGTCATAATAACAGGAGACACAAGGCCATAACATAACACATCCAAGACCAAATTAAACACAGAATGACACCAAGAAGAAGAACATACAGAAAATAATCTGGACAAACTGAAATAACAAAATACACCAAACCATACTCAATACAAAATAAACCAACATGAAGAAATACAGAAAATGATTGTAAATAAACTGGAAGCATGAGCACGGGCCCCCCCCCCCCCAGTGCTCAGCAACATGACAGAGCCCCTCCCTCAAGGGGTGGAAACCCAGACACCCCAACATAACATCAAAAAGAAAAAGCCCCCCCACCACCACCACAAAGAAAGCCCACCCAACAAGAACAGAAAAAATAACCCACCCCGGGAGGGCAGTGGGGGAACCCAGGTGAGGAGGGACCGAAACCACAACAAAAAATGTTCATGACCCACACACTGTACAGATAAGGTGGCAACAGAATACTAGTGATACTAAGTCAAAAAAAAAATAACATAGTTCAGGTGGTCTCCCAAAGTCCCAGTCCTCCATTCTGGAGGCCTTAGCTGGAACCAGTGCCTTCTGCGGACCACAGGGGCTGAGGGGTGGAAACCCGATGAGGAGGATGACTGCCCAGCGAGGAAACCAGGTGGCAATGACGGCTGACCAGCAGTGACTTTAGGCGATGACTGATGACCAGAGATAACCTCAGGCCAAGATAGATGACTCTTGGCAACCTCAGGCAAAGATGGATGACCCTCGGCGACCTCGGGCAAAGACAAAGGACCCATGGCGACCTTGGGCGGAGACAGAGGACCCACGGTGACCACGGGTGGAGACAGAGGACCCATGGTGACCTCAGGCAGAGAAGGAGGACCCACGGCAACCTCAGGCAGAGAAGGAGGACCCATAGCGGCCTCAAGCAGAGAAGGGGGAACCTCGGTGACCTCAGGCGAAAGCAGAGGACCCTCAGTGACCTCAGGTGATGGCTCGTGTAAAAGAGCAGAGACAGATACCGGGTCAGAATCACCGGCGGCAATGGAGCCAGGCGAGGAAAGCTTAGAAGCAGCTGGCTGCTGTGACTGGCTCTCCCCACCAAGAGCCAAACAAGACCTCTCCAATACCAACATAGTGAATACAGAAAAGAGGACTTGCCTGAGCTCGAGCTGCACCGCCGTCCAGGACTCTGACCATCCAGGCTGGACTGTCTCGAATTCCATTGCTTGAGGATCTCTCCCTGACATGGCCACCGCAGATGGGGAGGAAGGAGAAAACACTGGGAAATTATTACCTGCAGCAGTGGAGCTCGGCAAGGAGAACTCAGGGGAAGAGAACATCTGCAACTGATTCTCCCCACCATGAGTTAGACAAGATTTCTCTAGGTCTTAAAGATGTAAAAACAGAACAGAGTACTTGCCTAGACTCGCGCTCCACTGCCGTCTAGGACTCCAGCAACTCTGCTGCGGTGACCCTGGCAGTAGGCAGGATGGTGGGTGCAGCCGAAGAACCCCAGAGGTGGGAGCCGATGATGGTGGAGTTCCCGGTGTGACTCCACTCCACCTGGCAAAACTCCATCCAGCTGCTGCTCAAACTCAGGAAGGAGCCATGGCTTATATTCCAGTAACAGCTCCTTTTCCGCTGCCAAAACCCACTGGCGCTCCTCCAGCTCCTCCGCAGTGGGACCGTCAGGGGGCACGAGGACTGTGGGCCACTGTTTGGGAGGCAAAGGCATGGCTGCTACTGGATAGCGGTGAGAGGCTGGGTACTTCCGTGCCCAGTTAAAGGGCATGGAAGTCACAAGGGCATAACATAATACATCCAAGACCAAAATCAACACAGAATGACACCAAGAAAATAACAAAATACACCAAACCATAGTCAATACAAAATAAACCAAGATGAAGAAATACAGAAAATGATTCTAAATAAACTGAAAGCATGAGCACGGGCTACCCCCCGCACCCCCCTCCACCACCCCGCCAGTGCTCAGCACCATGACACCCTGACTATCCCATTTTTTTCTTTTCTAACCTCTTCCTTTGGATACTTTCCTGTACCTTCTCATTCCACCACCAAGTCTCCTTGTCTCCCTTCACACATACCTTTTTATCCATTTCCTTCAATACTTTTGCTGTACCTTCCCAGTCATCTGATAATTTTTCCCTACCACCCAGAGCCTGATTAAATCCTTCCTGAACTCTGTGTGGCCTTCTTCCTTCTGTAACTTCCCCCACTTAATCTTTGGCTCTGCCTTCACTGTTTTACTCTTCTTGCTTTGCAAAGTCATCCCATAGACCCACTGGAGACCCCTGGTAGGGTCTCCAGTGGCATACAGATCCTGAGTGAAGGGCCAGACCAAGAGTGGTCCAGTGGATCGTTATAGAAAAGTTACAACAAAGGATCCAGTGTACACAAGAAGGCACATGAGACCACTCTCCAGTGGGTTCACTTCCTGCAGGAGGGATCATGGGGATCATGGTGCTATGTGAACTGGGTAACAGTCTGTTCTTTTCAGCTTGGACTGCTACCCCTCTAACCCAGACCCCAGAAAAGTGGTAGAAGATGTATGTATGTATGTATGTATGTATGTATGCATGTTTAGGGTGTGTCACAGTATGTGTCATAAATGGCCCTTTCAAGGCAGAAATTAAGACTCGACTTGCCAGCTGTGAGTTTGCACATTTAATGATAACAAATAGGAATAAACCACGAGGGGTAACTTACAGAAAAATACAGCAAACGAGAACCACGAAGGGTAACTTACTGATACATGACGAGACTGAATATCGAGGCAGAAATAGAACATTGAACACACACAGGGAAAGCAGGAATCAGACGGGGATTCCTGTCTGTGCACAGGGTGAGGATGCAGCGAGGAATGAACCCCGCAAGCAAACTTAAATAATAAGACAGGGAACCCAAATGTGGAACAGGTGTGGATGTGTGGTGAGAAAGTAATCAGGACAACAAAACAGCTGTGACAACCCGCAAAAAGATTTGACACAAGGAAGTAACATAAGGGTGCTATCAAAATAAAAGTACAGAGAAGTAAACAGTGGTGACAGGCAAATTAGAAGCACAAACCATAATGAATGACAAGCAAGAATAAGTAGATATACAGAAAATCACCAGTGAAACCTTGGGACCCGAGCATGGCTCTTGAGCTCAAGCTCCACTGCCGTCCAGAACTCCGTCGATCCAGTTGGCAACATCTCGTGCCAGGTCCTCTTGAGGTCCAGCTTCGACTCTGCTGCAACGGCCCCAACAGCAGGCATGGTTGTTAGTGCAGTCCCAGAATCTCCAGGAAAAGCGACCAACATAGGTGGCTCATCTGGCATGGCACTTGGAGGTCGTCTCACCGCTGGCGCAGCATCCCGCGTAGCTGAAGCCAGGGGACACTCAGTCGTCGGCGCAGGCTTCAGGTCGCAGGCTTCAGGTCGCAGGCTTCAGGTCGCAGGCTTCAGGTCGCAAGCAGCGCTCTCCCCCCGTCCGGGCCGTGGCTGTGGTCCTGGGGCCAGGTCCTCCAGGACCGCAAACTCCTCTATCATCCGGGGGCTCAATCCTGGGACCGGCGGACACTCAGGGGAAATTGTAGGAGACACGGAGGGAGCAGGTGAAGGAAAATTATCTGCAGCAGGTGGTGAGGACTCAGAGGACTGCAGTGACTGAACCTCACCACCAGAAATCAGGCAAGGTAATTCATGTGTTGATGAAAAAGAATGAAAAAGCACTTGCCTGTGTTCCCAGGGCATGGTGGTTTCTGCTGCAGCAGGCCCAGTCTCATCCCTCTCCATGGCTGCAGTGGTTGTGGACCCTGCTGCAGAACATGGAGGAGCCGCCCCTGCAGCTTTGATGACAGGCAAAACTGGGGAAGAGACAGCCGGGCTCTCAGCAGTGAGAGGAAGCGCCGTGGAGAAGAGGGAGACAGCAGCGATGGCCCAGGAAGAGGAAGCTGAGGAAACAGTTGGCGAGGAAAACCTAGAGGAGGAAGCTGCTGTTGTACCTTTTTGACACGGTGATGAGGAAGCTGCTGACTGAGAGACGGACGAGTTCCTCCGGCGGCCAACAGCTGGATAATGGCTGGAGGTTTGTGATGTCTGCGTCCGGTGACTCTCTTCCATCCGATCCGGTACGGCTGTATCTTGGGAAGGAATGGAGGTCGGTGCAGGAAGGTGACGTCTTGGTGGAGCGGGAGCTGGATCTGGAGCTGTTGCCTGGTGAGGAGCCAATTGTACCGAGGCCTGAGAACCCCTCCCTGTCGGTGCAGACCTAGGCTTATTAATGGAACTCCTCACCAACTCACGGTTCTCCCGCTGCAGAGCCGTCACCAGGGATATCCTCTCCCTTCCTTCGGCATGCTCCAAGAGCTGAGGAAGATGTAGCGCATCCGCCTCCGTGAGGCTCAGGTACCACAGGGTGTCCTTCGGGGTGGAATATTCACGAGCTGTGGCTATAAGTCCATCAATGTCCATTAAAGTCTGACAGAGCTCCCACCCCAGGCTCATAGGGTACCCCCTCCAGCTTGCTGCCATCTCAGCAAAAGCAAACACCCAGAAAAGGGGAAAAACAGAACGATGGTGGAAAAAGAAAAAAGAGCAAAACCACAGCCGCTGGCGTTGAATGGCTGTGACCTACTGTCATAAATGGTCCTTTCAAGGCAGAAATTAAGACTCGACCTGCCAGCTGTGAGTTTGCACATTTAATGATAACAAATAGGAATAAACCACGGGGGGGGGGAACTTACAGAAAAAGACAGCACAAACCATAATGAATGAAAAGCAAGAATACATATACAGAAAATCACCAGTGAAACCTTGAGACCTGCGCTCGGAATCATAACAGTATGCTTCCATCTGTAAAAAAAAAAAAAAAAAAAAAAAACAGTCTAGGAATGTAAAAATCACTTTGCTATTTTAGACACACCTTCATGTAAACATACAAATTTTTGCAAAAAAAAAAAGGGGGTGACCTGTGAAACTTTACTTAATTTGGGAAAAATATGGACATTCATATGCAGATTAACTACATGATAGCTAGGAATCTACAATTTCAGCTTCAAGACACAGTAAGAATTATTTTTAAATTTCCTCAGGAAGAATCCAGTCCCAGACAGACACCATCTGTCCATGAAGAAGAAGCTTACTGGTGGAGTTGGCATTGTTAGCAGAGTCAGGGGAAATGGGCCATTCTTGCCAGGGAAGATGAATTTTCCATGTCCACTGAAGATCACCACGATTAAATTTTTCATCACACTGGCTTTATGTGTCCCTATGTCAATTATCGTGTTTTCCACAGGGGCAAACTGCCCCTGTGGATAGGTAATCAAAGGCTCATACTGCTGGCAATAATTACATGCATACATTACATTTGCATTTTCCACTTCTGTCTTTGAAGGGATGATTTCAGTGTTGACTAAGGCAGTGTTTTTCAAACTTTTTTGAGCCAAGGAACCCTTTCAACACTGAAAAAAATGTTGTGGGACTCCATCAACCAAAAATGTTTAAAAAATGACATCTTGTAGCCTCTTACAGCATATGTAATGACAATTTAGTCTTGTAATTACTTTATCCTCACACAGTGTGAAACTTGAGCCTTTTTTTGATGAACACAAAACAAATATCCTGGCAGGAACTGAAGAAAGGCAGATGGGTGTTTCATTTAGACATGATATTTAAGCTTGCATGGGACCATGACACTGTTGGATAGGATTTTCCCCACACACATAGCATTACGGATTCTGTGCAGCTGGATCCCTGGTTAAAGTAAATCCAAATGAAAGAAAGTTTTCACTGAACTGCCTTGTCTTCACTGTCTTAGCTTTTCCAAGGACCCCAGAATGTTCTCTCAAAGCACCCGCCCCCAATGAATCCTAGGCCCCCTTTGTGAAAAAAATACTGGACTAAATAAAGGTAATGCAATCACTGTATAAAAGCTGTTACAAATAGTAGAGTAGGCTTAGGTTAATCCCCCTCATGGATCGTCACCTTATCGTGGTGGGGGGTTTGCGTGCCCCAGTGATCCCAGGAGCTATGTTGTCCGGGGCAATTTGCCTCTGATAGGGTCTCCCAAGACAAACTGGTCCTGGGTGAAGGGCCAGACTAAGAACGATCCAACAGACTCTCATGAATTGTATATCAAGGATTCAGTGTACCCCGCCCGGTATGGGGTTACCGGGGCCCCACCTTGGAGCCAGGCCTGGGGGAGGGGCTCAAAGGCTACCGTCTGGTGGCCGGGTTTCCACCCATGGGACCCGGCCGGGCTCAGCCCGAAGGAGTTACATGGGTCCGCCCTCCAGTGGGCTCACCACCTGCAGGAGGGATCATGGGGGTCCGGTGCTATGTGGATCAGGTGGCGGTCAAAGGCAGAGACCTTGGCGGACTGATCCCAAGCTTTCTAAACTGGCTTTTGGTACGTGGAATGTCACCTCTCTGGTGGGGAAGGAGCCTGAGCTGGTGTACGAGGTTGAGAGATACCGGCTAGATATAGTCGGCCTCACCTCAACACACAGCTCCGGTTCCGGAACCAGTCTCCTGGAGAGGGGCTGGAGCTTGGCCTTTTCTGGAGTTGCCCCGGGTGAGAGGCGATGAGCAGGGGTGGGTATTCTTGTATCGCCCCACCTTGCTGCCTCTATATTGGAGTTTTCCCCGGTGGACGAAAGGGTTGCTTCCCTGCGCCTTCGGGTTGGGAAACGGGTCCTGACCATCATTTGTGCCAATGCACCAAATGATGTTTCAGAGTACCCACCATTTTTGGAGTCTGTGACTGGGGTGCTGGAGGGTGCTCCTCTTGGAGACTCCATTGTCGTACTGGGGGACTTCAATGCGCACGTGGGCAACGACAGTGAAACCTGGAGGGGGGTGATTGGGAGGAACGGCCTGCCCGATCTGAACCCGAGTGGTGTTCAGTTATTGGACTTCTGTGCTAACCACAGTCTGTCCATAACGAACACCATGTTCAAGCATAAGGGTGTCCATATGTGCACCTGGCACCAGGACACCCTAGGTCGCAGGTCGATGATCAATTTTGTTATCGTGTCATCAGACCTGCGACCGTATGTCTTGGACACCCGAGTAAAGAGAGGTGCAGAGCTGTCAACTGATCACCACCTGGTGGTGAGTTGGATCCGATGGCAGGGGAGGAAGCCATTCAGACCTGGTAGACCCAAACGTATAGTGAGGGTGTGCTGGGAGCGTCTGGCTGAGGCCCCTGTCCGGGAGGTCTTCAACTCCCACCTCCGGAAGAACTTCAACCACATTCCGAGGGAGTCTGGAGACATGGAGTCTGAATGGGCCATGTTCTCCACCTCTGCTGTTGAAGCGGCGGCCCAGAGCTGCGGCCGCAAGGTGGTCGGTGCATCTCGTGGTGGCAACCCCCGAACCAAGTGGTGGACACCAGTGGTGAGGGGGGCCATTAAGCTGAAGAAGGAGTCCTATCAAGCTTGGTTGGCTTGTGGGACTCCCGAAGCAGCTGAGGTGTACCGGCAGGCCAAGCGGAGTGCAGTTCGGGTGGTTGCTGAAGCAAAAACCCGGGTATGGGAGGAGTTCGGTGAGGCCATGGAACAAGACTTTCGGTCGGCCTCAAAGAGATTCTGGCAAACTGTCCGGCAGCTCAGGAGGGGAAAGCAGCTCCCCGTCCACACTGTGTATGGTGTGGATGGGACACTGTTGACTTCGACTGGGGACATCGTCGGGCGGTGGAAGGAATACTTCGAGGATCTCCTCAACCCCACTGATACGCCTTCCACAGAGGAAGCAGGGTTTGGGGACGAGGGGGATGATTCGCCTATCACAGGGGCTGAGGTCGCCAAGGTGGTTAAAAATCTCCTTGGTGGCCGGGCCCCAGGGGTGGACGAGATTCGCCCCGAGTACCTCAAGGCCCTGGATGTTGTTGGGTTGTCATGGTTGACACGCCTCTGCAACATTGCGTGGAGGTCGGGGGCAGTGCCTTTGGCATGGCAAACCGGGGTGGTGGTTCCTCTCTTTAAAAAAGGGGACCGGAGGGTGTGCTCCAACTTTAGAGGGATCACACTCCTCAGCCTCCCTGGGAAGGTCTATGCCAAGGTACTGGAGAGGAGAGTCCGGCCGTTGGTCGAACCTCGGATTCAGGAGGAGCAATGTGGTTTTCGTCCTGGCCGTGGCACATCGGACCAGCTCTTTACCCTCTCGAGAATTCTCGAGGGTTCGTGGGAGTTTGCCCAACCAGTTTACATGTGTTTTGTGGACTTGGAGAAGGCATTTGACCGCGTCCCTCGTGGTTTTTTGTGGGGCGTGCTTCGGGAGTATGGGGTATCGGGCTTGTTGTTGCGAGCTATTCGGTCTCTGTACGACCGTTGTGAGAGTTTGGTTCGTATTGCCAACACTCGGTCGGAGTCATTCCCAGTGAGAGTTGGACTCCGCCAGGGCTGCCCTTTGTCACCGATCCTGTTCATAATTTTTATGGACAGGATTTCTAGGCGCAGCCAGGGAATGGAGGGTGTCATGCTTGGTGACCACAGGATCTCATCTCTGTTGTTTGCAGATGATGTTGTCCTGTTGGCTTCATCCAGCAATGACCTACAGCTCTTGCTGGGACGGTTTGCCGCTGAGTGTGAAGCGGCTGGGATGAGAATCAGCACCTCCAAGTCCGAGTCCATGGTCCTCAGCCGGAAAAAGGTGGATTGTCCTCTCCGGGTTGGGGACAGGCTCCTGCCCCAAGTGGAGGAGTTTAAGTATCTTGGGGTCTTGTTCACGAGTGAGGGGAGAATGGAGCGAGAGATCGACAGACGGATTGGAGCAGCATCTGCAGTGATGCGGACGTTGTACCGGTCTGTTGTGGTGAAGAGGGAGCTTAGTTCTAAGGCAAAGCTGTCGATTTATCAGTCAATCTAGGTCCTACTCTCACCTATGGTCACGAGCTTTGGGTAATGACCGAAAGAACGAGATCGCGGATACAAGCGGCTGAAATGAGCTTTCTCCGTAGGATTGCTGGACTCACCCTCAGAGATAGGGTGAGGAGCTCAGTCATCCGGGAGAGGCTCAGAGTAGAACCGCTGCTCCTCCACATTGAAAGGAGTCAGTTGAGGTGGTATGGGCATCTGATTAGGATGCCTCCTGGACGCCTCCCACTTGAGGTGTTTCAGGCACGTCCCACTGGGAGGAGACCCCGGGGCAGACCCAGGACTCGGTGGAGAGACTATGTCTCCCAGCTGGTCTGGGAACACCTTGGTATCCCCTCTGAAGAGCTGGAGCAGGTGGCTGGGGAGAGGGAAGTCTGGGCTTCTCTGCTTGAACTGCTGCCTCCGTGACCCGGACCTCCGGAAAAGCGGTAGAAGATGGATGGATGCTTAGGTTACTCTGAAGAATCTTAGCAGATTAAAATACTTCTTGTTTGAAATTTATGATTGTAATGGTTGGACTTCTTGGTACAGACAGTGTAACTTAATCCAGGACTATACTGCATTTGCTTGGGAACAGGGTTTGTCCTATCTATTGCCAAGGGCAGCAAGTTCATAGGGACACCAATGTGGCAGTGAAATTTGGTGCCTCTGCTGTTCCCTTTTAATTAATTTTTGGTACTTTGATATTTTTCCTATATTGCCCTAAAATTTACAGTCAAATTCCATATGGAAAGCATATTAGATGTTGCTGGATGGGATAATTGGTAATTCTAAGAATGTCCATAGGTATGAGTGTGATATTGGGAGAATTATTTAGAAATTTAGGGAATGAAAACCAAACCCTAAAATGTAATAACTGATTTAAAAACAAAACAAAAAAACAAAACTAAAACGTGTGAATCATGCAGTGTCACTTTTCATAAATGAGTGTAATGAACTTAAAGAATGAATACACAAAAGCCTCAATAGTGGTGTGAACTAATACCCCACTGCCCGTCCCTAAAGACACATCCAGAGACTGTAAAAAACCCTTAGCATGCATAAATTAAAAAGGTTGAGGATGTTTTCTCAAGCCCCTTAGACTAAAATGTGACAGATTGCTTGTCCTAAAGGATGACAAACTCCTGCTTATGTATGAACACATTTTACTGCAGCCTGTAAAACGTAATTGCTTTCAGGAGTGAGCATGAATAAAACAATATTGTGATGTGTGAATGCCAATTAGAACAATATCTGAACATAAAGCACCAGCCACTCCTCAGTTCGCTTTTAAGTTTTCTAGTCAATTACAGGTGCTTTCTAACTCACATTTTTTACTCAGGAAGTCTTTTTATTTATGCTCAGGGTGTCTTTTGGCAGAGAAGTGGCAAGAACTGGGTAAAACAAAACAAAATCAGAAAAAAGAAAAAAAAAACTTGAACAACAGCTGGTCACCTGGGCAATGCTGCTGGTACTATTGAACAAAATGGCATCATTTAGTTTACAAAAATGTCTAAAGATTTACATTCAGCTAGGAAAAAAGTTGTTTTCTTTAAATCTTATGCCTGGGAAAATATATTTTGAACATTTAAGAACATTTTTGACAACCTCAGGGGCTAAGTGTGAACGCAAATGACATGACAAAGAGGTCAGGTATTAATGGCAGTGAGAAATACACTGTGAATATACAGACCACTGCCCCCAGTCAAAGGTCAAGCTATAGTCTCCGCCATTTTGGGTGTCATGCTATTAGCCCTGTATGTGATAAACATCGCTAAGCTATGGCGATTTATGAGTTTTTTGTGACATATTTATGTTATTATCATGCCTTGTTGTGCTGCTGTGGGTTGCTCAAATTGTTCTAGCACAGAGGGAATTTCAATTTATTGCTTTCCCAAGGATATTGAAAGGAGAACGTTATGGATCGCTGCTGTCTAACATAAGATCTACATACCCACTGAGCATTCAAGACTTTGCGGTCAACATTTCATATCTGGTAGGTGTTATTTCCGGAAACCCCAAATGACCAACGGAGAGTGGTGCTGATTCAGAACAGGGACTTTATTACACAAATAGTTATTAGCACAATACTGGCTTACTGTGGAGACTGTACATTGTATGGCCTGGAGCCGAGAGAGCCCTAAGGTGGCTGACACTCCTCTTTTATCTGCTCGGTGTGATGATGTCACATACGGCTGCATCATCACGCCGGTGCCCATTAACCCTTACACTACATTCACCCCCCCCCCCCCCTTGGAAAAACAGAGAAAAACACAATCAAATTGAGCCTCCCCAAGTTGGTACACAAACACAGAACTAGCTAGGGCTAGCGGGTAGACCACCACGTAGCTCAGCGCGGCTGAGTGGGTTATTCTGCCACTATCCATAGGCAGCCGCGCCCCCAAGCTAAACAGTCCTTCTTTCTTCTTCTCTTCCATGAGGAAGGCAGTCCAGTCGTAGGGGCCTTGTAGCGAGCTGTGGTGAACGCACCCCCGGAGATGCAGGGGCCCATGGACCGGGATTGTCTGTCACGAAACCCCAGTTTGGGTTCCATACTGTGCGAATTGCCTCCCACGAAGCCCTATCTTCCGGGGTTGCTGTTCAAACCTGACAGAGACGGTTGGCATGCCACACTGAACCATCTGCCAGTTTGAAGGTTGCTGGGGCCAGTTGTGTGATGACCCTGATGGGTGTTGATGGTGGTGGAGGCCATGCTGGAGCTGACTGTGGGTCTGGTCATTCGGTTCTACAGAACCAAACCCAGTCCATTACTGCAAGCGGCATTTTGTTCGGCTGTACATGACGTTGAGGCTGTGCTGGTGTAGCTCTTACGTCTGTTGTGGGGTATCCACCAGGCTGTGGTGGTTCTGCTGTGTCCTGTTGGGTCACGGACTCTTCATTCTGTGTCTCAGCAATGGTTCCTGGAGGCTTGTGCCGGTCGTGGATTCGGAAGATGTCCGTGGCACTGTTGTGTTTTGTTTGGTTGCAGACTCTCCATCCAGTGGCTCAGCAGCGGCTCCTTCTCCCCCTCACCTGGGGAGTCTGGTCATGGTAATGTGTCACTATCCTTGTTGTTAGAATCTGCACCGGGTTGTTGTGTGCCGGAATACCTGGGCTCCCTTTCCTGCAACTCTTCAGTGGCTCCTGCGGGATCATGCTGGGCGAGGATCTGAGGTGAGTCTGGTTGCTGCCCCTTCTCCGGGCAGTGCTCCTCCTGTGGGCACAGGATGGCTGTACCCTTGTTGTCATTGTCTGGGTGTGTTGCGCCCCACTCATCACCACCGATTAAATGGAGTCCGTTACTGTCGCAGATGGAGAAGCCCATTTGATAAAGCAAGTCACATCCTAATATGTTGTCTCCATGCGTGACCACTTGAAAACAAAGTCAGTAACAACTCTTGACGCATAGCGGTCCCTACATTGCTAACTTGGTAGCCACCATACCCATACAGCACCTCTGGGCTTTTTCTGATCGGGTGGTTGGGACAAAATTTCTTCACCGAGGCCCAGTTTAACCCTTAGAGTGTGAGATTTTGCGTGCCCCTAGTGGCAGAGCGTGGCGCTGCGCCTGTCATCGCACTCTTAACATCCCCGGCTGCATTGAGGATTTGTACTGATTTGTACTGATCTTCCAGTTTCAGAAGGTGGCAGACACGCGTTGGAGGACTCAATGGATGACACGTAATACACCAAAGAAGAAGAACTCCTCATTTCCTTTTCCTGTTTTCATCCTTTTAGCCCAAAAAGTTAATATGGCTGCCATCCATCATCGTGCGCTGTCACTTAGACGGCTTCCTACACGGAAAATAGCCGCGGGATACAAGCGAAATTTATGTGGGATAATCATAAGACTTTGTAGATGTGGTAGAAAGCGTAAATGACTGACAGAACGCAAAATAACGACCACGATGGGTGAAAACGCAGTGACCGCGGCAGCGAGTGAGACCCTTTAGCCGCCGGTAAGTGACAAATTTCTTTGTTTTTTTTTCATTGTACTGATATTCTAGTTCATATACTTTGAAGAAAAGATAACAACATACCCAAGTAGAGCCAACAGTGTCAAAAAAACCAAACCATTCTTTGTGTAAATATGTCCAAAGTCCAGTTTTGACTGAGTTATGGAATTTAAAGAGCTGCTGTGACATTATGCAAATTAGATGCATAAATTTATTCCTATCTGAAACTTTGGATCATATTTTACATCTTTCTATTTTAAATATAGCCTTATAGCCTTGGAAATCTGAACTATTTTATTGACAAAAATATTTACCACTCTTGACCACTAGGGGTTATGTCGCAATTCGGTGACAATCACACTCAGAGAGTTAACATCAATCTTACTGTAGCGGTGTCGAGCAGGAGTGGTAAGTTAACATCGTTTAGGCCCACCATGCAGAATGCATACGAGTTGCCGCCGAACCTCCCCTTGTGAATGGTCGTTGCAGGCGAGTGACTTGAGTTGGCCACTGGGTTTGGTGGTGGTGCTGACCTGCAGACTTTGGCAAAGTGGTTGAATTTTTCGCATCTTTTACATCATTGCCCCCTTGCTGGGCAGAAACGTGTGTTCTCTTGGTGCGTCAGGGAACCACAGTTGCTGCATGAGAAGTGCCCCATGGCGTTCTTCTGATGTGTGGTGTTTACTTTGGCCTCTTTTGCCTCGTTACCGGGTTCTTCTGTGCTTACCGCATATGCAAGCGGTGTATAGCTCGGCTGTCGCTGTTGTTGCTGCACACTTAGCTCTGACGCTAACCTGTCTGCAAGCTCCAGCTGGAATGCTAGCTCGATGGTGTTAGCTAACGTCACGTCATTTGGCACCATTAGCATTTTTTCTGCAGCCGTTGGTTGCTAGTGTGCTCGGCCAACCGGTCCCGCACCATTTCATCCTCTAACAAACCAAACCTGCACATGCTAGCTATGTGGCGAAGGTCCATGATGAATTGTTGTGTCGTCTCACTAGCCTTCTGTCGCCGTTGGCGGAACCTAATACGCTGTGCCAACATGTTGTCTGGTGTGGTAAAGTAGCTAACTGTCATGGGCTGGGCTGGACTTGTCAGCCCAGTTCCATGGCACGGTCGCTGTTCTGTGTTCAAGTATATTTTGGTTCTATTTTTGCCTTCAGGAACCTCTTTGGGAGCCCTTGAGAGTCTTGGCTTCCTGACAGCTCACAGCCATGCCCTCCTCTCCTGCCAGCACCTGCCAACTGAGTGTCATTATTATTTGTGTCTGTCTCACACACACACACACACACACACGCACGCACGCACGCACGCACGCACGCACGCACACACACACACACACACACACACACACAATCATTCACACCTGCACTCCATCGACTCTTAGCAGACACCCATTCATTCCTACACACATAAACGCACACACTCATGCACACCAGCTCTCACTCAACCCAGCACACACCTATTCAGTTCTACTCTCACACACACACCCAGGCACACTGGCAGTCACTTTAGTCATTATGTTTGGTATTGTTTAAGCGCTGTCTGCCCTCTTGTGATTGTCGGTGCATTGTATTGTCAATCTCTCACCAGAGCACTGTTTGGCTCTGGTGATCTCATCCATGTAAGTACCTACACTTGTCCGTGGTTCACAGTGTTAATTTTTTTTCTGTTTCCCTGCGCTACCTTGGTGCAGCCTGTTGAGCCTTGAGTTTCTTGGCTCCAGGCTGCACTTTTGTTTCAGGTGTGTTCTGGGCTGTGTTTATGCTCCACCTTCGCTCACCATTTACTCATGGGAGCATTTGGGTTCATTCTGGTACTATTGTTGTAGCGGAATCAATATAAGCACCCTACTTGGCTTGCCAAGGGGGTTGACCCTATTGGCGACACAGGTAGAGTGCGGGACTCCGGAGCGGGAGGCGTGAGTTCAAATCTCCCGGTGGGATGCAGCTGGCTAGTACAGTTTGTGTGCACTCCGTGACACATGTGACATTTGGGGGCTCGTCTGGGATGTACTGGCAGCGTAACAGTTGACATCGGGGACGATGTCAAAAATCAGAGGGGAGTGTGTAGCGGAATCAATATAAGCACCCTACTTGGCTTGCCAAGGGGGTTGACCCTATTTGCGACACAGGTAGAGTGCGGGACTCCGGAGCGGGAGGCGTGAGTTCAAATCTCCCGGTGGGATGCGGCTGGCCAGTACAGTTTGTGTGCACTCGGTGACACATGTGACATTTGGCTTTTGCCCTCCTGGGTGTAACATTGTCCATACCATTTTGCCTGGGGACAATAATTCTGACTGTTTATCATGTTTGCCCTTCTGTTGACTCTTTGGATTTATTGTTTGGGACTTTTTATATTAATGAACACCACATCCTCCTGCATTTGGGTTTTTCTCATCTCTGCTGGCTCTAAAACGGTAGCGAATCATGACACTAACTAGCAGCTCGACTGAATCAGCGAACGAGTCCGTTGGTCCTAGTGTACAGAAAATACATTGGCCTTCCATGCCCAGATAGTGAATTAACAGAGCTTGCTTCCGTACCTTGCTTAGCTCGTCCAGGCCCAACACCAATATGTAGAGGGTGAAAGCATAGAGCCAGCGTGGCCACGGAACAGGCGGCTCACCAGGGTTTTCCAGAAATGGCTGTAGTGGCCTCACACACGCTTCCATGGTTTAACTCACGTCGCCAAATGTTATGTCCGGAATCCCCGAATGACCAACGGAGAGTGATCCTGATTCAGAACAGGAACTTTATTACACAAATAGTTATTACCACAATACTGGCTTACTGTGGAGACTGTACATTGTACCACCTGGAGCCAAGAGAGGCCTAAGATGACCGACTGTCCCCTTTTATCGGCTCAGCGTGATGACGTCACCATACAGCTGCATCATCACGCCGGTGCACATTAACCCTTACTGTTATGGATGGCTCTCACGAGCCATCAGTGAGACACTATAGGCAGCCGTGGGTTTGTTCATTTTATTAAATAAAGACACACAACTGACAAAATAACAAGCCCCGTGGGGAAAACACAAATAAATACAAACACTTACATATGCACAGCGAGGACGGAACCTGAACGCTGTGGGAACTGACCTCAGGGTTAGGGAAGCCAGACTGGAAAGAAGACATAGGAATGTCCGTGTACGTGTAGGTCACAGCCCTGAGCAAACAGAGCTGCCCCCTTAAATAGGGAGGAATAGATTGATCAGCTGATGAAGGGTCATCAGCTGATCAGAAACAGGTGCTCAGCGGAGCTCCACTGACAGCCGGAAGCCCTGCTGAGACGCTGTCAAAATAAATGTCTAGAAGCGCGCCAGAGGAGAGAAGGGAGACTACCGCACAGCCCGAGTGCCGACAGAGTCAGCACACGACCCATGACAGTTGCCCCTGTTTTCGACGCGGATTCTAGACGCGGTGTAACACCGGGCTCCCCCCCCCCCCCCCAACTGGGAGGCCAACAAAACCACCCCAGGGAGGGAGGAGGGGGAAAGAAAAGGCCGGGGAGGGCTAGATCCTGGCGACCAGAGTGGAGAGAAAAAAAAAAACCCAACAGGAGACACTACAGAGTATGAAAATAAAGCACAGCAACACTCCATAATGTACCAACAGGTGGCATACTATGCCCAAATAAGGAACACTAAGCCTACTGGCCATAAACAGAAACTCGGGTCAAAGAACCAAGATACATAGTTCCACGGAAAAAACACATATCCCCCACAAAGGAAAGGGGGAAGAGAAAAACCCCCCACTACAAACGTTGAAACCCTGCAGTTGTAAATCCACACACAAACTGTACAGGCAACGAATGGATATTTGAACAGAGGAAAAACAAAAAACACTCGCTAGGAAGCAGTGACAAACAATTCATACTTAAGACCCCCGCACATCCCAAAAGGTTACAGGAGAACCAAAATAGAACTCAGGGATGAAAGCAGTCTAAACACCACGGCATGAAAGCCGATAGTTCGGGGGGCCGCACTGCATCTAGCGTCCATATCGCTGGCAGGGGAAAAAGGAACAGTTCGGGTGGCCTACCCCAGTCCCATGCCAGGAAACACAATTCCTCTGGCGGCCGGGCCAGATCACCGAACGGACATGAAAGTTTGTCGGGTGGCCAACCCAGAATGTCAAACAGGCGGGGCAGTCCTCCAGGTGGCCGACCCGCATCACCCAGCCCCCAGGACCACAGGAGAGCAGTATGGTGATGATTATAGCGATGAAGATGATGAGCCAGTCCAGCATCAGGCGGCAGAGGATCTGCAGCTCCCTCACCGACCTTGGACCAAACTGGCGCTGCACCCCCGTTGGACCCCGACTGGGTCAGCGCGGCACCCACGACAGACCCCGACTGGGCCGGAGCAGCAACCGCGATCGACCCCGATTGGGTCTCGTCGGTACCCACGTCGGACCCCGATTGGCTCAGTGCCGCACCCGTGATGGACCCTGACTGGGTCGGCGCAGCACCAGAAACAACCTCCAACCCCGGACCCGGAACCTCCCGCACAGCGGCCGGGAATGACTCTGCACTGGTGACCCTGGGAGAAGGCTCAGGAAAAGGAAAAGAACCGGGATCAGGATCACCGGTAGCGACAGAGCCCAGTGAGATGAGCTCAGATGCAGTGGACAGCTGCACCTGGCTCGTCTCCCCGAGAGGCAGGCAAAAATGCTCCAGAATTGATAGAAGGAAGACAAAATAGAGCACTTGCCTGCACTCGAGTTCTGTCGCCGTCCAGGACTTCGTCGAGCCGGGCTCAGGATGAAGAAGGTCGTCGCCTGGCTCCCACTCGGCTGTGGCGGGCTCCGCAGCCGGCATGATGTTTTTCACAGCCTGAGGAATCTCCAACGCTGACGTCCACGCTGACGACCCGCACGGCGTGGTGGCAGGGGTTCCTCGACCTGCTGGATTGGACCACTCTTCCGTGGAGACCTGGGGACGCTTCATCGTCGGCGCAGGCTCCAAACTGCAGTCTGCTCTCCTCCTCTGCCCATGACATGGCTGCGGGGCTGGAACCAGGCTATTCAGGGCCGCAGGCTCCCACCTCGTCCGGCGGCGTAGGCTTGGTGCCGCGGAACGCTCAGAGGAAGAAGACACAGAGGTAGCAGGTCCATTACTATTTACTGCAGCAGGTGGAGGGAGTTCAGGGGACTGTGAACCCCGAACTCCGCCCCCAGGAATCAAGCAAGGCAATTCATCTAATATGGAAACAGAATGAAAAGTTACTTGCCTGATCCGAGGAGGTCCGATGGAACCCGCTGCAGTGGACTTCGTTTCTCCCTTGCCCCGCTGGATGGTGACGGAGGGCCCCATGGGAGGACGAGGAGGAGCCGCTCGCGGTGGATCCACGACGGGTGTCGCCGACGCAGGACTCATAACCTTCACAGGCGCCGAGGAAGATGTCGAGGAGGAGGGGATGACAGCCGAAACGATCCGGGCACCAAGAGCTGACGGAACAGCGGGAGGAGGTGACCCTGGGAGAGAGGCTGCGGGAATTCCCTCCTGCCGAGACGTAGGAGTGGCAGCTGTCAAAAAGGTAGAGTCTTTGTGACGGCCCGGAACAGGATCTGGACGGGGTTCTTGCTGAGGCCTCTTGTTAGCTTTGTGACGACGGTTACCGGCAGAGGGCGAGGCGAGAGACCTGGGAAATGCCGCTCCTGTGCGGAAACAGAAGCAAGCAGGTCGGCGAACTCTGGATGGTCCTTTAATAAGATAAGATAAGATAAGATAAGCCTTTATTAGTCCCACAATGGGGAAATTCCAGGATTGCAACAGCACAGGGATAGCAACACTCAGAGCAACAATCAGAAGGCAAGAAAAAACAACATCTAGCAAACATATGTCCATATTACTATAAATGTATATATATAGACACACAGTGCAGAGCATTATGGCTGGTGAATGTGCAGCAGAAAGTCTAAGCTCTCTCTCCGCGGATGCAGCGGGCCAGCTGGAAGTCTTTGGGCATGATGGTGACCCCCTTAGCGAAGAAGAGACCACCAGGTGGGTCTCGCTGGTCTCCTGCAGAGCCATGACGGCGAAACTCAGGAAACGCAGGACGGTCTTGAAGTCCTGAGCGATCTCCCTCACCAGGCGCTGGACGGGCAGCTTACGGATGAGCAGCTCCGTGGATTTCTGGTAGCGACGGATCTCTCTCAGAGCCACGGACCTGTGACGGCGAGGCCTCTTCACTCTGCCGGTGGCCAGAGCGCCTCTCCGAGCAGCCCTGGTGGCTAGCTGTCTCCTGGGGGGCTTCTTCCTCCAGTAGATTTTACGGGCGGTCTGCTTGGTTCTTGCCATCGCTCTTTATTATTCTGTCTTATATTTCTTTCACGCCGCCTAAACTCCAGCCCGGCACCCGCTTCGTTTTCGCTACAGCTCCCGGTATGTCGAGTTTCCCATTAGCACCGGGCGGCGGCCAAGTGCTAGCTAGCACTAGCTCCTCCCCGCTGTAACGTCTCCCGCTGCAAACCGTGGCTCTGTCCGCCGACCCGGGAGACCCCCGGGGCGATCCGTGCGTCCGTGATATATATACAGAGTGAAAGGTGTAGAAAGAAGAAGGAAGATTAAAAAAAAGGCTGTTGCAACAGGCAGCCGACTCGTGTGGCGCCGCCGGTCCGGCAGAGCCGAATTCCTGCTCTGAGGAATGCTGGATTCCTCTCCACCAGCCTGACTGCCACCGTCACATGCATTATCACCTGCGTAGGGTGAACGGCGGAGTGAGCAGCTGCCACTTGGTCCTGGATGGAAACAGCTGTCAGACGTAGCATCTCCGGGGGAATTCCGACTGATGACACACTCTCTCGGGGATCACCCCTGGGCGGTGTGAACTCCTGGCCTGGAGCGGAGACAGGAATGGGATCCTGAAGCGAGGAGCGACAATACCTCCTCTTCGGCTTCCTGCAAGAGTTTTCCTTCAGCCCCCGGAGTCTCTCCCGCTGCACAGCGATTTCAGCCATCCTCGCCGTGATTTCCGGGTGGTTGGAATAGCGGGGAAGGCGATTAATAGTGTCCTCAGCAAGGTCCAGGTACCAACGCAAGCCGCTGGGAAAGCGATGGCTACGAGCGTTGGAAAGGATTCCGTCGACCTCGATGAGAGCCATAATTAGCTCATAGCCCAGGCTTGTGGCGTAGCCCTTCAGTGGTGACGCCATCTCCCAGCACGCTGGTACCCTGAACAAGGGAACTGACGAGTCCAATTAAACAAACAACGGCCACCGGCGTCTCTTTTGGGCTGCAACCTACTGTTATGGATGGCTCTCACGAGCCATCAGTGAGATGCTATAGGCAGCCCTGGGTTTGTTCATTTATTAAATAAAGACACACAACTGACAAAATAACAAGCCTCGTGGGGCAAACACAAATAAATACAAACACTTACATATGCACAGCGAAGACGGAACCTGAATGCTGTGGGAACTGACCTCAGGGTTAGGGAAGCCAGACTGGAAAGAAGACATAGGAATGTCCGTGTACGTGTAGGTCGCAGCCCTGAGCAAACAGAGCTGCTCCCTTAAATAGGGAGGAATAGATTGATCAGCTGATGAAGGGTCATCAGCTGATCAGAAACAGGTGCTCAGTGGAGCTCCACTGACAGCTGGAAGCCCTGCTGAGACGCTGTCAAAATAAATGTCTAGAACTGCGCCAGAGGAGAGAAGGGAGACTACCGCACAGCCCGAGTGCCGACGGAGTCAGCACACGACCCATGACACTTACACTACAATAAGTGCACCCATTTAAGCCCTATGTAGCTTGGATGGAATGTTTGAATTTATCCTCTTCACAGTGTACAGCTGCATGTCCAGTGCTTTTTTTTCCCACTCTGAGCATCTGCTTTCTGTTCATTTTCTATGTAATTTCACATTAAATGCACTCACCGCCCTCAGTGCAAAAATCCTCTCAACAGTGAGTGTTTTTTGTCACTGTACTCACGGTGCTGAAAGTTAAAAACAGTGCAAGGTGTGGAGTGCTACTGAATACCATGGTCAACATTTAACAGCAAAAGCTTGGAGTGATGCATGTTTTCTTGCCTGTTTGATGCAGTTTAGTGCAGTAAGTGGAGTTCTTCAGGGCAAGCTGTGAAACCCTGAAGGCAAGCTTTGAGTGACAGGTCAAGCGATTGCTAGGATACAGGGCGGATGCTTTTTTAAAAAGGGCCTGTGAAGCACTGAGGAAAACAGGTTTAGAGTGTTTTTATGCACTCGGCGGACACTCGGCCTAAACAAAGTAGCCAGGAAACTCCTATAACGTGATACCCAATATGATGGCATAAACTTACCTATGGGTGGGCGCAAGTGGAAGAGTAGGTTGACTCACCTTCTTTTTCTTCTTCTTCTGCTCCGTTTTTCTGCTTCCATCTCACTCTATCCCTTGCATCTTCCTCTGTAACGCCAACCCTCTCCATGTCCTCCTTCACTACATCCAGGAATCTTCTCTGTGGTCTTTTTCCTCCAACCTGGCTTTTTCCTCCAATTTGTCCTTTGTCCATTTTCTATCCCTCCTCTGCACGTGTCCAAACCATCTCAGCCTTGCCTTTTACTTTGTCTCCAAACGAGCTGTTCCTCTGATATACTCATTTCTAATCCTGTCCCTCTTCACTCCCAATGAGAATCTTAGCATCTTCAACTCTGCTGCCTCCAGCGCCACCTCCTTTCTTTATATCAGTGCCAGTCTCGAAACCATACTTCAAAGCAGGCGTCACTACGGTCTTGTAAATCTTCCCTTTCACTGTAGCTTCTGTCACAAATCACCCCAACACTCGTTTCCACCCACTCCACCTTACCTGCACTCTCTTCTTCTCCTCTTGTGCAATTTCCATTGCTTTGGATGGTTGATACCAATATTTAAACTCATCTACCTTCACTACCTCTACACCTTGTATCTTTACTGTTACGTCTTTCTCCCTATCATTTACACACACATATTCTGTCTTGCTTCTTCTGACTTTTATTCCTCTTTTCTCCAGAGCATACTTCCACCTTTCTAGGTTCTCTTCCACCTGCTCCTTACTCTCACTACAGATCACAGTGTTGTCTGCAAACATCATGGTCCACGGAGACTCCTGCCTGACCTCATCTGTCAGCTTTTCCATCACCATGGCAAACAAGAAGGGGCCCAGAGCCCAGAGAGTAGGTTGACTCATATCAGTGGGAAACTGCATTGCACAATACTTTCCATTTTAATCTGTCATTTTTTATTCCTTTTATTTCATCCATTTATATCTTAAAATGTTGGATGACTAAACAAAGAGGTATTCTAAGAAGCCAGTCAGCAGCCCCTGGTTTTAAGCATCATGGCTGAGTGGGATATCCCGGTGGATTTTTTTTTTTACTCTATTCTCCCTCTTGCACAATTCCTTCTTTTTCTCACTCCAAGCTTTTCCAGAAACTTTGTTATAAATAAACAAGACTTGATCTGAACAAAGATAAAAGTAGCAACAGGAATGAACAATTGATTACATACTGCAGTCACTGAGAATAATTTGTTCCTTTACAACTACAGTATTTTCATTGTGTAATTAAGCTTTTAAAATGTATCATTGACCCAAGCAGTGTGATATGTATAACCACAAAGGGTTGTAGTATTCATGTGGCCATTTGTGCACAGGATATTTTTTTATGCAGCTACACTAGTTGTTTCCCAACATAACCATCAGTTACTATAAATCCCAGGAATGCACTACATTGGCGGGTCTCCACTTCCATCTTGCTTCATATGCTGTGTGCTAAGATTAGATTTAATTATTTATGAGAGCATTATTATTCAGCATACCAAAGGCTTGATCTTACTGTGCATGCATGTCTGTGGAATATCAGCATTCAGATAAGAAATGCTAGAAACCTTGCAGATAATACTTAAAAGTTGGAGATGAGAAGATAATTTAATGAGCAAGAGATGAACAAGTTTTATATTCTATTTTTATAATTCAATTTATTATTAAACTGATGTTGCTTTCACCTACTTTTACAGCTTTTGTCCTAACTTCCTCCTCCTCCAAAGCCTCCAGAGCAGTGGTGAAAAATAAATATCTAGTTTCCAGCCAAAAGGCCATTCACAGGAAGTTGGACAACATGCAGTAAAAAACATGACAGATTTGCAACACCGAGACATATGCATTGGCATTGTTATGTAACAGCCTATAATCTGTGAACAATCGCTGCTGTATCTTTTAAGTCAGTTGTTAGTGTTAAGTATGGACACTAGGATTGGGGTTGAACATTTAAGCAGCAAAAAGTCAAAGACTCATACTGCACATTGAAGGTCTCCAGATGGCAGCTTTCTTTAGCTTTCTTTTTTGCCCGTGATGCCTTCCACTCACTCGCTACCCTCACTAAATCCACAAAACATGCACTTGCAAATGATTCCCAAGTGGGTGATGGATCTCAGCTGCCATTCTCCTCTGTTAGACTCCAATAAGGCTTCCCAAGCCTGCGGCCTTCATCTGGTTGGCCTCTGATCTATCAAACTCATGCCAGGTGCCAGAACATATTAACCAGGAAACCCAGCGGCCACTTGCATCATTTTCAAATAATCGTCATCCACTCTGAGAATGTAGGAACACACTCGGCAGATGTTCAAGTAGGTTATAAAAAATGTACTGTATGTCTATTGTTATGTGCATCCTATTTAATTTCATAGGAAATTACCTATGGCGCCTGTGTAGTGCTATATGAGAAAAAAAAAAACCTTGAATGTATCGATGCCACAGAGAGACAAAAGAGAAAAAGACATTGTGTTTTCATGAGAAAATATGCACTGGTTTGGAGAAAGATAGGTGCAAATTGAAATCAAACATTTCAACTGATCACCACAATCTGAGCCCTGAAAGCAGCTGCTGTCTGTGTCGACTTACTGAGCTCCACTGTGGAGGTGGACAGATTGTGACGACAGGTGCTCCTCAGCAGTTTTCTGTTTCTAAATGGAAACCCACGCCAAACTCCCACCCACAGCTTTATCCTTGATCGAGCACAGCACTGCTATTTATCTCTGTTACAGACTTCTCTCCCTTTTTCAGTCTTTAACCATATCTCTATACTGCACCAGTTTAAAAAAAGCACACTTGTTGTCTTTATTATGCATTCATTTGACTAAAAGCATGACCAAACAGCTATAAAGCATACATGTGGACATACTATAATACACATAATCAAAATGGTTTGTCTTCTGGCCTCAGACACTTGAAAGACAAAGACATTTTTGTCCTGTGATGCAATTTTTAGATTGTTGTCTTTTCAGGCACATGATAATGTACTGCGTGTTGGCTTTCAGACAAAGCTGTTTGAGTCTCCAGACATGTATGGACTGTGCCCATCATCATAGCAGCTGTAATACACTGGGTTAGCCATATTTGAAGCTGAGAGGACATGGAATGCATTGGCCCTTTCATGCTTCAGGATGCTTTGGCTCTGTCATGGTCTTAGTGCAGCAATACAGGCTGAAAGTGGGGCATTGCCTGCTTTATAAAGAGCAATATAGTCTTCATAAGGAGGTTGGAGAAGTAATCAGTGGTTTGTCATATAAGAAACATGACCATCCAAGGGTACTGTACCTTCTAAATAGGCATAGAAATGCTACAAGCAACTCTATTCAGCATCCCCAGAATGCTGACAGAAAGTGACTGTATACACTGCAGAAAAACCTTGTATCTATATGGGAAAAAACCTAAATAATAGAGATTTCATTCAAAATACAGTTTAGACCTTTTCATTGATGTTTCTGGAATGTGTAAAGCCAAAGGCAAAGACTAAGAGGCATTGTACAAGTCATTTTAGGCCCTGTCAATGCATATACTGACAGAGCACTGAAAAGTGAACAATTAATGAACAAAGTCCTTCAGGATTCAGCAATACATCTATTAGAAGGCACTGTTTGCTTTTAGTCCCAACATAGCTCTAATATTGTATTAGTTAAGGCAGTGTTCAGTCATCAATCAGAAAATGCCGTCATGAAAGGTGTGTGATGTTATTGAGAAACTGATAAGTAGTTGGCTAATGATTAGAGTATGTCTTTTAATTTTTGTCCGCTTATTCCCTTGTTTTGTGCCACACAAAAGTACAGCTGCAGTGAGTGCTATCCCAAAATGTTCTGTAAATTGTCACTATTAAACCGCCTTCACACTGAATGAAAACTGTGCCACAAACTAAGAAATCAGCAAGAACACAGATGGTCTTTGCAGGGTACTGGTGAGGTCTTCAGGAGCATATTCGGAGATCACTGGGATACCTGTTACATAGAGTGAGGAGAGTTTTGAATATGCACAAAACTTCCATAGCAACGTCATGGTAGTTATACCCCCTTTACACAGGGGCGGCGATCATTGAGCGATTGTTGAGAGAGCTGGCTAATTTTTGATTTACCAATGATTTTCATGATCTCCACAGTTGCCATGGTCTCTTCACAATATTGACTCATTGCTAACCCATTAGATTTTGGAGGTGATCCGAGAGCGCATGCCTCCACCAAAGCTCTGCCTCGCAAATTTTGAAGAAAGTGAAAAAGTGATCCAGAATTCACATCCTGACCCGGATCACCTCCAAAATCCAGACAGACAGGCCTTGGTGGGGGGATGCACTCTCTGATAGCTCATGTTATTACTGTGTGACAATTTTTATAACTTAAACCATTATTTTCCTCAAATATACAGCAGGTTTTATGTCTGTGCGTTAAAAAGAAATGTTTGCTTTAAACTGTCACATTGATAGGTCAGATTTTACAAGTGAATAATCATCATAAAAGTGACTGTGGAAAAATACAAAGAAAAACCTGATATGGAGATAACAACAAAGATTTTAAGGAAATGAGCTATAATGAGAAAATTTTATGACTTTATGATGACTTCTGTAGCAAACATAAGTTTTACATTTTAGTCTCATCAGGTAGTATTTCGCTTAAAAAAGCTACCTTCAGTTCTATATGTAAATGCATATAAAACTCTACAATGCTGATTTCTTATGTGACTCTACTCTGCCAAAAATGTTTGGTTGTCTTTGAGTTTACCTCAATTATTATACAGTTGGATGAACGAATTTGGCCCTCAGCATTTTAGAAAGAACACTTTTCACGAGATTTCAAATGAAACCATCAGTGTGTATCAGACAAAGAGAAGAATGCATTTGTGACATACACTTTAGGGCATACCTTCCTTAAATTTTCCACGACAGTTGCTTACATTTTTTATATTATCACAGCAGAAGATGCACATCCTATGAACTCAGGCATCATAGGACACATAGACAAATGTGTCTTTATGATGTCATATAGACCATGAACTCAGGCATCATAGGACGACTCGTGATGCCTATATGACAGCACATAGACAAATATGTCTTTATGATGTCATATAGATCAAGCCCACAGCACATAGACAAATATGTCTTTATGATGTCATATACATCAAGCCTGCCTTCATGTCTTTATGATGCCATATACAGTGACAGACATCAGGCAACATGTCTTTATGATGTCATATACATCAAGGCTGCCTTCATGTCTTTATGATGTTATATACAGTCAGTCCATGCCGGAAAGCCTCTTTTTTCTCAGATCTATTGTCATGATCCTGTCCATGAACTGGAATTACGACGCACCTAGCCCTCAACCAGTGGTCTCAACGAAGAAGAAGAAGAAGAAGAAGAAGAAGAAGAAGAAGAAGAAGAAGAAGAAGAACCACCACCACATGGAGAGCAATAGAATGACGACAACTGCTGCACGTCAGAAAAGATGCCAAAAAAAAGATGAAGATGAAACACCTGAGGTTCCAGCAGTACATCACACTTGTCTGAGACAGAAGGACACCCTTCACCAGCATAGGCTATGACAGACTTTAAAGCATGTTTCTAGGACATCATAGAATGGCCTATGATGTCTGCCCCATCATCATAGCGCGTCCTATGAACTCAGGCATCATAGGACGACTCGCCATGCCTACATGATGGCAAATGTGCAACCTTGACAAATACCAGTCTACATTACAAATGTGTAAAATGCCAAGCAAAGCGCTGATTTACACCGGGTGCTCCGGTTTCTTGGTTTCTATGGGCATGCACAGGCCTTCCTGAACAGGGTCAAAAGCCACTTTTTCAGGATTGTGCCCATGAACTGGAATTACGACACACCTATCCCTCAACCAGTGGTCTGAACGAAGAAGAAGAAGACCCACCAGATGGAGAGCAATAGAATGAGAAGAACTGCTGCATGTCAGAAAGGATGCCGTGAACATGAAATACCTCAGGTACCACCAGTACGCTGCAGGCATGACTGTGAACAACACAGCCGTCTGAGACAGAAGGAGACCCTTCAGTGGTCTGAACAAAGAAGAAGAAGACCCACCAGATGATGTCTGTATGATGGCACACAGACAGAGCACATGACTCCCTACAAGACATACTGTATATATAGACACAGGTAAGCAACCCGTAAGCTGGTTGTCAACCGTCAATCAAATCTCGAAGAAGAAGAAGAAGAAGAAGAAGAAGAAGAAGAAGAAGAAGAAGAAGAAGAAGAAGAACATAACACAGAACAGTGACAGGCAGGAGAAGAAGTAACAAGCAGGGGCAAACAACCCCAGATGGCAGGGCATATTTTGTGTGATTTGTATGTTTTGCTGCATACAAAAGCCATCACATGTGATTGCCACATAGTGCTGTGTTGCTATACCAACTGTCCCGTAACTGGCAACAATTCTGTTCCAATGCATCCCCTCTATGGGCATGCACGGGTATGTACTAGTACAGATAAATAAAGAGAGGGAGAGAGAGAGAGAGAGAGGGAGATTATCTACCCCTCTATAATAACAAACAAAAAATATTAATTTCAGTAGTGGTTTTACAGCCAAATATTCTGAGACAACATAAAAATGGGTTACTATTAGGCTTTCCACTCCTGCTCACATAGCATCATAAGACCCAAGTAGTTTCACTTTAACAGCTTTTGTCATCCTTGCAGCAGGGAGTTACTGTCGCTATATTAGTAAATTTGCCTCATGCTGAACTGTTATTTTATTCAGTTAAAGATTCTTTGTTTTCAGGATGATAGGCAGGTATGGTTAATGGTATTAATATTGTAAAGTGTGCTTACAACTAAAAATACCCATTGTTATTTTGCATTAAGGATTTAGCCTCAGAGAAAAGAAATATGCCCCTGCTCCCATGTGTTCCACAGACTCTGCAAGTAGAACATTAAATAATGCTTATGTTAGTTGTTGTGGCTTACGGTGTAGTCACTGTTTAGTATATTGAACTAATGTGGGTTAGACTTAGAAGAGAACCCTGAAGTATAATAGACCTTAAACCCTAATCATCATTGTTAGTTCACCTCCAGAGGGGGTGGCCAAGTATTGTGATCACCCTGTCTGTGTATCTGTCTCTTCTTGAAAATGGAGGTCCAGCATGAAACAAAGTCTTTTGTCTCTGACCGCATTGTTGTAGTTTGAAGGACAATAAATTAATAAAAGAAATGAATTTCAAAATACATCTTAAAATGGGAAGGAGAATTACAAATTTAAAAATGGCAATATCAACCAAGTTATGAGAAATTTGGCAAGAGAGGGGAAAAGTGCAGGATTTATTCACATAATTTATCACCACAAAATATAGCAATATCACTGAACTACAACTAGGGGCTGCAAACTGGTGGGGAGTTTTCCTATATTTCTGGACCTTTTTTTTATATCAGGCATAGCTTCACCAATGGTGATACTATGCTTGATAAATGGTTCTATTAATTATGGGAAGTCATCCAGGTCCTGAAATGGATGGTTTGGAGATGGCTGCGGTGACAAAAAGACAGGAGATGGAGCTGGAGGTGGCAGAGTTGAAGACGCTAAGATTTTCATTGGGAGGGAAGAGGGACAGGATTAGAAATGAGTACATCAGAGGGACTGCTCAGGTTGAATGGTTTGGAGACAAAGTAAGAGAGGCAAGACTGAGATGGTTTGGACATGTGCAGAGGAGGGATAGTGGATATATTGGACAAAGTATGTTGAAGATGGAGCTGCCAGTCAGGAGGAAAAGAGGAAGACCACAGAGAAGATTCATAGATGTAGTGAAGGAAGACATGGAGATGGTTGATGTTACACAGGAAGATACAAGGGATAGGGTGAGATGGAGACAGATGATCCACTGTGGCGACTCCAAAAGGGAGCAGCCAAAAGAAGGAGATCCAGGACCTGAACCAGCAAAGCAGCCTCAGACCGTCACACTACCACCACCGTGTTTGACTGTTATGATCTTCTTTCTATGAAATGCTGTGTTAGTTTTATGCCAGATGTAAAGGGACGCAAGCCTTCCAAAAAGTTCAACTTTGCCTCATCAGTACACATAAGCCTGTTTTTCACTAGCCCAGCACACCTCGGTACGGCTCGATTCACTTCAGTACGGCTCGGAATGCTTCTGTCTCCATTAGCACGGTGTTGTGCTTGTGCTGTGATGTTTTGTGTTAGGAGGTTTTAGAAGCGGGGCGGCGGCAGATTCCCAGCGAGGCGGGGCCACACTCCCGTGACGTTACGCACCCGACTGAGTCCTTATTTACACGAGACAAAAAATGGAGGATCCAAGGATTATTGCCTTGCTCGCTCTGTGGTTTTATCTCACAATTAATTTTATCTCATAATTAAGCTGCAACAACACAAGTCACTTTTGTTTTGAATTAACTGCCAAATGACCTAGAAATAATGAGCTGAAACTTGTTTTTATTCGTATTAAATAATGAGACGGTGGCACACTGGCCAACACCAAATTGTATTATTTTTTACATCCTAGGGCATTTTGGATGTACTGAATTAAAAAAATTCATGTTTTTCACCTTCAGGTCAACGTTTGGAACAACAGTATTATTATTTTCCGTTTAGATGATGCTACACTCCTTCTAAAGTATTGTAAATCTCTGAATTTGGAATGCCGATAGAACATTCAATTTATATATACTTGTACCTACTTTGACTTGGTGCTAATTTTTTATGATATTTCAATAAAAAGAACAGAAAGCTTACAAAAAGATTTCTTTTTTGGTCTAGTTAAAAATTATATTACCTTTACAATGGTTGACCCCTGACAGGATGATCAGCATCATTTTGATCAGACTAGGCAATGGAATTTCTATGTAATTATACTGTTTTATAATTCAGTGTTATAACAGACAAACCACACTTTCCAAAACAATTCCATTTTATTATATACAAAATATTAAAAGAAAAAAAACTTTGCAACACAACATGAAGGTTAATCGACATTTTATACACGCCGACCACTGAGTGCCTCTACACCAGCTTCCCAAACTGGGTCACGAAGGCTCGGTTGAATGAAGCCGTCTCTGACAGCTGTGGGTCATGAAGGCTCTGTTGAATTAATCCGTGCGGGCTGTCGCGGCGGACGCGTGGGATGATTCTACAAGGAAAATGCACACAATAAAATACAGCACGAAAGTGCAAGATATACAGAAAAGACAATAGTTTTTAACAAGAATACATAAGTTTATTTCAGCGTATTGTTCACATGAATAATTAAAATAAAAGCTTTAGTCCGCAGTGTGCTGCACATCCACAAATGAACAGCTTTTTTATTGCATAAATAAACTGAGCGTCTTACCGAATATATTTGTGAAAAAACGCACAATAAAAAAAAATTAAAACTCACCGTTAAAGGACTCCGATGTCGAGACCTCCCGGTATATTTTTTCATTCCGGGCGGCTCCGTCTAACTCGCACTGGATACGTTCGTCTGACAATGCAGTGAGCAGACACTGCACCTCCTTATTACCTCCGCCAGGCCGAAAAGGCCAGGAGGAGGTTATGTTTTTGCCGGGGTTTGTCTGTTTGTTTGTCTGTCTGTCTGTCTGTCTGTCTGTCTGTTGGTTAGCAAGATAACTCAAAAAGTCTTGGACGGATTTCCATGAAACTTTCAGGCGCTGTTGGAAATGGTACAAGGAAGAACTGATTAAATTTTGGGGATGATCCGGATCACCGTCTGGATACAGGAATTTTTTAAAGCATTCTTTAACACTGTGACATACGGCTATTTTCAGCATGTGCGCAGGCGCAATGGAGGGCGCTGGTCATCGTGTCTGACCAACATAAACTCCGCCTTCTTCAACGTTTTAGGCACAGAAGCACGCGGAAAACACCGTGCTTGTGTTTGCGCGACGCTGCAAAAGCTGAGACGGGCAGCTGTCCGCCGCCGGATTATTTGGCAGAAATTCCCCGGGCAGCCATAGGCGCTGCGCAAAAAACAGCTGCTCGCCAGCGTGCTGTGTGCCTGTGTTTGCGCAACGCTGCAAAAGCTCAGACGGCCAGCTGTCCGCCGCTGAAGTATTTGGCAGAAATTCCCCGGTCAGCCATAGTAGCTCCGCAAAAAGAAGCTCTCTGCCAGGGAATTTTCCAAATCATCTTTGGCCGCGGAGCGCAACCCCAATAAAGATAAAGATTACATGTACCACGAAGGTCGAGTGCAAGCAAGATGTTTGTGTCTGTGAACATTCCGTCTTTTGGCGAGTTGATACGTAACGATGTTTACAGTTTGATGACAAGGTTGCTGCCATGTAACAATCATCTTATATCAGCAATTGTCAACTCGTCACTCACACTTCAGCATTTGGAAGTGCTGGCGTTCCATTTTATACTGAGTCCAGTATTGTATGTTATTGTTGTTACAAGACCGCCGACTGTCTGCTGATCTGTATATACTTTTATTTATTTATTTATTTATTTATTTATTTATTTTCTACTCCTTTTAGTTCTGCATTTAATATGAACCCTGAGTTTGAAATAAACGTTTGATTTTTGAATAAAACCCACGCCAACCCGTCTACCTAATTGGCATCCGTCAGTGAAGCCCTCAGTGCTGCTTTCAGTGATCTAAAACGCTCACATAACCCATTGGCCTGTGGGTTGTACGCAGTTGTGTCATGACTTCTTTTGTTTTTTCTTTTGAATTCTTGGATGGAACATGGGTGGGCAATATAAGCTGCGGATTCAGCCATCACATATTTCGGATAACTTATGTTGAACTGTATAATCAGAGGAGCTATTGTCTAATTTGACCTTGTTGGATTTTAGTACCCCCTTTGTTATATTATTCACTTTCTTTTAACCTGTACTCTTAATCTATTCGAAATAAAGATTAATTCATTCGTTCATTCAATTGCAACACCCCCAGCCTGGGAGTTTGCAGATGCAGGACATGGACACAACACCAACACTTCAGTTTATTACCTCCGCCAAGGAGGTAATGCTTTTACTACTGAACCACTAATGCTATCATTGTGAATCCAATTGCTACTCAGATGTTTTCATGGTCAAGGAATCTGACAACGTACACACAAACACTGTATGGGGGGAACTGTGGCGCTTGGCGGAGGTCTGCGTTCTCAGCGTGCTTTTCTAGTTGGTCCATGGAGCACCCTTATTACGTGAAGCCATTTTTGATAGAGAATAAATGAAAATAGCACAGCAATACACTGAAAATAAACCGCCAACAGTGGTTGCGTGCTGAGTAAAGGTGGTCGTGAAGATTCTTTTTTTTTTTTTTTCAAAAACTTTATTGAGAAGGTCGTGAAGATTCGGTAGAAGAGGAGGAGGAGAGGGGCGGTTACAACCTGACCAATCAGCGCCGGTTACGACCTGACCAATCAGCGGCGACCAGTCTGTTAACGTCACAACACGGCACAGCTCAGCACTGCTGTACCCTGCCCTGGAGTGGGGCTGAGAATCGCGGCTGTTAAACCGTGTTGGGGCTTGTGGAAAAGCGTACAAAGCGTGCTGAGCCGTCCCGTGTCGCGCTAAAGCGTGCTAGTGGAAAAGGCCCTATATTTTCCCAAATATCTTGTTGATCATCATGATGTTTTTTGGCAAACGTGAGATGAATCGTTGTGTTCTTTTTGGTCAGCAGTGGTTTTCACCTTGGAACTCTCTCATGGATGCCATTTTTGCCTAGTCTCTTTTTTATTGGTGTTGGTAAAATTCTATGAAGCAAGTGTGCAATTGTATTTCTCAGAATGTCAGTCAAATATGCAGCAATGATCTTTCACCTACTTTATCTGCTTGCTCCACATGCTACACTGCGGTTTTTAGGTTATACCCTATGACCCACTTGTTGAAAACAGTTAGGTTCACTTCTGCTCTCAGCAGAAGTGTCACATAGCGGAAAATTACTGATACAATAAGGAAATCACTCCCCCTTGCATGAGGGAATGGGGAAGTTTTATAAAAAGTATAGGACCCATTTCTTCTGCAGCATTCTCTTCTGATATGTTCTAAGAGTTATGCTCCAGCGCTGTTGGTTTTTGTACCATATCTCAGCTTCAGTAAAATAAGTGAAATTATACCTCAGAATCAGAATCAGAATCAGATTTATTGCCAAGCACATTTACAAGTAAACAAGTAAACATACGAGGAATTTGACTTGACATTGGGCGCGCACGAAAGGCGCATCCCAATGACGTGGCAGCCATGAAAGGCGCCTGTCATATGGGGGGGGGGGTGAAGAGGGGGGAGGGGGGAAGGACAGGGAAAAACACAATAGGAGAGAGAAAAAAGCATTGTTGATCAAAATAGAGCTCATTTTATGACCAAAATTTTGATTACAAGAAAAAACTCTCAAATGCACAATTAGCAGACAATAGATCACACAATGACAAAGCAGTAGTTGAGCGAGTCAGTGTATTGTGAATATATATCAGTAATTGTGTCAGTAGTGTAATGTTGAATGCAAGTGTAGGTGTGTCAATTGCTAGTGAACAGCAGAGGGCACCTCCTGGCAGTGGATAGATGTTAAAGTCATGTGATCTAAACAGTCTAGAGTCTCTCGCTCTGCTTGCAGATGGTAAATTGTCACATGGTGCACTGTCCTTGAGCGTTCATCTGTTGAAACAATAACAACTGTGTCGTTGTTTGGGTTAGCAGGCAGAGCCGCTCCTTCCGCTTATCTTCATCAGGAGGAATGTAAACACGGGGTACCAAAGACAAGGTCAAATCAAATCAGCACAGTGCACTCAGAGAATAGAATTTTTCCTCACCCGTGCAATTCTGTGCTTTCATAATTTCCATGTGCAGGCTTAAACTTTTTTCCATGGAGAGCACAGGGTTCCAGATGTATTCCTCCACTGAATCACTGTCATTCAGTTCACCGTTTGCCGCTACTTGTGCCCTCCCCAACTGGTCGAATTTGATGAAGGAGCTTGCCGGGTCCGCTTTGATCAGCTCTCTCACCTTCCTTCAATTTCTGATGCATCAGGGAACTTCACAGCCAAAAATAGAAGTCCTGAGATCATAACCAATAATGTTTCCACAGACGCATGAATTCCAATGTCCATGAGTCTCCTCGCAGGTTCCAATTCTTGGGCTCCCCCTTGGCCCGATTCTGTTGAAAAATAGTGACAATAGCACATTTAAGCCGCTTCCAAATCCATAATTTCCGTTTAGATTAAGATTCAGCAGAAGAAGAACGACTAAACACAGACAAAAACGCAACATTGCAAAGCTGGTAATAGGTCAGGAAGGCAGACGAGAGGAGGGAAGAAAAATGCGACTGCTCTCTCTCTCTGTCTGGTTATTTGGCCTTCGTACCAAAAGAACCGGAGGTTAAGACATATTAGTACGCAACACTGGTGAATCATGGACCAATAGCCAAACTGAGGCAAGTGAGGCTGCAGTTTTTAGATGTCATTCTGGGTTTTTGTTTTGTTCTTGAATCTCTTTAGATAATGGCATGATATGTTGCTTTCTGAGATCTTTTTGTGTACTTCACATTGTCAGACAGGTTCTATTTAAGTGATTTCTTGAAAAGGCCTTTAACAGGTCTGGCAGTAATCAGGCCTGGGTGTGGCTACTGAAATTTAACTCAACTTTCAAAAAAAAAAAAATGAGGACAATCACAGTTAATTCATGATTTAGCTAGGAGTGGGGCAATTACTTTTTCACATAGGGCCAAATAGGTTTGGGTAGCATTCTCCCCTTAATAAATGAACTCTCCATTTAAAAACTGCATTTTCTAATTACTTGGCTTGTCTTTGTCTGATATTAAAATTTGTTTTTTTTTTTCTGAAATATTTAAATGTGACATATACTGTATGTAAAAATATAATAAATCAGGAAGGAGGTAAATATTTTTTCACAGCACTGTACTTACTTAGTCAGTGGTCTCCAATCTTTTTTGCCTCAGGGACCAGTTACAAGTAAAAAACTAGAAAAGCACTCTGAGAGCGCAGACCTCCGCCAAGCGCCACAGTTCCCCCCATACAGTGTTTGTGTGTACGTTGTCAGATTCCTTGACCATGAAAACATCTGAGTAGCAATTGGATTCACAATGATAGCATTAGTGGTTCAGTAGTAAAAGCATTACCTCCTTGGCGGAGGTAATAAACTGAAGTGTTGGTGTTGTGTCCATGTCCTGCATCTGCAAACTCCCAGGCTGGGGGTGTTGCAATTGAATGAACGAATGAATTAATCTTTATTTCGAATAGATTAAGAGTACAGGTTAAAAGAAAGTGAATAATATAACAAAGGGGGTAATAAAATCCAACAAGGTCAAATTAGACAATAGCTCCTCTGATTATACAGTTCAACATAAGTTATCCGAAATATGTGATGGCTGAATCCGCAGCTTATATTGCCCACCCATGTTCCATCCAAGAATTCAAAAGAAAAAACAAAAGAAGTCATGACACAACTGCGTACAACCCACAGGCCAATGGGTTATGTGAGCGTTTTAGATCACTGAAAGCAGCACTGAGGGCTTCACTGATGGATGCCAATTAGGTAGACGGGTTGGCGTGGGTTTTATTCAAAAATCAAACGTTTATTTCAAACTCAGGGTTCATATTAAATGCAGAACTAAAAGGAGTAGAAAATAAATAAATAAATAAATAAATAAAAGTATATACAGATCAGCAGACAGTCGGCGGTCTTGTAACAACAATAACATACAATACTGGACTCAGTATAAAATGGAACGCCAGCACTTCCAAATGCTGAAGTGTGAGTGACGAGTTGACAATTGCTGATATAAGATGATTGTTACATGGCAGCAACTTTGTCATCAAACTGTAAACATCGTTACGTATCAACTCGCCAAAAGACGGAATGTTCACAGACTCAAACATCTTGCTTGCACTCGACCTTCGTGGTACATGTAATCTTTATCTTTATTGGGGTTGCGCTCCGCGGCCAAAGATGATTTGGAAAATTCTCCGGCAGAGAGCTTCTTTTTGCGGAGCTACTATTGCTGACCGGGGAATTTCTGCCAGATACTCCAGCGGCGGACAGCTGGCCGTCTGAGCTTTTGCAGCGTTGCGCAAACACAGGCACACAGCACACTGGCGAGCAGCTGGTTTTTGCGCAGCGCCTATGGCTGCCTGGGGAATTTCTGCCAAATAATCCGGCGGCGGACAGCCGCCCGTCTCAGCTTTTGCAGCGTCGCGCAAACACAGGCACGGTGTTTTCCGCGTGCTTTTGTGCCTAAAACGTTGAAGAAGGCGGAGTTTATGTTGGTCAGACACGATGACCAGCGCCCTCCATTGCGCCTGCGCACATGTTGAAAATAGCCGTATGTCACAGTGTTAAAGAATGCTTTAAAAAATTCCTGTATCCAGACGGTGATCCGGATCATCCCCAAAATTTAATCAGTTCTTTCTTGTACCATTTCCAACAATGCCTGAAAGTTTCATGGAAATCCGTCCAAGACTTTTTGAGTTATCTTGCTAACCAACAGACAGACAGACAGACAGACAGACAGACAGACAAACACACAGACAAACCCCGGCAAAAACATAACCTCCTCCTGGCCTTTTCGGCCTGGCAGAGGTAATTAAAGCTGCAAGCAGCTGTAAGCGGGCCCTCGCCTTCCGCGTGCCCGCGGGCCCCACTGCCCGTCGGACCCAGCAAATTTCCCATCGTTGCGGCAAGCACTGCATGAATAATAAAGAAGACCGTTTGGCAAAGTACTTTCTTGTGAGCAGTATGTGGCGCTATAACTTTGTCAGTGATTTTTATGTAGGAGCATGCAGGGCGGGCCTAAGAGCCATCATAGCAATTATGGAGTAAACTGGACAAAGTTTGTCCAAGTGACAGCTGTCCGACGTATTGCCAGGAGGGAAACTTTGGCATGTGGCCGTGGCAGCGCTTACATGTTAGGTATGTGTTGCAGACCCAAATAGGACTACAGAAGAGAGTCACCTTGACTTATATTCCACATTTCATGACGCTCATATTTTCCAAACCTTCCAAAGTAAAAAACGTATTGAATGGCGAGGAATGGGTTTCTATGGCACCTGTGATGATTGCAGGACAAAAGTGACTTCCATTGAGGGTAATTCAATGCACTCTGAGAAATCTCTGAAAATGTCATGTCATTCTGACTACTCGTCTTTGCGCGAAAGTTGATACAATTTTGTGCAGTACCTCATGTCAGCAGTAGGTGCTGGGGTGACAGTTTTGTGAATTTTCATATACAGATATGTTCAGAGTGGGATTAGTATGATTTGTGCAAAGTTTGGTCCAACTCAGACGAGGATTGTCTGAGCTGTAACGCTCATGTTTTGCATGGCGAGGAAGCCATTGAAGCATGCCGGTCACCATGGAAACAGTTCTGTACTATGTACATGTACTGTGAATGAGCCGTAGTCATTCCTTCATGTCATTTTTTCACCTGGTGAGAGAAAAATAAAGAAAACAGTTTTCAGCAATTCTTCCTTTAATCACTAGGTTGCGCTATAACTTTTATCAATTATTTTTATATAGACGTGTTCAGGGCATGACTAGTATCGATTGTAGAACATTTGGTGAAAATCGTACAAAGTTTGTCCAAGTTACAAGTGTCCGTTGTTCTAACCACAAGGTGGCACTATAACTTTTGTAAATTATTTTTACATAGGAGTGTGCAGGATGGGACGAATATCCATCATAGAAAATTTGGTGAAAATTTGACAAAGTTTATCCGAGTTACAAATGTCCATTGGTCTAACCACAAGGTGGCGCTATAACATTGGTTAAGTATTTTTATAGAGGAGCATACAGGGTGGGACTAATATCCATCCTAGAAAATTTGGTGAAGATCGGATGAAGTTTAAGTTACTAGTGCCCGGTATTCTAACCACTAGGTGGCGCTCTAACTTTTGTTAATTATTTTTAGATAGGAGCATTCAGATTGGGACTAATATCCATTGTAGAAAATTTGGTGAAAATCAATTCAGTTTCAGTTCAATTTCAATTTTATTTATATAGCACCAAATCACAACACAGGTCATCTCAGGGCACTTTACAGAAAAGAGTGGATACAGGCCACGCTCTCAAATTTATAGAACCCAGCAGAGACTCCTAAGAGCAAGCACTGTGGCGACACAGGCGAGGAAAAACTTTCCTTTAACGGGCAGAAACCTCAAGCGGAACCATAGCTCATAGAGAACAGCCATCCGCCTCAACCGGCTGGGTTGAAAAAAGATAAAAAGTAGGAGGCCTGGCAGTAGCTACATTCAAAACAAACATAGCAAATACAGTATTCAAAGCCAGACATTCCAGTATCAAACCTGGCTGGGCTGCACATGCGAGTGAAGGCCTGGCAGCAGCAACATTTTTAACTATAGGCCTTATCAAAGAGAAAATATTTCAACTTACTCTTGAATAAAGAGAGAGTGTCTGCCCCCCGAACTGAACTGGGAAGATGTTTCCACAGGAGGGGAGCTTGATAACTGAAAGCTCTACCTCCCAATCTACTTCTGGAGACCTTGGGGACCACCAGTAGTTTGGATTTTTGGGAGTGCAGAGCTCTGGTTGGATGATAGGGAACTATGAGTTCTTGCAGATAAGAAGGAGCCATACCATAAAGGGCTTTATAAGTTAGGAGCAATATCTTGAATTCAATTCTATATTTTATTGGGAGCCAAAGTAAAGAAGCTAAAACTGGAGTAATGTGATCTCTTATCCCTGTTCTCACTAGGATACATGCAGCTGCATTCTGAATGAGTTGGAGAAACTTTATGGACTTATTAGGACAACCTGATAAAAGTGAATTACAGTAGTCTAACCTAGAGGTGATAAAGGCGTGTACAAGTTTCTCTGCATCTTTATGAGACAGGATGGACCTAATTTTAGAAATATTACGCGGATGGAAGAAGGCAGTCTTAATGATTTGCTGTATATGAGAGTTGAAAGAAATATCTTGTTCAAAGATAACTCCAAGATTCCTAAAAGAAAATGTAGAAGCCAGTACAATGCCATCTAGTGTTGTTATCTTACTAGAAAGAATACTTCTAGCATGTTTTGGGCCAAGAACAATGACTTAAATTTTATCTGTATTCAGCAATAGAAAGTTGTTGTTCATCCAGGTTTTAATATCCTTAAGACACTCCTAGAGTGAACCCAAATGGCTGGGATCACCTGGATTGAAAGATAAATATAATTGAGTGTTGTCAGCGTAACAATGAAAATGAATAGAATGCTTCCTCATAATGTCTCCCAAAGGCAGCATGTATAATGTAAACAGTACTGGTCCAAGTACCGATCCCTGCAGAACTCCATAGCTAACTGTGGTCTGGGTAGAGGACTTGTTATGGACATGAACAAACTGGGAACAGTCTGATAGATAAGACTGGAACCATCTTAATGTTGTTCCTTTCAAACCAATTTGCTATTCAAGTCTCTCTAGTAGAATATGGTGGTCAGTGGTGTCAAAGGCAACACTGAGGTCCAATAAGACAAGGACGGAAACAAGTCCTTTGACAAATGCCATAAGGAGGTCATCAGTAACTTTCACTAAGGCTGTCTCTGTGCTGTGGTGTTTCCTAAAACCTGACTGAAATTTGTCAAATATAGAATTATTTTCTAAAAAAGTGCACAGTTGATTGGCGACTACTTTTTCAAGGCTCTTAGAAAGATAGGGGAGGTTAGATATTGGTCTATAATTGGCCAAAATCCCAGAATCAAGCGAAGGTTTTTTAAGTAGAGGTTTAATTACTGCCACTTTAAAAGACTGCAGTACATGTCCTATCAATAGAGACATAAGAGGTGGACTAATCAGAGATAGCGATTCCTTCAGGAGTCTAGCGGGAATTGGGTCTAAGAGACAGGTAGTTGGTTTAGAGGCTGACACTATTAGGGCTAGATCAGAATGATTAATACGAGAAAATTCAGAAAAGTGGAGTTCTGAGCCTGTGGGCAGTGTTGGGCAGAGACTTGGTATTTTTAAGGGGGCTATTTTTGGAATAATATCCCTAATACTGACAATTTTATCATTAAAAAATTCAAGAAGTTATCAGTACAAAGAGTTGGAAGAATATAGGGATCTATGGCATTTTGGCTCTTGGTTAGCTGAGCCACAGTGTTAAAAACAAATCTATGGTTGTTTTTATTTTCTTCTACCAACGATGAATAATACTGTCGCCTAGCACTACAGAGAGATTTCTTATAGGTGGTAAGGTAGGTTTAGGGCGCTCGCGCACGCAGCGACCAGCAGCCGGTGGCTTGTCACCAGACTGCAAACCATGTCTACCTACGGGTACAAATAAGTAACAAAAAAAAAAAAAAAAAAAAAAAAAAAAAGGCTGGCATTCCAGGCTGAATGTGATTCTTCTGTCTTATTTGCATGCCAAAGCCTTTCACAGAATTTAACTTTCTGTTTTAACTTACAGTGTGGGAGTTGCACCATGAAGCTAATCTCCTATTTTTAATAGTTTTCTTTTTAAGAGGGGCTATGGAGTCAAGTGTTGTCTGCAGTGAGGCTGCAGTACTGTCAACTAAGAGGTCTAATTCTAATGAATTCAAGCAGTCAGTGCTGTCCTCTGCTATATTGAGACATGGTAATGAGTAAGTGCTGAAGGGATTAATTCGTTAAAGCGAGCCACAGCACTATCAGGTAAATATCTGGTAACTATATTTCTGCTTGATGCTGTAAAATCAGATAACACAAATTTGAAAGTTATCAAGTAATGGTCAGTCAGTGTAGGATTTTGAGGGATGACAAGCAGCTCATCAATTTCTACACCATAAGCCAAGACCAGGTCAAGGTTGTGATTGTGATGATGAGTTGGTTTACTAACACAATGAGAAAAAACAGTTGAATTTAAGAAAGAGAGAAATGCTACACTATAACTATCATTATCAATGTCTATATGAACATTAAGGTTCCAAGGTTGTCATAGCCAGGAGCGGCACTGGGGTTAAGCTCCCAGTGCTCATAAAATGCTCCTTATGGCGTGCGTCTCGAAAAGCCTCTGACAACTAAGTCCAACTCCTAGCCTGCCCGTGTGGTTTAGTCTCTAAGCCAGGCGGAACTGCTTTTACTAATAGGAGAAGAGGCGAGGGCGGATCTCTGGCGCCTTAAAACCAGATGCTTCGGGTAGATGGTGGCTCGTCAACCTGGGAAGGTAGCCCATCTAGGGGAAGGTCAACCCTGATTTCAAACCTCTGCTGCCTTGCGGCATACCCGGTCACGGGAAAGGCTTCGGGAGTCAACCCTGAGGAAAAATCCGGAGTCGGAGCCCCTAAGGCAGTTCTATGTTGTGCTCAACATCGTTCTGGCAGCTCCTGCAACGGCGCTGGTGCCAAACTGTAGCAGCCCTGCTGTTCCTTTGGATTCATCAGTGACGTGGAGAGGGGGGACATGCTGCATGGGCAACATCTTGTCCTCCATATCTTCCTGCCCAGGCTTGAATCCTACCAACGCCCAACGCTGGAAGGTAGAACACCGGATCACTGGAGAGGACACTCCAGCTTCGCCTTTGGCGTAGACAAAACACGGGGAATGACAGTTACCGGTTATAAGCCACTGCTCAATTGGCATAGAGCGTGGCGCCAGGGGTTGTTCCCGACGGTGGGAGGGATCATCAGATCTCACTGGACAGCTACCGCCCGCCTCAAGCTGGGCAGCCCCCAGCCAATAAGGTGTTGTCCCGCCACAGCTTGCTTTCCTCATTGGGTGCATGGGGATAAGGAGAAATCCAAACAGCAGGCTGAGAACCTTCGCACCAGGCAAGACAATAAAACAAAAGAGACCAACTCTAAAACTGGGAACTTGGAACGTCCGCACTATGATGACAGGACTCGCTGCTAACCTCAAGGACATCAACAACACCAGGAAGACTGCCATCATCAATAATGAGCTGAAGAGACTGGGAGTGGATATCGCCACTCTCCAGGAAACATGGTTAGCTGATGCAGGCACACTGAGAGAGAAAGACTACACGTTCTACTGGCAGGGAAAGGGCAGTGACGAACACAGGGAACACGGAGTGGGCTTCGCAGTGAAGAACACTTTGCTGAAGATGGTGGAACCGGGCAGCACTGGCTCTGCACGACTCCTCACCCTCCGCGTGAACACCACTGAAGGCCCAGTCACCCTCGTCAGTGTGTATGCCCCAACACAGACAGCCACACCAGAGGCAAAAGACGAGTTCTACGAGAATCTCGCAACAACTGTCAGGATCTTCCCCAACTCTGAACAACTCATTCTCCTTGGAGACTTCAATGCCAGAGTGGGTGCTGACCACGACTCCTGGCCCTCCTGTCTTGGACCTTTTGGCGTAGGCAGAATGAACGACAACGGACAGCGGCTGCTCGAGTTCTGCACATATCACGATCTGTGCATCACAAACTCGTTCTTCAAGACCAAGCCCCAACACAAGGTTTCCTGGCAACATCCGCGCTCAAAGCACTGGCACCAGCTAGACTTGATCCTGACCAGGCACACCTCATTGAAGAACGTGCTAATCACCCGCTCATTCCAGAGTGCAGATTGCAACACAGACCATTCATTGGTGTGTTGCAAGGTCAAGCTGCAGCTGAAGAAATTCCATCGTGCTAGACAACCTGGAAAGGCACGGATTGACACCAGCAAGATGGCCCAACCAGAACTTGTTGAGCAGTTTGCCTCCACCTTTGAGAAGGAACTTGGTGTACCACAAGGAGGAGAATCTGCAAAGCAGAAGTGGGAAGAGCTGCGAAACACCATCTACCGCACAGCCTTGGCTACCTTTGGGAGGAAGACCTCGAAGTCACAGGACTGGTTTGATGCCAAGTTGACCGAGATGACCCCCGTCATTGAAGCCAAGCGCTCAGCACTTGCTGAGTACAAGAAGTACCCAAACGAGAAGAATCTCCAGATTCTCAGGGCTGCGAGAAGCAAAGTTCAGCAGACTGCTCGGTGCTGTGCCAATGAGTACTGGACTCAGCTCAGCCAAGACATTCAAACCGCTGCCATAACAGGGAACATCCGTGGTATGTACGATGGCATCAAGAAAGCACTTGGTCCGGCTCAGAGCAAGACGGCCCCCCTCAAATCTTCCACTGGGCAGATGATCACAGAGAAGAACAAGCAGATGGAGAGATGGGTGGAACACTACTCCGACCTCTACTCTAGACAGAACACCGTGACACCGTCAGCCCTTGATGCCATTGACTGCCTGCCATCCATGGATGAACTTGACGCCGAGCCAACAATCGATGAACTCAGTAAGGCCATTGATAGCTTGGCCGCTGGCAAGGCACCCGGCAACGACGGCATACCCCCTGACCTGATCAAGCACTGCAAGACCGCCCTACTGCTGCCATTGCATGACGTCCTCTGCCAGTGCTGGAAGGAAGGTGCCGTACCACAGGACATGAGGGACGCCAAGATCATCACCCTCTACAAAAAAAAAGGGGAGAGAAGCGACTGCAACAACTACAGGGGCATTTCCCTCCTCAGCGTTGATGGCAAAGTCTACGCACGAGTTGTTCTCGTTCGTCTACAGAAGCTTGCCGAACGTGTCTACCCCGAGTCTCAGTGTGGCTTCCGCGCTGAGCGATCGACGGTAGACATGATATTCTCCATCCGCCAACTCCAGGAGAAATGCAGAGAACAGAACATGCCTCTGTACGTCGCCTTCATCGACCTCACCAAAGCGTTCGATCTGGTCAGCAGAGAGGGCCTTTTCAAGATCCTGCCAAAGATAGGATGCCCACCAAAGTTGCAAAGCCTCATCGAATCGTTTCACACCAACATGCAGGGGATAGTGCAGCACGATGGCAACGTCTCAGAGCCATTCAACATATGCAGCGGAGTGAAACAGGGCTGTGTACTTGCGCCAACCCTCTTTGGGATTTTCTTTGCTATGCTCCTGAGGCATGCCTTCAGCACAGCAACAGAAGGAATCTACCTGCACACAAGATCTGACGGCAGGCTTTTCAACCTCGCCCGCCTGAAAGCCAGAACCAAAGTACGCGAGGCTCTAATCAGAGACATGCTGTTCGCAGACGACACTGCAGTCGCAACCCACACACAGCAGGAGCTTCAGACCCTGATGGACCGCTTCTCCCAGGCATGCAAGGACTTCGGGCTTACCATCAGCCTGAAGAAGACTAACGTCTTGGCGCAAGGCACGGAAGCACCACCAACCATCACCATTGATGACTACAAGCTGGAGGTCGTGAATCAGTTCACGTACCTGGGGTCCACGATCAGCAACAACCTCTCCCTTGATACAGAGATCAACAAGAGGATTGGAAAATCAGCCTTCACACTCGCTCGCCTCACCACACGAGTGTGGGAGAATCCCAAACTCTCTGTCAAGACGAAGATGGCAGTGTACAACGCCTGCGTCATCAGCACACTGCTCTATGGGAGTGAAACCTGGACAACATACGCCCGGCAGGAAAAGAGACTGAACTCCTTCCACTTGCGCTGCATTCGCCACATCCTGGACATATCCTGGCAGGACAAAGTGCCCAACACAGAAGTTCTGTCCCGCGCCGGCCTTCCCTCCATGTTCACTCTACTCAGGCAGCGCAGGCTCCGCTGGCTAGGCCACGTTCACCGTATGGAGGATGGCAGAATCCCCAAAGACGTCCTCTATGGAGAACTGGCAACTGGCAGGAGAGACGTTGGCCGCCCACAGCTGCGCTTTAGAGACGTCTGCAAGAGAGACATGAAGGCCCTGGATATCAACACAGAGCACTGGGAGGACCTTGCAACGGACCGCTCCAAATGGAGAGGCACCCTGACCAGACAGCTCAAGGCGGGTGAAGAGAGACTGACTGCTGCAGCAGATGAAAAAAGGACCCGCAGGAAGAACCGCCACAGACCCAGCAGCACGGAGACCACCCACAAGTGTGACCTGTGTGACAGGGACTGTCATTCGCGCATCAGCCTGTTCAGCCACAGGCGGTGCTGTTCCAGCAGAGTAGACGTTTAGGATTCTCTTCCATGGTCATCATAGACCGACGGAGGCCGACGACGACACACAACCAGATGAACATTAAAATCACCAGCTATGATCTTGTCTGAACTGAGGACTAAGATTGTTAAGAACTCAGAGAATTCAGACATAAATTCAGCAAACTAAGCACTGGGAGGACAATATACTGTGGTAAATAAAATAGGCTGTTCTGTCCTCCAGGATGGGTGTGCTAAGCTAAAAATTAAGCATTCAAAAGAGTTATAATTTCAGTTTTGCTTAGGCTGAGGGTTCATTGGTAATGTGGATTCATATATTACCCGACACCACTACCTCGACAAGACAAAGTTTGTCCAAGTTACAACTTTCCGATGTTCCATGGCAAGGAGTCAACCTTTACCATGTCGCAATGGCAACACTTCCCTGTCAGTTATGTGTTGCCCACCCATATAGGACTACATATGACAGTCACCTCAACCTATGTTCCAGATTTCATGACTCCAAGTTGTTCCCAACCGTCCCAACAAGATCACGGATTGAATGGCAAGGAAAGTGTGTCCATGGTAACAGCAGTGACGCCATGCTAAATTTGATGTGCAGTTATGATCATCCAGGTGGTCTGATAAACCTCAGAAAATTACACGTCATTCTGGCAAGCGGCGCGTGAGTAATAAATAAAACAGTTTTCAGCAATTCATCCATTAACCACTAGGTGGTGCTGTATTTTTTGTCAGGTATTTTTATATTGACGCGTTCAGGGTGGGACTATTGTCCATCAAGGAAACTTTGGTGGACACTGGACAAGTTTTGCTCAAGTTACAGCTGTTTGATGTTGTAAGGGGCAGAGTCAAACTTCACCATGGCGCCCTGGCTACACCTTTGAACAATCTACTCTGACTTATACAACTTTTAATGGCCCATGCCTATAAATACCGCCATGCAAAAATGAGCTCAATTGGAGCAGGACCCTAGGAGGAGTTTCTTCAAATGAGAGGGGTGGTTTTTGGCCAAATTGGAGGTGGGGCAGCTTTGAGGCAAGATGGCAGCCTTCCTGTTGGTGGTGGGTAAGGGCCACAATAATGTTTTTCTGCATGTCTTGAGGTGATGCACACCTCATTCAAATTTCATGTCTCTATGGCAAACTTTAGTGTCTCCAGTCTCCATAGACCTTGCACGTTTGGCACCGCCCACAAAAATTGGGGTGGGGGGGCACATAATTTTTCCAGTTTATCAAATTTTTCACCGGGTCTGAGGTGTGTGCAAAAACAATCACGTTTTGGTTAATGTTCAGAGGGTGAAAAATGTGATCGTTTAGGGGGATGAATACTAATAATAAAGAAACATAGCGGATACAATAGGGCTCTCGCCCACTGACATTGTCAGTGGCTCGGCCCCTAAAAAGCGGACCACTGGAAAGGGTGGGCAGTTAAAATGTACCAAATACATCAAGATAAAAAAAAAGATGTGTGATTTTAAAAAAAAACCCAAAAACCTTAATGCACTATAAATGGGAGCCGTGAGCTTGTATTCCTACAATGAGTTGGTCCCATCTGTGGTGTCATTACTGGGTCTTCTCCCCTTTTCCAAAGAAGCTATCTCATATATTTTTTAATCATTTTAGCAAGCTAGCTTTTAGGTTTAATATTCAAGCATCCCCACTAATTACTGAGACAGACGTGTATCAAGATGTGCAGACAAACACAGAAATTCTGGTTGTGAAGCACATGAAGAGAGAGAATATCCGGTAATTGTTCAAAATAAAGCACCTGGCAGACTCTAGTAGTCAAAGTGGAACAAAATAAGTTATCTATTTTTTCTGTGTAGCCTGGTACCAAATAATCCACAGACCGTGTGGCCCAGTGGTTGTGGACTATTGTTCTTATTTATTTATTTATTTAGTGTATATTCAAATGCACACATATTGCACTTCAGTATACAAAAAGAAAAACAATATTATGCACACCCCATCAACTTTTCATAATCTTAGTTTTCTTGTTTGGCTTATTTTTTATGCACTCATTTCATTTCACTGTAGGTAAGACATTAACGTAGTCAAGGCGTCTATCCTCGGGGTCCATTTAAATAATTGCTTTCAAAAGCAGTTCATGTGATCTGTATTCCTTGGGGGGAAATTCTGTTGCCCTTAATCTGTCTGTTCATGTATAAAAGGAATGCCTCCTGACTAAAGTCAAATAATTATTTTACATCAACAATATCAGTAGCATATGTGCCTTGAGTTTCCAGAGCCTAAAGTTTTCAATGTCAGTTTTTATAATAGTAATATTAATAATAATGATAATTTGTAAAACTAAATACTGTACTTCATCCTCATTTAGGTCAATTTAAGCTAGGAACATTTATATATAAAATAGCCAGTAGTAAAGTGGATTTTATAATTGCATCTTCAAGATGAGCTTCAGAAGTCTCTCATTCATCTGTTAATTTCACCATTCCCCTTGAGAAAGCACTGTAGCTTCTTTGGTTGGGAAAACAAGTCGCGGGGGTTCTATTTTAGTAATACAGTCTCTGATAATTGCTCTTTTGCAACCATAACCTTGCTCAACACAGGAAATCATGTGTATCAAAATAACTTAGTAAACTATGACGTTGGTGCCAATCAAAACTAGCTGAAATGAGGCATGAACCACATACAACATCAAAAATGGGAATGCACAGGCATGGGAAAGCACTTGTGTTTATTAAATTTTAAAGAGCACAATGAGAGTGCTAAAACATTGTGATGAAGGATGCACTTAGGCAAAAAAGAACATTGTGCTTTCTCAGCAAAACTTCGTAAACTTTGTGTTTGTGATGCCTGATGGGACTTTATGTATTATACAGTACATTACAACAACAAAAATTAGAATGTCATGAAAAAGTTCAGTATTTTTTGTCACTCATTTCAGAAAGTGAAACCCATATATTGTATAGAGTCATTACACAGAGAGTGATATATTTCAAGTGTTTATTTATTTTAATTTTGATGATTATGGCTTACAGCCCATGAAAACCCCAAATTCAGTTTCTCAAAAAATGAAAATATTACATAAAATTAATTAAAAAAATTTTTTTTTAATAGAAATGTTGGCCAACTGAAAAGTATGTCCATGTACACACTCAATACTTGGTCAGGGCTCCTTTTGAATTAATTACTGTACCAATGTGGCATAGCATGGAGGTGATCAGCCTATGGCACTGCTGAGGTGTTATGAAGGTCCAGTGACATGATTCTTGACCCAGGAGACAGACAACAGACACGAGTAGGACAGTTAACAATATTATTTATTAACTTGATGAGTTGTGTCAGTGTGTGAATGTGAGGGTGAGTGTGATGCTGGAGCAGTGCTGGAGCTGAGCGAGTCCCGCTGCGACCTGGCAACCCTAGGAACACAAAGCACAGGTGTTAATACTGTTCACAGCTGAGAGGTGTAATGATTACTGCTGCTTATTTGCAGGTAACGCCTGGAGACTCTTGCTGGCTCCGGGAGCGAGTGCTGGGAGGTGAGTGGGAAACTTGGCGTCGTGATGAGGTGGAGAGGTTCTGAGGAGGAGGAGGCGAAGCCCTGCTGCTTTGGGGAATTGGTCCGCCGCCAGGGAGGTCCACCTGTGCACAGGGGAGAATAGTTAGGCAAGGTAAGGATGAACGTGGCTTACGTGATGAGGCTTGATGTGCTGGAGCCCTGGTACGAGGTCGAGAGCATGGAGCATTGCACAGTGGTGATGACAGACGACTCCGTGCTGAGCTGTCAGTGGATCTGGCTTTTAAGGCCTGCTGAGGATTGGAAGCAGGTGTGTGCGCAGCCGGGGCTGATGACGGCCCAGCGACCGCCATAACAGTACTCCCCCCTCTAGAGATGCCTCCAGGCACCTGTTCCATCCTACCTGGATGTGCCCGATGGAAGTCGCGGGTGAGCTGTTTGTCGAGGATCAATGCCGGGCGAATCCAGGAACGGTGTTCAGGACCGAATCCCTCCCAGTCCACCAAGTACTGAAGACCCCGGCCCCACCTGTGGACATCCAAGATGGCGGTAACCCCTCAAGCCGGGTGATCGTCGATCAACCTCGGAGGGGGCGATGCTGCGGGGGGCGGGCACAGAGGGTCAGAGATGTAAGGCTTCACCTGGGAGACATGAAAAGTGGGACAGATGCGCATGGAAGGGGGGAGAGCTAGGCGCACAGCCACAGGGTTTACAATGTGAGAGATGACAAAGGTACCGATAAAGCGCTTAGTTAATTTGCGCTTCTCGGCCGGTACATTAATATTCTTTGTAGAAAGCCAAACCTGTTGACCCACCTTATAATCCAGGGCCGGTTTCCTGTGACGGTTGGCTACCTGGATGTTACGTTCAGTGGTTCGGAGAAGGACTCTGCGGGTGATGGTCCAAATTCGGTGACAACGCCTGGCATGAACCTGAACCAAGGGAACAGCCACCTCCTTCTCCTCCTCTGGGAACAGCGGTGGATCATACCCCAACGATGACTTGAAGGGAGACATCCCGGTTGCTGAAGACACCGTGGAGTTATGTGCGTACTCAATCCAAGGCAAGAACGTACTCCAGGAAGAGGAGCATGAAGATATGACCCAGCGGAGCACAGCCTCCAGCTCCTGATTGGCTCGTTCACACTGGCCGTTGCTCTGTGGGTGGTATCCTGAGGAGAGGCTCGCCGTGGCCCCCAACACCGAGCAAAATGCCTTCCAGACCTGGGAGACGAACTGGGGGCCCCGATCCGACACGATATCCGACGGGATGCCATGAAGGCGGACCACATGCTGCACCAGGAGATCAGCCGTCTCCCGAGCCGAAGGCAACCCACGGAGGGGCACAAAATGGGCTGCCTTGGAAAAGCGGTCCACTATGGTCAGGACCGAGGTGAAGTGGTCAGATGGAGGCAGGCCCGTCACAAAGTCCAAAGCCACATGAGACCAGGGGCGGGAAGGGACCGGCGGGGGATGGAGAAGACCCGCTGGGGGGGAAGATGAAGATTTCCCGGTGGCGCACTGAGCGCAGGCCCGGACATAGCTGGTGACATCCTTCCTCAAGCCCGGCCACCAAAAGGCTCTCTGGAGCAAGGCAATGGTATGGGCGATCCCAGGATGGCACACCAGCTTGGAGGCGTGGGCCCACTGAATAACCTCACTCCTGGCAGAGGTGGGAATGAACAATCGGCCTGGGGGACCCCCCCACCCCCACCCCCGGGTTGGGCTCATCCTCCTGAGCCCTCCTGACTTTATCCCGGATCTCCCACATGAGGGCACCCACAACACAGGATGAAGGCAGAATCAGAATCAGAATCAGAATCAGAATCAGATTTATTGCCATTGTTCATGTAGTACACAAACTAGGAATTTGTCTCGGTGCCATGCTGCAACATTAAAAACATGATCAGATAAAGAGATAAACTAAAAAACTAAAGGACTAAAAACGTGCAATAAGTGTAGAAAAATAAGTAATAATAATAATAATAATAATAATAGTAATAATGAGTAATACTAGTCAAGGCAGTTTTAAATAAATTAGCAAGTAGCAGATAATATGGGGTACCACAGTGCAGTTGATAATGTAACAGAAAAACAGTGATGAATGTCATGAGTCTGGTTGAGCTGCTGTACATAGTGCACGAGAGTCAATAAGTCACTTAATGTTCAGCAGTCTGATGGCAGAGGGGAAAAAGCTATTCATGTGCCGGGAGGTTTTAGTCCGAATGGACCGAAGTCTTCTACCTGAGGGGAGGGGGGCAAACAGTACGTGACCAGGGTGTGAAGGATCGGCTATGATCCGGCCAGCACGCCTCCGGGTCCTGGAGATGTACAGGTCCTGGAGAGATGGGAGCTTGCAGCCAATCACCTTCTCAGCAGTGCGCACGACGCGCTGCAGCCTTAGTCTGTCCCTGGCAGTGGCTCCTGCATACCACACAGTTATGGAGGAGGTGAGGATGGACTCGATGATGGCCGTGTAGAACTGCACTAACATCTTGGTGGGTAGCTTGAGCTTCCTCAGCTGCCGCAGAAAGAACATCCTCTGCTGGGCCTTTTTGATGAGGGAGCTGATGGTTGGCTCCCATTTGAGGTCCCGGGTGATGGTGGTGCCCAAGAAGCGGAAGGAATCTGCAATGGTGATGGGAGAGCCTGTGATTGTGAGGGGGGGGGGCAGGGGGGTTGTGACTTTCCTGAAGTCCACAATCATCTCCGCTGTCTTCAGAGCGTTCAGCTGCAGGTTGTTGTGGCTGCACCAGGACACCAGCTGGGCCACCTCTTTCCTGTAGACGGACTCGTCGCCGTTGGAGATGAGCCCGATGAGGGTGGTGTCGTCCGCAAACTTAATCAGCTTAACAGACTGGTGGGAGGAGGTGCAGGAGTTGGTATAAAGGGAGAAGAGTAGGGGGGAAAGTACACAGCCCTGGGGTGATCCAATGCTGATGCTAACAGAGTCCGAGACAGACTTCCCCAGCCGCACATGCTGCCTCCGGTCCGTCAGGAAGTCGGTGATCCACCTGCAGAGGGAGTCAGGCACATCGAGCAGGGACAGCTTGTCCTGGAGCAGATCGGGGCGGATGGTGTTGAATGCGGAGCTGAAGTCCACAAACAGAATCCTGGCGTAGGTTCCCGGGGAGTCCAGGTGCTGCAGGATGGAGTGGAGGGCCAGGTTGACTGCGTCGTCCACAGACCTGTTAGCACGGTAGGCAAACTGCAGCGGGTCCAGGAGGGGAGTGGTGATGGACTTGAGGTGAGACAGGACCAGGCGCTCAAAGGACTTCATGACTACAGAGGTGAGCGCTACAGGTCTGTAGTCGTTAAGTCCAGTAATCCGTGGCTTCTTGGGGACAGGGATGATGGTGGAGTATTTGAGGCAGGTCGGCACGTGACATTGCTTAAGGGAGGTGTTAAAAATGTCTGTGAAGACAGGAGCCAGCTCTTTCGCACAGTGTCTCAGGGTGGAGGGAGACACACCGTCCGGCCCGGGGGCCTTGCGCGGGTTCAGTCTGGAGAACTGTCTGTGCACGTCCTGCACAGACCAGGCAGGATGGTTTCCTCCTGATCTTCGGACATCTCCACCTCAAACTGCCTAGAGAGGGCGTCCGGCTTCACGTTCTTACTCCCAGGTCGATAGGTGATTGTGAAATCAAAACGTCCAAAAGAAAGGGACCAGCGGGCCTGACGGGAGTTCAGCCATTTGGCCGTCCGGAGATATTCTAAGTTCTTATGGTCTGTCCAGACGACAAACGGCTGAGCAGCCCCCTCCAGCCAGTGTCTCCACTCTTCTAGGGCGAGCTTGACCGCCAGCAACTCCCTGTCGCCAATGCTGTAGTTCCTCTCAGCGGGTTGCAGGCGGCGAGAGAAAAAGGCACAAGGGTGAATCATTCCATCCACAGGAGAGCGCTGTGACAGGACCGCCCTGACTCCAGAATCCGAGGCGTCCACTTCCACTAAGCACTGAAGGTCCGGGTCCACCTGGGTCAAGACGTGGGATGAGGCAAACTCCTTCTTCAATTTTCCAAACGCCGCAGCAGCCTCCTCGCTCCAACAGAAGGGGGTCTTGGGGGACATGAGGCTGGTCAGGGGTTGGGCAATAATCCCAAAATTGGGCACAAAACAATGGTAGAAGTTGGCAAAACCCAAAAACCCCTGCAACTGCTTCCTGAAAGTGGGGGTGGGCCAGTCCACTACCGCCTTAACCTTGGCCGGGTCAGGGAGCACCTGATTATGTGCTATCACAAATCCCAAGAATGAAATTGACCTAGTATGAAATTCACACTTCTCGGCCTTGACAAATAACTGATTCTCCAGCAGGCGTTGAAGGACCCGTCTGACGTGCACCTGGTGCTCTTCCAACGTCCGCGAGAAGATAAGGATGTCATCCAGGTATACAAACATGAAGGAATTCAGGAAATCTCGGAGGATGTCTTTAATTAGGCGCTGGAAGACGGCCGGCGCGTTGGTTAACCCAAACGGCATCACTAGGTATTCGAAGTGGCCGCTTGGGGTCCGGAAGCCCGTCTTCCACTCGTCGCCCTCCTTGATTCGCACCAGATGATAGGCGTTTTGAAGGTCCAGTTTTGTAAACCATGACGCCCCCCGGACAGAGTCGAAGGCCGAGTTCATCAGGGGCAGCGTGTACTTGTCCTTGATGGTTATATTGTTGAGCTCCCGGAAATCGATGCAGGGACGAAGAGAGCCATCCTTCTTCCCCACGAAGAAGAATCCGGCCCCCACCGCAGAGGAAGATGGCCGAATAATTCTGGAGCTGAGGGACTCCTTTATATAAGTGTCCATGGCTTCACGCTCAGGGGCTGAGAGACTGTATAGGCGGCTTGCCGGAAGCGGGGCCTCAGCCCGGAGATTGATCGTGTAGTCATAAGGGCGGTGGTGGGGAAGGGACAGCGCCCGTGACTTGCTGAACACTGCTCCCAGATCGTGGTAGTTCTCTGGTACCTTGGACAGATCCAGGGGCGGTGACATGGGAGGAGTTATTGGCACAGAGGGAGCACACGCTGCAGACTGGAGGCAGGCGCTGAGGCAGAAGGAGCTCCAAGCAGTGATATTCCCCGCCTGCCAGTCAAAAGTGGGATTATGTAGCCGTAGCCATGGGTACCTCAGGATAACAGGAGAGGTGGAGGTGGGCAGCACCAGAAACCGAATGTCCTCCCGATGATTACCAGAAACAATCACTGACACGGGTGCCGTCTGGTGGGAGACAGCGATTAGCGGGGCCTTTGACAGTGTGATGAGATTGACCGGAGAGCGAAGGGGTTGACAGCTGAGGCCCAGGCGGTTTGCCAGGTCTCCTGAAATGAAGCTTTGCTCAGCTCCAGAGTCAATGAGGGCATGTGTGGTATGTTCTCTGTGATTATAAATAAGTCTGATAGGAACAAGGCAACTGGTAAGGGGTTTTGACTGATCTACGTCCGTGAGTCCCCCTACTGTGACCCACGGACCTCCCCTTTTTACCCGATTAGTACACTCAGCTACCTCGTGAGACTCATTGCCACAGTAGTAACACAGCCCTAAATCCCTCCGGCGCTGTCTCTCAGCCGCCGAAACTCCTGATCGCCTGATAATCATCTCCTCCTGCCCCAGTAATTCCTCTGATGGGGGCAGAGCCAACAAGGGAGAACGAAAGGAGCAGGGGCGTGGCTTGCCCAAGCGGCCAGCAGCCCTTCGCTTGGCTGCCCGCTCCTTCAGTCTGTTGTCTAAAGTAATAGTGAGTGAGATTAATTCACTTAAACAGTCTGGCTTATCCCGTGTCGCTAGCTCGTCTCGTAACTCTGAGCTGAGGCTACGGACAAAAATGCTACAAAGTGAAGGATCCCCCCACCCCACCTCTGTAGTTAACACCCGGAAGTCCACAGCATAATCGGTGGCAGATCTACTGCCCTGCCAAAGGTTTAACAAGCGGTCAGATATCACCGCGTCCCTATCAGTGTGGTCAAAAACCTCAGCAAAATCGGCTACAAATTGTTGGTAGGTTAAGGCGGCGTAGCTGGGCCTAGCCATAACCGCATACGCCCAAGCTAGCGCTCTACCCTGGAGTAGGTTGGAAATATATCCGATCTTGCTGTGGTCAGAGGGAAAATCTCCCGGGATATGGTGAAAAACTGTCTCGCACTGGAGCAGAAAACCCCGTGCCTCCACGAGTTTTCCGCTGATGCGAGCGGGGGTAGGCACGGGGGTGAGGCGAAGTAAGGGAGGCTGGTATACCTGGCTAGCAGGAAGATTAGCGGGGCAGAAGGTGCCCCGGCGACCGGGGGGAACGTCTGGTTTCCTTCCAAGCGATCCAGCCGGCTATTAATTTGAGTTAATTGATTAAGTATAACTGTCTGTTGGTGAGCAATTAGGTCTACTCGAGCGCTAAGGGTGTTAAGACAGCACGTCAGTGCGCTGTCTGCTGGGTCGTCTTGACGGAGTCGTACTGACATGATTCTTGACCCAGGAGACAGACAACAGACATGAGTAGGACAGTTAACAATATTATTTATTAACTCGATGAGTTGTGTGGGTGTGTGAATGTGAGGGTGAGTGTGATGCTGGAGCAGTGGTGGAGCTGAGCGAGTCCCGCTGCGACCTGGCAACCCTAGGAACACAAAGCACAGGTGATAATACTTTTTGCAGCTGAGAGGTGTAATGATGACTGCTGCTTACTTGCAGGTAACGCCTGGAGACTCTTGCTGGCTCCGGGAGCGAGTGCTGGGAGGTGACCAGGAAACTTGGCATCGTGACGAGGTGGAGAGGTTCCGAGGAAGTGGAGGCGAAGCCCCGCTGCTCTGGGGAATTGGTCCGCCGCCAGGGAGGTCCACCTGTGCACAGGAGAGAATACTTTGGCAAGGTAAGGATGAACGTAGCTTACGTGACGAGGCTTGATGTGCTGGAGCTCTGGTACGAGGTCGAGAGCATGGAGCGTTGCGCAGTGGTGATGACAGACAACTCTGTGCTGAGCTGTCAGTGGATCTGGCTTTTATGGCCTGCTGAGGATTGGAAGCAGGTGTGTGCGCAGCCGGGGCTGATGATGGCCCGGCGGCCGCCATGACATCCAGGTTGCTTTGATAGTGACCTTCAGCTCGTTGGCATTGTTGGGTCTGGTGTCTCTCATCTTCCTCTTAACAATACTCCATAGATTCTTTATGGGGTTTAGGTTAGGAGAGTTTGCTGGCCAGTCAAACACAGTGATGCCATGGTCATTAAACCAGGTTTTGATACTTTTGGCAGTGTGTGGGGGGGGGGGGGGGTGCCAAGTCCTGCTAGAAAATGAAATCAGGTTCTTCATAAAGCTTGTCAGCACAGGGAAGCATGATTTGCTCTAAAATTTTCTGGTAGACGACTGCACTGACTTTGTTCTTGATAAAACACAGTGGACCAACACCAGCAGATGACCTCTGCTCAGATAAAAGTAAATTTTGCATTTAATTTGGAAATCAAAGTCCCAGAGTCTGGAGAAATAGTGGAGAGTCACAGAATCTAAGTTGCTTGAGATGTAGTGTGAAATTTCTACAGTCAGTGGTGATTTGAGGAACCATGTCATCTGCTGGTGTTTGACCACTGTGTTTTATCAAGACTAAAGTCAGCGCAGTCGTCTACCAGGAAATTTTAGAGCACTTCATGCTTCCTTCTGCTGACAAGCTTTATGGAGAAGCTGATTTCATTTTTCAGCAGGACCTGGCACCCCTCCACACTGCCAAAAGTATCAAAACCTGGTTTAATGACCATGGCATCCCTGTGTTTGATTGGCCAGCAAACTCTCCTGACCTAAACCCCATAGAGAATCTATGGAGTATTGTCAAGAGGAAGATGAGAGACACCAGACCCAACAATGCAGATGAGCTGAAGGTCACTATCAAAGCAACCTGGACCTTCATAACACCTCAGCAGCACCACAGGCTGATCACCTCCATGCCACGCCACATTGATACAGTAATTAATCCAAAAGTGCTCCGCACTTTGTATATATATTTATATATTTATGTGTATGTATGTATATCCACTACTCTTATTTATATTTTCCATATCTTCTTAATTATTGCTCTGAGTGTTGCTATCCCTGTGCTGTTGCAATCCTGGAATTTCCCCATTGTGGGACTAATAAAGGCTTATCTTATCTTATCTTATCTTAAAAGGAGCCCCGACCAAGTATTGAGTGTACACATGGACATACTTTTCAGTCGGTCCATATTTGTATTAAAAACTATTTTTTAAAATTAATTTTATGTAATATTCTAATTTTTTGAGAAACTGAATTTGTGGTTTTCATGGGCTGTAAGCCATAATCATCAAAATTAAAATAAACAAACACTTGAAATATATCACTCTCTGTGTAATGAATCTATATAATATATGGGTTTCACCTTCTGAAATGAGTGACAAAAAATACTGAACTTTTTCATGACATTCTAATTTTTTGAGATGTACCTCTATAGTATGCTTCAATATTTTTATGATTCGTTATGAATATGAGTAACAAGTGAGAGGACAGAGCTCAGGGTCACTACGAAGCTGAAGAAATATGCAGTCATGAGGATGGGTGAGGGATGGATGGAGATCTGTAGGAACTGTTTACATGTGCAGCTACATTACTACTAACTAACTAACTAACCTGCACTTATATAGCGCTTTTCTAGTCACAAAGACCACTCAGAGCGCTTTCACTAATACTAACCCTCTATTCTAAGGGCCTATAGGAAACAGATATCTAGGGACAATTTAGAACAACCAATTAACCTAACATGCATGTCTTTGGATTGTGGGAGGAAACCGGAGCCTCCGGAGTAAACCCACACAGCACAGGGAGAACATGCAAACTCCACAGCACCAATAATTACATAAATATTCAAATACAGTGGTATGAAAAAGTGTTTGCCCCCTTCCTGGTTTCTCATTTTTTTGTCTGTTTGTCACACTTAAATGTTTCAGATCATGAAACAAATTTAAATATTAGACAAAGATAACATGAGTAAACACAAAATGCAGTTTTGAAATGAAGGTGTTTATTATTAAGGGGGAAAAAATCCAAACCTACATGGTCCTGTGTGAAAAAGTGATTGCCCCCTAAACCTAATAACTGGATGGGCCACCCTTAGCAGCAACAACTGCAATCAAATGTTTGTGATAACTGGCAATGAGTTTTTTTACAGTGCTGTGGAGGAATTTTGGCCCACTCTTCTTTGCAGAATTCTTGTAATTCAGCCACACTGGAGGGTTTTTGAGCATGAACCGCCTTTTTAAGGTCATGCCACAGCATCTCAGTCGGATTCAGGTCGGGACTTTGACTAGGCCACTCCAAAGTCTTCATTTTATTTTGATTAAGCCACTTAGAGGTGGACTTGTTGGTGTTTTTTGGATCATTGTCCTGCTGCAGAACCCATGTGCGCTTGAGCTTGAGGTCACGAGCAGATGGCCGGACATTCTCCTTCAGGATTTTTTTGGTAGACAGCAGAATTCATGGTTCCATTTACCGCAGCAAGTCTTCCAGGTCCTGAAGCAATAAAACAGCCTCAGTCCATCACACTACAACCACCATATTTTACTGTTGGTATGATGTTCCTTTTCTGAAATGCTGTGTTACTTTTATGCCAGATGTCATGGGACACACACCTTCCAAAAAGTTCAGATTTTGTCTCGTCAATCCACAGAGCATTTTCCCAAAAGTCTTGGGGATCATCAAGATGTTTTCTGGCAAAACTGAGATGAGCATTTATGTTCTTTTTGCTTAGCAGTGGTTTTCGTCTTGGAACTCTGCCATGCAGGCCATTTTTGCCCAGTCTCTTTCTTATGGTGGAGTCATGAACAACGACCTTAACTGAGGCAAGGATGTTGTTGTGGAGTCTTTTGTGACCTCTTGGACGAGGCAGTGATCAGGCCAGGGTGTGGCTAGAAAAATTGAACTCAGGTTTCGAAACATGTGATAAACCACAGTTAATTCATATTTTAACGAGGGGGGGGGGTCACTTTTTCAGACAGGGCCATGAAGGTTTGGATTTTTTTACCCTTAATAGTAAACATCTTCATTTAAAAACTATATTTTGCGTTTACTTGTGTTAACTTTGTCTAATATTTAAATTTGTTTGATGATCTGAAACATTTAAGTCTGACAAACCTGCAAAAAAACGAGAAATCATGAAGGGGGGAAACACTTTTTCACACCACTGTATGTTGTTTTTCCAACATTTAAATGGAAATGAATCCAAGCAATATTTGTTTTAAAACTGTTAGATACAACACTACTACTAAAAAAAGTGGCATCTATAAAATGCCCTTCATATTTGGATAATAATGAGTTGAAATTTCATCTTATAATATACCACCTATGTGTCCGTCCCCTGCAAACAAATAGTCCAGTACTACTCCAAGTCCAAACTCCCTTCCTGCCACTGAACGGACAGCAGTACAATCATTAAAAAAGTATGAGCAATGAAACACCCCCAGGGGCCACAATATGGAATTGATTCACTCTGATTTCCAGCCGGTGGATTAAAAATAAATTGTGTCTGAAATATTCAGGGAGACATTATTAGTGCAGCTTTGCAGTTTCCTCCCTCTGCCGAGCAGCTCCATGGCCAAGCTGCTTTAGTAGCCCAGGGTTTTGAGTTTGTCCCGGCATTTTAAACTTATGAAAAAAAAAAAAAACTATAGGGAAAAAACAAAAATTAGGCAGCGAGAAACGAAGCAAAGGTTGATAAAAGGGAAATGGCATGACACTAGACTTTCCCATATATATATTCCTTGAATATTTATGGTCTCTTTAGAGTTGGAATGTACAGCTTAACTGGTTCACTGGAAGCTTTTTGTCTTTGAACCAAATGTCAAAATACATATATTTCATCTTGTTGTAGTACTTCCCTGTGAATGTAGCAATGGAAGATTTATGCATCAAAAGACAAAATGCTTGACAAGCTAAAGATCAGTTTTGCATTATCTTAACATGTATAATTTTAAGAGCCAACAATTGTAAATGATTATGAGCTAAATGATATATGCAAAAATGTGCTTTTAGCAATGGGGAGACATATTTCCTATCATAAGGTACACACAGAATAAAAGAGAAGGGAATGCAGATGTCTCTGCTGTTAGCTGTTACAGTGCCGTTAGCTCAGATTTACTTCAAAACATGAAAGTGAGTTTAAAGATGCTTTGAGCTGTCTGGGAATCCTTTGCCTAGTGTATTCTACATGTCACAGAGGATAAACCTCCCATGATAAGAGTAACCATAAAATGGGTTTTTGAAGCATGCAAGGGAGCTGCAATATTTTGGGCAGGCCCGTGCACAGCTCACCTCAAGATGAGAGAAAAAAAAAATTTGGACCAGGTAATGTCCCTGATGTTAAACAATGATAGCATTCATTTTGCATTTGCATTTTTCTATCAACTGTAGATACATGATTTATCTAGCAGTTTTTTAACATCTTGAACATCCATTGTCACATTCATAAATATTCTGAGGAATATGTCGAAGAGATACAAATACATCATATAAAATATGCTTTGCTTCAGCACTATATTGAGGATTAATCAGAGCTAAATGAGGTGTATTAGCAAACCTCATCTGAGCATTAAAGAATGTACAAGGACATAAGAATATTACAAATTTCTGTGGAAGAAGATAAGGAGCATTAAAGCACAACCTATTTCAAAACACAACATCAAACATAATTTTAAAAAAGGGTTTGTACAGCTCTGGGTCATCACAGTATACTCTCTCCTGATGTGTAACCAAACCTGTTATGTATATATCCAAGCTTTAGGCCTTTTGAGTCCAAGCACTTCTACATTCCACTGTGACAAACTGTACCAGAGCCCCCAGTCCTTTGCTGCAATCAAGCTGTAGCAGTAATTTGAAAAGTGCAGCCAAAATACTATACAAGCAGGATGGGATTCAGAGCATGCATACTGGCTCTGTTCTTCTTTAACTGTGAAAATTGGTGGTGTTCTCCTTTAAAACATGCCTATTTGAAATGGCTCAATTTGGAGCAACTTCATACAGTGGTGTGAAGAAGTGTTTCCCCCCTTCTTGATTTCTCATTTTTTTGTATGTTTGTCACACTTAAATGTTTCAGATCATGAAACAAATTTAAATATTAGACAAAGATAATACAAGTAAACACAAAATGCAGTTTTTAAATGAAGCTGTTTACAGTTTTTCACAATTGCTAAAACACTAAACCCCATTCTCCGACTCAAATACTCAGTAGTGCAAACTCATTAATCAAATGATTCACTCTTTTGGCACAACCTTAAGCTGGTTCACATAGTTAGACACAATTTGTAAATCTGTAGCACACTTTTAGCAAAACTCAAGACAATTCTCACTCTCTAAAACACATTTCTCACTGTGATGCACATGAGCTGCAAAATGATGAACACAGGAGGCAAATGTTAAACACAAATACAGCACTAGTATCATCAATTAGACACAACGACTCAAAATTGAACACCCTTGTTTCAAATGATGTGATCAAACCAGCCCAACTGCACATGATATAAGCCAGTTCAGAGTCCACAGGATACCAACAATGGATGGAAACAGTTGCCTTAGAGGAAGAGGACGAAGATCAAGAAATGTAATTTCTGATGAAATTTGAGCAACTATAATTGATCCTGTTCTTGTTCATGGAATGATCATGAAAGAAGCAGGACAAAGAGTATAATCCATTTTGAGCCGATTCTCTGTGGTCACCATCATCAAGACATCCAGAGAGGACAACAGGTAACATTAATGTCTGTTGATTATTGCAAGTTTACATTTGTACTTTTTCTATAGAAAGGGGACTGGAGAGAAAAAAAACACTGGGGAGCAAAAAAAACCCTGTAACAGTTCATTGAAGTAAATTGCATGCTGTGTGTATACATTTGTAAGTGCATGTTCCATATTTCCAGAATTGCACGACGACCACAGGGAGGTGCGGGACTGCTATGTTCTCCCAACCACAGGAGACTCTCATTGTTGACATGGTCCTACAAAACAATGCTATTTGACTTCTAGAAATACAGCAGAGGGTTGTTCAAGACAATGAAACTTTGAATGAATCAACGGTGTCAGCCTTTCTACCACTGACCGTGTTCTCCAGCACAACAGGATTCACATGAAGCAAATGTACAGAGTACCCTTTGAGCGTAACTCAGGGTGAAGGAGTTACGATTTCAGTATGTGCAAGTAAGTATATACTCAGACACTTTCTGTGCTGATGCTTGGAGTACAAATCTATACTAGCTTACTGTTACTGTACACTGTACTATATTGTAAAGTATGTAAATCAGAAGTGCTTACAAATACACTAATGCTGAAATTACTTTCTGCGTTTTCTTCTATTTCCTTTTTGTTTATTGAGGGTGTTTGAACTGGATTCCATGGAAAGACCCCATGAATACATTTTGTAGATGAGGTAGGGTTCAATCTGGCAAAGAGAAGGAGAGGCAGGAACACAATTGGCCAACGTGCCATAGTGGAAGTCCCTGGCCAGCATGGTGGCAACGTCACCCTTTGTGCAGCCATAAGTAATCATGGGGTTCTCCACCAGCAAACAACACTTGGACCATATAACACTGAACACCTGACATTTCTGGGTGGTCTTCGGGATGCTTTGTTTGAGCGTGAGAGGCAGAATCGTCAGCAGGCAGAGGACTCTATGTTGTGGTTTGGGACAATGTCAGCTTTCACCGTGTTGTCCGGATGCGGGAGTGGTTCAACATCAACCATCATTGGCTCCATCGATCTCGAAAGATCATGGGGGGGGGGGGGTTGTGCCTTGGGTCATCATTCAGGGAGCTGCACCATCGGGCGTGGCTGTAGAGGCCGATACGGGATCTGCAGGTCCTGCCGCAGCCGTTGCAGATAAATTCTTCACAGTGTAGTGGGGGTCTCGACAGTCTCCTCTGTCTGCAGAGTCTCTTCTCCCCCCAGCGAGTGTCTCTTCTTTCCTCTGCTGTTCGGATGACATCCTGGGTGATGGTCCGCCAGTTGGAGCGGACGGAGGCGGCTGACTCCAGGTCGGAGGGGTTAAAGCCTCCAGCCTTGAGGTCACGCTTGCAAACATCCTTGAATCTGAGAGTTGGGCGTCCCTTTGATCTAGTTCCAGTAGCCAGCTCCCCATACAGTAAGTCTTTGGGGATGCGGCCATCCTCCATTCGGTTGACGTGGCCAAGCCATCGCAAGCGTCTCTTTGTCAGGATGGCAAACATACTGGGCACATCTGCTCTGGCCAGGACGTCGATGTTGGAGACACGGTCCTGCCAAGTGATGTGCAGTAGTCTGCGAAGGCAGCGCTGGTGGAAGGCGTTCAGTCGGCGTTCCTGGCAGGAGTAGAGGGTCCATGCTTCACTGCCGTATAGGAGAGTACTCAGTACACAGGCCATGTAGACTCTTATCTTGGTGTTGATGGTTAGCATAGAGTTGTCCCAGACTCGCTTCGCCAGACGGGCCATCACCGTCGATGCCTTGCCGATACGGGCGTTCAGTTCGGCGTCTAGGGAGAGATTGCTGGAGATGATCGACCCGAGGTAGGTGAACTTGTCCACCACCGCAAGTGTGTGGTCGCCAATATTGATATTGGGAGCACTGCTGACATCCTGGCCCATGACCTCGGTCTTTTTAAGGCTGATGGTGAGGCCAAACTCAACATCAACCAGAGTTTCATAAATGTATGCCTTCCACCATACAGCCCTTTCCTGAACCCAACAGAAAAATTTTTCTCTGCATGGCGGTGGAAGGTCCATGACCGAAACCCATATACCAGGGAAAATATTTTAGAAGCAATGAGGATTGTCATGAACCGAGCCTGTGTTTTCAGTAGGCTCAGTTCTGATTGCTCTTGAGAGGTGGCCCAGCTGGTGTCCTGGTGCAGCCACAACAACCTGCAGCTGAACGCTCTGAAGACAGCGGAGATGATTGTGGACTTCAGGAAAGTCACAACCCCCCTGCCCCCCCCCCCCCCCTCACCATCACAGGCTCTCCCATCACCATTGCAGATTCCTTCCGCTTCTTGGGCACCACCATCACCCGGGACCTCAAGTGGGAGCCAACCATCAGCTCCCTCATCAAAAAGGTCCAGCAGAGGATGTTCTTTCTGCGGCAGCTGAGGAAGCTCAAGCTACCCACCAAGATGTTAGTGCAGTTCTACACGGCCATCATTGAGTCCATCCTCACCTCCTCCATAACCGTGTGGTACGCAGGAGCTACTGCCAGGGACAAACTAAGGCTGCAGCGCGTCGTGCGCACTGCTGAGAAGGTGATCGGCTGCAAGCTCCCATCAATCCAGGATCTGTACATCTCCAGGACCCGGAGGCGTGCAGGCCGGATCATGGCCGATCCTTCACACCCTGGTCACGTACTGTTTGCCACCCTCCCCTCAGGTAGAAGACTTCGGTCCATTCAGACTAAAACCTCCCGGCACATGAACAGCTTTTTCCCCTCTGCCATCAGACTGCTGAACATTAAGTGACTTATTGACTCTCGTGCACTATATACAGCAGCTCAACCAGACTCATTCATCACTGTTTTTCTGTTGCATTATCGACTGCACATCATCTGCTACTTGCTAATTTATTTAAAACTGCTGTGACTAGTATTACTCATTATTATTATTACTTATTATTCTACACTTATTGCATGGTCTTAGTCTTTAAGTTTTGTTTTTTTTGTTTATCTCTTTATCATGTTTTAATGTTGCAGCATTGCACCGAGACAAATTCCTAGTTTGTGTACTACATGAACAATGGCAATAAATCTGATTCTTGGTGGCTCAGGTGTTGAGTTTATCATGTGGTGTTTTCATGTCTGTTCATTATTTCTTTCCATGCCTGTAGCCGCTGCTCTGGCTGGTGATCGTTAGGCAGCTGTTTGACCCACTTCCTGGTGGGCGCTGTCTAACATTCGCCAGTCTGACCACGCCCCCCCTCTCTCTCTGACAATCAGCTGTTCACCCCGATAATCATCTTTCCTGCGCCTCGCCCAGGTGTTGCCAGTTTGTCATGCCAGTGGTGTTTGTACTTAGGCAGCCTTTGCCAGTCAAACACCGCTGGACCATTGTATGTGTTAACACGGTTGTTCTCTGTAATCTCCCAGTTTGGGATCAATAAAGTACATCTATCTATCTCCGCCGTGTGACCGTCACGTCTCTGAAGGATTGTTTTGTTTGTATGCTCGTTGGCAGCCTTAGGACGACTCGGACTGTTCCTGCACGGTGAGTAGGAGCTGTCTGCGTTTCCAGTTGTACTGCTATGCTGGTTTGTAGTGTTTTCCCCTTTGTGGCACAACTGCTACACTTAGGCACTGTTGCCCAGCTTCTTCTCCCATGCCAATCAAGTGTCCTGGAGGATTTTAAGTTTCACCCGAGCTGTCGATGTCATTGTGGGGAAGCAGTTGTGTTTTAACTGTATGCTGGAATGCATTAGCCACCTCCACTGCTGCTGTGGTTCCCAGCGTCTTTTGAGCGATGTCTGCTCCAGGATGCTCTGGTGGTTAATTACTTCCCCTCATGCATTCGCTGGGCGATACCGGCCCAGGAACGCCCAATGTAAGTGTATGTTGTTGTGCGTGGTGTGTTTTTTTTTTTTGTATGTTTTCACTGTTTGGGACTGTCTATTTGTGTATTAATAAATGTGTTTGTAACCATGCGCTTAAATCTATTCTTCCTTCTCCTCCTCCATGTGCTCTTCCAGAGCGCACGGGGAGCTTATGACAGATGGCCTGTGGTGACATGAGTGTGGAGTGTTGTCAAGGCTTGATCCGAAACACTAGAGGGTTTTTCCCCCGTTGCCTGGCAAGAGAAAATGTTGCCTGTGATGTGGATGAAGTCCTCTGGCCAGATGCTTCAAAAAGACATGATACTGAGAAAGAATGAATCTGTCATCAGTTTGATTTGAAGATGTATAAGATTTTTGAGTGATTTACAGTAATGCACTTTTCATTTAGTTTTCTGTCTTTTTTTTTTTTTTTTTTTTTTTTTTGTTACTTATTTGTACCCGTAGGTAGACTTGGTTTGCAGTCTGGTGACAAGCCACCGGCTGCTGGTCGCTGCGTGCGCGAGCGCCCTAAACCTACATGTTTTTGGTGTGCGGGAGGAAACCGGAGAAATCCCGGAGTAAACCCGCGCAACACGGGGAGAACATGCAAACTCCACACAGCTCACTGTTGGTCGGGGGCTGGGATTGAACCCACGATCTCATGATCCCCGCGATCCCCCGGCCGAGGGTAAAACTGTGCTGCCACAGTGCCAAACCACTGCGCCACCGTGCAGCGGTTTATGCAGTCTTTTATGAAATGCTAAATATATTTACCATATGTAATAAACATTGTTCTGAATGCAGTGTTCTTTGTTTTGTTTTTTTTTTGGTAGTGTTTAATGACTGCTCTGTAGTGTCTACGTGGTGATTGGCTGTGTGTGATCTGACAGTAATGTTTAATTTTGAGTGCAGGTAAAATGGTTTTGAGGCAATTGTTTGGTTTGGCCAGAAGAGTGAGGTTTTGTGAATGTAGCTTGAATTTTTAGTTTTGAGAAAAGGGGTGCAGCTTTCAAAAAATGTCTTTGCAATTGACAAAACTGTAAGGGGGGGGCGAAATCCAAACCTACATGGCCTGGGGGGGAGAATAAAAAGTAATTGCCCCCTAAACCTAATAACTGGTTGGGCCACCCTTAGTAGCAACAACTGCAATCAAGCGTTTATGATAACTGGCAATGAGTCTTTTACAGCACTGTGGAGAAATTTTGACCCACTCATCTTTGCAGAATTGTTGTAATTCAGCCACATTGGAGGGTTTTTGGGCATGAACCACCTTTTTAAGGTCATGCCACAGGATCTCAATTGGATTCAGGTCAGGACTTTGACTAGGCCACTCCAAAGTCTTTATTCTGTTTTTCTTTAGCCATTCAAAGGTGGGCTTGATGGTGTGTTCAGAATCAGAATCAGAATCAGAATCAGGTTTATTGCCATTGTTCATGTAGTACACAAACTAGGAATTTGTCTCGGTACAATGCTGCAACATTAAACATGATAAGATAAGAGAAATAAACTATACATGTAATAAAGTGTAGGATAAGATTAAGTGATACTGGTCAATTCAATTCAATTCAATTCAACTTTATTTATATAGCGCCATTTCACAACAACAGTCATCTCATAGCACTATCAACTGTAGGGAGGACCCCCACAGTTGCAGAAAGACCCCAGCAATCAGGCGATCCCCTGTGAGCAAGCACTTGGCGACGGTGGAGAGGAAAAACTCCCTTTTAACAGGAAGAAACCTCCAGCAGAACCAGGCTCAGGGAGGGGCAGTCATCTGCTGCGACTGGCTGGGGGGTGAGGGGATAGAGAAGAAGAAAAGAACAGACATGTAGAGAGCAAACAGCACGATGGGGACTCAATCTATGGGAGAGAACAAACAAATGTTAATGACCAGCAAAAAAAAAATATTTCATAGAGAGTGAGGAAAGGAGTGAGGCCCAGTGCATTACTGGAGGTCCCCCGGCTGACTAAACCTATTAGCAGCATAACTAAGGGAGGGTTCAGAAAACACATGATCCCTCCCTAATTGTAGGCTATATCAAAAAGGTAGGTTTTAGCTCTATTCTTAAAAACAGAGATCGAGTCTGACTCCCGAATCCAGATTGGCAGCTGATTCCACAGGAGAGGAGCTTGATAACTGAAGGCTCTGCCTCCCATTGTACTTTTGGAGATTCTAGGTATTACAAGTAAACCTGCATTTTGGGAGCGTAGTGCTCTGTTAGGATGATACGGTAGTATCAGATCTTTTAAATAAAAAGGAGCCTGATTGTTTAGAGCTTTGTAAGTAAGAAGAAGGATTTTAAACTTAATTCTAAACTCTATGGGAAGCCAATGAAGGGAGGCCAGAACCGGAGAGATATGATCTCTCTTTCTAGTACCTGTTAAAACTCTTGCTGCAGCATTTTGGATCAGCTGAAGACTTTTTAAAGATGTTTTAGGACAACCTGATAATAAAGAATTACAATAATCTAATCTCGAGCTAACAAAAGCGTGGATCAGCTTCTCAGCATCACTCTGAGACAAGATGCTCCTAATCTTGGCAATATTACGCAAATGATAGAAGGCAGTCTTAGAAACAAATTTAATATGTGAATTGAAGGACAAATCCTGATCAAAAATAACTCCAAGGTTCCTCACAGAGCTATTAAGAGAAAGAGTAACTGCATCCAAACTGAAAGTTTGATTTGGAAAGGAATTTCTAAGGTTTTTTGGACCAACAAGAATGACTTCAGTCTTATCTGAATTTAATAGCAGGAAATTACAAGCCATCCAAACTTTGATTTCCTTAAGACAGGCTTCTAACTTGGCTAATTGATTAGTATCATCTGGCTTCATTGACAGGTATAATTGTGTGTCATCTGCATAACAGTGAAAATGTATACAGTGCTTTCTAATAATGTTGCCTAACGGAAGCATATATAAACTAAAAAGAGTAGGGCCAAGCACAGATCCCTGTGGAACTCCATGACTAAGCTTTGAGCTGAGAGAAAACTCATCATTTACATGAACAAACTGGAACCTATCAGATAAATAAGATCTAAACCACTGCAACGAAGTTCCATTAAGTCCAACATAGTGTTCTAATCTATCAAGTAGAATATTATGATCAATAGTATCAAAAGCTGCACTAAGATCTAAAAGGACAAGTACAGAAACTAGTCCATTATCAGATGCAATGAGGAGGTCGTTAGTGACCTTTGCTAAGGCTGTTTCAGTGCTATGATGGATTCTAAACCCAGATTGAAACTCCTCAAATAAACCATTTCCCTGCAGGTGGTCAAATAATTGCATAGCAACAACTCTTTCTAAGATTTTTGAAATGAAAGGGAGATTAGAGATTGGTCTATAGTTAGCTAAAGCTCCTGGATCTAGCGTTGGCTTTTTGAGTAAGGGTTTAATTACAGCCGTTTTAAAAGCCTGCGGTACATGGCCTAAAGTTAATGAAGAATTGATTATATGAAGAATAAAGCTACCAATAAGTGGGAAGACTTCTTTAAATAACCTGGTAGGAATAGGGTCTAAAAGACAAGTTGAAGGTTTGGATGAGGAAACTATTTTGTCTAACTCACAAAGGCCGATGCTACATAGAGAGGCATCCTCCCACCTCCGCCGCAACAACCCGGAAGTCAACCGAGTAGTCAGCTACAGATCTAGCCCCCTGCTGGAGATAAAGGAGATGGGAGGTGAGGACACTATCCTGGTCAGAGTGGTCAAAAACCTCTGAAAACTCAGAAACAAACCGATCGTACATGTAATTGGGATAGTCGGGGCGGGCTATAACGGCCGAAGCCCAGGCGAGTGCCCGTCCCTCCAATAAATTAACAAGGTAACTGATCTGGCTGTGGTTAGTAGGAATATCCTCTGGCACCCGCTGAAACACCAGATTACACTGAAGCAAAAACCCACGAGCCTCCCCCAGCTTACCATTGAATGGAGTGGGAGTGGGAACTGGTCTGAATCGAGTGGCCTGCGCGAAGTGGGGGTGGAATGCGGTGGCCCGGCTGACTCCCTGGGCTCAGTGTAAGAGGACCGTGCCAGGGTAAGCTCGTCAAGCTGGGAATTAATCTGTGTTAATTGATTCAAGATCACCTGCTGCTGGTAAGTGAGCTGATCTAATCAAGCCTCCACATTGTTAAGGCGTTGTGCAAAAGCACTGTCGGCTGGGTTTTCAACACGGCGATGTACTGACATGTTTGCACAAAAACCCAAATGCAGACACAGACTCGATTATAAATCAAAATGATCTTTATTAATGAAGTGAATGTGTGTGTGAATGAGTGGATGTGTGTGCAGAGTGGGAGAGAACTGGCAACCCTGCAGGGAGAAAGGGAATTAATAACAGTTCAGTAACGGTGGGTTGAATGGACAGAATAATAAATAATCTTATGGAGCACAGGAGTAGTTGAAGCACGAAAGAGAAGCTTAGTCCACTCCGAGTTCCCAGAGTCCACTCGTGAAGTGCTGTGTTCGTGGAGGTGATGATCAGAATCAGAATCAGAATCAGGTTTATTGCCATTGATCATGTAGTACACAAACTAGGAATTTGTCTCGGTACAATGCTGCAACATTAAACATGATAAGATAAGAGAAATAAACTATACATGTAATAAAGTGTAGGATAAGATTAAGTGATACTGGTCAACAGTTAAAATATATATTAGCCAGCAGCAGATACTGTGGAGAACTATATAGTGCAGTCGGTAATGCAGGAAGAAAACAGTGATGATTGACATGAGTCTGGTTGAGCTGCTGTACATGGTGCACGAGAGTCACTTAGTGTTCAGCAGTCTAATGGCAGAGGGGAAGAAGCTGTTCATGTGACGGGAGGTTTTAGTCTGGATGGACCGAAGTCTTCTACCAGAGGGGAGGGGGGCAAACAGTACGTGACCAGGGTGTGAGGGATCGGCTATGATCCGGCCAGCACGCCTCCGGGTCCTGGAGATGTACAGATCCTGGAGAGATGGGAGCTTGCAGCCGATCACCTTCTCAGCAGTGCGCACAACGCGCTGCAGCCTTAGTCTGTCCCTGGCAGTGGCTCCTGCGTACCACACGGTTATGGAGGTGGTGAGGATGGACTCGATGATGGCTGTGTAGAACTGCACTAACATCTTGGTGGGTAGCTTGAGCTTCCTCAGCTGCCGCAGGAAGAACATCCTCTGCTGGGCTTTTTTGATGAGTGAGCTGATGGTCAGCTCCCATTTGAGGTCCCTGGTGATGGTAGTGCCTAGGAAGCGGAAGGAATCAGCAGTGGTGATGGGAGAGCCTGAGAGGGTGAGGGGGGGCAGAGGAGTAGTGACTTTCCTGAAGTCTACAATCATCTCCACTGTCTTCAGAGCGTTCAGCTGCAGGTTGTTATTGCTGCACCAGGACGCCAGCTGGGCCACCTCTCTCCTGTAGGCGGACTCGTCGCCGTTGGAGATGAGCCCGATGAGGGTGGTGTCGTCCGCAAACTTGATCAACTTGACAGACTGGTGGCTGGAGGTGCAGGAGTTGGTGTAAAGGGAGAAGAGTAGGGGGGAAAGTACACAGCCCTGGGGTGATCCGGTGCTGATGCTAGTATAGTCTGAGACAGTCTTTCCCAGCCGCACATGCTGCCTCCGGTCCGTCAGGAAGTCGATGATCCACCTGCAGAGGGACTCAGGCACGTTGAGCAGGGACAGCTTGTCCCGGAGCAGAGCGGGGCGGATGGTGTTGAATGCGGAGCTGAAGTCCACAAACAGGATCCTGGCGTAGGTTCCCGGGGAGTCCAGGTGCTGCAGGATGGAGTGGAGGGCCAGGTTGACTGCATCGTCTACAGACCTGTTGGCTCGGTAGGCAAACTGCAGCGGGTCCAGGAGAGGGGTGGTGATGGACTTGAGGTGGGACAGGACCAGGCGCTCAAAGGACTTCATGACTACAGAGGTGAGCGCTACAGGTCTGTAGTCATTAAGTCCAGTGATCCGTGGCTTCTTGGGGACAGGGATGATGGTGGAGGATTTGAGGCAGGATGGCACGTGGCATAACTTAAGGGAGGTGTTAAAAATGTTTTGTGTTTTGGATCATTGTCCTGCTGCAGAACCCAAGTGTGCTTCAGCTTGAGGTCACAGATGGCTGGACATTCTCCTTCAGGATTTTTTTGGTAGACAGCAGAATTCATAGTTCCATTTACCACAGCAAGTCTTCCAGGTCCTGAAGCAGCAAAACAGCCCCATACCATCACACGACCACCACCATATTTTACTGTTGGTGTGATGTTCCTTTTCTGAAATGCTGTTACTTTTACACCAGATGTAATGGGGGGGACACCTTCCAAAAATATCAACTTTTGTCTTGTCAGTCCAGAATATTTTCCCAAAAGTCTTGGGATCAAGATGTTTTCTGGCAAAACTGAGATGAGTCTTTTTGCTCAGTCATGGTTTTTGTCTTGGAAGTCTGCCATGCAGGCCATTTTTGCCCAGTCTCTTTCTTATGGAGTCATGAACACTGACCTTAACTGAGGCAAGTGAGGCCTGCAGTTCTTTTGATGTCATGGGGTCTTTTGTGACCTCTTGGATGAGTCATCGCTGCACTCTTGGGGTAATTTTGGTCAGCCGGCCACTCCTGGGAAGGCTCCCCACTGTTCTATGTTTTTGCCATTTGTAGATAATGGCCCTCACTGTGGTTCGCTGGAGTCCCAAAGCTTTAGAAATGGTTTTATAACCTTTTCTAGACTAATAAATCTCTATTACTTTTTCTCATTTGTTGCTGAATTTCTTTGGATTGCAGCATGATGTCTAGCTTTTGAGGATCTTTTGGTCTACTTCACTTTGCCAGGCAGGTCCTATTTAAGTGATTTCTTGATTGAGAACAGGTGTGGCAGTAATCAGGCCTTGGTGTAGCTAGAGAAATTGAACTCAGCTTTCCAAATGTGATGAACCACAGTTAATTTATGTTTTAACCGGGGGGGGGGGGGGGGGTCATTTTTTCACACAGGGCCATGTAAGTTTGGATTTTTTTACCCTTAATAATTGACACTTTCATTTAAAAACTGCATTTTGTGTTTACTTGTTATGTTTGTTTAACATTTAAATTTGATGATCTGAAACATTTTAATGTGACAAACAAACAAAAAATGAGAAATCAGGAAGGAGGCAAACACTTTTTCATACCACTGTATTTTATTTGGCAACAATTCAAATATGTAAATATGATGCATTCCCTGTTAACAGTGCATAAGCTTTAAAATGTCTTTGAATGTTCCTGCAAGGGACAGAAAGTTGTGAAATATTTCAAATCCTTCATTGTGGTCACAGTGTCCCCTGTTCAAAATTTATTATGGAACCATCTTAGCTCACCATGCCAAAAAAAATGCCCCTTTGAAGATGTCCAATCTGACTACTTTTTCAATGAGAAGTCAAATTCTCTGCACTAGGCATATAGGACTTTACCCAAAATTTCTGCAAACTTACAAATAGCAAAAAGAAGAAAAGTGAGAATTGTCAGAGCCACTATCCAGGAAGATGCTCCCTGGGGAAAACTGGTAAGAGAGTGCCTTTGGCGTCAGAAAAGTGAGAGTAATGAGGACAAAGAGGAAATATCATGGAAGAATACCCTCTTCATGTTTTTTTTTTTTCCTCAGACAAGAAGGGGGTGCTATCATAAAGTACTAACAGTGGCTAGAAAAGTCCACCAGGAAAGATTCCAATCATGAGAGACCAGGAAAATTCCCCAAATACCCGAGTCCTCAATGTCTGCCTCCCCAGTGTTCACCATTCATCGATTCTTCAGACAGAGTGGCATATGAGATCCAAGCACTTGGGACAGTGTACAGGAATGTTTCAGCTGGGTATGCTTCTTAAAGTGCTGAGTGTCAAAGATTGTCAGAGAACTCCTGTGGGACCTCAACTTCCAGAGGCATAACCAAATGTCGGACAACCAGTCGCACTGAGTGGAGACTGAACTGGAACAGAACAGTTCAGTTGTGACTGATGCGACAGTGAGAAAATGAAGAAGTCAAGTGATATGATAGGGAAATATTAGGGACCAATCAAGTAATGAAAGCAGATGTGGAATGTAATCCCTATGGGCACAGAAGTGTGACAGGCGGTAACCTTGTATATAGGATCTTATCACTTTGAACTCATAACTAATCAGAGCCTTTCAATGCTAAATGTGCTACTTTCAATGATGGTTGCAAATGCTAATATACAGTATTTTATTCAGAGCTTGTCCAAGAAAAAAAAAGTAATCTGCATAGAAGCTTTTTTGTAGTACTACAATCCAACCCCAACCTATGTCCTTATGTAGATTTTAAAACTTTTGAAAGGTCATGCATTTTTGTGTCATATCAGGAGGACAGGGACTTACAACAATACAAATATGCATGACAGGGTGTTCATTCGACAAGACAGCAGCAGCTTTCCAGTCAGTGTGTTGGTCTGTCCTGAACAAATCATTACCATTTAAACAGAATAAAATACATCATGCATCAACCATTTCACAAAATTAATTTTTGCATAGTATCTATAGAATTATTTCTCAAAAAGTATGACTATAATGGCTAATGTATGGACTTAAGCAGCATTTTATATAGAGTACATACTAAACCTTGGAGTCTCTTGGAGTCTCAAGAAAGATTTTTTATTATCTCCGCCAAGAGGAGGTGGTAATGTTTTCGCCAGGGTTGGTTGGCTTGTTGCTTTGTCTGTCGGTCTGTTATCTCTTTCGGATCATCACCAAAATCTAATCATCTGTTTCCCATGCCATTATAGATGGCTAGATAGGTGTACTTTAGTAATTTCCCAGTTTTGGATCAATAAAGTACATCTATCTATAATGGCATGGGGAACAGATTATTAGATTTTGGTGATGATCTGAGAGTGCATACCTCCACCAAGGGCTTTGTTTTTATTTGTACAGCAGGATTACACAAAAATTACTGGATGGAGTTGAATGAAATTTTCACCAGAGGTGGTTCTTGGCCTAGAGAGGAACTCATTACATTTTGGTGATGATCTGGGAATGCATACCTCCGTCAAGGCTCTTATCTTCTCAGAGTGTTAGCAGCAATTTCTACCAGAAGTGGATCTCGGCCTACACACAAACCCATTACATTTGGAGATGATCCATGAGGGATGGAAGGAACCTTGGTGGAGGTATACGATGTCTGAGTGCTTTTCTAGTTACTCATGTCAAGGTCACTGACCTATTCTGGAGGTTTTGATTAGGGTTTTCTTTGCAGACAATACTTTTCTCAGTCAAGGGGTGATCAGTGCTGCTTGTCCACCCCATAAGGATGTCGAAGTATGTGCATACCTTGTTCAGCTCAAGGCACTGACACTCCTCAAATGTGGAATGGTGGTCTCTCCAACTCTACTAGACCCACTTGGCCAGCTTGCAAAGTGCTTAAGTTCTACTCACAGTTTTTCCATCGTGTTATTTCAGAGCTAATCGGTAGAAAAGACATTACCACACAAAAAAACATCCATCCATCCATCCTCTACCACTTAATCCTTTTTGGATCATGGGGGGTGGGGGTGGGGGTGGGGTGGAGCCTATCCCAGCATGTTTGGGCTCAGAGTACACCTTGGGCAAATTGCCAGTCCATTGCAGGGCCAACACAGAGAGACAGACAACCATTCACTCTCACATTCATACCTAAGGGCAATTTAGAATCCCCAGTTGATGCTAATTAACCTAACCTGCATGTGTTTGGCCTGTGGGAGGAAACTGGAGTACCCAGAGAAAACCCACGCAGACATGGGGAGAACATGCAAACTCCACACAGAAGGGTCACCAATGGTCAGGGGGTGGGATCAAACCCACGATGGTCAGAGGTGGAATCAATCCTATGACCTTCTTGCTGTGTTGTCACAGTGCTAACCACTGTTCACACACACACACACACACACACACACACACACAACAAACCAAATGTTTTTCAAATGGGGAAGAGGGTTGTTTGACCATGTTGGCTTGCCAATACATGTAAATCATCTGTTTGCCTATCTTTGTGGCCTGCTTGTCCAGTTTTTCTTCTAAGTTCTTTTGCTCACTTTGCAGGGCAATCAAACCAAGCTTTCAGTCATATACAATTCACAACCCAGGGTAGCATGATTGCCAAACATTCAGTGAGCAGTAGAGACCCACATACAGTATAATCAAAGTCTATGCAAGCAGGTTTGTAAAGAAGAGTCAAAGACGCTTCCTCCATTAAAATGTTTCAACATGCCTACAGTTTGCTCAGACAAGTGTGCATGTAACATCAATGTAAGTTTACTATATTGTCTTACCTTTTCTCTTTTTTCTCCTTTTCCCAGTGTCTCCCCTTCCTATCTGAGGTGATCTTGTGAAGAGTCAATAGCTTTCCAGTAATCAACTCAATGTTGGCATTTTTTGCTCTTTTTAAAAATAAAGTCATGTGCTAGTATTCTTGAAACAGCCCTATTTTGCATAGGGAAACTCAAAGGAAAGCATTTAAATCTTCACAACACTTTAGTATACCCACACACACATGCATGCACATAGTGAATTGGAAGCAATCATGCTGTGATGCATATTTCATCAGCCCGTTTTCATGTTAGCATTAATGCATTGCTTCAGTAAAGCTGCACACCTGCTCCTGTGGCAGCAAAGTTGTACGTCTGTGCTTTTTGCCACACTCCCTCCTCACCATCCCACCCACTCGGTCCTGTCAAAATAAATCACTGCCCGCCACCTACTCTCCATCTGCAAGCACCACCACCGCCAGTAACCCCATTCAGTCACTTTCCTCTTTGGCCATTACAGGTCCTGATTTTGTCCCATGTTTCTGCTTTAAGTATTCATGAAAGTACTGTATATTGTTATGTTTTGGGGGAGTATTCATGTGTCGAATGCTTTAACAATCAACTTCCCATAATGTCTTGATAAAACAGATTTATTTCTACCTTTGCATATTTATTTGTTGTAGTACGATGAGCATTCAGCAGTGCATTTTGGAGAACAAGCACGAAGAATGGGTGTCTAATTAACACAGACTGTCAAACTGGGGATTTTAAATTGTCCTTAGGTATGACTGTGAGACTGAATGGTTGTCTGTCTCTCTGTGTTGGCCCTGCGATGGACTGGTGATCTGTCCAGGGTGTACCCTGCCTCTCACCCAAAGATGCTGGGATAGGCTCCAGCCCCCCCCGCGACCCAAAAAGGATTAAGCGGAAGAAAATGGATGGATGGATGGATGTTGGCATCTCATCCTACCCTACAGGAGGGTGGTGGAACTTCAGCCATTATAAAAACATACTCGGTCATGATCAGGGGAGCTGCCTCTCTCCCCCCTTCCTGCTTCTGTTTTCTCGGCTCAGGAGCTCATCCGCACACCTGCGTGATTACACACCTGCCGCTTCCTAATTCACCAGTGTATTTAAGGGCCAGTGAGAATAGCTCTCCGCTGGATTGTTGGGTTTGTGTCGTTGATCAACTACAGTTGTTGCTTGGCAAACTTATTTTTTTTTTTGGTCTCAACTAATCTTACCTTTTGTCTTCTCTTCTTTCAGGTTTGCTGCCACCTCCAGCGGTGTGTCTCCGGGGCTGTGTGTGCTCGCTCGCCTGAACCAATCCTCTCCAAGACTACGACTTCTCCTCCTTTCCTGCAGTCTCCAGATCCCCTTCACTTTTCCCTGAGCTGGAGTTCACTGCCAGGCACTCTGCCAATATCGCAAGATCCACTTCTTCAGTAGTTATTTCCCAGTGTGTTACACTCATCATTAATCACTCGTCTCCTCTCTTTCCTCCTAGGCTGCATGTGGCTCCAGCGTGCAACTGTTTTTCTTGTATATCGTTTGGTGTTCTGGTTGTGGATTTCCTTAATTATGGTGTGTGTATTTATTCTGTAAAATGGTGTGTTTTGTGTAGAGCTGTGGGGAACTGTGGTGTGTGTGTGTATTCTTTAAGTCAGCGTGTTTGTATTAGGTTTTGGGTTTTCATTAAAGTGGTGAAACTTTTCATCTGAGTCTGTATATTCTTCCGAAGTGGTTTGCCCTGCTCTTAAGCCTCCTCAAACACCAAATTATGACATACTCGAGCAGATAACAGGAGATTGTGTTATCTCTGCTTGTCCTTTTTGCTACAGTATGTCAGCTGAGTCTGACCAACTATGTGTATGGGGATGGCCGACAGTTTTTCACCAGATATTCCAATGACTTTTGGCAATTTCATCGGTCCCAGCAGAAACTTCTACCTGGAATTCTTGATTGAGTTATGTCCTGCTGCACAGAGGCTATAACCGTTATTGCTGAAAAATGCAGCCCAAAGGAGAAACTATAGGTTTATCCACAGAAAGTCTACTTGCATACACAAATAGTTGCCTTCTGTTCAAAATTTAACATCAGCCAAAGAAGTGATGTGTAGGTCTGAGTCTGTTTATCAGGATTGTGCAGAGACCAATGAACAGATTTGCATGGAAATTTAAGTAGAGGTGCAGCTTCCCCCAACTTAAGTGACTTTTGGAGTCGATCCATATCACAATATAAATCCAGGACTTTGATTTTCTTTTATAAGCTGTTTAAATGACAGCTGGTCTCATCCACACTTTAGTCTACACTGTAAATATAAAACATTAAGGTCAATTTCAACTTAGAATTTACAGTGACATTTTGGGGCGGCCGTGGCGCAGGTATAGTTTGACCAACTGCTGATTAGAGGGTCATGGGTTTGATTCCCGCTCTGTCTGCTTGTTGAAGTGTCCTTGAGCAAGACATTGAACCCCCAGTTGCTTCTGGTGGCCTGGTTAGTGCCTGTGTGTATGGCAGCTCTGCCGCCATCAGTGTGTGAATGTATGTGTGAATGGGTGAATTGCAGGATCTGTAAAGCGCTTTGGTCATCCTAGATGAGAAGAAAAGCGCTATACAAGTGAATGCCATTTACCATTTCCTGCCACTGGAAAAGATGACCAAGTTTTCAAGCGGACTGTTGTGTCCGAATAACGAGGAGGCGAGGTGACGTTTTATAAAGTTTAACAAGAACTATGTACACACGAGGAGACCCTACCGTGAGTATAGGAGCTCCAGCGAAGAGACAATATGTTTCCCGCTCCAGACTTATATTACGATCTAACATTCCCCCCCCCCTTGAAAAACTGCAAGCACATAAATTACCCAGCCCCATAAACTCGCAGGATACACAGAATTACACACAGAACTCCCCACAAAACAGGTTTCACAACATAGGGCAATTAACACACAGCCATTCACACTCAGGTGTTACTGCACCTCGCACTCTCCAGTCACACAATGGTGGTCTCGTGCATCAAACCCCATAATCACCCCGTTACAGTGGCAGACATTCCTTTTCACTTTCAAGAACGTAAACGGCCTTTAGGCCCACACCACAGACAGGGAAAGTAAATCACAGCATCAAGTGCTGGAAATATTAATATAACAACATTGCAGGATCAAGGTGAGTGGTTACTTTTCACAAATAGGTAGCAACACAAACAGGTTAAATCCTAATAAAATAATCCTATATACACTTTTTTTTAAAACTACAAAACAAACTAGATATCCACATGTCACACGCTTAAGTTGCATTACTAATAGGATAAACGTCCATAAGAACCAACTTATACATTTCACATTACCCACATCGTTCTTATCATCCCATTCCATCACAACTTTAACATGCGAAAACAGTCAGAACATATGCTGAACATAACAACCATAACCATAACACCTATTAATAAATGCACATTATTAGACACACCATAAGCCCTCATACACACTCAACCCGGATCTCCCGAAGGCTCCCCCGAAGTGTCCATCCCGCGGCCCACTTCCAGACCGTCTCCGTTTCTTCATGACAGGAGACGGACTGCGTAGACGGCCTTTTCTGCTCCGACGTCGCAGCTCGTTGGGATGCCGTCTCGACCCATCAGTCAAACTCAGGTAGCCATCGCCGCCGGACTGGACCACCCACAGATGATCCTGTCCAGCTGTCAGTTTCCTGGAACTGTGCACCCGTCCAAGCCAAGGCTCGACCCTAGGGCACACGTCATCACCCTCACCCAGGGGAGCGCTCACTGGCTTTCTCCATCGTTTGCGTCATGATCTGGCACCTTTATAACTCCTCAGCAGTTCGTCAAGTTGACTCGAGTCATGTCCCTTGCTTCTGATATCGGCACGGCCAGGGTTTGTGCCATCTGGTGGTACCCCAGATACCAGATGTTGTTGCATCAAAACGGCACCAGTCACTGTTGGCCCAGTAGTCGGAACTCCTCGGCCACCGGAGCTCTGTAGCTCACGCTCTTTGGACCTTTCCACCACCGCAGGGATCAAACCACGCTGTTCGAGTCCACCACCCGTGGGACCACAAACACTGGCACGGGACCCCCGCCTTGTCGGCGTACTAAGGTGCTGGCAGTGTCCCTCTTCACCCGGAATGGGCCACCCAAAGTCCCACACTTCTTTGCCACTTCCCACATAAAACAGCCAGTCTCACAGACCACCACCTGCCCACTCTTTCACATCTCTGCAGGTGATGGCGAAACCGAACCCATGAAACAAGTCACTACCCATCAGATTAATACCTTCTCAAGACATCATGATGTCAAGGGGATCATTACCATAACCACAACTGGCAATGTACGCTTTACTCACATTGTAGTGAGGAAAACACCGTCTTACAATTTCCAAGTTAAAAATGGAGGTTGCCAACCCTGTGTCTACCAACATCGGCACCAGCATTCTGTTTGTGTTGGGAGAGACAGTGTGGACCACTATAGGCACCTTCTTCTTTCCACCGTCCCTAGCAGATCTCCGTTCCTCGTTGTTGAAACTGCGGCACACTCTGGTGAAGTTATGGAGCAGACCGCACTGTCCACAACACTTGCCCTCCGCTGTGTACTTCCTCGCTCCAAAGCAGTGCCTGCTGGATCCGCAGCCGTAGCAACTCGGCATCCCCGGGGTGGACTTTATTTTTATGACGGCCGCACATTCAACGTCGCTGCCGTCATCTGGATCCAAGGCCAGGGTCTTCCCATATGTGTCGTTCTTTGGCAGGGCTTCGCTAACCTTAAGAAGCGTCGTCAGCCGTTCTGCTGCCTCATGTTGTCGCGATAGCTCCATGGCTGCTATTGGTGCTAGCTCACCAGCGCGAGTCAGCAGGCGAACTCTTGCCGAGGAGCCAGCCGTGTGTTCCGCTAACTGGTCTCGGACCAACTCCTCCTCCAAAGTCCCAAGCCTGCACTCACCCGCCAGCCACTGAAGGTCTGCCACAAACCGTCAAACTGACTCTCTGGGTCGCTGGTCCCACTGCTTGACTTGCACGCACCGCCTTATGATGTTTTCAGAGGCGCGAAAGTAGCCCGCCATAAGCCTCGCCACATGGCCAAATAGGTCACCTCCTCCAAACGTGCTTAGGACCCTCTGGCTCTCCACATCCAGGTTATGGACCAGGATAGTCCTTGCACATAATTTATCAAGGTCGCCGAGGTCTAATGCCAACAGACAGTATTCGAAGGCCGCCCGCCACCTGGTCCACAGGACCAACGGCTCACCCGGAGCCTGCAACACAAAGCAAAGCATGGCAGCAGCCGTCTCCATCTCCGTTTATCCTCGTCGCCAAATGTTGTGTCCGAATAACGAGGAGGCGAGGTGACGTTTTATAAAGTTTATTAAGAACTATGTACACACAGGGAGAACCTACTGTGAGTACAGGAGCTCCAGCAAAGAGACAATATGTCTCCCGCTCCAGGCTTATATACCTCAGGTGATGCCACCCCCCAAAGGCGGGGCATCACCCCTCCTTAGCCTAGGGCACCGCCATACTAATATTATATATATATATATATATATATATATATATATATATATATATATATATATATATTACAGTCTAACAGACTACTTCTAATCAAGAGACCAAAGCCTCCACAGAAGCATGCAGTCTTGCTTAGTCATTTTTCTGTTATTCATTTCTTAAATTCAGAATGCCTCTCTTGCTTGGTTAATTTTTTTTTTAGATGTTCACTTTTCTTGTTAACATATTGTGTAAAACACAATAGCATTCTGCAATCCAGCTCTGGAACAGAATAAAACCAAGAGTTCAAATTTGACACACTGTTAAATTATATTTCTTGTTTTTTTCATCAACTCTGGGTCAGTTGCTGTTTTGTTTCAGATTCTGAGCCAGATTATCAGGAAAAAGCTATCAGTGGAGACGCATTAAGCGTGTGCAATGTGATGTACACTTGTTTGGTTTCCATGCTGAACTTGAACTGCTGTCTGTAGTATCCAAGCCTGTATAAATAGTGCACAGTGTGATGTACACTTGCCTTTCATGCTGCATCACTGACCTTGAACTGCTGTAGTGCGCAAGCCTGCACACTTAATGCAAAAGGATGGGAAACCAAAGCCATCACTTCACACCTTCAGCATAATCAGGCATTCGGAATGACCTGATACCCCTGGGCAACCTGCAGCTTAACACTGTGTACCGATTAATCTCAACCTGCACCGCTGTTTGTCCAGTTCCCCATCCTCTTGCTCCATTTCAGAGTTCCACACCTTTAAAAGGGAAAACAAACACAGGCCTGTGTGATTCAGGTAAGAGCTTGTACTCAGCCGTGTGTATTTGTGTGTGCCTGTGCGTGTAAAACCATCTGCTTCATCCATGCACATCAGGAGTGCATAGGTAGAACATGAGATCAGGGGTCCTATGGCAGAGGAGGGGGGTTGACATTGACAGGAATGGGAGCAGAGGTGAATTAGCCAGAGGAGACTCAGCAATTCAGTGAGCTAATTACAAAAAAGTTTTTTTTCTTTTCCGTGAAATATCTCAACACCTTCAACACATCCAAATTATATTGTGACTCTGTCATTGCCTCAGGCTAAGAAAGCATACTGAAAATAACAAGAATTTGCACAATGAGTAATATAAGCAAAACCTACTAGTTAGGCATTTGCCAAATAGTTTAATGCAGTCAGTAATGTGAAGACCATGTAAAGAAGGAAAAGGGTGGACCTTGAGCGTAAAGGTTACCCTTTTTTCTACTGCTTTCTTTACATGGCTAGTGAAAAAATCACCTTTGTGTACAGAACTGTGGAATGCATGTACACAAATTGTATTAATGATAAAATTTAAAGAGCGCTTTCCAGAACCAGTTCTTGCTAAAAAGTAGTAGCAGTGTGCCCCCCTCAGCCACTAGAGGACTCCCTAGCTGTAAGTTCAACAGTAGCATTTTTAGGGGAGATTTAAAAATTACCTTCAACTTTTTTCCTCATAAATATGCTACTTTTTTCTTTTAAATATGCAACTTTTTTCTTGTAATTTTTTAAAATTTGTTTCCCTTTTAAATTAGTGACTTTTTTCATGCAAATTTGCAACTTTTTTCCTCATAAATCTGCAGTTTTGTTCTTGCAAATGAACATTTTTGTTGTATAAATTTGTTACTTTTTCCAGTAAATTTGCAATTTTTTCATAGATTCACTGCTTTTTTCATTATAAATGTTTGACTTTTCTAGTAAATTTACAACTTTTCATAAATGCACTGCTTTTTTCATCATAGATTTGCAATATTTTTTGAGTTAATTTGTAACTTTTTTCCTGTAAAATTGTATTTTCCAAATGGACGCTGGTTAAATCAAATCAAATTATGGATATCACCTTTAATAGAAGTTAACAGTAGGGTAAATTAACTCCATAATATTTCATTGGGGTATAACAGCTCGTGAAGAATATACTATAATAGTATAACATGCCATAGAGCAGGTTTCAAGTCGTTACTCTGCTGCAGACAGCATGGTGTCATTTCAGTCTATACAGGCAGAAAAATGAAGAAGCTTGTTTTTGTGGGGGCATTTCTGACACTTTCTGTGAAGACACAACAACCCACAGCATCATTTGGGCTTTAATTACCATTTACAGCACACGCAGAGGGCATAACAGAACATTACCACCATGCTGCTCCACAGTGTGGAAAAGTGTAATAAAATCTTTTTTAAAAATGTGTGTTTCAGGGCTAATGCTTTTTTTTTTTTTTGAGTGTGTGTGTGTGTGTGTGTGTGTGTGTGTGTGTGTGTGTGTGTGTGTGTAACGGTTCAGTTTGTAATTACAGCTCCTTGTTCCGCGTTGCTGAATACAACTCATCATTTCCGTCAAAAGGGCTTTATTGTGACTACTATTGTGATTATTATTATTTTTGGTGAGAACCGTTAATAGTGCCAGGTGAAACATACAGTGTATACAACGTTAATGCTTAAACTAGAAAAGACGTCCAAAATTGTGTCTACCCTGTGACTGTGTTAATTTCATGAGCTCACTTACTGATTTATCTTGATGCTTAAAATACCAGTGACTTATAATCTACACACTTGAGAAACACTGTAGAGCAGTGGCTGTGGGTCTTAACTCCAGGCCTTCAGTGATAGAGATCTAATATAATTGGTTTGGTTGGTATTTATAAAGCCCAATTTATGCCTCATGCGTTGTGATGGCGTTACCACGCACTCAGCGCCCACTGTATCACTAACATGCACCCCTCCAGAAATGGAGACACAAAACTTGTCTAAGTAAACAGCGAAACATGTTTCTGAACAATTGCGGTGAGAAATAAATTATGTTGTTGCTGAATATGTTTTTACTTTTTACTAGCAAATACTATTTTAAAAGTTCAGCAAGCGTGAGGAAACCATCACCTCCATGTGTCATGTGGCCTACATAGATAATGAATTGGAACCAGGACACGCACATGCATGGACAGATACCATCAATCCACCTAGATGTGGTGCAGAACATTTTAAACCAGCAGTTTTAATGTCAAATAACGACCCATTCTTGATTGCACCTACTATTTCTCTCACTGAAAGTTGTTAGAAACACTTTTTGCTGGTTTGTTTTAAAGTTATCAGTCAGAGTTTACCTTAGAGTTTATCCATGATCCACCATCTTGTCCCAGTGTTGAAGTAATGGTGAAAGACCACCCATGGCTGGTTGTGTTGACCAATCAGGTCCAGAAACAGAACCAGTGAGGGACTAGAATAGGTCCAGACCAATGACATGCAGTCGTGACTGTCCAGTGAAGAACGTGAAAATGCACCTTCTATGGGTGCCCCGGTGCGGCAAACTTGAAACCTGATTGGTTTAAGGAAAAGTCTTCCTTATTACAATGTATTGTAATGAAGACTGAATGTATGATCCCTGCATATTCCATTCCTGAAAGCCCAAGGCAGATTTTCTTTTACCCTGGCAACACATGATGGCTGAAATTAGACTACACAAAAACTCTCATATGCATTACATTACTGGAAACAGTGCAACCAAAAGAAAAGCTACGAAATGAAGAGAATGGACTATTGGGAATAATTTAATTCAATCTAAACAAATATAAGAATATAGGGTGTAAATGTATTGTTTAGGCAAGCAGAGAAGGCTTTACTGGCCCTGATGGGCCACCATTGCTGCAGTGTAGTCAGTAGGGAGACTGTCGATTTTCCAGAGTGGTAAGTATTTGGACTCATAAATAGTGTGAAAGAAAGAATTTTCTTTTTATTTAGACATCTCTTCATTGATGGAAGAATAAAGCTACAAGTCGTCTTCAATTATCAACTGTCGATTTGATCGTCAGCCCAAATATCTGCACAAAACAGGAATGCAAGCTGCTAGTATCATGACCTTCCATCTTTAGTATAATTTAATGTGACTCTCTGTTCTAGAAGAGACTAAGGTGAAACTTCAATTACCCTTCTGTCTGCTGAGATGAGACGTTTTTTGGATTGGAAGAGTTCTGAGCTGCAGGTGAAAATGTTTAATCAGCTTTTGCACTCAAAATGAGATAAAGCAGTCCACTGGGCACAGTGGAGGTTGGGGTGAAGAGAGCTGTGAGTTGCTGCTACTCCAAATCAATGTAGTCTTTGTGTTCAGGCCGACATCAAGGCTCTTCTGAGGTCGATGTTACCCAGCTGAGGTGGGCTTACCCCTCATCCAAAGCATTGTTGAGCTCTGTCAGCAACTGCACAACTGAAGCCTCTTTATTTGAAGTGTGAACGATTATTATTGTTTTTTTTTTACAATAATGTCATGCACTGTATATGGTGTACAGTAGGTTTAATTTAGCACAGGGAAATACAACTTAAAAATTTACTGAGCACAAAAGATAACAAAGGATGCTTGTCAAATAGAACAGGGGAGTTATTTTACTCCAAAGGCTTTGTTCCAAAATTCAACAGCGGTACAATGAGGCATCCATCAAAGTCGCATGGAAGTGAAGCTATGAATTCACTCTCTGACAGTAGCCTCACATATCCAGGACACAATGGAGCTATGATGTCCCAAAATAAAGTCTTCAGTGATGTTATGAGCTGCTATATGATGTGAGATGTGAGCTGCTTAATAGAATACCATTCAAATAAAACAATAAATTCATTCAAAAGCACACTGTAGTCAATTTCAAAGTCATCAAAATTAACATTTAGGTAAAAATACAAAAAAGAAAAATTACAAATTAGATACAGTAGATTATTTGTAAAAGGCAATTTTATTGCAAAATCTTTTAGCTGAATTGATTTTTAAATGAAAAACTGAATTGATATTCTGAGTGATATTTTGCATTTATAATACAGAATACTGCAAATGTGCTATTATGAAATTGTGGTATGAACCAGTGCGTATAATGGATCAACAACTAATCAACAAACAAATCACATCTTAGGAAAAAAAATAGAAAAGAAAAAAAAAGAATTTGTTAGAGATTGATTAGTTTCCCTTAACAGATTTTTAGGCTTAATAACCACAAATAAAATCCAATTTTTTTATCCAGTTTTTTTTTAATAAAACTGGCTAATGTATTTGTCTAGTTTCATTGTGTTCATATTTCTGCAGCCACAGTGGCATCAGAAAATGCAGATATCAGAGTCACACATTTAACTCTGATGTCTTTGAAGTGTTGTGAAGTTTAAACATGTTTAATGGTACAAATTCAGGAAATTAATTGGTCAATGGTCATAAATGGGAACACACAGATGTTAAATTTTCTGCAGTAAGTGGTGGTCATTTCTTCAAATCCTGTAACCTTGTACTTTCAAAAAGAAATTTCTCCCTGTCTGGGTGCGTATAGTGTGATGCATTAAAAGATGTGGGGAGCATGAACGGATGCTTCCATCTCAGACAGGCTGTTACTAAACTCCTCATCTACAATTCAGTTGTGTGTCTTTTGTTCCTCCTCTTTTCCAAATTAGTTTTATTCAAAAATGTGCGTGTCAGAGTTCAACTAGTGTGATACATTAAAGTGCAGGATTACACAAAAACTGCTGGATAGACTTTAGATAAAATTTGCACCAGAGATGTCCCCTGGGCTACAGATGAGCCCATTACATTTTGGAGGTATTCTGGGTCAGGATGTAGGATTCTGGATCATTTTTTCACTTTCTTTAACATTGTGAGATTGCAGAGGTATGCATTCTTGAATCACCTCCAACATCTATTGGGTTCATCTGTAGCCCAAGGACCATCTCTGGTGAAAATTTCATTGAAATCCGTCAAGTAGTTTTAGCATAATCCTGCACACAAAGAGACAAACAGGCAGACAAGCAAACTGACATGATCACCTTACCTTACTGGTCATTTTAGCATCAGCCAATTTAGCTAAGCTAGAATGCCTTCTGGAAACACACACATATACTGTACAAAAAATGCATTATAATCTTGAGCAGCTTAATAGGACTGAAATTTCCATTTTATAAGCACAATTAACTCATAAATATAATTAAAGCATTCACAAAACAAGTTCTATGAAAACACAGCATGCATCCCAGTATCTTTTTATATGATTAAAGGAACAAGCTAAGGAAAAAATAACTTTAATAATAAATTAAATAATGTGTTACAAGCACACAGTATACTACTGTAGTTCCACTGACTACTATTACAGAATTACTAGTAAATGATGTCAGTGATATAGTGGTTACAGCTTTGGCTTTTATATTAACTGTCTCATGATAACTCATATGAGTTGAAAAATATATTGCACAGATGTTCAGAAGAAAGCAGCAAAAAGATTCCCCACTAAAAAATATGTATTCATGGATTAAATTATTCAAGACATGTTTACAGAAAACATTTGGCAGTTACAGTAAGTCAGTTGCATGGTTGTCAGAGTGACATGATGAATCACCAGCAGATGAATTGTACTTTTCACTATTTAAATTTGCTCAAAGACTTGAGGAACAGATGTCTCTTTAAGCTAAAACTATTTATCTGAACTGTGTGGTACATAGAAAAAAAAATAATTTGTAAAACTCCAGGTACATATATGTAATGTTTTTCGTCTCACTTGAAAAATAGATTTTTTTCCCCAGCTTGTATTGAGAAGTCTGCTAGTGAAGACCTACAGTATGTCAGAATACTTTTTTGAACATGTACACCTTAATCTATTTGAACAAATTCTTCAGTGATCGAAAACGAATGCTTTTGACATTTCCGAGATCCTTGTGGAAAAAAAGATGGTTTTCTCTTAATGTTCAGACGCTCTCTGAAATCTTCCCCATTTCAAGCATTCTTCAAAGTAACTCTTGAAACATTAAGCCGACATTATGCTTTCATGCATAATTTTTCACCTTCATCTTAAACTCTTCTCCCATCTGGTTGAGGGTCCCTAAATGTATACGGCTCAGTAAGGTCGGTATGCATCTGCTGAAGACTTAATATGAAGGTGCTAAGTCACATTTTTCTTCATTCATGAATCATTTCACTCAAGCTAACATCCATCTAATATCCCCCACTTTCCTCTGCACCGATGACTTTACTGTCTCCTCACCCAACGTCAGTTTGCAAACCTTCAGTGGGTAGCCTAATTCCTTCTCAATAGCAGCCACGTGTTGGATTCACCTCTGGCATACCAAGAGGGATTATGGTTAATGGAGTTGCCCAATACAGAGGCAGAATTAGCCCATGCCGATCTTCCTGTGTGGTTTCAGCTCAAGTGCAATGTGTGTCCTCGGTTGGAAGCAGTGAAAAGCGATGAGGTTTTGGAGGTTGGAGGATTTTTTGAGGCAAGAAGCTGGAAGGAAATGCTGGTTTTGTGATTTAGCAATCTTTGTGAAAAATAACTGCCCACATTGGGTTGAGGAGCTAAAAACAACAACAACAAAAAAAAGCTTTTTGGGTATGTAGCTCTATATCAATAATAGAATAGAATAGAATAGAATAGAAACAAAGTCCCATCCATGGATTGCCACCTTATCGTGGTGGACGGGTTAGTGTGCCCTAATCATTCCAGGATCTATGTTGTCCATGGCAACTTGCCCTGGTAGGGTCTCCCAAGGCAAATTGGTCCTAGGTGAAGGGCTAGACCAAGAGCAGTCCAGTAGATCCCCAGAAAAAAGTAACAGCAAGGACCCATTGTACCCACAAGGATCCACCCTCCAGTAGGCTCACCTCCTACAGGAGGGATCATGATGATCATGGTGCTATGTGAACCAGGCAGCAGTCTCGGCTTATCTGCTTGGACTGCTGCCCCTGCAACCCAGACCCCAGATAAGCGATGGATGGATGGATGGATGGATGGATGGATAGAAAAAAGCGTGTAATTAAAAAAAACTCACTTTCAATGGAAAGCCTGGGCTTGCTTCTTTCCTGTCTGGGAGGGCAGTGAGGGTGAGTGGTGCCCAAGGTGTGTTTACTGTGTCCGGTCTGCTCCCTCCAGGTGGACCTCCCATGCTTCCACGGTGGGCTTGGGATGCTTCACTCCGGGACCTGGATTTAGTCCAGGGTGTTGGTGATATGGCTACTGCTTCATTTATGCTTTCAGATCTGCCATAATTTGCAGTCCCAGGTGATGTGCTCAAACTCTTTTGAAAGCAAAGATTGGTGATCACACATCAGCTGGCAAAGGAACTCACACACTCACCTTTAACATGGCATGCTCGTAAAAGGTCACAGTCTTTTAAGTTGGAAAATAATGATAAAACTCTAACAATGAATGTTTTTTACCATTACCACTGAAATAGCTGTGTCAAGATGGTGCAGACACGATGAGCAGGAAGTCAGTCCGGGTCTTTTGGAAAGAGTACACTGGTAAATTTTTCAAATAAAATGTTTCGATAGTCAATAAAGAGGAACAGAATTATTTTTTTTCTCTGCAACTCTCTGTGACCCACTATCAAGTGGCTCGTGACCCACAGGTTGGGGACCACTGTTACGCTACAACACTCAACACACATTTATTCCCACTAAGGCAAGTAGTATGCCACCATTCTGTGTTCGAGGGCATATGCACAATGTGGTAGTCCCAACACAGAAATATAGGAAATGCAGTTTTTCTTATGCTTTATGTAAAACGAATAATCTGATTGGTATGGATTCTAGTGGAAGGTCACTAGGGCACTCTCTTGGTACTCCGCTCTGGCTGGGATAACTATCATTACTGTGTTAAAAATACTTAGGTCTTGAGTTCTTAATAACTCTGCCATTTGCCCTTTCTGTTTCTTACTTAAGCATTTTTTTTAGAACTTATTTGTGTGCAATAAACCACAGTTTTGGCGACGAGGATGGGATGTTTAAGTTGGAAGGCTCAGAGTTAGCATGTCAAGCAGCTCAATTGAAGCAGTAGACCACAGTGAATCTGAGAGTTGTCCGTTGAGTGAAAGGACCACCAAACAGAAAATGGCATTCGGTAAGCCAGAAGATTTCCACTTCAAGGAAAGTGAGGAAACTTTCTATAGTTGCTGCCAGCAGCTAGAGCAGTACTTTGCAGCAAATGGATTGGATTACCATCCATCTATCCATCCATCCATCCATCCATCTTCTACCGCTTTTCCGGAGGTGTGGGTCGCGGAGGCAGCAGTTCAAGCAGAGAAGCCCAGACTTCCCTCTCCCCAGCCACCTGCTCCAGCTGTTCAGAGAGGATACCAAGGCGTTCCCAGACCAGCTGGGAGACATAGACATAGGGTTTGGTTTTCATTCCCTAAATTTCTAAATAATTCTCCCAATATCACACTCATACCTATGGACATTCTTAGAATTACCAATTATCCCATCCAGCAACATCTAATATGCTTTCCATATGGAATTTGACTGTAAATTTTAGGGCAATATAGGAAAAATATCAAAGTACCAAAAATTAATTAAAAGGGAACAGCAGAGGCACCAAATTTCACTGCCACATTGGTGTCCCTATGAACTTGCTGCCCTTGGCAATAGATAGGACAAACCCTGTTCCCAAGCAAATGCAGTATAGTCCTGGATTAAGTTACACTGTCTGTACCAAGAAGTCCAACCATTACAATCATAAATTTCAAACAAGAAGTATTTTAATCTGCTAAGATTCTTCAGAGTAACCTAAGCATCCATCCATCTTCTACCGCTTTTCCGGAGGTCCGGGTCGCGGAGGCAGCAGTTCAAGCAGAGAAGCCCAGACTTCCCTCTCCCCAGCCACCTGCTCCAGCTCTTCAGAGGGGATACCAAGGTGTTCCCAGACCAGCTGGGAGACATAGTCTCTCCACCGAGTCCTGGGTCTGCCCCGGGGTCTCCTCCCAGTGGGACGTGCCTGAAACACCTCAAGTGGGAGGCGTCCAGGAGGCATCCTAATCAGATGCCCATACCACCTCAACTGACTCCTTTCAATGTGGAGGAGCAGCGGTTCTACTCTGAGCCTCTCCCGGATGACTGAGCTCCTCACCCTATCTCTGAGGGTGAGTCCAGCAATTGGATTACCAAGGAAGATAAAACCAAGGCTGTATTTCTTACAGTCACAGGAAAACAATCGCATAGCTTGCTGATGGATTTATGCGTGCCAGATAAGCCATCAGATAAATCGTATGAAGAACTGGTGGAACTGTTAGAGAAGCATTATGTTCCGAAAACCAAATTTATCACCGAAAGATGTAAGTTTCATGGAAGAAATAAAAGGGAAAATGAAACTATAAGTGAGTACATGGCAAGCTTGAGTAAATTAGCAGCTACATGCAAATTTGGGACATTTTTAGATGAAGCATAGGGGGTTAGGTTTGTCTGTGGAGTCAGGAGCAGTAAACTAAGAGATCGTTTGCTCAATGTTGCTCTCACTAAAGACTTGACATTGCTGCTTGCAGATGAAATGGCACTCTCATTTGAAGTAATTAAGGACAGTGTGCAACAGTTTTTACAGAAAGAAATATAAAGCTAATGTAGTTGACAAGAAAGTAAAAAATGAAGCACAAGGAGGCCACGGAAAAACCTGCAGCTAGTGGAAAGTCCTGCTATCATTGAAATGGATGGGGTCACAGACCAATAACTGTAGATTCAAGGACACCGAGTGTCACGTGTGTCAGAAGAAGGGACACATCGCCAAAGCAAGCCGCGCTCATATGGAAGGAGGCAGTTGCAAGACGTCTAATGGGGCGGTGCATTTGGAGATGGAATGTGGATGTTGTATGTCACTGTAAATGGCATCAGAGTGAAAATAGAGGTAGACACTGGTGCAGCTGTGTCAGTGATCTCTAACCTGAAACCCTGAACCTGGCTGTCCTTCGTTATCTCTAAACTGACATAATGGCTGGCCCAGGGAACAGACACGGACTGAGAAATGGATTTAGTTATCTTTATTTTAACCCAATGTTTGTGTGTGAGTGCGTGAGTGTGCTGTGGAGTGTATGTGTATGCTGGCTGGAGACTCTGAGCAGCTGGGAGGGAGCAGAGCGCCGTGCAGCCTGGCAACCCTATAAACGGAGCAGACAAACAGTTAGCAGGGTGTTAGCTGGGCTCACGCTTAAGTGTAAACTGCGGCTTAGTTGTTGCAGGGAGATGCTGGTCGCCCGTTGTCCAGGGAGACAGCGCCCTCGGTCCCAATGTTGTGGCAGTTGCAGCGGTGATGGTAAGGAGAGGATGGAGTCCGCCGCCGCGGGATTCCACCTGTGCACAGGGGAGCAGTGGAAAGACAGGTGAGTAGAGGTTGGCTTACTTGTAATGATGGAGGGATCCTCTGGGAGTTGATGCCGAGATGGCGAGGCTGAGCGTAGAGTCAGGGATGGCTTAGGAAGACAGAAGACGTGCTTCATAGCCTGGTAGACAGATGGCTCAGTGCAGGCCAGCGGGCTGAGTGGGTTTAAGTAGGCCTGCCCTGATGAGAAGCAGGTGTGCGCCCAGCTGAGGATGATCGCGGCTGAGAACGAGTCATCACAGTACCCCCCCCCCCCGAGGGGTGCCTCCTGGTACCAGCCTACCTGGGTGCGTCCGGTGGAAGTTCCTGATGACTTGTTTGTCCAACACAAAGGATGGACGCACCCAGGAGCGCCACTCCAGGCCATACCCCTCCCAGTCCACCAGGTACTGCAGGCCACGACCCCAGCGTCAGACGTCCAGGATGGAGGTGACCTTCCACGCTGGGTTGCCATCGATCACCACTGGCGGAGGTGGAGACCTGGGAGGAGGACAGAGAGGGCTGGAAAAAAACGGCTTAATCTGGGACACATGGAAGGTGGGACAGATGCAGAGGGAGGGAGGAAGAGACAGGCGCACAGCCACAGGATTAATGATCTGGGTGATGGGGAATGGACCAATAAACTGCTGGGACAATTTCCTCCTTTCACCCTTGAGGTTAATGTGCTGAGTAGAGAGCCAAACCTGCTGACCCACCTGGTAAGCTGGAGCCAGCTTCCTGCAGTGATTAGCAACCTTGGAGTTATGCTCCGCCGTGCGCCGGAGAGCCGTCCGGACCAACCTCCAAACCTGCCGACAACGCCTCAACTGGGCCTGGACCGAAGGCACGGCGATGTCCCCCTCCCCTTCGGGAAAGAGCGGAGGATTGTAGCCCAGGGAGGCCTCGAATGGAGACATGCCGGTCACCGATGACACCATGGAATTGTGGGCATACTCAATCCATGGAAGCTGGGAACTCCACGAGGCCGGGTGAGACGAAGCCACACACTGCAGCGCAGCCTCCAGCTCCTGGTTGGCCCTCTCACACTGACCGTTATTTTGGGGATGATAGCCGGAGGACAGGCTCACCGTAGCCCCCAGGGCATTACAGAAAGACCTCCAGACTTGCGACATGAACTGTGGCCCCCAATCAAAGACGATATCCAGTGGTATCCCATGGAGCCTGATGACGTGCCGCACCAGCAGATCCGCCATCTCCTTCGCCGTGGGGAGTCCCAGTAGGGGAATGAAATGGGCGGCCTTAGAGAAGTGATCACCACTGTGAGCATGACGGTGTGACGATCAGACGGGGGAAGGCCAGTCACGAAGTCCACGGCAATGTGTGACCAAGGTCTGCCAGGAACCAGAAGAGGGTGAAGCAGCCCCGCTGGAGGAGAGGAGGGCGTCTTGCCGGTGGCGCACTGGGGGCAGGCGCGGATGTAATCGGTGACGTCCCTCCGCAGTGACAGCCACCAAAATGACCTCAGGAGGACCTCGATCGTGTGGGAAACCCCCGGATGGCAAGCCAGTTTAGAAGAGTGGCCCCAATGGATCACCTCGCCCCGAACAGCCAAAGGAACGAAGCATTTGCCCGCTGGCCCCCTGCCCGGGTCCGGTTTTGCCTCCTGCGCCTTCAGGACCCTCTCCTTGATCTCCCACGAGAGGGCGCCCACGACACACGAAGGTGGGAGGATGGGAAGGATGGGCACCTCCACTGTGTCAGGGGAGAACTGCCTGGACAGCACATCCGGCTTGGTATTTTTAGACCCGGGGCGGTAGGTGATGGTAAAATTGAAGCGGCCAAAGAATAAGGACCAGCGGGCCTGGTGAACGTTAAGACGCTTGGCTGTCCTAAGGTACTCCAGGTTTTTATGATCAGTCCAAACGATGAAGGGTTGGGTGGCCCCCTCCAACCAGTGACGCCACTCCTCCAGCGCGAGCTTAACTGCCAAGAGCTCCCTGTCCCCGATGTCATAATTCCTCTCAGCTGGAGACAAACAGCGGGAGAAGAATGCGCAGGGCCGGACCTCCCCATCCACTGGAGAACGTTGAGACAACACGGCCCCCACCCCGGAATCAGAGGCATCCACCTCCACCAAGCACTGTAGCCCAGGGTCCACTTGGGTCAAGATGGGGGAGCACGAGAACCGGGTCTTGAGCTCGGCGAACGCGACTGTAGCCTCCTCTGTCCACCAAAATGGCGTCTTCGGAGAGGTTAGATGGGTGAGAGGGAGAGCGATGACACTGTACTTGTTAATGAAGCACCAGTAAAAGTTGGCAAACCCAAGGAACTGCTGCAGCTGCTTCCTGGAGGAGGGAGTAGTCCAGTCCACAACGGCCTTCACCTTGTCGGGGTCCGTGATGATTTGATTGTGGGCGATGGTGAAGCCGAGAAATGACGTCTTGGCGGTGTGAAACTCGCACTTCTCAGCCTTGACATAAAGCTGATTCTCCAGGAGACGCTGCAGGACCCGCCTCACGTGGACACGGTGCTCATCCAGTGATCAGGAGAAGATCAAGATGTTGTCCAAATAAATGAAGACAAAAGACCCCAGGAAGTTGCGGAGGACATCGTTGATCAGTCTCTGGAAGACGGCCGGAGCGTTGGTCAGCCCAAACAGCATCACCAGGTATTCAAAGTGGCTGCTTGGGGTCCGGAAACCAGTCTTCCACTCATCCCCCTCCCTGATGCGCACCAGAAGGTAGGCGTTATGGAGGTCCAGCTTGGTGAAGATTGAGGACCCCTGGAGAGAGTTGAAGGCCGTATCCATCAAGGGCAGCGTGTACTTATCCTTGATGGTGATGTCGTTGAGAGCACGGAAGTCAATGCACGGCCTCAGGGACCCATCTTTCTTCCCAACAAAGAAGAACCCGGCCCCCATCGCCGAAGATGAGGGGCAAATGATGCCTGAGCTGAGGGAATCCTTAATGTAGGCCTCCATGGCCTCCTGCTCGGGCGCCGACAGGTTGTACAGGCGGCTTGAAGGCAGCAGAGCCCCAGCCCGGAGATAAATGGCACAGTCATAGGGCCAGTGGTGGTGGTGGGGGGGGGGTGACAATGCCTTGGCCTTACTAAACACCGCCCCTAGATCATGGTACTCGGGGGGCACCCTGGACAGATCGGGAGGAGGCAAGACAGGCGAGGCCAGTGGCGTGGACGGGGCACATGCGGCAGACTGGAGACACGCGCTGAGGCAGAAAGAACTTCAGGACACCACACTTCCTGTTCTCCAATCAAAGGATGGGTTGTGGAGTCGAAGCCATGGATAGCTCAAGATGACCAGGGATGAGGCAACCAGCAGGACAAACAGACTGAGATCCTCACGATGATTGCCAGAGACGATCACTGAGACCGGGGCCGTTTGTTCAGTCACTATAGCCAGGGGTGCCTTAGACAGAGCAATGAGCCGAAGGGGGGCCTTTAAAGGACGGCAGGGAAGCCCCAAATGGGTTGCCAGTTCCCCTGAGATGAAGCTCTGCTCCGCTCCCGAGTCAACCAGGGCGTGAGTGCAGTAATCAGTCCTGTTATTGTGTAAACCTAATAGGTAATGTGCACTTGGAGAGGGGATCTGGCCGAGGATGGTCAGTGAGTCCCCCTACTGCGACGCACGGACCTCCCCTTTTGGCCAAACGGGACAGCTTTCTAGGTCGTGGTCCTCCTCCCCACAATACATGCACAATCCCAGCTCCCTATGGCGCTGTTTCTCTGCTTGGGAGAGTTTGGTCCTCCCTATTACCATAGGATCCTGTGTCCTCGTAGACTCAATGGGAGGTAGCGCTAATAGCGGGGCTTGGGAAGTGCGCACGGTCTGGGCACTCGAGCGACCGGACACCTTCCGCTCAGCTGCCCGCTCCCTAAGTCTATTGTCTAAACTAATGGCCAGTGAGATTAGTGAAGAGAGCTTATCTGGCTTATCTAACCGGGCCAACTAATCCCGCAGACTAGGGTTTAAGCTCCTTACGAAAATGCTACATAGCAAAGCATCCTCCCACCCAACTTCGGCTGCCACCACCCGGAAATCGACAGCATAGTAAGCCGCAGGCCTACCCCTCTGTCGAAGGTTTAACAACTGGGTGGTGAGCACATCGTCCCAGTCAGAGTGGTCGAATACCTCGCTGAACTCATCCACAAACTGGCTATAGGTTAAGCTAGCATAGCTTGCCCTCGCCATAACTGCATATGCCCAAGCTAGCGCTCGCCCTTCCAGGAGGTTAGTCACATAACCAATCCAGCTATGCTCAGTGGGAAAGTCACCTGGAACCCGCCGGAGCACTATCTCACACTGGAGGAGAAAGCCACGTGCCTCCCCTAACTTTCCACTAAAGCAGGAGGGCGTGGGAACCGGAGTCAGACGGGTCGGAGGAGCTAGGCTAGGCTGGCTAATGGAGGAGCTAGCGGGAGCTGTGGTACCAATGGACGCCGGTGGAAACGCCTGCTGTCCAGTCAGATGATCCAACCGGCCGTTAATTTGGGTTAACTGGTTTAAGATAACCTGCTGCTGGTAAGCAATGTGATCCACACAAGCCTCTAAGTTGTTCAACCGTAGTGCTAACGTGCTGTTCGCTGGGCCGTTTTGACTGAGCCGTACTGACATAATGGCTGGCCCAGGGAACAGACACGGACTCAGAAATGGATTTAGTTATCTTTATTTTAACCCAGTTGTGTGTGAGCGTGTGAGTGTGCTGTGGAGTGTATGTGTATGCTGGCTGGAGACTCTGAGTAGCTGGGAGGGAGCAGAGTGCCGTGCAGCCTGGCAACCCTATAAATGGAGCAGACAAACAGTTAGCAGGGTGTTAGCTGGGCTCACGCTTAGGTGTAAACTGCAGCTTACTTGTTGCAGGGAGATGGTGGTCGCCCGTTGTCCAGGGAGACAGCGCCCTTGGTCCCAATGTCGTGGCAGTTGCAGAGGTGATGGTGAGGAGAGGATGGAGTCCGCCGCCGCGGGATTCCGCCTGTGCACAGGGGAGCAGTGGAAAGACAGGTGAGTAGAGGTTGGCTTACTTGTGATGATGGAGGGATCTTCTGGGAGTTGATGCCGAGATGGCGAGGCTGAGCATAGAGTCAGGGATGGCTTAAGAGACGTGCTTCATAACCTGGTAGACAGACGGCTCAGTGCAGGCCAGTGGGCTGAGTGGGTTTAAGTAGGCCTGCCCTGACGAGAAGCAGGTGTGCGCCCAGCTGAGGATGATCGCGGCTGAGAGCGAGTCATCACATAAACAACTGTACAAATGCAGATTCAAGTCATTGAAGCTTAACCCAGTAAATTGTATGCTGAAAATTTATATTCAGGAGGCACTGAAACTAAGGGACAAATTCAGAGCAAAGGTGAAATGTAAGGAATGTACTGGAAATCTACAACTACTAGTTGTGAAAGGTAGAGGTCCTGCATTAATGGGCAGAAACAATCAGCCTGTTGAAGTTAGACTGGTCGAGAGTCAACAGAGTGGCTCCTGAAACAATGGAAGATGTGCGTGCCAGCCATGCACCTGTATTCAAACCTGAGTTAGAGAAGCTTAAGGGTACTGAAGCCAAGTTACGTGCATCTCCACATGTTGTGCCTAAGCCCCTTTTCCACTGGTACCTTCTTAGCCTGACTCGCCTTGCCTCGACTTTACTTAACTCAGCTTGCCACGGTGTAGTTTGTTTTCCATTACAGCTGAGTACTGCCTGAGGTGGATGGGATTTTTTTTTTTTTTTACAGCAAGGTGGCCCAGCACTCCTGTGACGTAAAACATGCGACACAAGCAAAACACAAAATGGAGGATTACGACACAATGGGTTAGGTTGGGTGAGAGTACTGCTCAGTCTCTGGCTTTTTGTCAGAGTAAAGACAAAAAAGGAGAGCCAGAGAATGCTACAGGTGGTGAGATGAAACACTCTGGAAAAGTACTGGAGAGTTTACGAAGCCATGGAGCAGTATAAAGCTGAAGACGTGAGGATAAGAACTAGATCACATATGAAGGTAAGCTAATGATTGCTAATTCTAGTTTGCTACAATCATTAATAAGTCCCCCGTACTACATTGTAATGTTGGCAAGTTATCACTGTTAGGTACTAAAATGTATGGTGTGTGTGTTTCAGATGGCTCTCTTATGGCAATATTATTGCCATAAGAGCAATAATAACGAACGCGCAGTGGTTGCAGAACTTCAGAATGTCTGTAGAAACGTTTAGCTTCCTGTGCAACAAATTGCTGTGATCTGTATGAAAATCAAGAGAGATTGTTGAGACATCATGGGATGTACCCGCTCCAGCAGCACTCGAGTCTTTGGTAGTGTTGTGGCAAAAAGTGATCAGCTGCCAAAAATTGATCGCCAGGTGCCATATTGTAGTTATGGGGTTATATTAGCTGTAAAATATATATTTCAACAGGTAAACAGTACTGAGTTAGGTATAATAAGATATATGTAACAATTATGATGCATTTTTAAGCCAAAACAAACTTGATCTAGGATTAAAAGCAATTAAATTAATGTAGTCACAAGGTCACATGGAGAAATACAGGGATTTACTGGATATATACATGTAGATACTGTATAAATATATATTCTCTGCATCAACAATGTACTATACATGCATTCATGTAGTATTACACTAGGAATTTTGACAATAAACTTTTGTACTTTTTGCAGATGTGTCTCCACTGTTGTTTTATTTGTGAAGGTTTCCAACAAGTGACACAAATTAAATACTAAAAGGTTGGAAAAGCTGTCTAAGAACAATCCAACAGTCTGAGAAATCACTTTTGGTTTTGTTTAAGTCAACAGAATTATAAGCCATAGAGCAGTTTGTGTTAAAATGTTAAATCCCATTAAACCCTAACCCAGGGATGTCCAGTCATGTGCCATGGAGGGCCAATACTCTGCAGGTTCTCTCTTCTTCCCAGTCTCTTCAGCAGGTGTTTTCACTTATCAGCAATCAGTGGGAAGAAATTCAGTGGAATCTGCTACTGAAGACACTGGTTGGAGGTAAAGCCTGCAGGGCCTTCTTGGCCCTCCATGGCACATGATTGGACACCCCTGCCCTAACCCATTATTAGGAAATACAGATGCTAATATGGCAAAGAATTCCTCCATATACTGGTACTATCACTAAAGTGTGGAGTGTCTTCTGCACTGGCACATCCAACAATACAGTCTTCAGTAAATAAAATCATTGTTTTTGGTTACTTTTTCTTAACCTGTTGAACTCTGTTCAACTTCACTAAAAATGCCTAAAAATAACATGCCAAAAGTAAATCAAAAGCTGTTCTTCAACCCTTTGCAGCATCTTCATGGGGTTGGTCTCATTTAAAAGAAAACACTCTGAATTTTTTGGCAGAACAGTCATAATCTCTCGAAGTGCTCCTGCCACTGAGTAACAATCATCTAAACATACTGAATTTGAAGAAAATAAAGTGTGCCTGGGTGTTTTTTTTAGATACAAATGCTTGCAAATAACATATAGCTGTGAGAAACTTGCTGGAAAACAACAGAAATGTAGAACCAAGTGTTTTCAAGCTCAGGTCAAAATTTTGTAACAATACCACAAAAATTGAATATATTACACAGCTTTTTTCTCAGGTTGTAACAAAGTGTTCTTGAACTGTGCCAAACTGTGCCATTTGGCACAGTTTGGAAAACTGGGTTCCAGAGTTCACTATCTCAGCAGTTTGCACAGTAAAACCAAGGGGTAACAACCTAGACATACACAGCACAGTTCCTGTTTTTTTGTTGTTGTTTTTTTACAGGCAAAAAGAGTCTAGAGTGTAAGAAAAATTATGCAAAAAATTAATACATTTCACTAAAGTATACACAAAAACAACCCTCTCCCCCCTCCAATTTTTCCAGAGTTCACTATCTCACCAGTTTACACAGATACAGGTCAACTGGACCCCTGACCAAGTGCGCACCCCATGTGGACCACGGAATCCAATCTTTACATGTACAGGTACATTCTCTATCCAGTGATTTATAAATGCTGTCCCAGATGAAAACCAGTCTGTGGGACTATAATGTTCTGAATGAGGCTTTAGAAAATTATGAATCACTTTGTAAATCACTGGATTGAAAATGTACAGATTGAATACCGGGGTCCACCTGGGGTGCTCACAATAGCGTGCTGGCATGGTCAGGGCTCCATTTCACCAGATCACCTTTACACAGTAAAACAAAGGCATAATAACCCAGACATACACAGCACAGTTCCTTTTTTTTTACAGGAAAAAATAGCCTACAGTGAAATAAAAATTATACTAAAAAATTATTAAATTTTTCTGCAACATACACAGTAACAAATAACCCCCCCCCCCCATGGCGCACACAAAAACGTCGCCATGCGGGACCCTTGTAATTATTGCGATTGGTCAAAAGTTATTTTTATTACTATTTTTATCGATAAAGAATAATTTAGATTATAAGACTTACCTGTCCACAACCGCACTGTCGCTGGTATTGTCCACTGGTGTGTGATGATCGTCAGCTATTCCGTTGATCAGTGGAAACCTCCGTTGTTTAGTGATCCATCGTCTAGTCACCTGACCCGGTCAAGCCATCTACGAGTTCAAGCATGCCCTTTCGGTTTATTTTGTGAACCATTTTTCAAAACAAGTAAAATAACGGCTAATCTTACCCTGACCCTTCTGCACAGTATCACAAAGGACTGCACGTCACACAGCGACTGAGTCAAAGGAGATTTTACGCACGGGAACGCATGGTATTTTACCAGAAATATAAACACTGAACTAGGCATGTAGGATGTCACTGAAGTCAGAAATTGATTGGCTAAACGACACGTCCATCATCAGATTACTCGGCTTCAAATGGCTCGTTGTATTCGCAGTCGTTGATGGGCAGATACTTTTTGCTAGGTTTACGATCATTGGTTATTCAAGGTTTAAAAACCCAAATCAAGGCTCTTGTTGGTTGAATGAGATGTCAATCTCATTCTAAACCAATCAAACACTCCTTTGGCTTTTTGTTTACGGCTGTGTCTGTACTGGAAGACCGGAAATACAGCTTTTTTTTCAGTGCGCACTGAGACGCACTAAGATGCAAAGACATGACCACCCCCGGAATCTCCCGAGTTCAACAGGTTAAAAAATGAGCCATTGTTTTCAACGTCACTGATAAATGGTTTGTACTGTTGACTCTTTTCTCACCGGTGTCTTAACAGACAAAATAGAAAATCATGATACAAACACATAGCTCACTAAATTGTTTATTACAATCATCAGCAAAATCCAGATTATTTAGAATGTGCAAAATTCAAACTCTAAACTGTAAAAAAAAAAAAAAAAAAGACTTGGAATGGGTCACACACGCCAGCCACTCATCGTCTTCACAAGGTGGCCCAGCACACCAAGGAACACTTGATTGATGGCAGCATTCTGAGCCATCTCCTCCCTTCACAAGGTAGTTTCATGCTCCCTTGCCTCACTGAGAAGCAACTGGATGTGCCGCCCACACTGGTCCCGGTTCAGCAGATCTTCAGCTTGCATGTCTGTAAATAGTGATGCAAGGTCTGATTTGGGGTGGATCATTTTCCTTTTGCCTTGACGAAAGAGAGAAATGGGTGGTGGTTAATCAAAGCAATCTGTCAAAGCAATCTGTATTCCACTTTCAAACACAGCCTACATTTGGGCCTGTAAAGCCTGATTGGGCTACCTGTTTCAGACAGGAATACTAGCTTTCTATGGGCATGCACTAGTTATACTTCAAGTACATTCAAAAGTGAGTTCTGTAATGTTTTTACTTAAAGTAGAACTGAACTGAACGGCATTGAACGGCACTGGGTGATAGTACATACAATTATAAAGATAATTTATCATTGGCACCCCCTCCACAAATCCCGTAATCTTGGAGAAAATCGCGATTTTGAATTTCCCGCCCTGAAAAATCAGACAAATCCGCCGAAGTGCAGCCGGAGTTCCGCGTGACGTCACGAGTGTGACACAGTCCTCCATGTTTACCATTGCGAGCACGTCGACACTGGTTGTTTTTGGTGCATTTTGTCGTGATAGTCGACTACAAAACACTTCCAACACCTGGGAAGATCTGTTCAGTGGCCAAGGAAAGCTGTCATGGCGACGAAAGAAAAGAAAGGGGGAGGAAAAGTGACCGGGAAGCGATGCGTTTCTAGATATACAGTGATCCCTCACTTATCGCGTTTAATGGGGACCAGAACCGACCGCGAAAAGTGAAAAACCGCGAAGTAGCGTCACCCCCCCCCAAGGGCGTCACAAGCACTATTTTGCGCAAAAAGGCACAAGAGAACAGCGAAAAGTGCCACTAAGCAACACAAGCGATAAAGAACAATGAATGCGGTCTTCCTTCGCTGGGTAAAACGTCTCGGCCAATCAGCTTGCGAGGTAAAACGTCTCGGCCAATCAGCTTGCGAGACTCCCGAGCAGTGAAGAGGTGGGCGGAGAGGAGTGGAGCGGTGGTCAGAGAGGTAGATTTTCAGTTGTGCGGGCTCTCCGTGTTGATACCTGATGTTCTAATGTAGAACATTAGAACATCAGGTATCAACACGGATGTATCAGGTATCAACACGGATCAGGTATCAACACGCTCCCTGCCGAGCGCCTATACCCAGCGAAGGAAGATCGCATTCATTGTTCTTTATCGCTTGTGTTGCTTAGTGGCACTTTTCGCTGTTCTCTTGTGCCTTTTTGTGCAAAATAGTGCTTGTGACGCCCTTGGGGGGGGGGGGTGACGCTACTTCGCGGTTTTTCACTTTTCGCGGTCGGTTCTGGTCCCCATTAAACACGATAAGTGAGGGATCACTGTAATAAGTTGGAAAAATGCTGATGTTTTTTTTTTTCCCTTTCTTTTTTATTGTTAATTTTCCTTATCCTGACACCCCAAACATGCCAAAGTAAAGACTCACCATTCTGTATTCAATAAGCGACTCTCCTCCCCATCACTGCTGCGGTCTGAGTCGGTGCCGGAATCCCCCGAAAATTCTGGCTCTAATCTGTACGGTTCGATGCCTCCCTCACTCTCTTCCTGTTCACTTGACACTCCTGCATCCTCCTCTGTCTTGTCACCGATCCTGAATGCCTCTTCACTCTGAAAACTCTGGTGTTCTTAACTGCTGGAACTGCTATCATTTGCCATTGTTGTTTTGATAAGGGTCACACTCGTGACGTCACGCAGCATCGTCTGCACTACTTCCGGTTTGTTTGGCACTGCCAGCCAGAGGCAAAAGTTTATCGGCTTATAGCTTGGCCATCGCACGGCCTAAAAATTTCTTTTATGTGTTGAAAAATACAATAGGTAATAAGGAATTAATCTGCTATTCTACTTTTTTGGCAAAAAGGTGAGTTCAGTTCTACTTTAAGTGGAAATTATGCTACTTTAGTTTTGGCCCTTTATCTGTACTTTTAACTTAAAAAGCAAAGGATTTGAGTACTTTCTCCACCACTGCTAAAAAAAGGCTGTGTGCAACTTGTTTCGTACCAGTCATCACACGTCGTGCTGAACATTGCCAGTGTCTGAGCAGATGCTGGTCGGACTCTAGAACGAAAATACACACAACTTAAGTACATGCACAGCACGAAAGTGCGACATGTAAAAAAAAAACCCACCTTTTTAACCAGGATTAACACTAGCTTATTTAGTCAGGTGTTGTTGACACAAGCTCAAAATACAAGCAGATCATGGAGTTAGCATTGATGGCTAACTAGTTAGCTCATTGTCTGCATACAGGAGAAAATGTTGTTGTTTATTCAAAGTGAGATTTCCACTGCTGAGATAAATAATATAAAAGATGCATAATATCACATTATTTCACATCACTCACCATCCTCTATCACGGTTTTCAACTGCCGTGAGCTGTTGAAAACAGCTCGGGCTGACGCCAGTGCACCTCCTGTTATTTGCCGGTCGGTGGCCGTAAATTCATTTCGGGTGGCTCCATCTAGTTCCCTCTGAATTCTCTCATCAGCCAAAAGGCACAGAAAAGTCTGTTGGACCACGGTGTTGATTTCTGTGAAGCAACTGCTATCGTGTTTGTAGGGAGCTTGAAATGAGGAAGCAAAGTGATTTTATAAATCAAGTTTTATTAGCAGCTTCCAGTCCCTAACATGTCTCATCTCGATGCAGAAGCAGAATGAAGAGACTGAGCGCAGTCAGACCTTCATACTTATACCCACACACAACAAAAGACATTGCATATCAAAGCCGACATCCCGCATCAGCGTAATCCCTCTCCATTGTCCTCTCTCTCCTCCACCTGACCCTGGGGGGTCAGGAAGTTCGTTCAGGTCTCCACCGCTGCGTCTCCGTCTGCTCCTTGATCTTTGCCGGTGGTCGAGACTTCTTGTCCTGCTCTGAGACGTGAGGTCATTCTACATATGCAATCTCTAAACATTCCTCTTATGTCTATACATATGTAGGTATGGATATATGAATAATATAAGCCACAGCCCCCCCCCAAACGTCTAAGAAAAGGACAATCAAATTAAGTTTACAGCTTAAGATAACATCCATGACATATTATACTGTTATTCATCTCAACAGGAAAAAGGAAAAATATCTTCAGCAGTCATGTTAACCTTCAAGCTATGCAGCATGATCCTGTTAAAAATTCAGTGGTAACAACAACAGTATAGTTAACGTCACAAGTCAGCCTTAAAACTGCAACGGCACAATCCGACAGCATAGTTAACAACTCTTTGTCAATTTTACATCAGTCTATGTGTCGTCTGGGTTTTAATCTTCTCCCGAATCTGCTGTAGGCCCGCTTTAGCATCCTAGCGGGTCCGTCCTGTAAGGGCTCTGCAGCCTGGGGAGGAGAGTCATTATTTAGTCCCTGCGGGGGGGCTGAGTCGTTTCTCTTAGGGGGTCTACCCCGTCGAGGTGCTCTCGCCACCCGTGCAGGCTCGTCGCTCAACATGAAAGCAGGTTTAAGTCTGTCAATGCTGACTGTTTCTTTTCTGTCCCCTAAATCAAGCACAAAATGCTTATCACCAGGTTCCAGCACTCTGTATGGTCCATCATATGGTGGGCGGAGGGTTGGTTTTAAAGCTTCGTGTCTAACAAAAACGAACTCGGCGTTTTTCAAAGCTTGGGGGACAAAAACCCGCGGAAAAGAGTGATGTACGGGTCCGGGGAGCATGTCCGGTCCCGTGCTGCTTAGGGGCCTCAGGGCTGGTAGGTGCCCGGGCTCTGGATGTTCTGGTAAGAACTCACCCGGGAGCCTGAGAGGTTGTGCAAAAACTAATTCTGCCGGGGAGGCATCTAGATCTTCCTTAGGCGCAGAACGCAACCCTAATAAAACCCAGGGAAGTTTATTCACCTAATCCGTATCCGTAAGTGAGGCCCTGAGGGCGGCCTTTAAAGACTTATGAAAACGCTCGCATAACCCATTAGCCTGAGGGTGATACGCAGTGGTGCGATGAATTGTCGCCCCTAAGCTGCTGGCCATGGCTGACCACAGCTCTGAGACAAATTGGGGCCCCCTATCGGATGTGATGTCCAATGGGACGCCGAAACGCGCCACCCAGTTTGTTAAAAAAAACGCGAGCGACTTCCGCGGCTGTGGTTGACGCCAGCGGGACCGCTTCTGGCCAGCGCGTGGTACGGTCTACCATTGTTAACAGGTGTGTGAACCCTTGCGACGACGGTAGTGGGCCCACGAGGTCGACATGTACGTGGTCAAACCTCCTGGCTGGGATTCGGAAAGGTTCTAGAGGAGCTTTTGTGTGTTTGTGGATTTTGACGCATTGGCAAGACATACAAGTCTTTGCCCATTCCTTTACATTTTTACGCAGGCCTGGCCAAACAAACTTCTCTGCAACCATTTTAACCGAGGCGCGCACCCAGGGGTGCGCGAGGGAGTGAACCGAGTCAAAAGTGCGGCGGCGCCATGCGGCTGGAACTACCGGGCGAGGTCGGCCAGTTGACACGTCGCAGATTAGGGGGGGGAACACCGTCGCGCAAACCCCTTTCCTCCAGCCTTAACCCTGTTGGTCCAGGCTGGAGCGCGCGTACGTCCACGTCACTGCTTTGTTCCGCTGCTATGGCCGCGTAATCTATCCCTACGTGGATTGGGGCCGCGTACGCGTCCGCATTGGCCATGAGCTCTGCGGCTGCAGTAGTATAATCTGCTTCCTCACGCTCTGACGATGTCACGGCGCGAGAGAGGCAGTCTGCTACCACATTAAGTTTGCCTGCCACATGTCGAATATCTGTGGTGAACTCTGAAATTGCGGCTAGTTGTCTTTGTTGCCTGCCTGACCATGGTTCTGAAATTTTAGCCATCGCGAAAGTGAGTGGTTTGTGGTCTACAAAAGCCGTGAACCGCTGCCCTTCCAGCCAGAACTGGAAATGGCGGATGGATAAATGGAGCGCTAGCAGTTCTCTATCAAAAGTGCTGTATTTGCGCTCGGTTTGGTTTAAGGATTTGCTAAAAAATGCTAGCGGTTGCCAGGTTCCGCTAATATGTTGTTCCACGACTGCCCCTATGGCCAGGTCTGACGCGTCAGTGGTCAGCGCTATGCGGGCCGAGGGATCGGGGTGGACCAACAATGCGGCATCCGCTAGTGCTCTTTTCACTTCCGCGAAAGCGCGTTCCCGCTCCGGGGTCCATTCGACCGCATTGGAGGGCTTTTGTTTTCTGAGCACAGCATACAGGGGCTGCATGAGTTGAGCTGCGCGGGGGAGGAAACGGTTGTAAAAATTCACCATTCCTAAAAATTCTTGTAACGATCTGACCGTTTGTGGTAGGGGGAAATTTGCTACCGCGCGCACTTTGTCTGGCAATGGAACTGCCCCCTCTGGTGAAACTCTGTGTCCCAAAAAATCAATTTGTGACACGCCGAATCGGCATTTGGCTGGGTTGATTATTAACCCGTGCTCTTCTAGCCTCTGAAAAACCGTAGTGAGGTGCTGTTCATGTTCTTCCTCTGACGAGCTGGCTACCAGAATATCGTCGAGGTAGACGAACACAAAGGGGAGGTTGCGTAATACAGCGTCCATCATACGCTGAAAGGTTTGAGCAGCGCCTTTGAGGCCAAATGGCATTCGCAAAAATTCAAAAAGACCAAAAGGAGTTATTACAGCCGTTTTAGGAACGTCCTCCGGTCGGACCGGAACTTGGTGGTAGCCGTGGACCAGGTCTATTTTAGAAAAAATGCGCGCACCCGCCAGATGTAGTGAAAAATCTTGGATGTGAGGGATGGGGTAGCGGTCATGCGCTGTCGCATTGTTTAATCTGCGGTAATCACCGCAAGGTCTCCAAGAACCGTCGGCTTTCGGGACCATATGTAGTGGCGATGCCCAAGGGCTTTTCGAGCGCCGAATAATGCCCAGTTTTTCCAGGCTGGCAAACTCGTCGCGTGCTATGGCGAGCTTGGTCGCATCTAAGCACCGAGCTTTGGCAAAAACAGGTGGGCCTGTTGTGGGGATGAAGTGTTCAACCCCGTGTTTCGCTACTGTTGCTGAAAATTTGGGAACTGTGAGTGCTGGAAATTGGGTGAGGAGTTGGTCAAACTTACCTCCTGCTGTGGTGACGCTGGCCTGCACGGGTGGTGGAGAGACTCGAGCTGAGCAGGGGATAGAAGAAAATGACAGTGCATTAACCAAGCGTCTGTTTGCAAGATCGACTAACAACCCATGTGCACATAAGAAATCAGCGCCCAACAAGTTAAAACTCGCCGCAATAATAAATGTCCACCTATAGTTGCGGCCGTGAATGGACAGAGGCAGGTTTCTTTCACCGAAAGTGTCGATGATCGAGCCGTTAGCTGCCATTGCTCCGTTTCCCCGGGGTCCTGTTGCCCGGTCTGCGTTGGACGGGGGGATGAAGCTCACCTGAGCTCTGGTGTCGAATATAAGCCACAGTGTTTATACTAACGCTTGCTCACTTGCTCATGGATGGATTTTTGCAAATGGTGGCTGAAGATTCTGTTGAAGACGTCGCTCTCATGACGCTACGCCCTGACCAATCAGTGGCCTGCAGTCTGTTGATGTCACATTTTCAGCTCGACTCAGCATGGTTGGAACCTCAGTGAAGCTGGTCTGAAAAAAGTACCGGATACGAGGTGCCAGGTCCTAAAGGAAAATCCTACAAAGTGCGCCGAGTTGAGGTGAGTAGGGCTAAGTAGGTATGAGTGGAAAAGGGGCTTAAGTTCTGTAACCCTAGGAATGTGCATTATGATCTAAGAGAAGCTGGAGAGAGAACTAGCTAAATTGGAAGCTGAAGGGGTCATTTCTCTTATCAATTACAGTGACTGGGCAGCTCCAGTTGTTTGTGTACCTACAAAAGATGATGGTGTGAGAAGAAGTGGAGACTACAAAGTTACTATAAATCCATGGTTGAACATGGAACAGTATCCACTACGCAAAACCCAAGATTTATTTGCAAAATCAGTAGCAATTTACTGAATTAGATTTGTCACAAGCTTATCAACAAGTTTGCCTAGAGGAAAACTACAGACATTACTGCACTATCAGCAAGCACAAGGGGTTGTATTGTTTCAATAGGCTGGCTTATGGCATTGCTAGTGCCCCTGCCATTTTTCAAAAGATTATAGATAAAGTCCTACAGGGCATGTGTAACCCAGTGTTAAAAACGTGATGGAATTATGAGTGTCGATACCGCTTTAAGAGGAAGGGGGGACACTCATTTCACAATGGGAGTAGATAGTTTAACGTGAATAAAATTATAAATATTGATACCGCTTTTAAGAAGAAAAACACCCATTTCACAATGGGAATACATAATTTGAATATGAATATTTAAATAAATATATATTCATAAATAGTTAGGAACATTTTCTAGAAGGTTCGGATAAAGTTCCTAGTATTGTGTGTTGATATTTTGAGTAACCAATGGCTGTGCCGTTGCTGGGTCATGCCACCCAATGGGTTAAGCGCTCTCTCCCTGGGTCTGGGATGACTTGCATTTTTGGCTCAGTCACGCCAGACGACGAAAGACACAGACCAGAGAGAGAGACGGTCCTTGGTGATATGGTGACGCTAGCGTGCTGGTAGCAGCCTTTGCCTGGTTAAAACCCTTGAAATTGATTGGTATCCAAAGGCTGCCGACGCCGTTGAGCGTGGGAACCCCACTGACGCATGAGCCACTTAGCATGAGCGTGGATCTCCAGATCTGGAGATCAAAAACTAAGATGGCGCCCACAGCAGCCGCCATGGTGCTTCGCTGCCCTTTAATTTTTATAATTTGTCTGTTTTTGTTCATTGATTGTGCGTCTGCCGGTTCATACACCCGTGAAGAACTATTAAACATCAGGACTCTCACTCCCATGGACCTTCTTCCAGTTTTTTTAGCTCCTGCCGCCGATCTGATCCATTGTTTGGCCAAAAGAGCAAGACGGCGGAAAAGAGGAAAGAGAGGGGGGATTCTCGCTCGGCTACGGAAGAGAGGCACGCGAACAGCCTTGCCTGGCATATTTCTATCCAATGCCAATTCTCTCTTGAACAAGGTAGAAGAACTAAGACTGCTGATGCGATTCAAGGACCTCGCTTCCTCGTCTGTCATCTCCTTCTCTGAGACCTGGCTTAAAGAGAACATTCCAGATTGCGCAATCAGCCTCGAGGGATTTCAGCTGTATCGTGCTGATCGCGTCACAGAGCTCTCCGGTAAGTCTATTGGAGGAGGAGTGTGCTTCTATATTAACAACAGCTGGTGCTCTGATGTAACGGTGATTTCCAAACACTGTTCTCCCGCCCTGGAATTTCTTTTTATTAACTGCAAGCCATTTTATTCCCCGCGGGAGTTTGCCTCATTCATCCTCGCCGCTGTGTACGTCCCCCCCGACGCGGACACGCGCGAAGCTCAGCGCGTGCTCGCAGATCACATCCAACTTACGGAGTGGAACTTTCCAGACTCCCTGGTTATTGTGGTGGGCGATTTTAACCAGAGCAATCTGAGTCACGAGCTCCCCCGCTACAAACAGTTTATTAAATGTCCAACCAGAGGAAATAACACGCTAGATCACTGTTATACTTCAGTAAAGGACGCATATCGCGCTGTTCCCCGCGCTGCGCTGGGACTATCTGATCACGTGATGGTCCACCTCATCCCCACATACAGACAGAGACTGAAACTCACTAAACCTGTTGTGACCACCACAAAGAAATTGACCAGTGAAGCTGGAGAGAAACTGAACACATGCATGGAAATAACTGACTGGGGCATGTTTAAAAGAGCCACACATGATCTTAATGAGTACACAGACACTGTGAACTCATATATCAACTTCTGTGAGGAGGACATTCTCCCATCGCGCACCAGGGTGAGATATTCTAATGACAAGCCCTGGTTCACAGCTAAGCTCAGACGGATCAGGAAGGAGAAGGAAGCAGCGTTGAAAAGTGGAGACAGGGACTGCTACAGAGAGGTCAAATATTGGTTTAACAGAGAGCTGAGGAGAGCTAAATCTGTGTATTCTGAGAAACTCCAGCAGCAGTTCACTGCTAATGACTCGGCTTCTGTGTGGAGAGGACTGAGGCAAATCACCAACTATCGGCCTCAGGCTTCTAAAGGTCAGGATGACAAAGCCCTTTGTCAAAAACTGTTCCAACATTACGCCCGTTTTGACACCTCGTCAGCTGTGTCCAACTCACCCACTCCACCCAGCTCCACTGCCTCCTCAGCCCCTAATTCATCAAAAGCGGTCCCCCCTCCTCCTCCTCCTCCTCCCCCCCTCCCCTTGTCATCAGTGAGCAGGACGTGCACAGACAGTTCTCCAGACTGAACCCGCGCAAGGCCCCCGGGCCGGACGGTGTGTCTCCCTCCACCCTGAGACACTGTGCGAAAGAGCTGGCTCCTGTCTTCACAGACATTTTTAACACCTCCCTTAAGCAATGTCACGTGCCGACCTGCCTCAAATCCTCCACCATCATCCCTGTCCCCAAGAAGCCACGGATTACTGGACTTAACGACTACAGACCTGTAGCGCTCACCTCTGTAGTCATGAAGTCCTTGGAGCGCCTGGTCCTGTCTCACCTCAAGTCCATCACCACACCCCTCCTAGACCCGCTGCAGTTTGCCTACCGTGCTAACAGGTCTGTGGACGACGCAGTCAACCTGGCCCTCCACTCCATCCTGCAGCACCTGGACTCCCGGGGAACCTACGCCAGGATTCTGTTTGTGGACTTCAGCTCCGCATTCAACACCATCCGCCCCGATCTGCTCCAGGACAAGCTATCCCTGCTCAACGTGCCTGACTCCCTCTGCAGGTGGATCACCGACTTCCTGACGGACCGGAGACAGCATGTGCGGCTGGGGAAGTCTGTCTCAGACTCTGTTAGCATCAGCATTGGATCACCCCAGGGCTGTGTACTTTCCCCCCTACTCTTCTCCCTTTATACCAACTCCTGCACCTCCTCCCACCAGTCTGTTAAGCTGATTAAGTTTGCGGACGACACCACCCTCATCGGGCTCATCTCCAATGGCGACGAGTCCGCCTACAGGGAAGAGGTGGCCCAGCTGGTGTCCTGGTGCAGCCACAACAACCTGCAGCTGAATGCTCTGAAGACAGCGGAGATGATTGTGGACTTCAGGAAAGTCACAACCCCCCTGCCCCCCCTCACCATCACAGGCTCTCCCATCACCATTGCAGATTCCTTCCGCTTCTTGGGCACCACCATCACCCGAGACCTCAAATGGGAGCCAACCATCAGCTCCCTCATCAAAAAGGCCCAGCAGAGGATCTTCTTTCTGCGGCAGCTGAGGAAGCTCAAGCTACCCACCAAGATGTTAGTGCAGTTCTACACGGCCATCATCGAGTCCATCCTCACCTCCTCCATAACTGTGTGGTATGCAGGAGCCACTGCCAGGGACAGACTAAGGCTGCAGCGCGTCATGCGCACTGCTGAGAAGGTGATAGGCTGCGAGCTCCCATCTCTCCAGGACCTGTACATCTCCAGGACCCGGAGGCGGGCTGGCCGGATCATAGCCGATCCTTCACATCCTGGTCACGTACTGTTTGCCCCCCTCCCCTCAGGTAGAAGACTTCGGTCCATTCGGACTAAAACCTCCCGGCACATGAACAGCTTTTTCCCCTCTGCCATCAGACTGCTGAACATTAAGTGACTTTTTGACTCTCATGCACAATGTACAGCAGCTCAACCAGACTCACGTCATTCATCACTGTTTTTCTGTTGCATTATCGACTGCACTATGTGGTACTTCACATTATCTGCTACTTGCTAATTTTTTAAAACTGCCTTGACTAGTACTACTCATTATTACTAGTATTATTATTATTATTATTATTATTATTATTACTTATTATTACTTATTTTTCTACACTTATTGCACGTTTTTAGTCCTTTAGTTTTTTAGTTTATCCCTTTTTCTCATCATGTTTTTAATGTTGCAGCATGGCACCGAGACAAATTCCTAGTTTGTGTACTACATGAACAATGGCAATAAATCTGATTCTGATTCTGATTCTGATTCTGATTCTGGATGGCGAGCCGAAGCCCGAACCCTATGAACTGCTAAAGGTGACTCCACTAGTCACCTGGAAAGGACCAAAAAAGGACTGAACACATTGTAAATATAATTTGAGTTTATGGACTGTGTTTTCTTTTATCGCGCTGTGTATTTATTTTTGTGTGCATATTTGTAAATAATATACATAGTTGCAAGTTCCATATACGGCTCTGTATGTGTCATCTGTTGTTGCACCTCCCAGGCTCCTACGAACCCAGAGTCGGTCTGACCTGGCCCAATTATCCCTCTGCCTCAGGCAGTAAAGTTAAGGTAAATACATTGCCATAACACACCACTACCAAAAAGGGTACTACACCTAAAGTGAGTAGGTGTTAGTTAGTGGGTGTTAGTAAGGGTTACACACACAAAAATCTGGCGAGCGCAGGTGTTAGTGGGTGTTACCCAATTACCCTATTATACCCTGTGTGTTACTCTGTATATGTTACAGTGGTATATTATGTTACACATGGGTGGTGTCATCTCTGCTTGGATGATATATTGTTGACAGGCAAAGGTGCTGAAAGTCTCCTTGCTACCTTAGAGGAAGTTCTCAAGAGACTAGAAACCTACAATTTGAGGGTAAAACATGAAAAGTGTCAATTCATGCACAAGTGTATGTATATGTGTATATATACACATGTGTATGTGTATATGCATGTGTATGCACATGCACGGTGGCGCAGTGGTTTAGCACTGTGGCAGCACAGTTTTACCCTCGGCCGGGGGACCGCGGGGATCATGAGATCGTGGGTTCGATCCCAGCCCCCGACCAACAGTGAGCTGTGTGGAGTTTGCATGTTCTCCCCGTGTTGCGCGGGTTTACTCCGGGATTTCTCCGGTTTCCTCCCGCACACCAAAAAAAAAAACATGTAGGTTTAGGGCGCTCGCGCACGCAGCGACCAGCAGCCAGTGGCTTGTCACCAGACTGCAAACCAAGTCTACCTACGGGTACAAATAAGTAACAAAAAAAAAAAAAAAAAAAAAAAAAAAAAAAGTGTGTCATACAGGACGTGTCATTGATGCCATGGGTTGTTGTTCGTCTGTCGTTCTCGACTATGACCAAGGACATCACATGGAACAGGACTGTGTTGGTGTGTCCAGCTGTGACTGATCAGTCCGATGCAGGCATGGAAGGCTCAGCCGCAGGTCGAGCACAGGTGGTCTGCGCAGGCACGAGATACAGGGGTAGCTCTGGACTTGCGAAGCTCACATTTTCTCTGGCCCTTGGCAGTCCTGTTCAGCTCAAAGGAGGCAGCACCTTTGCTGGTACGGCTATGCCAGTCTGGTCGGTCTAGCGCTAGGGTCTCCCAGGTGTCAGGACTGATGTCAAAGCTCTTCAGGGAGGCCTTAAGAGTGTCTTTGTAGCACTTCTTCTGACCATCTTGTGAGCGCTTGCCCTCTGCTAGTTCAACATAGAACAGTCTCTTTGGTAGGCGTGAGTAAGGCAAACAAACAAGGTGGCCAGCCCACCTAATCTGGGCTCTCTTGAGCAGGGTGTGGATGCTAGGCAGCTCAGCTTGGGAGAGGACCTCTGTGTCAGGGATTTTTTCCTGCCAGTGATCTTCAGGAGCTTTCTGAGGCAGTTCAGGTGGAAGCGGTTTAGCTTTCTGGCATTGCGCTCATAGACTGTCCAGGTCTCACAGGCGTACAGTAGGGAAGGCAGGACAACTACTTTGTACACCTTCAGTTTTGTGATCAGCCTGATGCCTCCCCTTTCCCACACTGTTGCAGGTAGCCATATACTGTAAATGCTGAGCTTGCCTTGGCAATGCGAGAATCAACCTCATCATCAATGTTGTCAGATTTGGGTAGTGTGCTGCCGAGGTACATGAACTTGTTGACAGCCTTGACGGTCTTCCCGTTGATAGTGATGGCTGGTTCCATGTAAGTCTTCTGCGGACAGGACTTATGTGTTAAGCACTTTGTCCTGCCAGGATATGTCCAGGATGCAGCGAATGCAGTGCAAGTGGAAGGAATTCAGTCTCTTTTCCTGCCGGGCGTATGTTGTCCATGTCTCACTCCCATAGAGCATTGTGCTGATGATGCAGGCGTTGTACACCGCCATCTTCGTCTTGACAGAGAGTCTGGGATTCTCCCACACTCGTGTGGTGAGGCAGGCAAGTGTGGAGGCTGATTTTCCAATCCTCTTGTTGATCTCTGTATCAAGGGAGAGGTTGCTGCTGATCGTGGACCCCAGGTACGTGAACTGATTCACGACCTCCAGCTCGTAGTCGTCGATGGTGATGGTTGGTGGTGCTTCCGTGCCTTGCGCCAAGACGTTAGTCTTCTTCAGGCTGATGGTAAGCCCGAAGTCCATGCATGCCTGGGAGAAGCGGTCCATCAGGGTCTGAAGCTCCTGCTGTGTGTGGGTTGCGACTGCAGCGTCATCTGCGAACAGCATATCTCTGACTAGAGCCTCACGTACTTTGGTTCTGGCTTTCAGGCGGGCGAGGTTGAAAAGCCTGCCGTCTGATCTTGTATGCAGGTAGATTCCCTCTGTGGCTGTGCTGAAGGCATGCCTCAGGAGCATAGCAAAGAAAATCCCAAAGAGGGTTGGCGCAAGTACACAGCCCTGTTTCACTCCGCTGTGTATATTGAATGGCTCTGAAACGTTGCCATTGTACTGCACCATCCTCTGTGTGACAGAGATCATCCTGCGCAGTTCGCCCCACACGGGACACGAACCCGCGACCTCTCAGTCAACTACACAGTTCGAGCATGGGAGACACAGCACGATCGCGCTGAGCTAAAGGTCCGACCGATAGCTCAGCGCTACCGATACTGTATGAGGCTTTGGGAGGGAGGTTTTACTAACGTTCTACGCCGAACAGTACTAGTTGGCATCCGTTACACTCTCCCCCTTAAACCTCACTCCCATCCGGGTCACGGCACCAGTGTGACAGAGATCATCCTGCGCAGTTCGCCCCACACGGGACACGAACTCGCGACCTCTCAGTCAACTAACACAGTTCGAGCATGGGAGACACAGCACGATCGCGCTGAGCTAAAGGTCCGACCGATAGCTCAGCGCTACCGATACTGTATGAGGCTTTGGGAGGGAGGTTTTACTAACGTTCTACGCCGAACAGTACTAGTTGGCATCCGTTACATCTGCATGGTGGTGTGAAACGATTCGATGAGGCTTTACAACTTTGGTGGACATCCTATCTTTGGCAGGATCTTGAAAAGGCCCTCTCTGCTGACCAGATCGAACGCTTTGGTGAGGTCGATGAAGGCGACGTACAGGGGCATGTTCTGTTCTCTGGACTTCTTCTGGAGTTGGCGGATGGAGAAAATCATGTCCGCTGTCGATCGCCCAGCGCAGAAGCCACACTGAGACTCAGGGTAGACATGTTCGGCAAGCTTCTGTAGGCGAACGAGGACAACTCGTGCATAGACTTTGCCAACGATGCTGAGGAGGAAGATGCCCCTGTAGTTGTTGCAGTCGCTTCTCTCCCCTTTGTTTTTGTAGAGGGTGATGATCTTGGCGTCCCTCATGTCCTGTGGTACGGCACCTTCCTTCCAGCACTGGCAGAGGCTGTCATGCAATGGCAGCAGTAGGGTGGTCTTGCAGTGCTTGATCAGGTCGGGGGGTATGCCGTCATTGCTGGGTGCCTTGCCAGCGGCCAGGCTATCAATGGCCTTGCTGAGTTTATCGATGGTTGGCTCAGCGTCGAGTTCATCCATGGATGGCAGGCAATCGATGGCATCAAGGGCTGACGGTGTCATGGTGTTCTGTCTGGAGTAGAGGTCGGAGTAGTGCTGCACCCATCTCTCCATCTGCTTGTTCTTTTCTGTGATCATCTCCCCAGTGGAGGATTTAAGGGGGGCCGTCTTGCTCTGAGCCGGACCAAGTGCTTTCTTGATGCCGTCATACATACCACGGATGTTCCCTGTTGTGGCGGCGGTTTGAATATCTTGGCTGAGCTGTGTCCAGTACTCGTTGGCGCAGCGCCGAGCAGTCTGCTGAACTTTGCTTCTCGCAGCCCTGACACTCCCTGACACTCCATACACCCCAAATGCCATGGGTATACACCCTATAAAGGAAAAAAAAACAACAGATGCTATTCAGGGAGCGTCTGTTCTGAAAAATGTAGCTGAACTCAGGTCTTTCTTAGCTCTGTTAAACTACTATGGGAAGTTCATCCCTAACTTGCCCATCCTGATTCAGCCCATGACAGCCCCTCATACATAAAGATGTAATATGGGATTGGTCAGAAAAGTGCCAGAGTGCTTTTGACAATGCAAAGAAGTCTCTGCAGTTGGACAAGGTGTTAGTGCATTTGAATGCAGTTACCTATCATTTTGGCACGTGATGCATCTCCTTATGGAGTTGGTGCTATAGTCAGCATCAAAATGAAAGATGGAAGTGAGAGACCTATTGCATTTGCATGAAGAACATTGACAAAAATAGAGCAAAATTACTCTTAAATCGAAAACATAGGCAGACTTACTTTAGTCCATTTGGGGCCTAAGGCAAAGACAGAAATGGGGCCCTACTTTTTCTTTGTTCTACACTTCTTTTCACTTTTTTGGGTATGACTTAAATTTTTATGTTATTGATTTCAAAATTGTGATGGGGTAGGCACTATATAAGCACTAGCTTCAGCCTACACCCTTTTGGTTGTTCTTATGTGTCCTACATATTTTTAGTTGTTTTTTTTTTTTTTTTTTTAACTTATTTGTACCCGTAGGTAGATTTGGTTTGCAGTCTGGTGACAAGCCACCGGCTGCCGGTCGCTGCGTGCGCGAGCGCCCTAAACCTACATGTTTTTGGTATGCGGGAGGAAACCGGAGAAATCCTGGAGTAAACCCGCGCAACACGGGGAGAACATGCAAACTCCACACAGCTCACTGTTGGTCGGGGGCTGGAATCGAACCCACGATCTCATGATCCCCGCGATCCCCCGGCCAAGGGTAAAACTGTGCTGCCACAGTGCTAAACCACTGCGCCACCGTGCAGCCCATTTTTACTATTTTTAGTTGTTTTGATTGTATGTTCATTACCAAATAAAATTCACATTCATTCATTTATTCAATCAGGCCTTACTGACATCTTACCTGAAACCTATTGTCCTCAGAAGTCTTCAAATGATAATATCATTCATGTATCAGGAATTACATCTGTAGAAAAACAAAGAAGTTTAAAATAACACTATATGAGGAAAAAAGGCCAAAGTTACAAGAAAAAAAACTGCAGATTACTGAGAAAGTCATAAAATTTTGTGGAAAATACCATTCAGACGAATAAAAATGAAAATTTACATGGAAAAAAATGCAAGAATAATTGCATTGGCTTTAAAAAAAATGTCTCCAAACCAACTGCAATGATGTTTGTGGTGGTGGTGGGAGGGATTAACAGTTTACACATTTGCAGCTCAAGTAACTTAATTATCTAGTGACATCCTGTTTTTGCATCGAAGTGGATTACTAACCTCAAATCTTAACAAATGCATTAAATGTAGGCTCTTGTGTATTATTAAAAAAAACAACAACAATTCACATGGACGATCTGCTGTTTGTATACACATACCCACATTTGCCAGCAGGGTCCTGTTCACACTCTGCTACTGGTCCATTTTGCAGAGGCATCCATTGTGCTCCCTCCTCTATACTATGTAGACACTAGGGAGAATATATCACACAAAAAATAAGGATAAATACAAAAAATATTAAACAGGCCCTCTCTGAACTAAATAGCAACACTCTTTGGTTGTCAGGTGCTTAGGCCATAATGATGGGTCATCTTCAAGAACAAACTGGTCAGACTCGTGGTGTATAGTTCCCTCATCATCCCTCCTCTGTGAAGGGTAGCCACTGACACAGCGGGAGTGTCAATTAAGCAACATGAGCTAGCAGCAGGGGTACTGTCTACAACAGGTGCTGCTGCCTCCTCGTTAGTGACAGGTAGCTCGTCATTAGCATGAGCATCTGCACTGGTAGCATTGCTCCCTGCCTGGTCCTCCTCGGGAGATTTAGCCTCCTCGCGGTTTGAAAAACAAAAGGTTGTTTCCTTCTGAAACTTTGATAAAAATTTCTGTGTTGTTCTTTTTTTCACCTTTTCTCTGCACCTCTTGGATAGCTTCTTTTCATTTTGCTCGTCTCTTCTACACGTTGGCTGTATGATTTGTTCACAAGCGTAATCACAGACGCACATGCACATGCCTTGGAGATAACATGGAACAGTCCAACAGTCTTGGACTGTTGGACTTGCAAGCCATTTTATTCCCCGCGGGAGTTTGCTTCACCATATTGATCGCTGTGTACGCCCCTCCCGACGCGGATGCGCGCGTGGCTCAGCGCGCGCTCGCAGATCACATCCAACATGCGGAGCGGACTTTCCCGGACTCCCTGGTTATTGTGGTTGACGACTTTAACCACAGCAATCTGAGTCACGAGCTCCCCCGATACAAACAGTTTATTAAATGTCCAACCAGAGGTGAGAACACACTAGATCACTGTTACACCACAGTGAAGGACGCGTATCGCGCTGTTCCCCGCACTGCGCTCGGACTATCTGATCACGTGATGGTCCACCTCATTCCCAAATACAGACAGAGACTGAAGCTCACTAAACCTGTTGTGACCACCAGGAAGAAATTGACCAGTGAAGCTGGAGAGAAACTGAACACATGCATGGAAATAACTGACTGGGACATGTTTAAAGGAGCCACACATGATCTTAATGAGTACACAGACACTGTGAACTCATACATCAACTTTTGTGAGGAGAACATTCTTCCATTGCGCACCAGGGTGAGGTACTCTAATGATAAGCCCTGGTTCACTGCCAAGCTCAGACAGATCAGGAAGGAGAAGGAAGCAGCGTTGAAAAGTGGAGACAGGGGCTGCTACAGGGAGGTTAAATATCGGTTTAACAGAGAGCTGAAGAAAGCTAAATCTGTGTATTCTGAGAGACTCCAGCAGCAGTTCACTGCTAATGACTCGGCTTCTGTGTGGAGAGGACTGAGGCAAGTCACCAACTATCGGCCTCAGGCTTCTAAAGGTCAGGATGACAAAGCCCTTTGTCAAAAACTGTTCCAACATTACGCCCGTTTTGACACCTCGTCAGCTGTGTCCAACTCACCCACTCCACCCAGCTCCACTGCCTCCTTGGCCGCTAATTCATCAAAAGCGGTCCCCCCCTCCTCCTCCTCCCCCCCTGCCCTTGTCATCAGTGTGCAGGACGTGCACAGACAGTTCTCCAGACTGAACCCACGCAAGGCCCCCGGACCGGACGGTGTGTCTCCCTCCACCCTGAGACACTGTGCGAAAGAGCTGGCTCCTGTCTTCACAGACATTTTTAACACCTCCCTTAAGCAATGCCACGTGCCGACCTGCCTCAAATCCTCCACCATCATCCCTGTCCCCAAGAAGCCACGGATTACTGGACTTAACGACTACAGACCTGTAGCGCTCACCTCTGTAGTCATGAAGTCCTTTGAGCGCCTGGTCCTGTCCCACCTCAAGTCCATCACCACTCCCCTCCTGGACCCGCTGCAGTTTGCCTACCGTGCCAACAGGTCTGTGGACGACGCAGTCAACCTGGCCCTCCACTCCATCCTGCAGCACCTGGACTCCCCGGGAACCTACGCCAGGATCCTGTTTGTGGACTTCAGCTCTGCATTCAACACCATCCGCCCCGCTCTGCTCCAGGACCAGCTGTCCCTGCTCGGCGTGCCTGACTTCCTCTGCAGGTGGATCACCGACTTCCTGATGGACCGGAGGCAGCATGTGCGGCTGGGGAAGTCTGTCTCAGACTCTGTTAGCATCAGCATCGAATCACCCCAGGGCTGTGTACTTTCCCCCCTACTCTTCTCCCTTTATACCAACTCCTGCACCTCCACCCACCAGTCTGTTAAGCTGATCAAGTTTGCGGACGACACCACCCTCATCAGGCTCATCTCCAACGGCGATGAGTCCGTCTACAGGAGAGAGGTGGCCCAGCTGGTGTCCTGGTGCAGCCACGACAACCTGCAGCTGAACGCTCTGAAGACAGCGGAGATGATTGTGGACTTCAGGAAAGTCACAACCCCCCTGCCCCCCCTCACCATCACAGGCTCTCCCATCACCATTGCAGATTCCTTCCGCTTCTTGGGCACCACCATCACCCGAGACCTCAAGTGGGAGCCAACCATCAGCTCCCTCATCAAAAAGGTCCAGCAGAGGATGTTCTTTCTGCGGCAGCTGAGGAAGCTCAAGCTACCCACCAAGATGTTAGTGCAGTTCTACACGGCCATCATCGAGTCCATCCTCACCTCCTCCATAACCGTGTGGTACGCAGGAGCTACTGCCAGGGACAAACTAAGGCTGCAGCGTGTCGTGCGCACTGCTGAGAAGGTGATCGGCTGCAAGCTCCCATCTCTCCAGGATCTGTACATCTCCAGGACTCGGAGGCGTGCAGGCCGGATCATGGCCGATCCTTCACACCCTGGTCACGTACTGTTTGCCACCCTCCCCTCAGGTAGAAGACTTCGGTCCATTCAGACTAAAACCTCCCGGCACATGAACAGCTTTTTCCCCTCTGCCATCAGACTGCTGAACATTAAGTGACTTATTGACTCTCGTGCACTATATACAGCAGCTCAACCAGACTCATGTCATTCATCACTGTTTTTCTGTTGCATTATCGACTGCACATCATCTGCTACTTGCTAATTTATTTAAAACTGCTGTGACTAGTATTACTCATTATTATTATTATTATTATTATTATTATTATTACTTATTATTCTACACTTATTGCATGGTTTTAGTCTTTAAGTTTTTTTAGTTTATCTCTTTATCTTATCATGTTTTAATGTTGCAGCATTGCACCGAGACAAATTCCTAGTTTGTGTACTACATGAACAATGGCAATAAATCTGATTCTGATTCTGATTCTGATTCTGAGGAAAAGGGGGGAGGACATTATGTTCGTGATTTGATTTGGCGTTTTTATAAATACCCATGTTTCTATATTTTGTCGGACATCACGTTAAATATGCTAAACATTTAAAAAATATATGGAGCTCCTAGTAGATCGGGGCCCCTAGCAGGTCGGGGCCTAAGGCAACTGCCTACCTTTGCCTAATGGTAAGTCTGCCTCTGATCAAAAAAAGAGGCACTTGGTCTTTTTTTTGAGAAATGAAATTTTGCATATATCTTTATGATAGGGAATTCTTGTTACTGACAGACCACAAGGACGCATTGTTGAAAATTCTAGGTCTTAAAACAGATGCACCAACACTGGCAGCTGTGAGACTACAAAGGTGGGCTTTGATTCTTGCAACTTATACCTATGAAATCCAGTACAAGAGGTCAGAGCAGCATAGCAATGCTGATGCTTTTGCTTTGTCAAGGTTACCTGTAAAACCTGAGAAAAATGTGATGTCAAGTCTAAGGCTGTCACGGTGGAGGAATTTCCCCTGCGGTGGCGGTTGATAGCTCAACAAGGTAATGATTAATAACACTGGTCAACACCAAATTTATTGTCTAAGTTCTTTTTAACTGATTTAGGACAATTTTGATGTGCTGAATCCAAAAAATCACATTGGTTTTGTTTAATCAGGTCAACTTTTTGAACTATGGCCACGTGTTTTTTACATTTTTGTTTACATGTACGGGTATTTTCGCTTTATATGATGCAAAATTCTTTTATTTCTTGACATTCTCTGAATTTTGAACAATGATAACGTAACATTCAATTTACATGTACTTACCTTTATCAATGTCTATTATTCAATTTACAGTACAACTGTACAACTGCTGTACAACTGCTTATAACTTAGCATAAAAACCTGACCTGATCGAGAGAAACAAATATTATTTTCAGATTCAGCAGTGCAAAATTGTCTTAAATCAGCAGAAAAACACAGACAACTTACAAAAAAAATTATTTTTGTTCATTCATTCATTCATTCATTCATTCATCTTCTTCCATTTAGTCCTTTTTGGGTCGCTGGGGGGGTGGAGCCTATCCTAGCATCTTATGTTGTGTAATATGCAGTATTATTGTAAATGTTTTTAGGACCCTGTGGTCTTGTAGTTTAAACAAGGTTCATAACTTATGTGGCAAACGGTGGAAGCTGTGAGAAACTCACTGCAGCTCTGCTCTCAACTTGTATGTGTGACAGTTGTGTGGAGCTCCCATCTTCCTACAGGCATGAACTGCTGATTCTGTAAAAAAAAAAACAAAAAAAACAAAAAAAAACAATCATTTTCATAATGCAGTGACAGTAACTCTAGTATTTCAACTACAGGGTGTGCGGACTGGTTGCAATATGCAGTGACATTTAACTTATTTAAATAGGACAGCCTCTGTACAGGACTTTGCGTGGCTCTTGTCTCTGTGATTTTCGGATTTTTGCCGCTGTCCGAAAAATCACATTCAAACAAGGAATGCACTATGCAGTAGATGTTTTGTTCTAGGAGCTCTGTTGTCAAGATCATAAACACTCCCCTCAGAAGGAAATAACATGCTTTGTGCCCTTTCAGTGCTCACTGTCACGGCTGTATTTAGCAATTCGTCCAAACGCTTCTGCCACTAACTTCCTGCTGGAGTCCGTCTGGAAAGTGCCCCAAACGGTGCTGTTGGTACTGTACTGTGGAAGCTTCCACAGTACCGCGTGCAAACCTGCTGTTGGCAATAAAATACACAACATTTTACAATTTATTTAATAATCAATAGGGGCACATAAGTGAACAATGAGTTTTAGCCACACACACAAAAAGGTGAACACTGCGTGGACGGATCCGCATATTATGTAATGGCAATGGTCTTGACTGCTGGTGAAGTTTACAGTTTTATTTTCTTGTTTTAGCGCAGTACACATTAAGTCAAACACATAAACTACTACCACCGTAAGAGCTTGTGTCTCATTACCGGTCCATAAATCGATTAACCTTAGGGTTTTGTAGCTCGACTGTCTCTGCTAAACACTGTAGCCTTATTTATCAAAATAAAAGCCTGCTTTTTTACTTCAGTGCATAGGATGGTATAAGGCCTCTGTACTTTGTAAAATTAACCACTAATAGGAAAACATTTATGCAAAAATAAAAAAAAAATACATTTATCAGAATTATTGATCAGGTAATTAACCTAAAATAATAAACCTTTCAGGGTGTTATACACCACGGTTGTTGCGGTTGCTCGTTATCCTCTGCGGTAGGCTTAGTAGTCCATAGTGCGGTACTACATGATTGCGGTTATCGCGACAGCCCTAATCAAATCCAATCTACAAGGTATCTTACCTGGAAGATTTACCTCTTACTGCTTGAGAAATAGCCAAAGAAACAGGCAGAGATTCTGTGTTGAGAGTGGTTAAACAATTAGCATTGACTGGTGGGCCTAAACATGTAGAGGCTGAGTCAATGAAACCCTATTTTCAGCAAAAATTTGAACTTACCATTGAGGATATGCCCTAATGGAATTTACAGAAAAAATATCAACAGCCATTGAAAATAAAGAGTATTCAGTTGGAGTATTCCTAGATCTTAAAAAAGCATTTGATACAGTAGATCACAATTTATTAATAAAGAAACTACAAAATTGTGGTATTAGAGGGGTAGCACTGTCCTGGTTAAGTAGTTACTTAAAGAATAGATATCAGTATGTATGTGTTAGCAACAAAAACTCAGAGTTACTGAAGGTCACCTGTGGAGTCCCACAGGGTTCAGTTTTGGGACCATTATTATTCAATATGTATATAAACGATATATGTAAAGTTTCAGAAAAAATGGACTTAATATTGTTTGCCGATGACACTAATCTGCTATGCAGTGGAAACAATTTGGAACAACTTCTGGATACACTCGGAAAGGAATTAGGAAAGCTTAAACTGTGGTTTGATTCAAACAAATTAACTCTCAATTTAAGTAAGACAAAATTTATAGTCTTTAACAACCATCACAACAACCCAGTACCCAAACTCAGTGTAAATGGTGTAGAGATTGAAAGGGTATCTGAAACTAAATTCCTTGGAGTAATAATTGATAACAAACTGTGTTGGAAGTCACATATTAATTATATTAAAGGTAAAGTATCCAAATCAATTGCAATATTACACAGAGTGAAATATCTGCTGAATCAACCCACACTATACACCTTGTATCATTCATTAATACTCCCATACATGACATATTGTAATGAAGTATGGGGAAATACATATAAAACAAACATATATCCACTGTTTATGCTTCAAAAGAGAGCTATTAGAATAATAAACAAAGCAGCTTACAGGGAACCAACAAACCCACTTTTTCTTAAACAAAAAACTCTCAAGTTGAAAGATCTGGTTGACTTTAAAACCGCAATAATAATGTTCAAAGTTGTGGCGGTTTGGGAAAACCCCCACAAACAGACTAAGGACAGACAACTCGCTACTCCTGGTTTTTTCCGCTACACTACTGTGATAATGTCACCTTTCATGTATTGTGTTCATGCGTCCTGTCCTTACTGTGACCTAGAGACTCAGATCAATATGTAGATGTGCCTGTTAACCCCTTTGTTCTGCACCTAGAGCACAGTCTAGCAAATCTGCCTATTGTGATGTATGCCTCTCAAATGCAAATGCCATACTCCCTGCTGTGAATGCCTTTCATGCATTGTTTGTAACTGGTATTTAAGCTGACTGAAATCCATGCTCTCTCTCTCAACCTCTGCTGTAGGACACACACGTGTCCGCCTCTCCTCTCCTTCTCTGAGAGCCAGAGGATCCCGCTCCGGCCTGCACACACTTGGGCTGGAGAGGGGATCCCGTGACGGTGGTATGATATAATAAACTCTACTTAAAACCTCCAACAATGCCGCTTTATTTCATGCCGCCGCACTGGTGACCCGACGCTGAAACGAACACGCTGCCAGCGAACGCAACACCCGGCGGTGATTCTCCGACGACAAGCGAACGCGGCAGCCTGACTGATCTGCCCTCCCTTCTGCTCCAGGGAGACCGCAACGCGGAGTTTCCAGGCGAAACTCCACGGAGAACACCCACGACCGGGAAAGCTGAGCAACGTTTCATGGTGAGATCTGCACGCCTAGATCGGCACATCCACGCTGGACCGGCCGCGCTCACAGCTCCTCCACTCGAGAGCGCATGTACCTCGTCCTTTCTCCGCGACGGCGACTCCCATGGCCGACGGAGCACACGTGGACCTGAACGCACCATGACCGAGCGAGGGACAAGAGCGTCTACTTTCCTCGCATCGCTCCAACGCACCACGACCGAACGACGCAACAGACAACAGGGATGATCTCCAGCAAGCTCCCTGACCCTGGTTCTCCTCTCCAGCGGCCCACCCACGCACGGGACCCCGGCACACGCACCGGGGAGTTACGAGGACGGCGCACACCACGCACGGGACAAATACGGCTTTTCTGACCGCCTTCCTTCCGCTGCGCACTGGCCCTTCAGGCTTGCTCGTTCACCTGAGGCACGCAGCTTGCTCACTGGATTTTATGGTGTTAGCCACGGCACACAAGGGGAATTCAGCTGTCTGCGGTTCCCGAGGCTTTAGGGTTACGCCTGAACCTTAAGTCAACACGCCAGTCCCTCTGCCCTCATCACAGCCGCCACGCAGCCTCGTCTTTTCTTCATGGCCGCTATTAATCCTTGCAGGACTTAATCGCGAGAGGAGCCAGTGACTATTTTTTCTTCTTGTGGACCTCTGCACGTTCAACAGGACCAGCCCTTCGACATCGCGGACCCACAAGCAATTTTTGCGCGGCCTGGACATTTTCATCGTCTCCGGCCGGCTTTTACTACCCCCACCCCCCTCCACCCCCTCCTGCACAGAGCTTTTCCCTGCTCGCTGCCCAAGCTGCACTATCGAGGTCTCGACCACCTGCCGAGCCCTCTGGGGGGGAGCTGTGGCGGTTTGGGAAAACCCCCACAAACAGACTAAGGACAGACAACTCGCTACTCCTGGTTTTTTCCGCTACACTAAGATAAGATAAGATAAGCCTTTATTAGTCCCACAACGGGGAAATTCCAGGATTGCAACAGCACAGGGATAGCAACACTCAGAGCAACAATCAGAAGGCAAGAAAAAAAACAAGCAAGCAAGAGCAGCTAATAAACATATGTACGTATTACTATAAAATATATATATATACACACACACACAGACACACAGTGCAGAGCATTGTAGCTGGATGGAATAAATATATGAATATATGAACACACAGTGCAGAGCATTGTAGCTAGATGGAATAAATATGTAAATATATAAACACCCACAGTACGGAGCATTGCAGCTAGGTGGAATAAATATGCAAGTAAGATAAGATAAGATAAGATAAGCCTTTATTAGTCCCACAACGGGGAAATTCCAGGATTGCAACAGCACAGGGATAGCAACACTCAGAGCAACAATCAGAAGGCAAGAAAAAAAACAAGCAAGCAAGAGCAGCTAATAAACATATGTACGTATTACTATAAAATATATATATATACACACACACACAGACACACAGTGCAGAGCATTGTAGCTGGATGGAATAAATATATGAATATATGAACACACAGTGCAGAGCATTGTAGCTAGATGGAATAAGTATATAAACACACAGTGCGGAGCAATGTAGCTAGATGGAATAATATGTAGATATATAAATATATAAACACACCCAGTGCTGAGCATTGTAGCTAGATGGAATAAATATGTAAATATATAAACACACACAGTGCAGAGCATTGTTGCTAGATGGAATGAAACAGCATAACCGTCTACTTAGTTATCCTACATGGTATGATTATGTGCCCATACATATTCTCACCCTCTACTACTGTGATAATGTCACCTTTCATGTATTGTGTTCATGCGTCCTGTCCTTACTGTGACCTAGAGACTCAGATCAATATGTAGATGTGCCTGTTAACCCCTTTGTTCTGCACCTAGAGCACAGTCTAGCAAATCTGCCTATTGTGATGTATGCCTCTCAAATGCAAATGCCATACTCCCTGCTGTGAATGCCTTTCATGCATTGTTTGTAACTGGTATTTAAGCTGACTGAAATCCATGCTCTCTCTCTCAACCGCTGCTGTAGGACACACACGTGTCCGCCTCTCCTCTCCTTCTCTGAGAGCCAGAGGATCCCGCTCCGGCCTGCACACACTTGGGCTGGAGAGGGGATCCCGTGACGGTGGTATGATATAATAAACTCTACTTAAAACCTCCAACAATGCCGCTTTATTTCATGCCGCCGCAAAAGTGAAGAATTTATCACTGCCCGCAAATATCCAAAAGTTGTTCCAAACAAGGGAGAAACGATATCACTTCAGAGGAACATGTATATTTCAAAAGCCTACAGTGAGAACAACCACCAAGCAACACTGTATTTCAGTGCAAGGAGTCAGATTATGGAACGATTTTGGACCTGAATTAAAATCATGTACAATGCTTGGACAATTTAAACAAAAACTAAAGGAAGAAATACTCCAAACATATTTACAAGACGACATATAAACTCACATAAGGATTGACATATCCAGCCTGTGTTGTGTTGTAGCTTAGTTTTTTTTTTTTTTTTTTTTTTCTTTTTTTTTTCTCTGTGACATTTTGTCTTAGATTTGTTTTTGAATAGTAACCGCTTAACTTAGCCTAGCTTAGTTTTCTTTTTTCTCTGTCACATTTTGTCTTAGCTTTGTTTTAAATTGTTATCGCTCTTGTCTTGTTTTCTCTTTTTTCTCTTTTGAATTCTTGGATGGAATATGGGTGGGCAATATAAGCTGCAGCTTCAGCCATCACCCATTTCGGATAACTCACGTGGAATTGTATAGTAGGAGGAGTCTTTGTCTAATTTGACCTTGTTGTTATATTATACAGTTTCTTTTAACCTGTACTCTACTATCCGAAATAAATTCATTCATTCATTCAGGATGATTGTCTATTGTGGGGGTTACGAGTGGTAGTTCCTGATAAATTGAGAGATAGTCTACTGTCTGAATTACATGAGCACCACTGGGGGGGGTAGTTAAAATGAAATCCCTTGCCAGAAGCCTTTTCTGATCGCATACTCTAGATGAAAGTATAGAATGTGACGTGAGTCAGTGTGCTATTTGCCAGCAGCAGTATAGTATGCCTGCTACTGTGTCAGTACATGCATGGAAATGGGAAAGAATCAGTGGTGGACCCTCAGGGCCAGCAAAGCCTTCTCTGCTGGCCTAAACACTATCAGAATTATATTTACAACCTACATTCTTATATTTGTTCCATGAGGATGTATTAAATTATTCCTAATAGTCTATTCTCTTCATTTTGTAGCTTTCTATCTTGGTTGTACTCCTTCCACTTGTGTAATGCATGTTAGAGTTTTTTTGTCCAGTCATATTTCAGTCATCTGTGTTGGCAGGGTCAAGCAAATCTGCCTTGGGCTTTCAGGAATTAACAGTGCAGCTCTGTAGGTTAAATTAACTGTTAAACTTATCCTGTTGCTTTAACCAATCAGATGTCTTCTGTACATCCTGGGGTACACATAGAAGGCATTCGAGAATGTCGGCATTTTCACGTCTTTTGATTGGATGGTTAGACTCCACCTACAATGCAGAGGTTCCTAGCTAGCAAAACACCAGTGCAAGGACTTGCTTAAGCAGCTACAATATACTGTATCTGTTTAAATATAATAGCTGTTTTTCCACCCACAATGGTTGACAGAGGAGAGGAAAATGATTTGGTTGCTGATATTTTAAAAAATCAATTTTCCAGACGGACTTTTCAAGAAAAGCTGGTCATTGTGAAGAGAGGTCAGCCAACCCCGAAGCTAGCAGGCCCATCTCAGCTGGGGAAAGGATTTGTCCGTCACTTCCATATTAGCAACGAGCAGCATCCTTGGATTACAGCCTCCGAGGAGTGCTGCAAATTATTTTGCTGGGAATGCCTGTTTTCAACTGATCGAGTAGATACTTGGAGCCAGACAGGGTTTGCAAACTTGAGCTGTCTACTGTCACACCATGACGATTTAAGCAGTATTTGCCAAATGTATAAAAATTGGTCTAAAATGCTGGGATACACCAAAATTTTCACTTTTGGCTGTATGCATCGCATATCCATAATGACTTGGACATATACATAATGTATTAGTAACTTATATAGAATATTTCCATAACTTATAAGTAACTTAAATGAACTAATGCTTAGCGTGTAGCCAACATTCACAACTTATGTGCAACAATAGTCTAACTTCTGCATAGCGCAGTTATGCCAAACTGCTGTTGCCTCCTGATCCATGCATCCCAGGTATGGGCGAGATCATATCTGTTCAACCGAGATGATTCTCCTCTCCAAAGACCACGATGGGTGGCATGACTGACCTGGCAGAGCTGTCAAATCTGTCAGGTCAGTCACATCTAAAACAGCTGATGTGACACATCAGGAACATCAAATAACAGTTGTTACAACCTGGCTCAAAGACACACAAACTGATGGTGATAAAAAAAAAAAGTTTATTTTCAATAAAGTGAAAAAAACAAGATAATGCATGGTGTATGCTTTTGCTGAGAAGCGCAGCCAACAGGAAAGTGTGATTTATCACGGAAAACAGCTGCGCTCTGTGCTTTTGGTGATCAGTTGATTGGATCCACCTCCTCCGGTGCTCTGACATTTTGTTGTATTTATCAGAATAACACTGGACAGCTGATGGTACAGACCAGTCAAATGGAAAAACCCCGACAGGTCCGTTATACAAAAAAATAGATGGGTGTGTGTGTGTGTGTGTGTGCTGCAGGTGCATACACACACTCTGCAGGCTCTGTACGGGTTTTTTTCCTGTGAACCAACACTGCAAATATACCATTTGCTCTGCAAATGCGTGACATATCAGCCATACGCTGGATATGTCGGAAAATTTTCAGCATGCTGAAAATTAATTTTCAGAGGAGCTCTGTGTCATGTCGTGTTAAGTTCTTGACAGCTCACGTGCACGATGCCAAACACAGGATGAACCACACAGAGGGGCACGTTTGACAGTTTATTAATAGCAAAAGCACAGCAGTGCACAGCTACAGAAACAGTCACTCGCCAGAGGAAAGGACCTGTGGAGAGAAGATGAGAGCCGTGAGCTGAGGAGTGGAGTAAGGGGAAAATGGGCGAGCCAAATTGCCACTTACTTGGGAAATCCAGGGATGACCGGCAGGACCCAGCGGGGAATAGACAAACCAGTAGGGTAGGGGGGAGAAGTGGAGCTGATGATGCCTGACTGGGGTAATGAAGTTGCTGATGGGTAGTGAGGTGTAGCAGGAGAGCGCGCGCAGTCCCGAGGACACACCTACACGGTGGCAGCATCCTGAAAAGAGAGAAGAAAAAGGAGGTTAACGACGTGTTAACGATTCCAATGATATTTAGCTAGTCTGATTGATGGGCAGTATACCCAGACGAGGCAGCATTGACTACGCGAAGGAGGCCTCCTTAAGTATGCTGGCTGATGAGCAGGCACAGGTGTGTCTTCTGCCTCAGGTGTCATGATGAGCTGGAGGCGATGGGACCGGAGGGGAGGGGCACGCTCCCGCTGCTCATGACACTCTGCGAACTATGCCGTAGCATGCTTCAGCATTTTTCTGCATGCTCTTAACTTAGACAAAACTTAGCCATAACTGATTCGAGGTATGCCACCGTATTCTTCAAATTTTTCATATACTTTGACTGCCTAAATCGTCTAGGTGTGACAGGGCCTTAACCAAGGCAGCAGAGAGACACCAGCCAGACACTTACAAGCAACAGTACTGCTAAACCTTTGGGAAAACAAGAGTGGATCTGCAGCTCAATGAACAAGTGCGCAGGGAAATGGAGCTCCACAATGAAAAGGTACAGATTTTTATAACTATAATTTTATAGTTAAAGTTATCTTTAACATGCTTTGTGTGGACGGCCCTATAGACTATTTTTATGGTGCTTGGTATAAATGGCACTTAAATTGGGTAGCTCACTACTGAAGGCCTAGTTGTAAAATACACAGTCCGCCACTGGAAAGAATACATATTGATTTTGCTGAGGATCACAGGCAAAGGGTTTTGGTAGTGATGGATGCCTATGCTAGATGGCCCGAGATAATTCCCATGCTCATCACTACATCAGCCAAGCCGATTGAAGCATTGAGAAACTTATTTGCAGCTTATGGGTTGCCTAAAGTGGCTGTAACTGATAATGGACCTCAGTTTGTATCACATAAGTTTGAGTCATTTCTAACTAAAAATGGAGTGAAACACATCAAATCACCTGCATACCACCCAGCAAGTAATGGTTTAGCCGAAGGACTGGCGCAAAACCTAAAGAAATCACTTGCAAAGACTCAAGCCATTGGTAGTATGACGCTTGAGCACTGTGTAGCGAATTTCCTGATTGGATACAGAAACACACCCCATACTAAGCCAGGAAAGACCCCAGCAGAGCTATTTCTGAGAAGACATGTGTGAACCAGGTTGTCACTTATCAAGTTTGAATTTTCTTTGAGGATGAAGACTGGATTAGATATCAACCTTCCTCATGTCAGGTTTTTTACAGTGGGTCAACAAGTGGTAGTAATGAATTACAGGGGAGGGGAGAAATGGTTGAATGGAGTTATACATGAAGTGTTGAGTCCTGTGACTTACTGTGTTGAAGTGAATGGAAATTGCGTGAAAGACATGTAAACCACTGTTGGGTGTAAAAGGGAATCCAATGCCATTGACTCAAATGAACTCTTGTGATGGGAGGTGTTTGGACATTGATGAGCTCAATGCAGACCATGAGTTGTCTGAACTATCTGAGCCACAAACTGTGGAAGAGCACCCGCTAGAACTACCGCCACTGGTTGTGAAAAGGAGCACTCATCCAGGGCGGAACAGACATCCTCCCGATAGACTGAATTTGTGACTGTATATGCAGATGGAATGAAAAAAAAGAGACCAAAGGAACTTGAAATGTAAAAATGGTGTATCATAAGAAATGAAAGAAATGCTGTACCTGGTTATGAGTTAGAGGAGTTAAAAAAGGATATGTAAGAATCCTACAGAAAAGATGAAGTTGAAATCTTACAGTGGAGCAATTGTGGTGTTCCCAACACAGAAATATAGGAAATGCAGTTTCACTTATGTTGTATGTAAAACAAATATTCTGATTAGCATGGATTCTGGTGGAAGGTTCTGACTGGTTGTCACTAAAAGTATAAAAAGGTTATTGGCCACTAGGGCGCTCTCTTGGTGCTCTGCTCTGGCCGGGATAACTCTCATTACTGTGTTAAAAATAAATAGTTCTTCAGTTCTTAATAACTGTCGTTTGCCCTTGCTGTTTCTTACTTAAGCAGTTTTTAGAACTTATTTGTGTGCAATACACCACACACACAGAGTACTTTTGCCTAGGAACCCCAGTGCTTTCAGAATGTAATGCACTCTGATGTAATGCACACAAAGTTTAGAGGGCCTATTCAGGGTCGCACGTTGCAAAATCCACCAGTGGTTTTGGAAATTTCTGGCAGCGCATCACCCATTTTCATGTGTTGTGCCCTTGTCCTCCAAATAAATACTGTCTGTACATGCAATTTAAGCCCATAAGTGTGGACTCATTTAAAAAGGGTGCAGCTGAGAGCAAATTTGGTCTGTTACAATTTTCTGCCAATGCCCTTTTGGTCAACAAAAAACATATCTAAAGTCAGTGGTATATTATCAATTACTGTTTAAGTGGCACATTTTAAAAAAGCATAGACTCACCCTCTATTTCATCCCGTGACTGCTCCACCCCAAAGACTTAGATGGAACACTAACACTGCTGTAAAAGATGCTCTTGTGCATTTGTACTTAGCATAAGATCAAGTCTATTTTCTTGAGCTGTTCTGCCCTCCCAGGTAAACACACCATTGCAGTAGCAATCTGCTGTAGATCATGTGTCCCTGCCTGTTAAAGGTGATGTGACAAACCATTCTGATTGGTTTATTATTACACCCAGAACACATCTCTGAATAATTAAAGAAGTTAGGACAACCTTTTCGTGTTTTCAACAGCACAAAATCTGTTTTATTTCACCACTGTAATAGCAAAATGAGATTGCACTTGCCCATCAATGATGTTTGTACTTGTGGCAATACATTTTTGACAAGACCATTATAATATGGCCCCAAGAGTTTGAGGTTGAAACCAAGTCAAGACCAAGACCACTCTAAAATTAGTATCTTGGTGTTGACTTGGTCTCGACTTGATAAAATCTTGTTCTTGTCTTGGTCATGGTACACTAGTGGCCTTGGTCTGGTCTTGGTGCGGTCTTGACTACAACACTAAAACTTATCCAGCAGAAATATTTCTACATGCTAGGAGCAAGCGATATAGCCCTAAAAAAAGAGCAGTCTCTCAGGGTGTATAAGCCTGAAAAATCTGTACCAATCAAAAATGCATCATTATAGACAGTAAAAGTTAAGGTTAATGTTGCAGTTATGGTCTCAATTATTTTCAACCCTAGAGAAGAGGCTGAATATAGAGGCTTTGAGCAAGGTCTGCATTGGACACCTCAGAGCAATAGTTCTAAGCAAAAAGCCACACAGAAACAATCAAAAATAGAAATGGCTGTGTCACACAGTGGCCCTCTCGAGCCACCATAAGACGCCAACAGTCGCTGGTGAAGTTTGCATGATGTTTTATTAGTGAGTACAGGAACGAACAAAGTAACAGAAAGTAATGAGCCTCGGTGGGCTAAAACACACAACACTAGACATAGGGGATCGTAAGGCTGACAAGAAGCACACTTACAATCTTGACCACGAACAGGGAATGTAGACGATCCGTTGCCATGGAATTGTAGAGGAATATTGACGTCTGAGGTGAGGAACGCCCACTCGACGTCTGAAAAGGGATAATCAACGAGACTGCTGCATTGGGCTGCATTCAGCGCCCACTTAAGTGCCGGGCCACTGATGAGCCGCAAATGCAGCACAGCTGGCAGGCTTTGACAGCAGGAAACCCCTCCGAGCGCTGTCACAATAAGAGCTCGGGGAGCCAGAAGGTAAACACTGCTGTCAAAACCTGGCGGAGATGATGCATGGCCCGAGCGCGGACAAGATCGGGGCTCGGACCATGACAGTACCTCCCCCCCGAGGGTGGGCACTGAATGCCCCATGACACCCAAGCCCCACCCCCCCACCCCCAGGGCGGGCAGATGGGGGAACATTCCTGGAGGGAGAGGATCAGCCAAGGACCAACAGCCATGATGAGCACAGAGACAACCAGAAAGAAAAAGAAAACTCCTACATACATGAAATACACTGAACACAGGGTACGATAACGGAAAATACAATATTCCCAAATGCAAGAACCATGATTAAGGCAGACTAAAAATGAAACAATTACAGGGCACGATAACAGAAAATACAATATTCCTGAATGTAAAAACCATGATTAAGGCAAACTACGAATGAAACAATTACAGGGCACGATAACAAGAAATACAATATTCCCAAAAGCACAAAAACATACAGAACGGGCCGAGACAGAAAAAAAACCCCACACTGTCACAGGCAAAAAACACAGAGCAAGATTATCACCCTGCATGACCTTTAATCCAGACAGTTCAGACAAATGGCGACAGGTGGAGACCAAAACCCACGGGGACAGTTCCGGCGATCTCCCTGCATCCCAAGGCCAGCAGGTGGATACGGGGAACAGTAAATGATTGGGCGGCCTACCCCAGTCCCAGGCCCGGAAAGTCCAATCCTCCGGCGGCCGAACCAGGTCACCCAGCAGGAAACACAGAGTGTCAGGTGGCCGGCCCAAGGCGCCGAACCGGCGAAACAGTTCCTCGGGTGGCCGACCCGCATCCCTCAGCCACCAGAACCATGGGAGGATGGCCCGCGGCGGCCTCCCTGGCGGAGGAAAAACATGAGAGAGCCGGGCCGAGCGTAGAGGACCCCCAATGGCCCCCGGCGATGAAGAGCAGGGGCGGTGACTCGGATGAGGAAATTGATGGAGATGACAAGTCCGCACCATGTCAGGCGGCGAAGGGTCTGCAGCTCCTCCACCGTCCTGGACCCACACTGATGCTGCAGACGTGGCTGCACCCGCGTTGGACCCCCACTGGGTCATGGCTGCACCCGCGTCGGACTCCGATTGGGTCTCGTCAGACCCCGACTGGGTCTTGGATGCACCCGCGTTGGACCCCCACTGGGTCACGGCTGCTCCCACGTCAGACCCCAATTGGGTTGGCGCAGCACCGGCGACGACCTCCGACCCTGAACCTGGAACCTCCAGCACAGCGACTACGACTGGCTCTGCACCGGTGACTCTGCAACAAGGCTCGGAAGACAAGAAAGAACCGGGATCAGAATCACCGGTAGCAACAGAACCCGGAGAGACGGACTCGGATGCAACGGACGGCTGCACCCGGCTCGTCTCCCCGAGAGAGAGGCAAAAATGTTCCAGAATAGAGAGAAGGAAGATAAGGTAGAGCACTTGCCAGAGAGAGCTCGGAGACAGCACAGAGAGAAGAGGGGTCAGGGTCGCCGGCAGCGGCGGAGCCTGGCGAGGCGAGCCTAGGTGCAGCGGGTGGCTGCACCCGGCTCTTCTCACCAAGAGCCAGGCAAGATCACTCAAAAACAGAGAGGAGAAACACAAAAGAGAGCACTTGCCTGAGCCCGAGCTCCACCGCCATCCAGGACGAGCCAGGCGACGATGGTCCTGCTGGCTTGGCCCTCAGGAGGTTCAGCTCAGGTGTCAACTCTGCTGCGGGAGCCCCGCAGCAGGCATGATGGTCGTATCAGTCCCTTCAGCCCCAGGCATAGTGGTCCATGCAGGAGGCACATCTAGCATGGCAGCTGGGGTATGGATCAGCGCAGGGGCTGGATTCGGCATGGCAGGCTTAGGCTCAGCACCTTCCCTCTGCCCATAGGGAATCTGCAGGGCTGGGGTGGTGTCCTCCAGCACCGCGGGCTCCTCCATCATCTGGCAGTTGAGTTCCAGGGCCGATGGATATTCAGAGGTGAGAGGAGGAAATGTAGAAAGGGTAGGTGAAGATTTATTATCTGCGGCAGGCAAAGAGCACTCAGTTGTCTGTATTATCTGAGTCTCTTTACCAGGAGTCAGGCAAGACAATCATCAATAATTTGAATAGAATGAGAGTGAACTTGCCTGTTCTCCTGGTGTACGGTGTTGCCTGCTGTGTCTGGAGCACAAACTGCCCTCTCCATGTACATGGCAGGTCTAGACTCCTCTATGGGTTGAGGAGGAGCCACTTCAGCCGGCATAGAGGCTGGCAGAGCCGGGGGAGTGATGGCCCGACCCACATCAGTGGATAAATGTGCGGAGGAGAAGGAGGTGGCTGTAGCTACGGAGAAGATGAATGCTGGTGAGGCCACTGGGAGGGGAAATGGCTCTGCTGCAGAATTCTCCTCCCACTCTGAAGGAGAGGTTTCTGGCGGTGATGTAGCATTGCTCTTCTGCCGGGGTTTTCAGGACCGGCGGTGACGAGGGTGGAGGAGGAGACATTGGCTCATCTAGGAGGAGAGGCTTCGAGGCCAGGGCACACTTGGTCACTGGCTCCAGCTCTGGCCCAATCAGGATTAGCTCCTCCACTTTGTAGATCAAGTCCGGGAGGAGCCACGGCTTCACCTCCAGAAGAAGGTCTGTCTCCGCTAACAACACCTGTCTTGGCTCCTCCAGCTCCTCGGCTGATGGAGCAGGCCAGGGCTCAGGAGGAGGAGGCGGATCTGCCACAGGAGATGCTGAAGGCTTCTTGCGGCAGGAGTGCTTCCTCTTCGCTGGAGATGGCTCAGGCGTCGAAACCTCCTCCGTCGGCTCACCACACGGCAGAGAGTATAAGGAGAGGAGAATTTCGGTTGGCTCCAGGTGGTCCCAAAGGCTGGGACACTTCTCTATGATTTCCGCAGCCCCGTCCCGAGCCTGTCGAGCTACCTCCGGAGAACAGGTTTCCAGTGTCCATGAAAAAATGTTCTACGGGATTCACAGCGCACGCAGCTCCTTATCGTCCAAATAGGACGTAGTGCTCTGGACTCAGGTGGGTAGAAAAAGCACAAAAGAGGTGAAAAAAGAAACACACAACTCCACAGCTGGGCCCTTTTAACGGCCAGTTCGTACTGTCATATGTGCCTGTCCAAGGCGCAGAAAGAGATAGACAAGCCCATGCGCTGGATGGAGTTAGTGTGTTTAATAAACAAAAGAACAGAACAATCCAAAGGTGCCAATAATACAAAAATGCCAAACAAGGATTAACTTACAGAGATGCCTCAGAGCTAGGTGTGCTCTGAAGAAGCGGAAAGGCTTCAGAGGCTGGGAGGAGGACAGGAAAAGCTTCTATGCAGACATACAGCAAACCAGCGAGGACTGAATGAACAAACTGAGAATAAGTACAAAGTGGAATAATAACCTGAGTGAAAACAGGTGCAGGTCCCAGAGTAGGAGAAGGAACAAAATTCGATTAGAATCTGCTGTGTGGTAAGGACAGGTGAGGGAGGGGCGGATAACAGCCTGGTGGGCGACACCCCCAGCGGAGCATAACCCCGGAAACACAGCCAACAGCTGTCAACCCAGAGAAACACATCATAGAACTCAAAACAAAATAGAAACATAAAAAGAAACATAAAAAGGCAACAATGAAACTCAAAAGCAACAAATACAATAAATATACATAAATGCAAAGGAAAAAATGCCACGAAGCTGAGTCTGGCAGAGATCCAGACTCAGCAGGTGACAATAATAGAACTCAACATAATAACAGTAGGACAAGATGGAGGGGAAAATTACCTAAAACAGCAATAAAATACTAACAGTTTGTTAGTATGGAGGGGCGGCCGGGGGGGGGGGGGGCTGAAAAGGTCACAGGATAGCGGTCATGAGCTGAAACGTTGTTCAACCTGCGGAAATCGCCGCAAGGTCGCCACGAGCCGTCAGCTTTTGGGACCATGTGTAACGGCGAAGCCCAAGAGCTCTTGGAACGTCTAACAATGCCCAGTTTTTCCAGATTAGTGAACTCCTCGCGCGCGATGGCCAGTTTAGCTGGGTCCAAGCGCCGAGCCTTTGCAAAAACGGGAGGGCCTGTGGTTGTTATGAAATGTTCTACCCCATGTTTGGCCACCGTTGCTGAAAATGTGGGGACTGTGAGTGCTGGAAACTGAGCAAGCAGAGTGTGAAACTTACCACCCGCAGCTGAGACGCTGGCATGTGCAGTTGGCGGGGCCACCCGAGCTGTGCAGGGAATAGAATGAAAGGACAGTGCATTAATCAGACGTCTATTAGCAAGGTCAACCAATAAACCATGTGAGCACAAAAAATCAGCCCCTAACATGTTGAAACTGACTGCTGCTACAATAAATGTCCACTCAAATGAACGGCCCTGTAAGGACAGAAGCATGGTCCTCTCACCAAACGTTTTAATCGTGGAGCCGTTCGCTGCTGACACTGACACCCAGGGGGCTTTAGAAGGCGACAGCCGTTCCGCGTAGGTGGGTGTGACGAAGCTCAGCTGAGAGCCCGTGTCCACGAGGAACTGTTTCCCCGAGCGTGCATCCGTCAGGTAAAGCAGCCTGTTCTCGTTGCCGAGGGTCGCAGCTGCTACCGGCCCTCGGTCTTGGCGTTTCCCTGGTGCTTAAAATTGCACGGTGGGACGCACCTGTGCGCTCTCTCTGCAAAATGGCGGTGGTAGAAGCACGAGCCGTTCTCCGTTCCGCGTCGTCTGGCTCCTGTCGCCGCCGTCGTTGGTGCGTCTGGCGCCGCGGCTGCTGGACCCGCACTGTCTCCGGACGCCGTTCCCGGACTGGCCGCCGCGGCCGAGACCGCGTTCCGCTTGTGGGCGTCGACCAACCTCTGCGCCTCCTTGCTCAACCCATGGTAGTCTCGCCTGGCCAATCGGGGTGACTCTGCCAGGGCCACTCTCACTGCTGGTGGTAGGGTTCGAAGGAAAAGGTGGGCGAAAATGAATTCGCCATCCTCAGAGGCTTTGAGCTGCAGCATCTTCACCATCAGGTCCGCAGGTCTATCGTTTTCGGCCTCCGTCAGCGCCAGGAGCCCCTCTGCTCGTTGTTGGACTGAGGGGGTGAAATGGCTGATCAGCGCGTCCTTCAATGCGCTGTACTTGTCGCTGTCTGGTGGATGGTTAACCAGATCCTCCACTCTCTGGACCGTGTCGCTGTCCAGCTTTGCTACCACGTGGTAGAATCTTGTGTCATCGTTGGAGATTCTCCGGAGGTTGAACTGCGCCTCGATTGCGCTAAACCATGAGCGCGGGCTGTGCTGCCAGAAATCGGGCAGCCGGATCGTGGAGGCGGCCATCAGGCTGGCTTCCACCGAGCCCCGCTCGGGAGAATTCTGTCTGCTCATTTTCCGTCGTAGGTCACCAGTGTAGAAGCATGCTCAAATAACGAGGCTGAGTTTCAGTCATAAAACCAGCTTTATTTGACAGAACACAGCTTCTAGCATTCTCAAAGCAGGAAAGAGAAAGAATCATACTTCAACACCCTTTTATACATTTCCAGCATCAGAATTCAAGTCACATGGTGTCTTCAGTCAACATACAGTTACAAAGCATCCCTTTGAAGCTTCACCATTGTCTCTCATTTCCTGATGAACCGGAATACCCTCCGGGGCGTCTTCTGTGGGACAAAGAGACAAATCTCACACTTCCTTGTTACCTCCTGTAGATTCGAGTCCTCAGTCCTTGCAGACGTGACACCCCACAATACACATTCAGTCCTGTCTCTGTGGCAGCGTGAGCCCACAATGTGTGTCGGCCACAATAGTGTCAAATTTGACCAAATGTGGTTTATTTTTCAACAGCAGGGATCCAAGTGCTGCAACACCGATGGAAGAAGTATATGGACTGAAGGGGAGACTATGTTGAAAAATAAACCACATTTGGTCAAAATTGACCACTTTGAACTTTTCAGCTCCCCCCAACCCACCATATATGTATGATATTCCCTTCCATAGCTGTGCTGGAAAAGCAGTTTTCACAGTCTGTTTGCACAATATGCTCCTTTAAAACACACGGAGCATAAGCTCCACAGAGAGGCATAAGGCTGCGTGTCCACCAAACGCGTTTTTTGTCACCAGCTGCACTGAGCTTTTTTTTTTTTTTTTTCCCCAGCGTTTGTACGCTGCGCTCTGGGGGGAAAAAGTCTGCGCCCTGTATCCCAGCAACAGCTTGTCACTCTCAGCTCATCCGTTTTTCCTATTGTCAGACTTTCTACAGATTTTTTAATAGCAGTCTCTAAATAACAATGGACAGGAAACGTTTTCTAGCAGCTCTGGATGTAAAATATGATGACACAGAAAGCAGGAGTCTGATTACAGACTAGTACTGGCGTCCTATGTCCCGCCCAAGCTGTTCTGATTGGCTGCTTAAGGTCTGACATTGACGAGTTCAGCTGCAGTCTCTGAAAAGTTGAACTTTTTTCAACTCTGAGCACCCTGAGTGCTGCGACAAAAAACGACCACTGCCAAGAGCGTTTCAGCGCTGTAAAGGCTGGACTACATAGAGAATGAATGGAAAATAGCCGCCCAGAGCTGAAAAAACACGTTTGGTGGACATGCAGCCTAAATCAGGCTTTACATGTGGTCCGCGGGCTGTTTTCCAGTTGAAATGTGAACTAACACCGTACACATCCATTTCTCCATCCGACGACACTCCACCATGGTTGCATGGAGAGAGCAGCACGGTCTCTATTTCCCCTTCTCACAGTCCACCAGCGGGTGTATGGGGAAAGAGCTGAGGGTGCACTAGACTGGATCCAGGGTGCACTTGATTCCTCCTCCAGTGTACCCTTCTAGGGTTTATATGAGCGGATTAAAATAAAGAAGTGTGAATACAGGTAAATCTAAATATATGTATATTTTCGGTGTCCCAGCACCCAGTGGTATCCTGTATGGCTGTGTTGTGAGACATGTATATGTTGGACACTGCATATGTGATTTAACCAGGATGAAGGAGAGCCAGCCCCCTGCGGTGCGGAGCCACAGAGCCTGGACCCCCTGCGGAGGACAGGGGACAGAAGACTTCCTGACCACTGAGGCTCGAGAGGAGAGAAGGGGGAGTTATGTAAATAAAAGGCTAATGAATGTGAATAAAGAGATTTTGAGATAGATGTGTGATTTCCCCCGCGAGGGAAATGGTTTGATGTCAGAATGTTTAAATGAGAGAACTTTGGTGTGTTCACCCTCTTTGTTCGCTGCTCAGGAATGAGAGCAGACAGTGGAATGATTACTTGAATAAACTGGAATGAAAGGCAATTCGGTTTCGTTATTCAAGTCTCCCCACATTGGTGACTGACGACGTTGAGAATGAACGAAGAAATTTTCAGGGTCCCGGACTCACAGCGCTCAGAGCTGGCGAGCGCAGTGGCCGTTAAGCTGCCTGATTTCTGGCAGGATAACCCACGGTCGTGGTTTCTGCAAGCAGAGTCGCAGTTCGCGCTCGCAGGAGTAACGGTGGATGACACTAAGTTCCACCATGTCATCGCTAAACTGGACAACAGCACAGCTCGGTGCGTGCAAAGCTTGGTGGAGCAGCCACCCGCGACCGACAGGTATGGCAAGCTGAAATCCACCCTCATCAAGTTTTTCACCCCCTCGGCTGAAGTGAGGGCGAGGAGGATCCTGTCTTTGCTAGACCAAGGTGGACACAGGCCGAGCGCCCTGATGGAGGAGATGATACAGCTGAGAGGGTTGGACAACGATGATTTCATTTTTCAGTTCATCTTCCTCTCCAACCTCCCGGCGCATGCGAGAAGCACGCTGGCCGGCAAAAAGTGTCACACCCTGGAGGAGTTCCGGGAGCTGGCCCAGGAGGCAGATGGGATCCTGGATGCCTGCGGCGGGCAAGCAACCACAGCGGCGACCCGAGACAGCGGGGAGCCAGAGGCGGCAGAACCAGACTGGCCGACGACGGCGGCAACACGGCCGCGACGAGGTGGAGCCAATAGCCCGGCGGCAGAGGCGCGGGCACGACACAGCGGAGGAGAAGATCTCTGCTTTTACCATCGGAGGTTCGCAGAGAAGGCACGCAGGTGTGTGCCGCCCTGCATCTTCAGGAGTTCGGGAAACAGCAAGACCGGGGGTCGCTAGCAGCTTCGACCCTCGGAGAACGCAACAAGCTGCTCTACATCACGGATGCGCGCTCCGGACGAGAGTTCCTCATCGACACCGGAGCACAAGTGAGCTTCATCACCCCAACATACGCGGACCGGGTGGCTGGACCCCACGGTAGCGGAGCTACAGCGGCAAATGGCTCGAACATCAACACCTACGGGAGAAGGACCTTGCCTTTGTGCTTACATGGCCGCACATATGAATAGACTTTTGTAATAGCGGCGGTGAGTTTCAACATGTTGGGCACGGATTTTCTGTGTTCACACAATCTGTTAGTGGATCTTGCTAATAGACGGCTGGTAAATGCACTCTCTTTTTACTCTCTCCCCTGTTCAGCTCGAGTGTCCCCGCCACCAGTACAGACCCACGTCGCTACAGCAGGTGGTAAGTTTCACACACTCCTCACCCAATTTCCAGCACTCACTGTGCCCACTTTTTCAGCGACGGTCGCGAAGCACGGGGTGAAACACTTTATCCCCACTTCTGGTCCTCCCGTGTTTGCAAAAGCTCGGCGCTTGGATGCAGTTAAGCTCGCCATTGCGCGCGAGGAGTTCGCCAGCCTGGAGAGGCTGGGCATCGTTCGTAGGTCGAAGAGCCCGTGGGCTTCGCCGCTGCACATGGTACCGAAAGCCGATGGCTCCTGGAGACCGTGCGGGGATTACCGCAGGCTAAACAATGCTACGGCGCACGATCGTTATCCCATCCCGCACATTCAGGATTTTTCGGTGCACCTGGCGGGGGCGCGCATTTTTTCAAAGATTGATCTACTTCGCGGCTATCACCAAGTCCCGGTTCAACCGGAGGACATTCCTAAAACAGCGGTGATAACCCCGTTTGGACTTTTCGAATTTTTACGCATGCCGTTTGGTCTCAAAGGGGCGGCGCAAACATTTCAGCGGATGATGGATGCTGTGTTACGCGATCTCCCTTTTGTGTTTGTGTACCTCGACGACATTTTGGTCGCGAGTACTTCAGAGGACGAACACGAAACGCACCTCACAGCAGTTTTTAGGAGGCTGGGAGAGCACGGCTTAATAGTTAACCCAGCCAAGTGCCAGTTCGGCGTCGAGCGGATCGATTTTTTGGGTCACCGCGTCTCCCCGGAGGGAGCGGTTCCGTTACCAGAGAAAGTACGCGCGGTAGCGGATTTTCCCCGTCCACAAACGGTCAAATCACTACAGGAATTCTTGGGGATGGTGAATTTTTATAACCGATTCCTGCCCCACGCAGCTCAAATCATGCAACCGTTATATGCCGCGCTCAAAAAACAAAAACCGACCCAGGCGGTCGAATGGTCCCCGGAGCGGGAGCGCGCGTTCACAGAGGTTAAAAAAGCCTTGGCTGACGCTGCGCTCCTGGCCCACCCAGACCCTGCAGCACGGATCGCGCTGACGACAGATGCTTCAGATTTAGCCATAGGGGCCGTTATTGAGCAACAGGTAGCCGGAGTTTGGCAGCCTTTGGCTTTTTTTAGCAAATCTTTAAGCGCGGCTGAACGAAAATACAGCGCGTTTGACAGAGAACTGTTGGCGCTGCATTTGGCTATTCGTCATTTCCAGTTCTGGCTGGAAGGACGGTGCTTCACCGCTTATGTGGACCACAAGCCGCTCACATACGCCATGGCCAAAATTTCAGATCCGTGGTCCGGCAGGCAGCAGAGGCAGCTGGCCGCAATCTCGGAATTTACCACTGACATTAGGCACGTCGCGGGCAAATTCAATGTAGTAGCGGATTGTCTCTCACGCGCGTTCACGACCCCAACACGCGCAGAGGCAGAACGGGCCACTGTGACCGCGCCGCAGGAGAGCGGCATGGTGGCGCGCGCAGCCCCGGTGCACGTGGGTATAGATTACGCAGCCATGGCAGCGGACCAGGGGGCGGACGCAGACGTGCGCGCGCTCCAGTCTGGACCAACAGGGTTGAGGCTGGAGAGCAAGTGTTTACAAACCGGTATGCCCCCCCTGATCTGCGACATGTCGACGGGGCGCCCGCGTCCGGTGGTTCCGGCCACGTGGCGCCGCCGTGTTTTTGACTCGGTCCACTCACTGGCGCACCCGGGGGTGCGCGCGTTGGTGAAACTAGTGGCGGAAAAGTTTGTTTGGCCGTGCCTGCGCAAGCACGTGAAGGAATGGGCAAAAACCTGCATTTCCTGTCAACGGGCCAAAATTCACAGGCACACAAGAGCCCCGTTAGAACCGTTCCGCATTCCGGCCAGAAGGTTCGACCATGTGCACGTCGACCTTGTGGGCCCCCTACCGGCATCACAGGGGTTCACGTATCTTTTGACAATGGTGGACCGCACCACACGTTGGCCGGAAGTGGTCCCACTTGCGACGACCACGGCCGCGGAGGTGGCTCGCGTTTTTTTAACGGCTTGGGTGGCGCGCTTCGGGGTTCCGTCGGACATTACGTCCGATAGAGGACCGCAATTCATCTCTGAGCTGTGGTCAGCGATGGCCAACGGCTTAGGAGCCAAAATTCACCGCACTACGGCTTACCACCCTCAGGCCAATGGTTTATGCAAGCGTTTTCATAGGTCTTTGAAGGCAGCACTCAGAGCGTCGCTCACGGATGCAGATTGGGTAAATAAACTTCCATTGGTTTTATTAGGGTTGCGTTCTGCACCTAAAGAGGACTTAGACGCCTCCCCAGCGGAGCTGGTATTCGCACAAACTCTGAGGCTGCCGGGCGAGTTTTTACCAGAGCACCCAGAGCCCCCACCTCTCTCGGCTCTGGGACCGTTAGTCGGCACGGGGGCAGACACGCTCCCGGGTCCGGTTCATCACGCTTTTCCACGACTTTTCGTCCCCAAGGCTTTGAAAAATGCCGATTTCGTTTTTGTCAGGCGCGAAGCCCTTAAAGCAACGCTCAAACCACCTTACGAAGGGCCATTTCGAGTGCTGGAGGCAGGTGATAAGCAATTTGTGCTAGATTTTGGAGACAGAAAAGAGACAGTCAGTATTGACAGACTAAAACCTGCTTTTGTCATGAAGGACGTGTCTGTACCGGTCGCAGTGGTACCTCGACGAGGCAGGCCCCCGCAGGGGGCAATTAATCACTCTCTTCCTCAGTCAACAGAGCCGAAGCAGAAAAGCACCGCAGGCAAGGCGGGGCCAACGCACAGCAGATTCGGCAGACGGATGAAGCCCAAGCGGCGCACAGACTGAATGTTGGTGTTGATTATTCAGTAGTGAGTAAGGTGCTATTAAATTTTAGGAATTAGTCTGTTCTTCATCGTTTGGGGGGGGTTATATGGCTGTGTTGTGAGACATGTATATGTTGGACACTGCATATGTGATTTAACCACGATGAAGGAGAGCCAGCCCCCTGCGGTGCGGAGCCACAGAGCCTGGACCCCCTGCGGAGGACAGGGGACAGAAGACTTCCTGACCACTGAGGCTCGAGAGGAGAGAAGGGGGAGTTATGTAAATAAAAGGCTAATGAATGTGAATAAAGAGATTTTGAGATAGATGTGTGATTTCCCCCGCGAGGGAAATGGTTTGATGTCAGAATGTTTAAATGAGAGAACTTTGGTGTGTTCACCCTCTTTGTTCGGTGCTCAGGAATGAGAGCAGACAGTGGAATGATTACTTGAATAAACTGGAATGAAAGGCAATCCGGTTTCGTTATTCAAGTCTCCCCACATCCTGTACCATTATCTTCCCGTCACTCCACAGCTGCTGTATTGTAGAGAGAGACCTGCGGAACCTAAACTTTGCTGACTGTGTCAGGTGCGCTTGATTCCTCCCTCTGTGTACACCTCCACCAGTAAAGGCTGGTTAAAAAAAGATCATTTTTGACCTCTTTTTTGGTCAAGTGGTCAGTGAAACCATGTCTGGTGCACTTTTCAGGTATTGTGGCATCGCCATGCAAAAGATGAGAGCCCATGGTCAAGTGGTCTCTCAGTTAGCTGAGGAACAAAGTTTCTACCACATACATATATACAAACCCACACTATAAAACCTCTTTTACATATATAGAAAGATATTGTATATCACAGTTTTCCTCAAAAACTGTGCTTTCGGTATTTTAGTTTTTTTTTAAATAGTGCTCCCAGTTGATAAAATTTTTTAATCAGGGTTGATCGCAAGAATACAATAGTTAGCACTTGAATAACTGCACTTTAATTGCACATTTTCTGTCTGTTGTAAATATAAAGCTAAGCTTGGCATTCAAAAATCACCTTTTCTATGGCCAAATAAGCTCATGGTGGCTTTTTGCGGTCTGCAGCACGCCACATTACTCCCTGATTTCCTGAATGGAATTGTTGTTTGTGTGGTGGTGCCTTGCATGGCAGCAGCCCCTCTGATTCTAGATGTGATTAACATTGTAGATAGGAGAAATGTAATTTCATTTTACTGAACATGATTGGCTGTATGGACTGAATGACAGTAAAAGTTGTCTTCTTCTTCTTCTTCTTCACTTGTTGTGCATTAGTTCTGTAGGCACCCATGCACAATAGCCAATTACTTTCAATTTTTTGGATCAATTAAGAAGTGAAGTTAGAAAATTTAAGTTCAAGTGACTCCTGAAAGAAAAACACTGGTATAATTTGAAACCACTTTAAGCAAAAGAGATTTAGAAATAAACTGGACTATGAGATTGTGACACTTGAAGAAACAAACCTTATCTTGAGTTTGGGAAATTATTTTAGCAAGAAAAGAACTCTGGGCTAATGTTTGAGTTAGACCATATCCATATTCTCCTGGACAGGTGAGCTGCAACAGTTTGATATGTCTATTAATGCACACAGCTTACAGTTAAGAAATCTGCTAATTAGAGCTAAACGTTCATGGCTGGTAATGACTATATACAGTATAAATAAATAAAAGTGGCATTTGTAACGAATGTCTGATGTAATCAGACAACCTGCTACTTACACTTATCATGGTGAGGTTCAGACACAGAAACAAATCAAACAGCACATCATTTCTGGTTGTTCAATACTGAAGCTTTAAACTTTAAATGAATCTGCTTGTTAACCTAGACAGATACAGACAACTAATCCCATCATTCATAAAAACTTTAAAGTGCTCACATAATTTTCACCCTTCACTGACATGACACGATGAGGTAGATTTTGGTTTAACACCTTTGCTAGAATTTCAAGTGTAAAACATAAAATCTTCATCTCTATCTTTCTGACACTGCCCTGCTGTGAGTCTTGATGCCATTCAACAAAAAATGGGTGCAAAGGTGCCAAGCCAAACTGACATTTAAAGTTGTTTCATGCAGGCATAATATGTAACCAAGTATTCAGTGATAATCTGTCACTGTCTCCTGTAGCTGCATTTAAGCAAGCGTATTAGATAAGAACCCGGTGACGTGGAACAACTCCCAGAAACAGAGTGAGCCGTCTGCACTGCTAAACTTTTGTCTGTGACCTGCTTTGGTTCAAGAATTGCCCAAAGAGGCATGGCAATGTCTTAGTGAGCAGATATTGGTCTCATATCAGCACAGTTTGATGTTTCTTTTATAAATCTCAAAAGCCGTTAATGTTGCATAAAGTTTGTTGAAATCCATCATTGGAATTTCATCTGTGGCAGGTGAAGACGTATGTGTGCATCTGTGCAATTACAGACGTGGACAAAATTGTTGGTACCCCTCTGTAAATGAAAGAAAAACCCACAATGGTCACAGAAATAACTTGAATCTGACAAAAGTGGTAATAAATCCGGTGATAACTTTCTGATCCGGCACACCTTTCACTCTATATATATCACGGACACACAGATCGCCCCAAAGGTCTCCCGAGTCGGCGGACGGAGCCTCTGTTTACAGCAGGAGACGATACAGCGGGGAAGAGCTAGCTAGCACTCAACCGCCACCCGGTGCTAACGGAGAAACTCGACATAACGGGAGAACTGAAGCGAAAACGACGCGGGTGCCGGGCTGGAGTTTAGGCAGCGTGCAAGAAATATAAGACAGAATAATAAAGAGCGATGGCAAGAACCAAGCAGACCGCCCGCAAATCTACTGGAGGAAAAGCCCCCAGGAAGCAGCTAGCCACCAAGGCTGCTCGGAAAAGCGCTCCGGCCACCAGTGGAGTGAAGAAGCCTCACCGTTATAGGCCTGGTACCGTGGCTCTGAGAGAGATCCGTCGCTACCAGAAATCCACGGAACTGCTCATCCGTAAGCTGCCCTTCCAGCGCCTGGTGAGGGAGATCGCTCAGGACTTCAAGACCGACCTGCGCTTCCAGAGCTCCGCCGTCATGGCTCTGCAGGAGGCCAGCGAGGCCTACCTGGTGGGTCTCTTCGAGGACACCAACCTGTGCACCATCCACGCCAAGAGGGTCACCATCATGCCCAAAGACATCCAGCTGGCCCACCGCATTCGCGGAGAGAGAGCTTAGACTTTCTGCTGCACATCCACCAACCACAATGCTCAGCACTGTGTGTGTATATATATATATATATATATATATATATATATATATATATATATATATATATATATATATATATTAATATGTACATATGTATACTAGCTGCTCTTGTTTTTTCTTGCCTTCTGATTGTTGCTCTGAGTGTTGCTATCCCTGTGCTGTTGCAATCCTGGAATTTCCCCATTGTGGGACTAATAAAGGCTTATCTTATCTTATCTTATCTTAAATAAAAATTCTATGAAAATTAACCAATGAAAATCAGACAATGCTTTTGAATTGTGGTTCAACAGAATTATTTTAAAAAACAAACTCATGGAACAGGCCTGGACAAAAATGATGGTACCCTTAACTTAATATTTTGTTGCACAACCTTTTGAGGCAATCACTGCAATCAAACAATTTCTGTAACTGTCAATGAGGCTTCTGCACCTCTCAGCAGGTATTTTGGCCCACTCCTCATGATCAAACTGCTCCAGTTGTCTCAGGTTTGAAGAGTGCCTTCTCCAGACGGCATGTTTCAGCTCCTTCCACAGATGTTCAATAGGATTTAGATCAGGGCTCATAGAAGCCCACTTTAGAATAGTCCAATGTTTGGCTCTTAGCCATTCTTGGGTATTTTTAGCTGTGTGTTTTGGGTCATTATCCTGTTGCAAGACCCATGACCTGCGACTGAGACCAAGCTGTCTGACACTGGGCAGCACATTTCTCTCTAAGATAAGATAAGGTAAGATAAGCCTTTATTAGTCCCACAATGGGGAAATTCCAGGATTGCAACAGCACAGGGATAGCAACTCTCAGAGCAACAATCAAGAAGACAAGAAAACAAGAGCAGCGAATATACATATGTACATATAAATACATAAATATATAAACACACAGTGCGGAGCATTGTAGCTGGATGGAATAAATATATAAATATATATACACAGTGCGGAGCATTGTAGCTAGATGGAATAAACAGCATAACCATCTGCTTAGTTATCCTCTAGAATACCTTGATAGTCTTGAGATTTCATTGTACCCTGCACAGATTCAAGACACCCTGTGCCAGATGCAGCAAAGCAGCCCCAGAACATAACAGAACCTCCTCCATGTTTCACAGTAGGAACAATGTTCTTTTCTTGGTATGCTTCATTTTTGTGTCTGTGAACATAGAGCTGATGTGCCTTGCCAAAAAGTTCCAGTTTTGTCTCGTCTGTCCATAGGACATTCTCCCAGAAGCTTTGTGGCTTGTCAACATGCAGTTTGGCAAATTCCAGTCTGGCTTTTTTATGATTTGTTTTCAACAGTGGTGTCCTCCTTGGTCGTCTCCCATAAAGTCCACTTTGGCTCAAACAACGACAGATGGTGCGATCTGACACTGATGTACCTTGACCTTGGAGTTCACCATGAATGTGCTTAGAGGTTGTTCTGGGCTCTTTTGTTACCATTCGTATTATCCGTCTCTTCCATTTTTCATCAAGTTTCCTCCTGCGGCCACGTCCAGGGAGGTTGGCTACAGTCCCATGGATCTTAAATTTCTGAATAATATGTGCAACTGTAGTCACAGGAACATCAAGCTGCTTGGAGATGGTCTTATAGCTACCTTTTACATGCTTGTCTATAATTTTCTTTCTAATCTCCTGAGACAACTACTGTATCACCTTTGCTTCCTCTGGCCCATGTTTAGTGTGGTACACACCATGTCAACAAACAGCACAGTGACTACTTGTTACCCTTTAAATAGGCCGACTGACTGATTACAAGTTTGTAGACACCTGTGATGTTAATTAGAGGACACATCTAGGTTGAACATGTCCCTATGGTCACATTATTTTCAGTCTTTTCTAGGGGTACCATCATTTTGTCCAGGCTAGTTTCATGAGTTTGTTTTTTGAAATAATTCTGTTGAACCACAATTCAAAAGCATTGTCTGATTTTCATTGATTAATATTCATAAAAGTTTTATTTATTACCACTTTTGTCAGATTCAAGTTATTTCTTTGACCATTGTGGGTTTTTCTTTCATTGACAGAGGGGTACCAACAATTTTGTCTACGTCTGTATATGTAAAAGCTGACATTAACTTGTTCAAATATTCATCTGTTGAGTACACCTGTTAGAAGCTCCTCAGAGGGATTACATTGTGCTTTAACTGACTCTCATTCTGTCTTAGAGACAGATGTGCAAAAGCAGAAATCTGATCTTTAACTTGGCAATATCCCATGGCGGGTGACATGCAAAAAAACTGCTGGCACATAGCTGCCAAAAAATGAGCCCTGGGACTTTACTATCAGCTCTAAGTTTTTGCCAAAACTCTGTGACATTTGTTATATTAATTAGAATATTTTTTTCTCTATATTTAATGCAAATTTAAGTATTACTTCCAGTGAAGATGGATCACAGGTAGCTGATACCATCTGGTTTAAAAATTTTCTGCCGTACAGGGAGAAAACTGCAGGTAGGTGTTTGGAAATATACTAGATTAAAAATAAACTGTCTTACATGAAGCATAAAGTCAGTGCTTTTGTTGACCAGTATTCTTGTAATTTTCTTTACTTCAAGTAATGTTCAGAACAGAGGAGAGAAATGTTATTGTGAGTTTCTAGAAGGTTCTACGGAAGTCAAAAATTTGCAGGTGAAGGGCAGTCTGTTATAGGACAGAAAAGAAAGAATAGGTGTTTTAAAAAATGACACGACCAGGGTTCCCAAAAGATTGTCAGGCAAGCAGGCGCATTCAGTATTTACCATGTGTAGAGTGGGTGGGAGAGCCTAATGGCATTGCATTAAAGGCCTCTTGTAAAGAAGGACTCGGTAATATACAGTACACGGGATGATTCATGTGTTTATACAGGTCATCATATATTAAGCTATGATGTATATAGGTTTTATAGTCGTGTTAGTTTTTACTTTCCATGGGTAATCCCTTTGTCTGTCATGTGTGTGTTTCTGTTGTTTGGCTGTCAACTGTCATGCTGCTGTTACACTGTAATTTCCCAGTTTGGGATCAATAAAGTACATCTATCTATCTATCTATCTATCTATCTATCTATCTATCTATCTATCTATCTATCTATCTATCTATCTAATTGAACTGCTTCACTTTTAATTACAGACAATTCACTCAGAAAGCATTGGCAGAGCAGAAGCAACACTTGCAAGATTTCAACAAGGCCAATCCTGAAATTCAAGGTAGTTGACTTTCCTTTTCATGATTTTTTCACAGCCAAAGGCAAACACATAACATTTTCCCCCATGGGTCTTCATGGGACAGTAAAAGCACACACAAGTAAAAATGGCACAATAAGAGAATCTAATAGGAGGAAGGCAGAAGCAGTACAGAACCCCCACAGATATGAGATGGCCATTCTATGTCATACAGTGTGTCTGAATGTTTTTCAGTAAAACCTGATAAGCTCTCACTTCCCAGCTGCAGAATTTCTCACTGCTGGAGCTGTAAGAACTGAGTGGGCTGGGAGACAGAAATCCCAGCATATAATTACGACTTTAACTGATTTGCTGGCACCCACTCCATTGAACATTTGAATAAATGTTCTCAGAAGAAAATGAATCATGTATTTAGCCTCCTTAAAGTGAAATGTCACTCCAAGACCGTTTTGGTATGTGCTGTGATCTTAGGAAGTAGGAGGTAGCTGCACTTTTATAGTAGGGAATCAAATTTTTTTGCTTAAATATTTGTGGATCAGTGTGTCTCATTGTTTTATTGTGTATTATCTTCTCAGAACATCATTTTATCAAAATGCATGATATTTCCAAGACAGTCACAAGGGGTCATTTGGTCCTTGGTGTCTGTGAAATGGTGCTTTATGGCAGTAGTGAGTCAGCTCTACAACTCCTAATTTGTCTTATATGAATTCTTAAAGAACTTCTTGGCAGTAAATAAGTGTCATTTTATGTGGTGGATTGGTTAGCTGGTTAGTAGCAACTAAGTAATTTGATTGGACAACAGGCATTCCAAGAGTTTCTGTAAGTCCCTCATAACCTAGCTGATAACCTCACTTGGATGTATCACTCTGCCACAGTAGTATCTCAAAAAGGTTAATTTTGTCTTCTTAATGATAAAAGTGGTCATGTTCTTCTATTAAGACAAAGCAATGAGATGTCTCATACCTCTGACATGTTTCAACTATCATCTGCAGTCTTCTTCAGAAAACGTCATCTGACACCTGTGATGTGTCACATCAGCTGTTTAAAGAAAGGATAATACAGCTGAAACCACCATATTTTACTGTTGGTATGATGTTTCTTTTCCAAAATGCTGTGTTACTTTTTTGCCAGATGTAATGGGACACACACCTTCCAAAAAGTTCAACTTTTGTCTCGTCAGTCCACAGAGTATTTTCCTAAAAGTCTTGGCGATCATCAAGATGTTTTCTGGCAAAACTGAGACGAGCCTTTATGTTTTTTGTTTTTTTTTTTTGCTCAGCAATGGTTTTTGTGATATCCTACCGTGTAGCAATGATCACACTTGAGTTATTTCTTTGGCTAACTCTGCCGTTTATTCTGCAACACACGTAATATGACTGAACATGGATTCTGCGCGGGGTTTTCACACTCTTGTTCTAATGTGTCCCCTTAATAGTAGTGCTGAACAATACAGGTAGTTCCCCCTAGAGGCATGTGCCAGTAATGTTTTAAATTAGACTTGCAGTCTACCACATCCCTCCCCTCTAGATTAAACTACTTTTAATTACACTAGCCAATTATGCTAGACATCCTGGAACTCCCATTTAATCCTAAACAATCACAGTTACTTTTAACTTCTTAAACACATGTGCCATACATATAATTTCTTTCTCTTTTCTTTTCTTTTTTTTTTTTTTTTCACATGTATAACACACATAACAGTCTAACTGGGGAATTGGTTTGACTACCGCATCCCAGTGAGGTTCCAGGACGCATTCTTGTCCTGTGGCTGGGGAACTCACTACTGACTAAGTATAGTCCTTCAAGTAGTCTGGAGCTTTCCTAGCTCGCTGAGATCTTCTCACGGCGGGTGAGCCAACTGCAGGTGAAGACTCAGACTGCTCCACTGTTTCGGCTGCTGCAGTGCTGCCCGTAGAATCTGCAGAGACGGTTACCTCAGGTTTCACCTGAAGTGGTGGTTCGTTGATGCTCTCCTCAGGATGGGTGTCAGACAACACCTCTGGTGCCATCGGCAGGGGAATGGAGCTCCTACCACGAACTTGGTCGATGTGTCGCCTCACCACTTGTCCATGACCTAATGTCACCTTGAATGACACAGGGCCTGTCTTTTCTGTTATTTCTCCCGGTACCCAGGCTGGTCCTGAGCCAAAGTTGCGGGTGTAGACCACGTCTCCTTCTCTCAGTATTCTCTCTCTAGCATGCATGTCATGATAACCTTTTTGTTTCTCTTGTTTGTCATGCACTTTGTTTCTGAAGTCTGGATGTATTAAGTCAAATGTTGACCTCAACTTTCTTCCACACAACAGCTCAGCTGGTGACTTGCCAGTTGTAGATTGGGGTGTTATTCGATAGCTGAACAGAGCTCTCGACATTCGGGTTTCAATAGAGTCTCCTGTCATCTTTTTCATGAGCGACTTGAATGTCTGCACGGCCCTCTCGGCTAAGCCGTTAGAAGAAGGATGGTATGGCGCAGTCGTGATGTGACGTATGCCATTCTTTTCAGAAAACTCTTGGAACTGTTCACTCGTAAAACATGTACCGTTATCTGATACTATGATTTCAGGTAGCCCATGTTGGCTGAAACTCTTTCTAAGACATTCAATGGTAACAGTAGAAGTAGAGCTACTCACAGAATATGCATCGATCCACTTTGAGTATGCGTCAACTATGATCAGGAACATTCTTCCCATCCATGGACCTGCGTAGTCAATGTGAATTCTTCTCCATGGTTTATCTGGAACTTCCCAGGGATGTAGTGGGGCTGCTGGAGGACTGTTCCTGTTCTCCTGGCATGCCGCACATGACTTCACAAGCGCCTCCACCTCTGCATCCATGTTGGGCCACCACATGTAACTCCTCGCCAACGCTTTCATGCAAGTGATGCCAGGGTGTGCTTGGTGTAGTTGTTGCAGTAAGGCATTCCTACCAGGTGGTGGAACAACCACGCGTCCTCCCCACAGGATACAACCTTCCTGGGTGCTGAGCTCATCCTGTCGTCGGGCATAGGGAATGAACTCAGGACTGTTCATCTTCGGCCATCCTCGCAAGATGTATTCTCGCACTCTTGCTAGAACAGGGTCTTTGTCTGTCCACTTCTTTATTTGTTGTGCGTTCACCAGGGGCACGCCGATATCTTCAAACAATAGCACTCTCTCCTCCTCCTCAGGCGTGCTGTCTCTTCCTCCATCCAAGGGTAGCCTACTCATCGCGTCAGCATTCGTATGGTCCCGTCCGGCTTTGTAAACGATGGTGTACTCATACGCTGCTAATGTAACGGCCCATCTCTGAATTCTCTGAGATGTCATCTGGGGTATGGCTCTCATTTCACTGAACAGTGAAATTAGTGGCTTGTGGTCAGTCACTATAGCGAACTGTCTCCCGTACAGGTATTTGTGGAATTTTTTTACACCAAATACTACTGCAAGGCCCTCCTTGTCTAGCTGGGAGTAGTTTTTCTCAGCTGCACTAAGAGTTCTTGAGACGAACCCTATGGGTCTCTCTGAGCCATCCTCCATACGATGAGAGAGTACAGCACCCACACCGTAGGGTGATGCGTCACACGCCAGGATGAGTGGTTTGTTTGAATCATAGTGCACTAACACACTACAGGACTGAAGTAGCGCTTTGGACTCTTCAAACGCCTTCTGCTGCTTGACCCCCCATGACCATTTTTCTTCCTTCTTAAGTAAGGTATGTAGTGGTGCCAGCAGCGTGGAGAGCTTTGGGAGGAACCTATGGTAATAGTTCAACAAGCCCAGGTAGGCTTTTAACTCAGTAACATTTTGTGGCTCAGGCGCCTCCGCAATGGCTTCCACTTTGTCTGTTAGAGGGTGTAGACCACTGGCGTTGATCTTGTGGCCTAGGAACACCACCTCTTTTCCCATGAACTCACACTTGCTTCTTTTCAACCTCAGACCGCTTTTCTCCAACCGTTGAAGCACTTCCTCCAGCGTTTTCAGATGTTCTTGTTCATTTGGTCCTGTACAAAGGATGTCATCCAAATAAATGGTAACATTCGGAATTCCACCTAGGATGCCCTCCATAGTTCTCTGGAATATAGCAGGACTGGAAGCTACTCCAAATGGTAAGCGTGTGTAGGTATATAAGCCTTTGTGTGTATTGATGGTTACATACTTTCTTGATTCTTCTTCCAAGACTACTTGTTGGTAGGCGTGACTCATGTCTAATTTCGTGAAGTGTCGGCCGCCATTCAGCTGTGCGAAGAGGTCCTCCACTTTAGGAATTGGATACTGATCCACCCGTGATGCTCGATTGACAGTGAGTTTGTAATCTCCACATATTCTAATGGAGCCATCCGGCTTTCTCACTGGGACTATGGGCGCCGCCCATTCTGCAACCTGCACTGGCTCAATGATCTTGTCATCCAGCAGCCTCTGTAGCTCGCTTTCAACCAGTGGCTTGACTGCATAGGGTACCGGTCGGGGTTTGCAGAATCGTGGTTGGGCCTCCTTGTCCACATTAATCTTTGCAGTGACACCTTTTAGCTGTCCTAAGCCTTCTTTGAACACCTCAGCGTGTCTTTCGAGGATCTCCTCCAGCTGCAATTTGGGCTGAGATTCCACTTTATTCACCAACTGATCAATCATGGCCAGTTCTTGTAGCCAACTTCGCCCTAGTAGATTTGGTCCTTCGCTCCCAACTACTACTACAGGTAAGTCCTTTTCTTTGTTTTCGTGCTGCACCTTCACTTGTGCCATGCCTAGCACGTCTAGCTTCTCTCCTGTGTATGTTTTTAATTTTAATGAACAGGGATTTAATTCTGCTGTGTCTGTTTTCTTCCACAGTTGTGTATATTGCTGTTTACTTAATATGGTTACTCCACAGCCTGTATCAACTTCAAATGTTACTTTCATTCCATTAACATTCATGGTACGCGTGATGGGCGCTACCTTGGTCAGCTCCTCTGACGTGTTGTAAATTGTGTGAAAATCCATGTCTTCTGTATCACTTTCTCCCTCCCCTCTCAGTTGATTCGCTTGCTGTTCCTTTCCTGGGCCCTTGTTTTCATACTTTTGCCCATTAACTGTCGCTTTCAGCACCTGTGCGCTGTCCACCTTTATTCTACATGCTTTCTTAATGTGCCCTCGCTTGCCACAATTATGACACAGCTCAGTGGCAAATTTGCACTCGGCGGCATTGTGCTGGCCTTTGCAGCGATAACAACTGGGGAATTTGTGCTGAGTTTTGTCAGTCGACACTTTGTGGACACCTACTTGGGTCTTAGGCACACGAACATGCGTTGCTGTGTCCTCTGTTAGCTTCCCTTGCATCTCTCTCACATCTTTAGATGCTGTTTCCATCGCTTGGCATAATTCCAAAGCCTTCACAAAAGTGAGTTTTGTTTCAGATAAAAGTCGCCGTTGCATTCGGTCATCATTCACTCCACACACAAGTCTGTCTCTTAACATTTCTTCCAATGAGTCTTTGTAATCACAGTGCAGTGCTAATTTCCTCAATTCTGCCACATACTCTGCTATGGACTCAGTGTTCCTCCTTATGCGTGAATTAAATTTGAATCGTTGCACTATTTCACTCGGTTTGGGGCTGAAGTGCTTCTGAAGCTCAGCAGTAAGCTGGTCGTACGTTTTATCTTTCGGTAATGCAGGGCTTATTAAATTTCTCAACAAACTGTAAGTAGTTGCACCAACTCCACTCAACAGTACAGCCTTCCTTTTGTCTGGCTCCTCAATGTCATTAGCTTGGAAGAAAAAGTCCAACATTTCACTATATTCTTCCCATGACTGAGTCGAGTTATCAAAAGGGGTTACCGTTCCGATTACAGCCGCCATTGCTCGTCGTGGTGGGGAAACCTCGTTTTTCCTCCTCTGAACTTGCACTCGAACTACTGGAGTCACTTGAGTTCGCCACACTTGCAATGTTCTCTGTTTCTCGCCGCTGATTTTTTTCTTTTAATCCTCGTCGCCAATTGTGTGATATCCTACCGTGTAGCAATGATCACACTTGAGTTATTTCTTTGGCTAACTCTGCCGTTTATTCTGCAACACACGTAATATGACTGAACATGGATTCTGCGCGGGGTTTTCACACTCTTGTTCTAATGTGTCCCCTTAATAGTAGTGCTGAACAATACAGGTAGTTCCCCCTAGAGGCATGTGCCAGTAATGTTTTAAATTAGACTTGCAGTCTACCACAGTTTTCATCTTGGAAGTCTGCCATGCAGGCCATTTTTGCCCAGTCTCTTTCTTATGATGGAGTCATGAACACTGCCCTGAACTGAGGAAAGTGAGGCCTGCAGTTCTTTGGATGTTGTTGTGCGGTCTTTTGTGACCTCTTGGATGAGTTGTCGTTGCGCTCTTGGGGTACTTTTGGTCAGCCAGTCAATCCTGGGTAGGTTGACCACTGTTCCATGGTTTCACCATTTGCGGATATTGGCTCTCACTGTGGTTCCATGGAGTCCCAAAGCTTTAGAAATGGCTTTATAACCTTTTCCAGACTGATAGATCTCAATTACTTTGCTTCTCATTTCTTCCTGAATTTCTTTGGATCGCAGCATGATGTCTAGCTTTTGAGGATCTTTTGGTCTACTTCACTTTGTCAGGCAGGTCCTATTTAAGTGATTTCTTGATTGAGAACTGGTGTGGCAGTAATGAGGCCTGGGTGTGGCTAGAGAAATTGAACTCAGCTTTCCAAAGATGTGATAAACCACAGTTAATTTATGTTTTGACAGAGGAAGGGGGAGGGGCAATCACTTTTTCACACAGAGCCATGTAGGTTGTGATTTTTTTTGCCCTTAATAATAAACACCTTCATTTAAAAACTGCATTTTGTATTTACTTATGTTATCTTTGTGTAATATTTAAATTTGTTTGATGATTTGAAATATTTAAGTGTGACAAACACAAAAAAATGAGAAATCAGGAAGAGGACAAACACTTTTTCACACCACTGTAAATAAAAACAAGATTAGGCATCAATATGTGAACACTTCTTTATAAAGAAATGAATATTTAATGGGGCATCCTAATTTTTTCATGACTGCATATGACAAAACTGTTGGTGACCTTAAAAACTGTGTACGAACTGCTTTGCAATCATTTACAAACCCTGGTGAAACCCCAAAAGTGCAGTGTTGTTGAATGTTCCTCAGCAGCGCTTCTCCGTGAGATATTACCATGATTTTTTCCAACATTCATCAGAAAAGTTGGTGCACCCAAAAATTGATACATTCATCAACATTCACTGCTCTGTGAGATACTACCTGTAATGATGGACTGCCATTACCTGTATGGAATCTCTAGTTAGATGGCATGTTGTACATGCAAGGTTAAAAATAACCCATAACTTTAAAATACTAAAACACATTTCAACTGATAAGAATACACACACAGTTGGAAGTTGTAAATGTTATTTATTTGTTGGCTGTGTTTGTTATTTGTGCTGGGGTGATAGTGGGAGCTGGCCATCTGTCTCTCTTGTTGAGTTAAAGTCTACCTGTGAGTAGTGATGGCGAGATGAGGCTTTCTTGAAGGCTTGAGGCTTTTCATCACACTGGTTCATATAAACGAAGCCTCATGTGAAACTTCATTTACTCTACTAGTCCAGCTAGTGAACAAAAAGTATACAACATCCAGATTTTTTTACAAGGGCATTATTGGTTTAGAGTGTATTTTTTTCCATTGCACTGTCTTTTAACCACTTGCACTCCATTGTTCCGCGGGCGGGCAAGTCTCTGCGTCCTAGGACGCATGAGGGCGCACAAGAGCGCACTCGTGCGCGCTCGGACCCATAACGCATGATATACTGATGATGGTGCAGATGGAGATGGTGCTGGCCTCCAAGCGCCACTGGGAAAAAAATGCTGCAGACACAGAACAGATTAGTTCATCTGATTGACCTCTCATTCGACTAATAAGAGCTTTGAATTGGGTTTCTGAAACCATGAAGAGCCAATGAAAGAAAACCTAGGAAGGAGGACCCGCCTCCCAACGCTTTGAATGCAGTGAGCCAATTGAAGCAGAGAAGTTCGTGAGCTGTTTTTTTTTTTAAGGCTGGGTGAAGACTGGCTGCTGGAGCGGATCAAAAAAGGACACAGGAAGAGCCCCACAGACCCAGCAGCATGGAGACCATCCACAAATGCAACCTGTGTGACAGGGAGTGCCATTCGTGGATCGGCATGTTCGGCCACAGGCGGTGCTTATTTTGTATTGGTTCCAGCAGAGTAGACGTTGTGATTTCTTCCATGGTCATAGACCGACGGAGGCTGACCACGAAGGCTGAGTGACACACACGCCTTTGCCAGTCTTTTTTTAATTACTACTGTTATTTGTTTTGAAAAATCGTTTGCCAAAAACCGCAATCATGGAAGCACAAAACCGCAATAATGGAATTATGTTTTGATCGAGTCGCGAGACCAGAACCAGAGCGGACCAGCGTCGCGTTCGTCTGACAATGAGGAAGAGAAGTTCGCTAAGACTCTGCTGTGAAGAGGTAAGGTGTTATAAGCTAAATTATTATTTATCCCTGAAAATTGTTATCAAAAATGACTTTTGACCGATCGGTAAATTACAGCTGTGCGGTTCACGAAGTCTGAAGTTCGTGCGCCGCGGTACAAGGGGTTGCTCGCAGTGTACAGGCTGTGAACGCCCCCCCACCCCCGCTATTCTTCTGCAGCGAGGGGGGGGGGGGCGCGATGATTGCACTGCTGTCCCACATCACCACATGAGGCTAATCTGTTGTGTAGTGATGGCCGAAGTCCATCCTCTGTAGCGAGCGAGGGGGGGGCAACCCCCCCCCCCACACACAGTAGCGAGGGGGGGGAAGCCGCTGTGACAGCGTTGCTGTGGAAACATGCAACGAGTGTAATCCGTCATGTAGCGAGGGCAGAACTCCGTCCTTGGTAGCGGGGGGGGGACGACCCCCCCCCACACACACACACAGACACAGCCCTGAGTATGACCTTTCCTTTGAGCCTAAAATGAAGCTTCTACATTGAATTATTCAGAAGTTACAGACGTTTTTCCAAACTGTGCCATTTGGCACAATTTGGCACAGTTCCAAAACGCCTGGGAACAGCCTGAGAACAAAGCTGTGTAAAATATTCATTTTTTGTGGTATTGTTACCAAATTTGGATCTCAGCTGGATAACACTTGGTTCTACATTTCTGTTGCATTTTCCAGCCGAATCGGACAGCTGTGTGTTATTTGCAAGCATTTGTATCCAAAAAAACACCGTGTCCAAATTTTTTTTCTTCAAGTTCAGTATGTTTAGATGACTGTAACTCAGTGGCCGGAGCACGTAGAGAGATTATGTTTTTTTTGCCAAAAAATTCAAAGTGTTTTCTTTTAAATGAGACCAACCCCATGAAGATGCTGCAAAGGGTTGAAGAACAGCTTTCAATTTAGTTTGGGCACATTATTTTTTGGCATTTTTAGGAAAATTGCCCGGAGTGCAAGTGGTTAAGAAATATCAGTGATCATAAGGGAAAAAAGAACTATTAAAACTCAGGTGACTAAAGTGAATATACTTGTGTTACATGGTGTACTTGTACCACTTATCCATTTTTATTAAACTTTTCAACAGTCTTTGGACTAACGCAATTTCTTTTTTCTTTTTTTTTAGATTATTTCACCAGCTTTGGAGAATACTCTCTCACAGAGCATAGAGGATGCAGGTGTGCAAAGGAAGGCTACTGCAAGTTTGTACAGTGTAGGATAGACACGTTTCTGTCATTCCCAGTACATTCACCTCTGTCGTTATTGTCGCCAAGGGCACAATAGTGCCTCAGCATAATGATGTGTTATTGTTGTATCCAAGCTCTTTGAAACAGAACAGACAGCTCAAGTAGGTTCATTTTGTCTTCTTTTAATTATTTTTCTTTTTGTTCTTATTAAAGACAAAAATAGAATAGAAAGGAGATGTCTTTACCTTCTTAACATGTTTCGACTGTACACTGCAGCCTGACGAAGGCTGCAGTGTACAGTCGAAACATTTCTATTTTTGTCTTTAATAAGAACAAAAGATAAACTAGAAAAGCACTCGGAGAGCGCAGACCTCCGCCAAGCACCACAGTTCCCCCATACAGTGTTTGTGTGTACATTTTCAGATTCCTTGACCATGAAAACATATGACTAGCAATTGGATTGACAACGATAGGATTAGTGGTTCAGTAGTTATTGACGAAAATCGCATTTTCCTTAATGGCGGTTTTCTTCTGGATGGTGGTCCGGATCACCACCAAAATCTAATCATCTGTAGGATACCGCATTTCTGACAATCTGTGAAATTTTCATGAAAATCCGTCCATAACTTTTTGAGTTATATTGCTAACAAACAGACAGACAGACAGACAGACAGAGAGACAGACAAACCAACGCCAATGCAAACATAACCTCCTTGGCGGAGGTAATAACAGAACAGACACTTCACCTTGCAAATAAAAATAAATTACAAGAATGCCCCAACTAGTACTTGAACCCCAGCCTCCCAGTTTTGGGGTAGAAGGTTTACTTCTAGACCACCACGCCAGATACAAGAAATATCTACTGCTTGTGAAAAATGCATCAATGAGAGAAATGAGATCAAAATGTTCCCAAACGGGAGAAGTGCATGTTTTTGGTGCGGGCTTCATCTGAAAATTGGCTGTGACAAATCTCTTACACAGCCAAAGATTGACAACACAAAAGGTGAGGGACAGAAATTTCCATTGTGTATTGCTTCTCACTTTATTTCATGTTGCGTGCAAAATCATGAACTACTTCCTGACCCAGTTATGTGGTACGATTGGCCGGCGAGGCTAACGATGTCATCACTTATGTCAGCAATACACTCCTCGAAACGCGCTTCACCAAATAGTTCCTTTAGAAGCTCAGAGCACGCTCCAAAGCTCTGGAGTTGGCTGTCCCACCACTACCTGTGAGATAAAAGGAGTTTAACCTTATTCTCTTATGTATTTAAATTGCTAAGTAATAATTGTGGTAAAAAGCTAATGCTAACTGTGACATAAGGGAATTGGGCCTTGGGGCTTGCCGTAGCCTGGCTGGGGTGGGGTTAGAGCAGTGCTTCTCAATTATTTTTTGCAAAGCCCCCCCTAGGAAAGAGAAAATATTTCGCGCCCCCCCAACTCGCCGCAGTGACTATAAATAAGATCATTATCTATAAAAATTGTATAAGTATACCTAAAATTGTATCCTTTTTAACATTAAGAAAAGAAAAAAGCAATATAAATCAACTTTCAACAAATATTAACTTTATTTTGCCACACAGAAACCCTGTTATAGTCTAAAACAGAAAAAAAAACTTAAAGTGCATCAAAGTGCCTGAAATAAAAAATATGTCAATCCTTATTTAAACTAGAAACATTTTTGACCAACTGAACCATTTGATGCTGAGAAAAATAATTCAATCAATAAATAATATTAAATGTAAATTGATCTGGAACATTGACACAGGAGTACCAATATATTTAACATTTTAGTCTGAAGAAAAAGGTAGAAAAAGGCAGTATCAACTCCTCTGCAATTGTGTGGGGTTTTTTGCACTGCGCAATTTGGTGCGCCACTTTAAATGATGCTGAAAGTGCTCGCTGGTTTACTGATGTAGCGTTCACAAAGTGGGATGATTGTTGGCCGTACTCCGCACGTTTTCGCTGAAAAAAAATCAAGCGGCTTATCAACGTGTTGAGGATGTAATGTCTGTAGGTGACGTCTTAATTTATTTGGCTTCATGCTGTCCGCTGCCAACACTTTCAGACACAGTGAACACACCGGTCTTTCCTCGTCTCCCACCGTAGTCAGAGTGAAGCCAAGCGCTAGATAAGCTTCGTCATATTTCCTCGTCTTAGCTTTTGGGAGACTTTCATTTGTCTATTTACCTGTGTCTCTCTCCGCCTTTCTTTTCGTTACTGTTAAATATTTCTCCATGGTGTCTCTCGAGGGGTTTGTTGACAGCAATTTAAAAAGTTTTAAACTCCCGCACAGACTTTGACAATGAGAGCGCCACTGCACCACCTGCTGCCGTGGATGTGCAATTACACTTTACACGGCAAAAGCAAAGCCTGTTCCCCGGGGTCACACGCGCCCCCCCAGGGGGGCGCACCCCACTATTTGAGAAGGACTGGGTTAGAGTGATGTCAAGTGGACTACAGCTGGGGATATACTGTATATATTTGTGAACTTGGCTAAATAAAGTGAGAATGTTCAGACCAGCTCCTTCTCGACTCTCCGTTATTGAGATGTAACATTTTGGCAACGAGGAGAACAATAGCAATGTGCGTGGGACAGATGCCAGTGTTCCTGGAACACCCGGGCTCGCCGGCGATTTCATGGGCTCAATGGAAGCAGAGCTTCGATATATATCTGACAGCGACGGGCCTGGGATCGGTCAGCGAAGAGAGACGGAGGAGTATAATGATTCAGTGTCTCGGCACCAAGGGAAAGCAAATCTTCTTCAGGCTGTGCCAGGGCGGCTCACTGGAGGACGGTCTGAAGGCCATGGACAGCACATTTGGTGAAACCTCCATGGTCACGAACAGTTGGTGTGAGTTCTTTGAGCGATGGCGACGGAAGGGTGAGTTGTTGCGTTTGTTTCTACTGGACCTGCTTAGCTTAACACGGAAGTGTGATTTCGGGGCAGGAACACACGGAGTAGTAAGGGACAAGCTAGCGCAAGGCACCAACTGCACATGGCTAACGACCAAGCTAAGAGTAGCTTAACAGCCACCGTCATGGGAGGAAGTGCTGGACTTAATAAAAAGAGAAGAGTCAGTGGCACAGTTGGAGCTAATGGCTAAGGTTAGTGAGAAGCCGTCTGAGAGCAATTTCCTGCCGAGTGCGGAGGTTTGTGCGCTAACAGTACGGTGTAGAGGGACTAGAAAGAAAAGGAAGAAGAAGCGGACGAGTAAGAGGGTGACAGTATGGGTGAGACGACCCAGGAGCCCAGACCAGGTTCACACGGCATGCATGAGGAAGGGCCCGTTGAAGTGGTACGTGCTCCAGCTTGATGGAGTCGACGTGCCGCTCTTGGTGGATTCGGGGGCCGGGAAGTCCATCCTGAGCCTGCCCACACTGTGGAGACTGTTCCCCGTGAAATGAACTAAAGATGGAGCGGTGAGACTATTCGGCTACGAACATGCAGAAATTGAAATTGCGGGCACAGTGGACTTTGATGTAACCTGTGGGCTGAAGAGGGTCCCCAGCTTTACCTTCCAGGTGGCGCGCCGGGGAACCAACCTGTTGGGAGTTGACCTGCTGGGAGAGCTGGGTTTCTCCATAATGGAACCGGGAGGATCAAGAGTGCTGTCCGTGGGCTTGGACCTGTGAGCTCTGGCCTGTGTTGTTTGAGGGCCTGGGCCACATCGAAGCGTTTTACCATCGCCCTCTTGTCAATGAGGCCGTCACGCTGAAAATACAGCCTTTGAGACGTCTCCCGCTGGCACTGCAGGATGAGGTATCAGCAGAATTGACCAAACTATTGGAGTCAGGGGTCATCGAAAGGGCTGATGCATCACCGTGGATTTCTAATCTGGTAGTGGCCAGAAAGAAAGGCGGGGGCATCAGACCGTGCATCAACCTTAGAGCAGTGAACAAGGTGGTCATCCCGGACAAGTATCCACTGCCGAATATGAAGGAACTCACGGCGGTGTTCAGCGGAGCAAAGATCTTCTCAAAATTGGATCTGCGTCAAGGTTACCTGCAGGTGCCGCTACACCCAGACAGCAGGAATCTGACAGCCTTTGTGACCCACATGGGGGTTTTCCGCTACACCAGGATGCCCTTCGGGCTGAGCTCGGCACCAAGCTGATTCCAGAAGGTCATGGCGACCATGCTGGCCGGCCTAAAGGTGGTAGTCATGTACCTAGATGACACTGTGGTGCACAGGGCATCAAGAGAGGAACACGACGAGAGGCTGGAAAGGGTTTTGGAAATGCTGCAGGAACATGGGGTCACATTAAATGGCGAAAAGTGTGTCTTCGCGGTGGATGCAGTGGACTTTTGTGGGGTTCCGGCTGTCTGGAGATGGACTGAAACCGCTGGTTTCAAATGTGGAGGCGGTGCTTCACCTCGCGGACCCCTCCTCGCCAGCTGAGATTTCTTCGTTCCTGGGAATGGTTAACTTTTATGGACGGTTTATTCCCAGGTACTCGGAGACGATCGAGCCGCTCCAAGCACTGGTGAAGCAGGATGCACCTTGGAACTGGACTCTGGCCTGTTCAGCGGCAGTGAAAAAGCTGAAGCAGCAACTCACCTCCCCACCGGTTTTGGCCCATTTTGACCCAAACTGCTTCACTATTGTGACTTGTGAGGCGTTCGGTTCCGCCCTGGGGGCAGTTATGTCACAGGTGCATAATGGTACGGAGTGTCCTGTGGCTTTTGCATCGAGGTCTCTGTCGGTGGCAGAAAAGAAGTATGCCGTGGGTGAAAGGGAGGCGCTGGCCTGTGTCTGGGCCTGTGAGAGGTGGCATATCTACCTCTACGGGCGACACTTCACGTTGAGAACAGATCACTGAACGCTCACGACTCTGCTCGAGACCTCAAGGTTGGGACACAGGCCACTGAGAATCCACAGATGGTCTGAGAGACTGAGGGCCTACAATTTTGAGACAAGGTATACACCAGGCAGAGGCAATGTCGTGGCGGACCTCCTATCTAGGGCCCCGACGTGCACTCTGGCACCGGACTTAGGGGCAGGAGACCCAGATGAGATGGACCTGGTCCACGCTATGCATGGGGCACTCTGAGAAATCGTGTCTCCTCAGGAGCTCAAGGAGGTTTTGGAGAGTGACCAGGTGATGAGAGGACTACGCTCGGCAATCAGAGAAGGCTGGCCAACGGGAGCGCTGGGTGAACTGGCCCCATTTCATTGATTTAGGGATGAGCTCAGCTGTTGGAACAATGTGTAAGTGGGTAGAGGGCAGTGTGCCGTCATCCCAGCAGCTCTGAGAGGACGAGTACTGGAAAAGCTGCATGAGGGGCACCTAGAGGTGGTCAAGGTCAAACAACGCAGCAGGGATTTGGTTTGGTGGCCGGGAATAGACAAGGACATACTGTCGAGGTGATGGTGAAGAACTGTGTGCCATGCTTGGAGAGTGGACAGACCGAGAGCCCACCACCCCCTCCCCTACGACTGGTCATGCTCCCTACCGGACCCTTGGAACACGTTGAGTTAGACATTTGCGGAGAATTGCACACAGCCCCCCCCCGATAGCAGGTTCCTCGTGGTGGCCTATGATTTGTTCTCTAAGTGGCCAGAGGTGCTTCCAACTGGCTCAGTGACAACGGAGGTGATCACGGGGTTCCTGGCATCGTAGTTTGCCAGATGGGGGACCCCGAGCTCCATCACCCCTGACAATGGCCCACAATTCATTTCTGGGGCTTTCAAGGAGTTCCTGAGAGTCAAAGGAGTCGTACATATTAAGATGGCGGTGTTCCACCCGCAGGCTAATGGGGGGGGGGGTTTGAGAGAATCAACAGGACACTTAAGAATGGACTAAGGGCCCACTTAGCAGATGGGTTAACATTTGCTGATGTCCTGAGCAACACCCTACTCCATTACAGAGTGTCGGTGCACACCACAACAGGGTGCACCCCGGCTGACCTGATGCTGGGATGCAAGTTGCCACTACCGGTGAGACGACTGGGGCTGGCACGGACGGAGTGGGGTGAAGACTCGAGGACACTGAGATGCCGGGTCACTGGGCACCAACGGAAAATGAGGGAACAGTTCGACAGGAAACATTGGGCGAGAGATCACAGCCTTGGGGTGGCGGATCGGGTCTGGATCAAGCACCCCGTCCGCGCCCACAAGCTCCAACCGCTGTGGGTTGGGCTGCAGACGATCGTGAGACGGAGAGGACCAGATACTTTTGAACTAGATGATGGGTTCCTATGCCATGCGAGTAGGCTGAGGAGGTCCCCACCGGAGGTGGCGAGTGACCTTGCCATGGACTGTCTCAGTGACAGTTGGGACTGGAGGGTCCGGCGGACGCCGACCCACAGCTGGAACCGATGGTGCCGGAAGCAGTGTGCCCTCACGAGGGACGCCCAGCTAGGGAGCGTTGGAAACCCAGATATTTGGACGACTTTGTGACCGGAATAGTTGAGGACAGTTCTGCTGTCTAGAGAAGTGACTTATGGACTGCATTGTTGTGTTCTATGTTCATTTGTGTTTATAGTTATCTTACTTGTTCGAGTGTTCCATTTGTGTTTTGACTTTCCCCGGGGGGGGGGGGGTGACATGAGGGAATTGGGCCTTGGGGCTTGCCGTAGCCTGGCCGGGGCGGGGTTAGAGTGATGTCAGGTGGGCTACGGCTGGGGATATACGTATATATATATATATGTGAACTTGGCTAAATAAAGTGAGAATGTTCCGACCAGCTCCTTCTCGACTCTCCGTTATTGAGACGTAACACTAACATTTAAATTAATTGAGTGAAACAAACAAAACTACTTACCTCTGCCAGCATACTTCCTGCAGGTGTCTCGGGCAAAAGATTCCTCAGGGGCTTGGGCACCTAATAAAGGGCTTCAGGAGGGTAAAAACCTGCAGTAGATGGGTAGAGGGGGTTTGGTGTCAGACTTTAATGTAAATATTTATATATTATTCATGGGTGTTTATTTGTTGTGTTTGAGTTTTGTAAATACTGTGTAGATATTGTCTATATGCTTGATGAGTGTTTGAAGTCATTGCTGGGGTATATTTAAAGTGTGTATATTTATCTCTTTATCTGGGAATAATGGTAGGCTCCAATTAGGTTAATGATCTCACTGGATATATAAGCAGTCAGTCTTCATTTATATGTTATTGGGTGCTGGTTGGTCTAGACTGGAGTGGATTGGTTGCAGACAGTGTCTGAAATGAATAGAAAAATTACTTGCTGCAAATTTCTGAAGTCAGGCTCTTCTTTTAAAACGTGCCTTAACTGCTCAAGCCATATGACTCTATCCTATGACTTTAATCATGGAGAGCATCAATAAACAAAGTCTCCAAAGAACCAGGGGAAATAGAAAAAACACAGTAGCACAGAATCAAGTGTCCAGGCAGCCCCATCACTCAAATTCACAAAAAAAAAAAAAATGTTTCATGCTATTGACAGGTTACATTTAAGTAAGTAAAGTTTATTTATATAGCACTTTTCACAGAAAGAATCAAAAAGTGCTTCACTACATTTACGTAGGCTGTAAGTGTATCCAGAAGTGTAATTTCCCTGGAACCACTAAAGGACAACTGAAGCCCTGAAAACATACCTTGTTATATTGATCTTTTTCTCCAGAAGATGCTCAGATCAGTTTCGGCGGATGTTTAGCCATTTACTCATATCCTATTAACAATTTTGTCCCTGATAGAAGAGCGGTGGCCTAGTGGTAGAGCATCTGCCCCACAGTTGGGAGGTTGTGGGTTCAAGTCCCAGCTGGGTCATACCAAAGGCCATATAAAAATGGTACTTCCTGCCTTTTACCTTGGTGCCCAGCAAAAGTAGAATGAAGGAAGGAAAGTTGGTTACCCAGCCATGGGGGAGCACAAGCCAGCGTACTCCCTGTGCTGGCCCCAAGCCCGCGTAAATGAGCAGAGTTGCAGCTGGTGTAAAAATCTTTTCCGGATCATCGTGATGTAAGGCGATGATATGCTGTGGCAACCCCGAAAGGGACCAGCCGAAAGGCAAACAAAAAAAGCATTCTTGACTACTTAAGTTTAAACAACCACAGAACTAGAACTTGGATTTTATATTTTTTTTCCAGGGTTTCTTACTTCACCAGGAATTTGAAATTATTAAAGGGGCTTATTTGAGGCCTTACAAACTCCCGTAGAAATCGTACATTATTCTGTACTAAATGGATCTTCGGCGCAAGATGGCGGCGCGTGCACAACGCGAGGCTCAGCGTCCTACCAGATTCTGGGGACTAGCAGTGTTATTTCTGCTCATTTCGGGTATGTTCGTTCAGAACAGCTCTGCTTTTACATCTTACACCCGAGATGAGCTTTTGAATATTGGTTTACAAAACAACGATAACGACCTTTTTGTCAGCAACCTACGTCTGAATCTACGTCTCATCCCGGAGCTCTGGAGAACTCCCGACGCTCGGCAGGCTTCCCGACCGACCGGAAGTGCTCGCAGGCGGCGTAAGGAACGTAAACAAAGGAGGGGTAAGCGCGGTGGGCTAAGAGCTAAGCTAAAGCTAACACCGCACCGGCTATCGCTACCCAGTATTTTCCTTGCTAATGTACGGTCTCTGGCGAGCAAAATGAGTGAACTACGGCTTCGGATCACCAACAATAAGAAACTTATGAACTGCAATATCATAATTTTTACGGAAACATGGCTTCACAGTGGAATACCCGACAATGCTATCGAGCTAGCCGGCCTACACACGCTCCGGGCAGACAGAGCAGCAGTTGACTCCGGTAAGACAAGAGGGGGGGGATTGTGCATTTATATTAACAAGGCTTGGTGCACGAACTCTGTCACTGTTGAGAGACACTGCTCAGCTAACCTGGAGTTTCTCATGGTTAAATGTAGACCTTTCTATCTGCCACGCGAGTTCACTTGTACCATCATAACAGCCGCTTACATTTCTCCGGATGCTAATGCTAAGCTTGCTATGAAAGAACTGCATGCAGCTATTAGCAAACAACAAACTGCACACCCAGAGGCAGCATTTATTGTGGTGGGTGATTTTAACCACTCTAACCTCAAGACAGTGCTTCCTAAATTCTACCAGCATGTCTCCTGTCACACAAGAGGGGACAAAACATTGGACCATGTTTACACCAATATTGTGGGAGCCTACACAGCAACTCCCCTCCCCCACCTAGGTCAGTCTGATCATTTATCCTTGTTCCTTACCCCCAAGTATGTACCGCTTATCAACCGGGTGAAGCCATCAGTGAGGACCATCAAAGTGTGGCCAGAGGGGGTTGACTCTGTACTCCAGGAGAAGTTTAGGAACACAGACTGGAGTATGTTCACCTCTCAGGCTACCTGTGGCTCCCATATAAACATCAACTCTTACACCCACTCAGTCCTGGACCATATCAACACCACTATTGACAGTGTCACCACGGAAAGACAGATCACCACGTACCCAAATCAGAAGCCGTGGATGAACAGAGAAGTGCGACTTCTGCTAAAAGCACGTAACAATGCCTTTAGATCTGGTGATGCACAGGCCTACAGTTCATCCAGGGCAGATCTGAAGAGGGGCATCAAGAAGGCCAAGCACAGCTACAAGCTGAAGGTGGAGGAACATTTTGGGGACTCTGACCCTCGACGTATGTGGCAGGGCATTCAAGCTATCTCTGATTATAAGCCCAGCAACTCCATACCTATAGCCATGACTGTGCCCTTTCTCAATGAGCTAAATAACTTCTATGCTCGTTTTGACAAGGACAACAATGAAAAGAACATCAATTTCCCACCCTCTGATGACCTCCACCACCTCACACTCACCCACACCGACGTCCGTAATGCACTGAGTCATGTCAACGTATGTAAGGCTGCTGGCCCTGATGGCATTCCTGGGCGTGTGCTGAGGGCATGCGCTGAGCAGCTGGCAGGGGTCTTCACAGACATCTTCAATCTGTCCCTGGCCCAGGCCGTGGTACCAGCGTGCTTCAAGACCACTTCAATAGTACCAGTGCCAAAACATTCAACACCATCGTGCCTAAATGACTATCGCCCTGTGGCACTGACGCCCATAGTCATGAAGTGCTTTGAGCGACTGGTCTTGGCACAGCTCAAAAAAGGCCTGCCCCCTACACTGGACCCTCATCAGTTTGCCTACCGGAGCAACAGGAGTACAGAGGATGCGGTTTCTACAGTGCTGCACTATGTACTCTCACACCTGGATGACAAGAACACCTACGCAAGAATGCTGTTTATTGACTTCAGCTCAGCATTCAACACAGTTATCCCCTCCAAGTTGCTCACCAAACTTGGGGACCTGGGAATCAGTACCTCCACCTGCAACTGGATCATGGATTTTCTGACCAACAGACCCCAGCATGTTAGGTCAGGCCCCAACCGTTCTTCCGTCATCACACTCAACACTGGTGTACCACAGGACTGTGTGCTCAGCCCATTCCTCTACTCCCTCTACACCCATGACTGCAGGCCTATGTATGGATCCAATTCCATCATAAAGTTCGCAGATGACACCACGGTGATTGGACTCATCAGGGACAACGACGAGTCAGATTACAGGGCAGAGGTTGAGCACTTGGCTACTTGGTGCGCTGACAATAACCTGCTCCTTAACACCAGTAAAACCAAGGAGCTCATAGTGGACTACAGGAAGGAGAGGGAAGAGACACATGACCCCATCCATATCAATGGCATAGCTGTTGAACGTGTCCCCAGCTTCAAATTCCTGGGGACCCACATCTCAGAGGACCTGTCCTGGTCAGTGAACACCACCAGCCTGATCAAGAAGGCCCATCAGCGCCTCTTCTTCTTGAGGACATTGAAGAAGAACCATCTGTCAACTGACATCCTGGGCAACTTCTACCGCTGCGTGATAGAGAGCACCCTGACCAACTGTATCACACTCTGGTATGGGAGCTGCTCTGTAGCTGACCGCAAGGCGCTGCAGCGGGTGGTGAAAACCGCCCAACGCATCACAGGGACTCCACTTCCAGCTATAGAGGACGTCTACAGGAAAAGATGTCTGCGCCGGGCACGCAGCATTCTTAGGGACTCCAACCATCCTGCTCATGGACTGTTCCAGCTTCTCCCCTCCAGAAGACGTTTCAGAAGCCTTCGGACTAGAACCAGCAGGTTTAGGAACAGTTTCTTTCCAACAGCTGTCACGTTATTGAACTTAGTTCCCCGCTGACTCTCTTACAATCATCTTTTACCATCCTCACCTGTACATAACTGCATAACTACAAAACTACATCTAACTTATTGCACATTATTTGCACATAACAGTACTTTTAACTTTCTGCACTACTGCATATATTTGCATATATTTGCTTAAATTGCACATACTGTTAATTACCGTATATACTGCACTGCTGTCCTTTGCACTTCTGATTGGATGCTAAACTGTGTTTCGTTACCTTGTATTCATACATGTGTAATGACAATAAAGTTGAATCTAATCTAATCTAATCTAATCTTGAAGCTCGACCACAAGTAAAAAGCATTAACTGCAGAGAATGTGAATGAAGAGCTTTTCAGTTTATACCTAAAATGGTAACACTCTCTCTCTCGCTCTCTTTCTCTCTCTCTCTCTCTCTCTCTCTCTCTCTCTCTGAAGTGACATGGCTTGTGGGAAGGAGTGTGTATATGTGGGAGTTAAATTAATCAGCATCTTGCTTGAGCGAGGCAATCGTTTCTCAGCTAGTCCATTCATTGACCTCCAGATGGTGTCCACATGTTTGTGTGTGTGTGTGTGTGTGTGTATGTACAGGCCAGATGATTGACAAGAGGAGTTGATTGCATCAACTCAACCCTTGAGACCACTTCTCTTTGCTCCCTACTCACCTTGATTTGTCTCCCGCTGCCTTTATCCTAGGTTGCTGGAGCTGGGTGCTTTGGAAAGGATGATGGCAAGAGAGCTGTGAGGGGGTGGATATGGGATGGCAGCAAGCATATCTGTCAGAACTCCAAGAGGATAGTGTGTGCTCTGTCATGTTTTTCTGTTTTGTGTGTGTACCTATCAAAGAGGTGCCTGCATGGAGTGCTGTATAGCAAACTCTGCCACTCCCTGGGTGAGTCTGAGTTTAGCCGGCAGATTGTTATCCTGGCTTTTCTATGACACTCTCCACTGCAGGCTATCGCTTTGCCCTTAAAGGGACTGTTGCACAGAATAAATTAACTAGTCTGTAAAGCATGAATCATCATAATCACTGTTAAGTGGTGCCACAGCATGAAATGGTATGAATATCGGGAAGTAGACTTCATTTTAGGGATACACTGATTGTGAAATTTTGAGCTGATACTAATTTTTAAAATAATAAGTTCAACAATGGCTAATAGCAGATACTGACTGTTTCTTTTGTCTTAATACTAGGGACAAAGAATTATACAACAGTTAGTTCTGACCGAACAATCTGATTGGACAAATGGACTCCAGGAGTTATTATATTCCCTGTTAATCACACTCGGAATATGTATCACTCTGTTTCAGCTGTGTTTTAGTAATCTTAAAAATAAAGTTAATATCAGTGACTTCTTGTATGTGAGAATTGTAATACTGTGTTGGATACCATAATTTCTACTGTGAGGCACTGTTTGAAAAGAGATGGCCCTAAAAACCCAGACCTCTGCAACCAGGGAATCTTATAAACATCCGGTCATAGATATTTCAAACCTGTTTGCAACAAATAGACAAGCTAGAGTTGTATTTGCCACAGGGTGGAAGTATTTTATTGTGTTTTGGGGGGGATTTTATATGGTTTTTAAGTTTGTGTTGCATGTTTTGTGGTTTTTATTTTAGCCTGTGTGCTTTTAGTTGGAAATGTTGTCTACTTCCACCCTGTGCTTCCCCTAATTACTAATCAGCAGCACCTGTGTTGACTGGGGATGTGCACCACCTGTGACGGCACATAAAAGGTGCTTTGGCACTCCAGAGGAAAGCCCTGCCTGAGGAGAGGGCCCCGCCAGATGAGAGCTTTGTCTGGAGGCGAGAGCCCGGCTAGAGGAGGGCCTGCTTGGAGGAGAGCTCTGCCTGGATAGCCAGCCAGATGAGAGCCCTGCTGGACAAGAGGAGGCTGCTGGTGGCAGAGGTAACAGCAGAAGTTGGGCATGACTGAGGAGGAGGAGCAGTAATGGCCAGGACCACCATGATGGTTCGGGGGAGACACTTCCGTGTGGAGCAGTTGGGGTGCTGCAGGCGAGAGACAGCAAGAGGCGGAGTGAGGAGCTTTGCCTTCGCTTCCCAGAAAGCAGCATCCCATGATGATGATGATGATGATGACAATAGAACTCTAGCTATACTGCTGGCAAGAGTCTTCCCCTGTACAGGTTTCCTGAAGGCATCGTGGTGGCAGATGGAGCCTGGCCTGGAAGAGCGGATCCTCCTCCTCAGCTTTTATGGACTTTCATTTGTTTTTAGCCCACTTTTAGTTTCTTTTAGTTAGTATTGTAGTCTAATTTTAGCTTTTTTTTTTTATTTAAGTTTTTGTAAAGGGTATACAGGTCATTACAGCATTGCATTGTTAACATTTTAATCGTACGTTCCCTTATATTTTGCTATTTGACAACATTGGTAGAATAGTTATTACAACACCCCCTTTTTTTTAAAGTGAAAGAAAAAAGTGAAATTAAAGAGAATTAAATTAAAAAACAAACAAACAAAAAAATGATTAAACAAACAAACAGAACAGTAAAAAACAAACAAACAGAAAATTAAGTAATTAAAAGTAAAAGAGCATCTGAGTAGCATTGGAACAAAGAGTGGGACCATCATTGAAATGGTATCTGTCAAAGATTAGATCTAATTTTAGCTTATTTTAATGTAATTTTAATTAGATTTTATAGCTTTTTATTTAAGTGGGCATCTGTACATATTTTATTGTAAATAAAATTCCTTTGTTGAACATCCTCATTTTAAAGTTTCCCCTTTGATTGCTACTTGTGACTCTTCACCTGGTTTTAAATGACCTTGCAAAGGTTATGTTTTGAACAACCCTTGGCCATGTTGCATATTTATTGTCTCAACTAGCCACTCATAATAACTTTGTAGTGATGGACTTTTGTTTCATCTGAAAATACCAAGAAAAATGAGCAAAGTGCACAGAAACTAAGCTAAATTGCTAAAAAGCTAACAACAAACTAGCCACTGCCGTGAGTCAACGTGACCTACAAAACCTACTCAACAGGTGGAGCAGTATGTATTTAGGCATTGATTTCTACACTGGACAATATTTGATTTAGTTTCATGTGTGTGAAATGATAATAGACTTGTTCTTTATTTTATTATGCTCATTGCGGTGCTTAGCAACATTTAACTGGGTACATTCAGAAGGTACTATTTTTGTCAGCATAGCAAAATAACTGGTTAGATAATCAAATTATAAAATTTTGTCCTGTATTGCTGACATTTAATAAACTGCTTGTGAAACTGTTGTATGAATGCAATAATACATGAGAGGGAGTAGGTTATCATGGGTATATCACTACTGTGATGTCTTTGACTCTTTGCTTAACATCGGGCTTACAACCGAATCACTGCAGTGATATATTCATGATACTGTACTTTGATAGATTGGAATCAGTTTGAACAAAAATGAGATAGGACTTTGACTTTCTGAAGCCAGGATTTCCACCTCTGTTTTTAGCAGAAGCTAAGTAAAGCATTCCATCTTAGTCGAAACATTTTTGAAACCAAAAAGGCCACAATATTCAAACTTCAGGGTACATGTGAATAGTTAGGATCATTGTGCATGGGGATGGGGGTGGGGGGATCACATTGGATAAGGAACAATTTTCATGAAATCACATAAGTGGCTAGATCTCCTGACCTTTTACCCTGACCTGAATCTTGAGTTCAACCTGAATGCAGACCAACCTGAGGATCATGGTGTGTGTTTGGTGACCACAGGGGCAATTGCCTAAGAAAAGCAATGATTCCTGTGTAATGTGGATGGCAGATCGATAGCCAGACTTATGACAGATGCAGCACCAATGCATTAGTTCCCTTCAACTAAAAACTATAGCGGTCAGGAAATGTTTACGCTAAAGGGAATGTGAGGCATAGAAAATGTCAAGAAAAGGCACAAAGCTTAACATAGAAGCAAAAGACAAAATATTAGTGGAAATAAAGTAGAACAAGCTTCAGTGCCACAAAGCCACAAATGGCATAAAACATTTTCACAGTCCAGCATTCTCCCATTAGTCTTCCCAAATAGCAAAATTACATCAAGGATTCAAAGCCAAGAGCTAAAACATCTGTATTTTTTCCTTCCCTATAGCATAAGTAAAAGCTGTTTTTTTATGCATATGCTATTGTCAGTAGTAGCAGAAGTAGTACTAATAAGTAAGGTCTGGGACACCCCCCCCCCCCCCCGTCCTGTCAGGCAGCTAGGTGAGCAGAACAGAAATCTGCTATCCTTATTGTGCCAAACAGATTTACTTTACCAAAAGGAGCTTTGCACAGAATCAGAATCAGCTTTATTGGCCAAGTATGCACAACACATACAAGGAATTTGACTTTGGCTAAAAACTTGCTCTCGTTGTTCAGGTGGAGGATTTAAATAAGGAGTCAATGACAACAGAGTATGTACAGTAAATTACAGTCTGTCCACGTTTCTATAAAAGGATGCAAATATATACAGGAATATATGCAGTTATTTACTCAGACTAACCACACTTTGCAGAAATATATGAAAAAATATACAGTCACACAGTATTTCAATGTGAACTCAGATTCAGTGATATAATGTGAATGAAGTAAAAATCAGTGTGAGAGTTATGTGCAATGTAATAATGGATGAAAAGTCATGAGTACAGCAACATGGCTGCACGGTGGCGCAGTGGTTTAGCACTGTGGCAGCACAGTTTTACCCTCGGCCGGGGGATCGCGGGGATCATGAGATCGTGGGTTCGATCCCAGCCCCCGACCAACAGTGAGCTGTGTGGAGTTTGCATATTCTCCCCGTGTTGCGCGGGTTTACTCCGGGATTTCTCCGGTTTCCTCCCGCACACCAAAAACATGTAGGTTTAGGGCGCTCGCGCGCGCAGCAACCAGCAGCCAGTGGCTTGTCACCAGACTGCAAACCGAATCTACCTACGGGTACAAATAAGTAACAAAAAAAAACAAAAAAAAACAAACAGGTAGGACTAGGTGAATGTTAGGAGTTCATCAGAGTGATGGCTTGAGGAAAGAAACTGTTCCTGTGACGGGTGGTTTTGACCTTCAGTGATCTGTAACGACGACCAGAAGATAGAAGTTCAGTTTGTGGCCGGGGTGTGATGGGTCAGCACAGATGTGATGGGTCAGCACAGATGTTTCCCGCCCGGGAACATACATATGCCCAGTACGTATATATGTACTGTATATTGTTGTAAACTCGTCTTGTAATAGCTTTTAATACTTTATTTAAATTATTTTACCCATGAAAGACCCGACAGCGTCTTTTTTGGGTGAGAGACAGGGTACACCCTGGACAGATCGCCAGTCCATCGCAGGGCCAACACAGAGAGACAGACAACCATTCACTCTCACAGTCATACCTAAGGACAATTTTAGAATCCCCAGTTTGATGCCAATTAACCTAACTTGCATGTTTTTGGCATGTGGGAGGAAACCGGAGAAATCCCGGAGTAAACCCACGCAGACACGGGGAGTACATGCTGGGATAGGCTCCAGCCCCCCCGCGACCCGAAAAGGATTAAGCGGAAGAAGATGGATGAATGAATGAATGAAAGACCCAACAGGAGGGGAATGGGGAGAGGAGGTGTGGGGAAGGGGAAAGAAAAGGGAGAGGAACAGACAAAGAAAACAAACAAACCAACAACTAAAACAAACAAAAGACAGACCGCTTCTTCCATCAAAGAGGTCTCAACACGAGTCTGGTATCCGTACCTGTTAAAAGAGAGACATATGTGTGTCTGCATCCGTGCGCGTGTGTATGAGAGCATGCACAAAATAAGTGTGTACATATGAGTGGTTTGTCAGGAAACATATGAAGAGGGCGGCCGGTAACAGCAACACCCCCTCCACCCCGGAAACCCCGAGCGAGCAGGACAACGGACCCAACTGCCACAGAGCACAAATGTGCAAGGCCAACAAGCCCCAGGAGAGCCAGGCATCCGCCCCAAGAGGGACGGCCGAGGGAGGCCGGGCCACCAGGCGGTCGGAGCAGCGGGCCTAAACCCCCGGACCAGCCAACCCCTCACCCCCCACCCCCACCCCCACCCCAGAGGGGCCAACGCCAGCCCTCGGGCCCCAGGCGCCAGAAGGCCAGCGCCTCCATCCCCCGGGCTGGACACCAGCCTGCCCAGGCACCCCCCACAGCAGGTCCGCCACCACCGCCGCACACCCCGGGGACCCCCACGCCCAAAGAAGCACCCCCTTCCTAGTCTAGCGGAGCCCACACAGCCAAGAGGAAGGCCTGGGATTCTTAAAAAATTGTAATTGATGGAAGGATGGATGGATGGATCCCAATCTGGGAAATTACTGATTCTGGTCGCAGAAGAAAACATGCATTATTTAAACAAAATGTGCCCAAAATCATGCACCTCATAGCAATATTAAAAAATACAAACATTGGACTTCCGGTCTGGACGCCATGGTGATAGCAACTTAACGCTGAACCTCCCAGACCCAATCCAAGGAAAACATCTTCAAAATCAGACTTAACGGATTTTTGGAAGAATAAAAATCAAAAGACAAAAACACCATGCCTAACCAAAAACAGAAGAAACTGACATTCCCCAGGTCAGGACGCGCAGCGGCTGCAGAATCTGAACCGGAGGACCTCCGTTCAGGAGACGAGGAGCTGGACCTAGCTAACAAAAAGATTAGCTTGAAATCGCTATTTGATGAATTACGACGATTTCGGACCGAATTTCATGAATTCAGAGAGGAACTAAAAAGGACGAACAGCAGAATGGACCAGGCCGAAAACCGAATCTTGGAAGCTGAAGAAAGAGTAAAAGTGCTTGAAGATTCTATGCTGGATTTACACAGAAAACAGTCAAGGCTGGAGGCTAAGCTAACCGACCAAGAAGGAAGACAGAGACGAGATAACATCAGAATTCACGGTCTGAAAGAAGGAGCTGAAGATAGTTTCAACACAGTGGCGGAATGCGTGGAATCCTTATTGAGAGAGAAGTTGGATATTCCACAAACCACCGATTTGAAGATAGAAAAGGCCCATCGTACATTAGCCGCAAAGCCAGCGGCAGAAGCGCCCCCGCGTTCAGTGGTGGTAAGATTCTCCGATTTCAAAATAAAACAAGAGGTTGTAAGACGGGCTTGGCAGAAAAAAGGATTTATGCATCAAGAGAGAGAAGTCTTCGTGCAGCACGATTACGCCCCTGAGGTTCTTAAAAAGCGACGGGAATATAACGATGCCAAAAAGGTTCTACGGGAACAGAATCTACGCTTTCAGACGCCATTTCCAGCGAAGTTAAGGGTCTTTTACGGTGAAGAGTCATGTCTCTATAATTCAGCGAAAGAAGCAACAATTGACATGGCAAGAAGAGGGCTCCCGGTAACGGTGTTTAAACCCGCAGCGAATCTGAGCGAGAAGATCAGAGCTCAAACGTGGTGCACTCAGAGACCTTCAAAATCCACGGGCCAGCAGCGGGAAACCCAGCCCCAGAGCTACAAAGATAAGCTTTCCAGTTCCAGGAAGGAATAGCAACCTTTTTTTTTTTTTTTTTTTTTTTTTCTTTTCAGTCATTCTGCACTTCCATCCCCCCTCCTACAAGGTAACAAACATTAAAAGCGATGCAGAATCAGCATGTGGTAAAACCTTTCATGGAGCAGTTATAGCATTAGAAACAAATGTCTTCTTAATTTAAAGGGAAAAAAAAATCATGTTAAAATAGAAATGTAACAATGACCCACATGTTCTCTCCACACTAACAAATACTGTATTAGAGTGAATGTTTGCTGTGATGGGGGTGGGAGGGTGCACACAATCTCATAGGGTATAGGCATAACAAAAAAAAAAAAAAAAAAAATCATTACAAATTCGGATTGGGATCTGAAATTCACGTTAAAAACATGGGACAACTTACAGGGGTAAGAGAGGGCCCTCAACACGTAACAGAGTTTGAGGAATTTCCCTCAGAGCCTACACTCCATCAGGGCTCTTACAGGGTCTTTAAAGAGACCCCAACTCAGGAAGTTTTTTTGACAGTTTTTTGTTTTAAAGTTTCGTACACTATGTTCTTAATGTTTTTTATGTTCTTAATGTTCTTTCAGTTTCTGAGTAGCAAAAAGGAGGGCCACCACACTGTTATGCTAAATAAGAAAATACAATGGAGAAACAGGGTGTAACCAAAATAGCCTCATATAATGTAAAAGGGATCCTGAATCCAGTTAAAAGATCCAAGATTCTACGCAAAATGAAAAAAGACAAAGCAGAAATAATATTTTTACAAGAAACCCACCTAACAGACGTGGAACACACTAAACTCAATAGACAAGGGTTTAAAATGATCTCTTCATCTTCATATAAATCAGGGAGGAGGAGGGGAGTAGCGACATTGATATCAACCAAAATTACATTTGAAAAAAAATCAGAACACAAAGATAAAGAGGGGAGGTACAGTTTGGTAATTGGGCGGCTAGAGGGAGAAGATATCACCCTGCTGAATGTATATGCACCACCAGGGGCTAAATGGAAATTTTATAAAAATGTATTCGACCTAATGATAACTAAAGCCCAAGGTTTAGTGATATGTGGTGGAGACTTCAGTCTAAGACTGAATCCATACTGGGATGCAACAGGTAATTCTTCACATCAAAATAACACTCAAAATAGGAAAACTCAGATGCTACTAAAAGAAATGGGAATCTGTGACGTATGGAGGGAATTCAACCCCAATGTAAAAGATTATACTTTTTATTCAACGCCACATTCATCTTACTCAAGGACTGATTACTTTTTTATGTTTAATAGAGACATTGGAAGAGTAAAAACATGTAAAATAGGACTGATGGATCTCTCTGACCACAGTCCGATCTATATGGACTTAAACATCCAAAAATACACAAATAATACATTTTCCTGGAGGTTGAATTCAAATGTCCTGAAAGGACCACTGAAAGATGAATTGGAATCAGATATTCTCAGATATTTGGAAGAAAACGATAATGGAGAAGTATCCCCTTTAATACTGTGGGATGCGTGCAAAGCTCTAATAAGGGGAAAAATTATTGCAAAACTGGCAACCCAAAAGAAACTGAGACAAGAAAAACTAATCACACGAGAGTCAGAACTCAAGAACCTAGAAAAAGAACACAAAGACAACACTCATTCTAATGGCTCGCTCAAGATTAAAGAAATTAAAAATCAAATAAATGAGATCTACACAATAGAAATCCAGAAGAAACTTACATTTCTGAAACAAAAACACTATGAAGCAGGCAGTAAATCGGCAAAATTACTAGCCTATAAATTGAGGAAACAACAAACAGAAAGAGCAATCTACAAAATCAGAGACCTAGTATCAAAGGAAATAAAATTCAGAATTCAGGATATTCTTAAAAGCTTCGAGAATTACTACAAGAACTTATACTCCCACAAAAAACAATAAAAACGCATCTGAGACATTCCTAAACACATTAAACCTTCCCCAACTTACGGAATCACAAAATAAAACACGACTGTCAGAAATACAACCTAAAGAATTGGAAAAAGCAATTATGAAACTTAAAGCTAACAAATCCCCAGGAGCAGATGGCTATACAGCAGAATGGTACAAAACCTTTAAACAGCAACTATCTCCTCTCCTCCTGGAAACATTTAACTATGTCCTCCACACAGGGGAAATCCCCCCCTCCTGGAGAGAAGGGGTCATTGCACTTATACCTAAACCTGAAAAGGATAAACTAGAATGCTCCAACTACAGACCAATCAGTGTATTAAATCAGGACTATAAGCTTTTTACCATTATCCTTGCCAAAAGGTTAGAAAACATACTGACAGACTTAATTCACTTAGACCAAACAGGTTTTATAAGACAAAGACAGACACAAGACAACATTCGACGCACTTTACACATAATTCATCATATAAAAAAATATAACTTAAATGCAGTCATATTGGGATTAGATGCTGAAAAAGCATTCGATTCGGTTGACTGGTCTTTCCTATATAGAATCTTATCCAGTTTCAATTTTCATAACAGCTTCATTAGAACTATACAGGCATTATATAAAAAACCAACAGCTAAAATAAGGATTAACGGTAATTTATCATCATCTTTTGAGCTGGAAAGAAGATGTCGTCAAGGCTGCCCCCTGTCTCCACTGCTCTTTGCAATCTTCATAGAACCTCTGAGCCAATGGATAAGACAAAATCAAGAAATTCAAGGTATTACACTTGGTCAGAAGGAACATAAAATAGCACTCTTTGCTGATGACATTTTAATATACCTAGGGCAGCCAGACACTTCTTTACCAGAACTAATCTCAGTTTTTTTCAGACTATGGAGATTTATCGGTGTACAAATTAAACATGCATAAAACCCAAGTTTTAACATTCAACTATGACCCAAATCATTATTCACTAAGTGAACTCAAAACTAACTGGGAGTTGGAATCTATGAAATATCTGGGGGTCAATATCCCGAAACAACTCGACAAAATTATAACACTAAACTATGATCCACTGGTGACAAAAATAAAATCTGACCTAGCAAGATGAACTATGATACCATTCTTAGGTACTGCACAAAGAATTGAAGCAGTCAAAATGAATATACTTCCACGTCTTCTATACCTTTTCCAAACAATACCGGTAGAACCTCCCAAAAAAACATGGCAGGAGCTGGACAGAAGGATCTCAAGATTCATATGGCAGGGCAAGAGACCTAGAATCAGATATAGAACCCTACAGCTAAACAAAGACAAAGGTGGGCTCGCGCTGCCAAATATCAGGGACTATTTTATAGCTGCACAAATTAAAACTTTAGTAGAGATATGTAACCCAGTCTACACTGCACAATGGAAGGAGATGGAATGCCAAATAACAAGTGACATCCCCCTACAGGCGATAATAGGGAACAATGCCTTACCTAAACTCTTGAATAACACTAACCCGTGGATAGAGACCCCGCTAAAAATTTGGTTTAAGATAGTCAGAGAGAATCAAGCTAAAGAGCCCTATCGACTTCTGCAATGGATTGCCTATGATCAAGACTTTACCCCCAATAAAACAGACACTAGATTTAAAGAGTGGAAAGAGAAAGGGCTGATAAAATATTACGATTTTTTTAAGGGGCAAACTTTAAGAAGTTTTGAAGATTTGAAAAAACAAGGTCTAATAAATCAAGATCTTTACAGGTTCTTTCAGCTTAGACACCACATAAACAATATACTTAAAAAGGAGGATTTGGAAAGGGCCCAGTCAGGTGTTCTGAAGGTCTTCTTAATGGAATACAGTGGGGTAAAAAAGTATTTAGTCAGCCACCAATTGTGCAAGTTCTCCCACTTAAAAGATGAGAGAAGTCTCCAATTTTCATCATAGGTATACCTCAACTATGAGAGACAAAATAAGAAAAAAAAATCCAGAAAATCACATTGAAGGATTTTTAATGAATTAATTGGTAAATTCCTCGGTAAAATAAGTATTTGGTCAATAACAAAAGTTCATCTCAGTACTTTGTTATATACCCTTTGTTCGCAATGACAGAGGTCAAACGTTATCTGTAAGTCTTCACAAGGTTTTCACACACTGTTGCTGGTATTTTGGCCCATTCCTCCATGCAGATCTCCTCTAGAGCAGTGATGTTTTGGGGCTGTCGCTGGGCAACACAGACTTTCAACTCCCTCCAAAGATTTTCTATGGGGTTGAGATCTGGAGACTGGCTAGGCCACTCCAGGACCTTGAAATGCTTCTTACGAAGCCACTCCTTCGTTGCCTGGGTGGTGTGTTTGGGATCATTGTCATGCTGAAAGACCCAGCCATGTTTCATCTTCAATGCCCTTGCTGATGGAAGGAGGTTTTCACTCAAAATCTCACGATACATGGCCCCATTCATTCTTTCCTTTACACGGATCAGTCGTCCTGGTCCCTTTGCAGAAAAAGCAGCCCCAAAGTATGATGTTTCCACCCCCATGCTTCACAGTAGGTATGGTGTTCTTTCTCCTCCAAACACGACAAGTTGAGTTTTGACCAAAAAGTTCTATTTTGGTTTCATCTGACCATATGACATTCTCCCAATCCTCTTCTGGATCATCCAAATGCTCTCTAGCAAACTTCAGACGGGCCTGGACATGTACTGGCTTAAGCAGGGGGACACGTCTGGCACTGCAGGATTTGAGTCCCTGGCGGCGTAGTGTGTTTCTGATGGTAGCCTTTGTTACTTTGGTCCCAGCTCTCTGCAGGTCATTCACTAGGTCCCCCCATGTGGTTCTGGGATTTTTGCTCACCATTCTCGTGATCATTTTGACCCCACGGGGTGAGATCTTGCGTGGAGCCCCAGATCGAGGGAACTTATCAGTGGTCTTGTATGTCTTCCATTTTCTAATAATTGCTCCCACAGTTGATTTCTTCACACCAAGCTGCTTACCTATTGCAGATTCAGTCTTCCCAGCCTGGTGCAGGTCTACAATTTTGTTTCTGGTGTCCTTTGACAGCTCTTTGGTCTTGGCCATAGTGGAGTTTGGAGTCTGACTGTTTGAGGTTGTGGACAGGTGTCTTTTATACTGATAACGAGTTCAAACAGGTGCCATTAATACAGGTAACGAGTGGAGGACAGAGGAGCCTCTTAAAGAAGAAGTTACAGGTCTGTGAGAGCCAGAAATCTTGCTTGTTTGTAGGTGACCAAATACTTATTTTACTGAGGAATTAACCAATTAATTCATTAAAAATCCTTCAATGTGATTTTCTGGATTTTTTTTTCTCATTTTGTCTCTCATAGTTGAGGTATACCTATGATGAAAATTGGAGACCTCTCTCATCTTTTAAGTGGGAGAACTTGCACAATTGGTGGCTGGCTAAATACTTTTTTGCCCCACTGTATAAAGGGATCCCAGGGATCAGATACATTTCTAAAATATACCAAGGTCTTCAAGACTTAAAAGGAGACAACACATCATATATAAAAGAGAGATGGGAAAAAGAGGGGAATTTCACTTTACAATTGGAAATATGGGAAAAGCTACATAAACAGCAATGGAAAAGTACCTCATCCCTGCAGTGGAGAGAATTTGGATGGAAAAACTTGGTAAGATTTTTCAGAACACCTGCACAAAACAAATTTACCCATAAGGGGTTGAACTGTTGGCGCTTGTGTGGTGAAAAGTCTGCAAATCATTTTCATGTGTTTTGGTCATGCCCAGTTATCCACCAATATTGGACCAATGTACAGACAATATTGGGGAAAATATTCAAAATAACAGTTCCCTTTTCTTTTGTAACTTTGTATTTGGGTTTACTACCGGACTCACTGGAAAGACGAGGAGATAAATACTTATTCAATGTTTTAATATTGGCAAGTAAAAAAGCCCTAACTAAAAAATGGATGCTGAAGGACTGTCCTACACCTGAAGATTGGATTAACGTGATTCAAGACATTTACTCGATGGAAAAGTTGACATTTGCACTGAGACAGGACATGGATGGGTTCATGAACTTTTGGCAACCCTGGATCGCATATGTGTCTTCCATTAGATCTAATCTTTGACAAATACCATTTCAATAATGGTCCCACTCTTTGTTCCAATGCTACTCAGATGCTCTTTTACTTTTAATTACTTAATTTTCTGTTTGTTTGTTTTTTGCTGTTCTGTTTGTTTGTTTATAAGTTTTTTTTCTTATTTAATTCTCTTTAATTTCACTTTGTCTTTCACTTTAAAAAAAAGGGGTGTTGTAATAACTATCCTACCAATGTTGTCAAATAGCAAAAAATAAGGGAACATGTGATGAAAATGTAAACAATGCAATGCTGTAATGACCTGTATACCCTTTACAAAAACTTAAATAAAAAAAAAAAATACAAACATTGTGGCATGTACACATTTTCTTCTAACTACTTAAAATGAGAGCATTTTCATATTAGTGCTCTGAATGGACAGGGAATCATAAAGGATTTAAGATGTCCTTTATTGGATAAGTGCACACCCTATGACACTGTTACCTTAAATTCAAGCAAATGCTTTACGTAGTCATGTCAGTGTACTCACATACACTAAAAGATCATGAAAAACAAGAGTCCTACAACGCATCTTAAAAAAAAATCCAAATTCAGTATTTAATATTTCTTTTTGATTCAATATTAAGAATGAAGAGAAATTTCACAAAAATCAGAAAAAAACATTTCAAGGTCATTATCCGAACCCTAAGTCAGTCACACTTACTGTAGGTAACTTTATTTCACTTCATTCTGTCTGGTATATTATCAACGTTATCCACGCTGCGAGTCAAGGCTTTGGTAGACTTAGACTTAGACTTAACTTTATTAATCCCTTTGGGATAACTCCCTCTGGGAAATTTGAAATTTCCAGCAGCACATAAAAGGAGCATACAGATCAGAAAAGCAAAAAAGAAAAAAAAAAAAAAACACTTAACATAATATACACAATATAAATACAGGGCTGAATATGGCTTGTACAAATATGGTTAAGTTAAAGTTATTACACTATGAATGCCCTACTGTCCTCTGTACTCTATGTCCACCCCTCCCCCCAAGTGAGGAGTTATAGAGTGTGATGGCATGGTGGACAAAAGAGTTCTTAAGCCTGTTGGTCCGACACTTGGGAAGGAGCAGTCTTTCACTAAACAGGCTCCTCTGGTCACTGATGACAGTGTGCAGAGGGTGGCTGACATTGTCCATTATATCCAACAGTTTATCCAGAGTCCTCATCTCTGCCACCATCACCAGGGTATCCAGCTTCGCGCCGACCACAGAGCCGGCCCACCTGATCAGTTTATCCAGTCTGGACGCATCCTTCTTGGATATACTGCCCCCCGCCCCCAGCACACCACGGAGTAAAAGAGGACGCTGGCAACCACAGACTGGTAAAACATCCGCAGAAGTTTGCTGCAGATGTTGAAGGACCGCAGTCTCCATAGGAAGTACATTCTACTTTGTGTCTTCCCATACAAATGGCTAATGTATGTTGTCCAATCCAATTTATTGTCCAACCACAACCCAAGATGTTTGTATGAATCCACAACCTCCACCTCAGCTCCCTCTAACAGGACTGGTTGAGGTCTTGGCCTGGACCTACCAAAATCAATAACCAGCTCCTTCGTCTTAGAGGTGTTGAGCTGTAGGTGGTTGGTGTGGCACCATGCAGCAAAGTCCCCTACCAGTCTCCGGTACTCCTCCTCTCTATCATCCCTGATACACCCAACAATGGCTGTGTCATTGGCATACTTCTGGATATGACACAGCTCCGACTCGTAGCAAAAGTCCGAGGTGTACAGGGTGAAGAGAAGAGGGGACAATACTGTGCCCCGGGGGGCTCCAGTGCTGCAGACAACTGTGTCAGACGTAATGTCCTTCAGCCCGACATAGTGTGGTCTGCCAGTGAGGTAGTCAGAGATCCTGTCCACCAGGTGGGAGTCCACTCCCATCTTGCTCAGTTTATCCCGAAGCAAAGGGGGCTGAATGGTATTGAAGACACTGGAGAAATCCAAAAAGAGGATCCTCACTGTGCCAGTTCCCTTATCCAGATGGGAGTGGGCTCAATGAAGCAGGTAGAGGATGGCATCCTCCACACCAACACCTGGTTGGTACGCAAACTGCAGGCAATCCTGGGCATGTTGCACCTGGGGTCTGAGGAGACTGAGGAAGGTAGGGCGGTTTCATCCATTTGTTTGGCCATCCATCTGTCCATTTGTCCACAAACTAACATGAGAACAACTGAAGCTAATGCCTCCAAGTTTGGTACACTTGCTGACCTTGGAGCCCTCACCAGTGGCTATGTTTTTGGGGTCAACAGTCAAGGTCACAGGATCACCACATGTGTGTCTAGGGCTGGATTGGGACCATTTTTCAGCCCAGGAGTTTCATGGCCAAGACCAGTCCACTTTTTGTTTTCTTTTTCTTTTTTTTTCCAAGTGGAGGAAATTGGAGCAAAAGATAAGATAAGATAAGATAAGATAAGCCTTTATTAGTCCCACAACGGGGAAATTCCAGGATTGCAACAGCACAGGGATAGCAACACTCAGAGCAACAATCAGAAGGCAAGAAAAAAAAACAAGCAAGCAAGAGCAGCTAATAAACATATGTACGTATTACTATAAAATATATATATATACACACACACACAGACACACAGTGCAGAGCATTGTAGCTGGATGGAATAAATATATGAATATATGAACACACAGTGCAGAGCATTGTAGCTAGATGGAATAAATATGTAAATATATAAACACCCACAGTACGGAGCATTGCAGCTAGGTGGAATAAATATGCAAGTATATAAACACACACAGTGCGGAGCAATGTAGCTCGATGGAATAATATGTAGATATATAAATATATAAACACCCACAGTACGGAGCATTGTAGCTAGATGGAATAAATATGCAAATATATAAACACACACAGTGCAGAGCATTGTTGCTAGATGGAATGAAACAGCATAACCGTCTACTTAGTTATCCTACATGGTATGATTATGTGCCCATACATATTCTCACCCTCCATAGCGACCGGTATGTTCCTAGTTGTATGCCGGAGAGGACCATTGTGTAAGTCTATTGCATCTTTTGCATTAAAAAAACTATTAGTTTGTTACTTCTAGCCAATAGTTTTTATTGCACATGTTTTGAAAAGAATGTAGAACTTAAATAACAGTTCACCTCAGTAAACCATCTGCCAAATAAATAAGATTCTGAAAGATGATAAACTGGAAAATCAGTTCAGTAGCATACAACTTTTACAGAAACAAAACAGCTATTCATGAGACAACTTCAGCCTTGCATTTATTTATTTTAGTTTTTAAGGGGTAGGTACTTGTATTTCCTATGGTTTATGAATGTGAAGTACACAAAACTGATTTAACGATATTCATTTACTGAATTTTGAGCTACCTGACAGGCCTCTGTTTTCATGTTAATCCACAATGTCAACACTATATTTCTGAACATCTGGGTTTCCTATATGCCAGTACTTCTATCAGTTGTGACCTGTAAACTTCATTAATACACAGTGAACAAGGAACAACATCGTACCATAACTTTTAAGTATCATTATCTTTGAGTACACAGACATGCACATATTTGAAAAGGACAAAAAAATCTATGAGTATATGAAGAAATTGTGCAAAACACACTCAAATCTTTGTTCTATAATACCATTACTGACATTGAACTAACATGACTGTATATACTACTATTATATATTATTGTAGTAATATATTTTAGATTGACATTACTCAGAGCAGCATGTATGCATGTTACAGCATGATAGATTTGTGGTTATATCCTGATTATCCTTCTGATGGTCTGACTGAACAGCCTCCTTGTGAGTAATTACCTCCGCCAGGCCGCAGGCCGCAGGAGGTTATGTTTTTGCCGGGGTTTGTCTGTCTCTCTGTTTGTCTGTCTGTCTGTCTATCTGTTGGTTAGCAAGATAACTCAAAAAGTTTTGGACGGATTTCGATGAAACTTTCAGGCATTGTTGGAAATGGTACAAGGAAGAACTGATTAAATTTTGGGGATGATCTGGATCACCGTCTGGATACAGGAATTTATTAAAGGATTCTTTAACATTGTCAGATAGGGCCATTTTCAACATGTGTGCAGGCGCAATGGAGGGCGCTAGTCGTCGTGTCTGACGAACACGAACTCCGCGTTCTTCAAAGTTTTAGGCACAAAAGCACACGGAAAACAGTGGTGGGCCAGGCCCGGCAGCGTGCCTGTGTTTGCGCTACGCTGCAAAAGCTGACACGGGCAGCTGTCCGGCACGGGATTATTTGGCAGAAATTCCCCGGGCAGCCATAGGGGCTGCGCAAAAACAAGCTCTCTGCCGGGGAAGCTTCCAAATCCTCTTTTGGCGCGGAGCGCAACCCCAATATAAAACCCACGGCAACCTGTCTACCTAATTTGCATCCGTCAGTGAAGCCCTGAGTGCTGCTTTCAGTGATCTATGAAAACACTCGCATAACCCATTGGCCTGTGGGTTGTACGCGTTTGTGCGATGAATTGCAACGCCCGCAGCCTGGGAGTTTGGAGATGGAGGAGATGGACACAACAGCAACACTTCAGTTTATTATCTCCGCCAAGGAGGTAATGCTTTTACTACTGAACGACTAATCCTATCATTGTGAATCCAATTGCTAGTCATATGTTTTCATGGTCAAGGAATCTGAAAATGTACACACAAACACTGTATGGGGGGGGAACTGTGGCGCTTGGCGGAGGTCTGCGCTCTCCGAGTGCTTTTCTACTTAGGAGATGGGGTACCTGAGCAGTAGGCAAGCTGAAGTTAGCAAAAGACCCAAATCTCCCCCTTGTTAAGCTGCCATCCCTCCATCCCCATCCCGCTGAAGAGTGCAAGATAGCATATTAATAAACTACATTACTGCATGTACTCCATTAGCTTTTTCACAAAGTTGTACTTTCATGACTCTTAAGGATTTTGTATGATTTTCCTCAGACTAACACTTCTAAGGGGAAAATGCCCCATGTTGGTGAGAGGAATGTTGCAATGTGCAAGAAAACTTTTGAAAATTTGAGAGAAAAAAATTTCAGTTTTAATAGGAAAAAAGTTATTTATGTATACAGATGTAAATTTCTGTGGAAAAATGTGACAAATTTATCACAAAAGTGGAAAATTAATAGAAAAAATGCATTAACTAATTAGAAGTCACAAATTTACCAGAAAAAAGTTATAAATGTCCAAGAATGTTGACAAGAAAAGCTTCATTAATTAAAGAGAAAATGGGAAATTTATGAGACAAAAACAAAACATTTATACAAATCTGCAGCTTTTGTTCTTTAAATTTAGCACTTCATTCTTCTGAATTTCTTGTCATAAACCCTCCATGCGCCCTATCTTTGTGCACAGAGGAGAGAAGGAGAAATGAGGATTTAACTGCAGGAATTACCACACACACATTTATTGACGACAGTGAAGGAAACCATACAAAATGGCAGAGCAGCTCAGGCAAATACAGAGTTAGATGGCGGAGTACAGCCATCTAACGCGTACAATGATCCAGCGGCATTTGTCCAGCAAAGAGCTGCTTATGAACAAACGCCGCTGGCGTGGCAAATTCAGAACACCTGGGCGAGGCACTGAAAGGATGATTAACGGGGCTGGGAACAGCTGGTGGAATCAGAGGGAGAGTGAGGGGGCGTGGCTGGACCGACAGGCTGTCAGCAGCATGAGAGAAAGTAGGTCATATCCGCAGACTAACAGCAGCCGGTCAGGCAGTGGCAAGGATATAGAAGTTATTGTACTAATACACCAAAAATGCACATAACCAGTAAACCAAAACCCCCAAAGAGATCGAGATCGAGCCGGGGAAAGCCAAGCTGGCTCGGCTCATGACAGAGCCCCCCCTTTAAGGGGTGGATTCCCAGACACCCAAGGTAACATCAAACACCCCCCTCCCCCAACAGGAGCAACAACAACAAACAGCACAAACTCGGGTGGGAGGTAGGGGGAACAGAATGGAGGGAACACAATACCCCACCCAGGGTCCACAATTAACCCCCCCAAGTCCAAAGCCATAGCAGCTCGGGAGGCCGCCCTGAGTCCCAGATCCAGCTGGCAGTTCGGCGAACCCAGTCAGGTGGCCTGCTGGAGAACACGGGCCATCTGGCCCAGACACTTGGTCGCTCAAGCGGTCAGCCAGCGTTGTTGATCCACCAGGGCCGATGGGCTGAGGCAGGAGGTGGTCTGCCTACCGGGAAGCTTACTGGTGGGTGACCGGATCAAAGGGAAGGGACCCCCATGGCGTAGGACTGGGTGAGTTCAGATGCAGCTGATGGCAGCACCTGACTCTACCCCCCCAAGAGCCAGACAAGATCTCTCTAAAACTGACATGAGAAAAACAAGAGAGAAAACTCACCTGAGCTCAAGCTCCACCGCTGTCCAGGACTCTGTCGATCCTGGCGAAGAACACCCAGATCCAGCCTCCAAGAGGTCCAGCTCTGGCTCCCAATCTGCTGCAGAAGCCTCCACAGCGGGCGAGGTGGTTATAGCAGTCTTAGTGTCCTCCTGCAGCAGCTCCAACGCTGGGGATTCCTCCAGCGTGGCTGCAGGGGAACCTCTCCATGCTGGCTCCGGGAAGGATTCCTCCAAAGCCACTAGCTCCTCCACCATCGGATGGCCCTGACCTTGGGCCCACAGGTCCTCGGGGAGAATTGGAGGAGACATTGGAGAGGGGGAAAAATGAGTTAATTAGGGCAGCTGGAGGAGAGGACCCAGTGGAATGCTTATGTTGGACCCCTCCCTCGGGAGACAGGCAAGATTCAATGTCATTAGATGGTGTATAATGAAGAAATACTTGCCTGTCATCCCGGTCCTTATTGTTCCAAGCTGCAGGCAGAAGACAGTCCTTTCTCTCCGTGTCAGTGGTGACATGGGCCCCTTCGAAAGCTTGTGGAGATGCCGTCTTCATGACGACGGAGGAGGGCGTTACCAGGGTGAGCTCAGCGGACCTCACAGCCGCTGGAGGGCAGAGGGCTGCTGAAGGCAATGAGGAGTTCTCCCGGTGTCCCCTAGCTGGCCGGACGGTGTTGACAGTCCTGGTCCCTTGACGCTCCTCCTCGACCTGGCGGTTGACAAAGGCGAGCAGGTACGTGCACTCCTCGTCAGATGGTGACTCCGCGGGCTGAGCAGGCGTAGGAGTTGGGACCCTCACAGCCGGGGAAGTGTGTCCTTGGACCTCCATCACACAGCGCTCCTCCTCAACCCGGCGGTTGACAAAGGCGAGCAGGTTCGCCCACTCCTCGTCTGCCGGTGTGGCTACAGAGGGACCTCTACATGCTGGCTCCGGGAAGGGATCGTCTGAAACCACCGGCTCCTCCATCATCTGGCGGCTCGGTTCTGGGACCGGCAGACACTAAAGAAATAAAGGAGGAGAAGAAAAAGAGTTATTAGCTACAGCCGGTAGGGGAAGCCCAGCGGACTGCTGTGACTGAGCCCCTCTCCCGGGAGACAGACAAGGTTTATTATTGTCATGAGGAGAACGGAGAAAAAACACTTGCCTGTCATCCTGGTCCTTGATGTTAGCTGCTGTAGCTGGCAGGCTGTCATCCCTCTCTGTGTCCACGGTGAAATGGCCCTCTTCTACAGGCGGAGGAGGAGCCGGCTCCATGGCAATGGAGGTGGGCGTATCCAGGATGACCTCAGCAGACCTCACAGCTGCCGGGAAGATGGCAGCTGACAAAGGAGAGGGCCGTTCCCAGTGCTCCGACGTGGGATCACGCTGTCGTGGTGGAGCTGGCGATGTACGGGCTGAGCTGGAGAGGAAACGGATGACTGACGAGGGGAACGACTCCGCTTCAGCTCGGCGGGAAGTGTCCTCGCAGATAGCCCAGGAAATAAGCGCTCAAGCGCGCAGACCGTGGAGAGCAGCTCGGCGTATTGTGGGCACCTCCAGAGACCGGGATGCGCTTCCAGGACACCCATAGCCCCGAGCAAACACTCCCATTTCTTCTTGGGGCCATGGGACGCAAGAGTCTCCTCCACAAAGTCCTGGATAAATCCTGCTGCCCACTCTTCCTCCAGCGTGGGGATGCCAGCTGCCGTTCCTCCCTTGTGGCGACGAGGTCGACAGGCCCGGGGCATCATGCGCTCCACAACAGGTGGGTGAAAAAACAGTTTGTTAGGGAAAAAAGGTAACGTGTGGGTTAACCTGCTAAATCCTTTTGACTGGCTGGATCATTCTGTCATAAACCCTCCGTGCGCCCTGTCTTTGCACATGGAGGAGAGAAGGAGAAATGAGGATTTAACAGGAATTACCACACACACATTTATTGACGACAGTGAAGGGAACCATATAAAATGGCAGAGCAGCTCGGGCAAACACAGAGTAGGCTGTGCAGGGAGAGAGGGAAGCAGTTGTGCCACACTCGGAAACGCTACCAGCGTGGTGGCACAACTGAACAGAGAAACGCTAAAATTACTCACAGCCTAGGCAAACCGGGTCCTCCAGTAGATCGGCGAGCATACACCTTCAGTGACGTGACGGTTAGAAGGCGGAGTACAGCCATCTAACGCGTACAATGATCCAGCGGCGTTTATCTAGCAAAGAGCTGCTTATGAACAAATGCCGCTGCCATGGCAAATTCAGAACACCTGAGCGAGGCACGGAAAGGATGATTAATGGGGCCGGGAACAGCTGGTGGAATCAGAGGGAGAGCGAGGGGGCGTGGCTGGACCGACAGACTGTCAGCAGCGTGAGAGAAAGTAGGTCATAACCGCAGACTAACAGCTGCCGGTCAGGCAGTGGCAAGGATATAGAAGTTATTGTACTAATGCACCAAAAATGCACATAACCAGTAAACCAAAACCTCCAAAGAGATTGAGACCGAGAAAACCAAGCTGGCTCGGCTCATGACATTTCTGATTTTTTTTTTTTTTTGGGGGGGGGGGCATGTGCTATTTCCCCCCTGCATTCATAATTTTTTTCTCAAAAAATGTGTTACTTTTTCTCATGAATTTGCAGTTTTACTTGTACATCAGTCTTTGTCATATTTTTGCACCTTTATTCTTGCAAATTTATGCTTAATTTACATTTATAGGCTTCACTGTATGCTAAATTTGTGAGTCCACCACCACCACCATGAACAAGCAAGATTATTTTTCTTCATTCACCAACATTTGCTATGGAAAGAGTCATTTCATCCACCAAACTGTGTCCACAAAAATATGCATGGAGCAGTATTTGAGCTTTAAAATCAAGATAATAGGTTTTTAAAAAGTGTTTATTATAAATATACAGCTTCTTCCAAAAATGTGATTTTTTTCCCCTGAAAAAAAATCGATTTTTTTCCTTTAACTGTAGAATTTTTTAATGAAATTTTAAATTCTTTTTTAACCTTAAAAATTGCAGCTTTTGAAAATAAACTGTCATGTTAACATAGACACAGCAATAACATAGCCTTCTTTTTCTTAGAAATTTAGAACTTCATTTAAAAATGTTTGTCATGAGGAATTAATTAGTTTTTCATTTACATTGGAAAAAAAGACGCTGATCCAGTGTCAGAGAACTGTTTGATGGAAGATGGAGAGTTGGTTTACTAAGCTAAGGTCCTGAAAATCTCATGGCCTCTGCTGTAGCACGAACACACTCCTCCGCAGCATCCTCTCCCCTCACCTGTGCCATCTGAGTCATTTTTCTTTCTGGGAAAAACAGTCTCTTATATCTATTTCTGCTTTTACTTGTTAACAACCAAAACATAAACACAGTTTCTGGAGTCCCTCGTCTTGCTGAATGCAGTCTGTCTTTCAGTCAGACCAGCCATTACTGGCACCAAAAACTGAAGGATACTCTACAGTGTAGGTCAGTTGGGGAGATGTAGGGCTATTCCAAAAAACATCCAGTGTTTTTTGAGATGCACCTGCTACAGATTATCATGTTACAATGATTTTCATGTCAATTAATTTTCCTTCCGACTAGAACACAGACCCATGAGTGAAGCGGCCCACTGGGAATCCTCCCAACTCTCCCTATGGGCAACTCCAGGTGTATGTGTCTGTTTTTCTGGACTCTAACACAAGAACAGCTGCAGATATCAGCACAAAACTTAGTTCAGGATGAGTACAGGAAGAGTTCAAGACATGCACGCATGTTGTGGTAAAAATGTTAAAGATCGAGGTTACAGGGTCAAAGTAGGTCTGCATCTCTATCTATCTATAAATGTAGCATATCTGTGTGTGTGTGTGTGTGTGTGTGTGTGTGTGTGTGTGTGTGTCTGTTCCACACATATCTCTTGAACTGTTCGTCAGACTGGCCTAAGATTTTTAACGTGCTTTGCTGAAGTTCCAAAGGTGAGCATCCCCAAGTATGGAGTTGTTCAGTCAAAATATGTAATTTTTATCAATAAAAGTTTACCCACCGCTCTGTCACCATTCTATCTCTTCATGCCCTGGCTTCAGGAAGTGTGGGCAGGGTTTTGGATTGACTTCATGCTGATTGGACAATACGCAGCATCACGACCATGCTGATTGGATAATACACAGCATGACGACCATGCTGACTGGATAATACGCGGCACCATGACCAATCAGTCACCGCGGCTTTCATTGAACAAAACAAGGAAGTGAAAAACAACAAAATTGACTAGAAAAAAATAATACAAAGATTTAATGCTAAAAAAAAAAATAAAAAATTATACCATAAAGTTGCCGTGATTGCATAGGTCTAAAGGATAATTTGGCATATGTGAAGAACATGAAGCGAGCGAGCAGACTGGGCGGGGAGTCAGCAGGGACCCGGGTCTGACAAAGAACACCAGTGTATCTAACACAGAACATGTCGGGAGAAGCAACGGCCTGAGACGACCTGGCTGAAAGGCAGACTAACTGAGTGAGATTAAAAAAGTTATTTTCAATAAAGTGAAAGCTCAAACACACCTCCAACAGGTCCCATTATACGAACAAGTACGTGTGTGTGTGTGTGCGCTGCAGGCAGCAGCTGAGCAGAGGTCTGTCCGGGTTTTTCCGGTGAACCAATGCTGCAAATATGCCATTATAGCATAGCTTCAAGTTAGAAACCCGTTCGATAAGTTAAACATGGGTTCAAAGAGCATTACTCATATTTTCAGAGGCGCTCGGAGAACTATGCCGTATACCATCATGCTTCAGGGTGCTTCGGCATTCTTCAGCAACTTAGCCATTAGTGATTCAACATACGCCAGCGTATTCTCCAAATTTTTCATACGTTTTTCAAACGCTGCCTAAATCGTCTAGGTGTGACATGGCCTAAATGCAGGATACAAAAATGCCCAAATAACGAAACAAATCATTTTTAGTTAAATATTTACTGACAAATGGGTGACACTGATGCAACGTTTACAGTCAAACGGGTCCTTCTCCTCTCTGTGTATGTGTGTGTGTGTGTGTGTGTGTGTGTGTGTGTGTGTGTGTGCGTGCGTGTGTGTCTGTCTTAATTTGGTTGATTAGAGTTTTAAAAAAACTTTTAATAGCAAAATATTGCTAAAGTATAAACTGATGCACTACAATGGGCCTCAAACATCTGTAAACGTGTCCAGTTTTAGTACTGCATGAGTTTATTAACGATAGACAGAAGAAATTCAATATTACACTGAACTCCATCACTGAACAGTGATAAACTAAAATAATTTTAATGATGACTGAACAACTCCCATTCCCCAGAGTGCAAGAGACACTATTATCTTGAATATAAGTGATAAAAGATGACACAAATAAGAGATGTGACAAACAAATAAACAAGGGATCTGAAACAGTCGCTAATATTGGATGTCCCATTCTTTTTCAATATTTAGATATTCTGTAATTAATATTCACACAATCAAATCAATCTTAGTGTCATTTACTCCCTTTTATATTTGTCAAAGTCTAACATGCAATTGCCAACATATAGGCTACACCTCTTTGTAGGCTATTCCACTTTCAAACACAGCCTACATTTGGGCCTGGAAAGCCTGATTGGGATACCTGTTTCAGACAGGAATACTTGCTTTCTACGGGCAATGCACTAGTTATGTAAAATTCTGGCTTCACTCTGAGCTCTTGTGCCGACATTTGGGGCTTGGAGGGCAGCTATTTGGAGATTCCCATCCATAGCCCATGAGTATAATTGGAAAAAACTCCCATGATATGTATTAAATTAAAAAAAACAACAACATTCTACTATTTAAATCTTGGCTGTGACATTTCAGCATAAGACAGGGAGGGGGGCTTGGGCCTTTACTGAAAACTTGCAGCCGTTTAATGGTCATAGAACACCCATTAAGCAGTAGTACCATTCTGTATGCTATAACAATAAAAGGTCATGATAACAAATAATGAAAAGCTAAATTTAAAAGCCATGAATACTTTCTAGCAGCAGTAATGCAACGGAATAAGACTGCAAACTTAACTCCAACAGAAAATGTTCTGCATGATAATTTTTAGCAGTAGGTATTAAGACCTACAATATATTTATTTAACCTTTATACAAATGACCAATTAGAGGCAACCTCTCTTCTTCAAGGACACCCTGTTCACACTCACACAGTTACACATTCACACCAGGAAGCTGCCCAGTACAACCACAGACTGACCTGTGGCCACTGAGCAGCTCCACTGGAGCAGCTGGGGTTAAGGGCCTTGCTCAAGGGCACCACAGTGGGGTTAAGGAGGGTGGGGCAAACTCTGCTACGTCCCAGCCAGATCTGATCCTGCTGGCCTAGGGATTGGACCCCCAACCCTCCGGTCACCAGCCCACATCCCTAACCATTAGGCCACTACTGCCCTCAAAATAAATGTTTTGACATTAAAGTGATCTCTAGTGGTTGTCTAATTAATCACATGAAGTGGTATAGGGCTGCACGGTGGCGCAGTGGTTTAGCACTGTGACAGCACAGTTTTACCCTCGGCCGGGGGATCGCGGGGATCATGAGATCGTGGGTTCGATCCCAGCCCCCGACCAACAGTGAGCTGTGTGGAGTTTGCATGTTCTCCCCGTGTCTGCGTGGGTTTACTCCGGGATTTCTCCGGTTTCCTTCCGCATACCAAAAACATGTAGGTTTAGGGCGCTCGCGCACGCAGCGACCGGCAGCCGGTGGCTTGTCACCAGACTGCAAACCAAATCTACCTACGGGTACAAATAAGTAACAAAAAAAAAAAAAAAAAAAAAGGACGCAGGGTTACAGTTGTTGTGGTTTAGGGATACCTGGTTTACAGGGAGTGGTGCGGCACCTTACGCGTGACATCACCTGTCTCATATATATTGGGCGACCCGCCATTTCATGGGCAGATTGATACAGAGACGCGGCGCTGTATGATAATGGTATTCAGTGATAGGCAGTTAGCCCTGAACACATGCCTGTATTCTCTTCACTTTATTTGTAATAAAGTTCATCAAACGGCAGCATCCTTGTTGGTCGTCATTGCCAGGTTTGTGGACATAATAGTTGTAACATGACTAAAGTAGTCCATCACGTTTATCTAACCCTAAACACTAGCCAAGTATTTATAAATGCAAACATCGCCAGGAAGGAACCAGGATTTCTAGTCCCATCCATAGACTTCAGTCTAAATGCATTGCACATAAACTGTGCTATAAGATAACTGTTGTTGTGGAATGGCACTGTATAAATAAAATTGAATTGAATTTAAAGATGAACAGCATGAGAGTGCTCCAAAAGTGAAGCTTGCAGCACCAATGACTGGTTCCACTATGATGACATGCCCCTCCTCTGCTCCATTATTGTGTCTAGCATTGTGTCAAACTGAAAACTGAAAATACCCCTAGAATAAACTTTTCCACAAGGTGGCTTCTGTCCCATTAAGTAGTTCTTATCATCTCGGTTTGTTTTAATGATCTTTTTTCATCTCTGTTTCAGTTATTTGATCCTGTAAAAATAAGAGTGGGGTCCAAATTGACTGCGGTCACAATTGGTTGTGTTTGAAGGAGCTGCCTATGGGCTGCTGCGTAGACTGTATGGGAACAGCTTAACGGTCACTACTGCGAGGGCTGTGGCTTTGAAAATGCACCATAAATCCAGAAAATATAGCTCCATTTTTCTATGGTGGAAGTAAGTAGCTGCAGGTGGTCCATATTTATACAGTCACTCCACTATCCCCTATCTTCACCCACCTCTATATAAAGATTTGAGAATTTTTAAATCTGGAAAATGTGAAAGATGATGAAATGCACTGATGTCACTGTTCATAAGGTTGTATTCAGAGGATGGGAACACATATTTTATTACCTATTATTTGAGGACTTTTTAAATTGTGTATGTTTTCTTGGGGTAAGAATGAATGGACAGAGAGAAGACAAAAATAAAGTTTTAATTCTAGAGACATCATTAGCCATGCTTTAAATTATATATTTATATTTAAAGATCTAAAATGTTTGGAAGCTAAAAAGACCTTACAGTTAAAAAACGCTATGCCAGTTTAAGCTTTGGGTCAAATTTGATGATAATAATGGATGATAACATTTTTCCATCTTTGCCAGAAAAATAAAATAAAGGTTTTGTAAAGACAATGTGGAAGAAATTGCATACGAGCACTTATTTTTTTCAACTTCATAAATTATAGGAAATTTATTTGGTAGCATACTGCGTATGGGAGTCCCTGCATCTTTTAAAAGCAGTGATATGATGGCAGTCATCGGGTTCCAAGCAGGAGTGGACTTCAGTGTCATGTATTGCGTAGAAACAGCATTTAAAACCTAAGGTCTGCTACACATTAGCTTTTTAAAGCAGCACTATATAAATTTCTTGTTCCTTGGAGGAACACTGAAAAAACTACACCACACACTGCTTTGAGCTACAGACTGACTTCACACACTAACAAAATATTGCACTGACAAGACAAAAATTTGGTGGCTAGCTGAAGAATACGACTGTGATGGTGAGTGTGGAATTTCATCAAATTTGAATCACTATATCAAAAGTTAAACCCCAAAATACATGCCTAAGAAAAATCATGCAACTTCATTGGCCTAGAAAATCAAAATGGATTGCTGTTTTTGGATAATTTTAACAACTTTTCATTGTCAACATCTGTAGATGATCTCTCCTTAGTTTCAAGCAATTTGGATGAATGGCCTATAGGAGTTCATTTTGAGTTCACTTGCATATTTTTTAAGACATGGTGAAGAAAACTTCATTTTTGGAGTTTGCTACCATTGGACAAAAGTTGCGGAAGATTTCAGAGAATAGAAATCTCCAACTCTGTCACGCTGAGTACCGGAACCCCTCAAGGCTGTGTACTCAGTCCACTGTTGTTTACACTTCTAACACATGACTGTGTATCCAAACATGAGGGGAACCAGATTATTAAGTTTGCAGATGACACCACGGTGGTGGGACTTATTCAGAGGGATGAGGAATCAATGTACAGGGAAGAAGTGAGAGACCTGGAGGGCTGGTGCAGGGAGAACAATCTGGTGCTCAACGTGGACAAAACAAAGGAGATGATTATCGACTTCCGGCGGTCACAGCCTGAGCACGTCCACCTCAGCATCGGCGGACGTTTAGTGGAGAGAGTAGAGAACATCAAGTTCCTCGGAGTGCAGATCTCGCAGGACCTGTCCTGGAGCAAGAATTCCTTGGAGATCAGGAAGCGAGCTCAGCAGAGACTACACTTCTTGAGGAAACTCAAACAGGCCTCTCTCCCCATCTGCATCTTCAGGACCTTCTACAGAGGTGTGGTGGAGAGTGTTCTGACGTACTGCATTGCTACATGGTACTCCAGCTGCAGTATGTCAGACAAAAAAGCCCTGCAGAGGATAGTCAAGGGGGCGGAGAGGGTAATTGGAGTCTCCCTCCCCTCTGTCCAAGAACTTTTTCAGAACCGTTGTAGGAGTAGGGCACTGAACATTGTCAAGGACCGTTCTCACCCTCTGCATAAACACTTTGAACTTCTTCCATCTGGTAAACGATTCCGGAGCATCAGAGGCAGAACCACCAGACTGATCAACAGCTTCCTCCCACAAGCTGTCAGGATGCTGAACAGCTGACCCGGAATCTCACATGCACACTACTGCACCTATGGACATTTTGTATATTATAGTTAGTTATTCTTTTTCCCCAAGTATGTCTCAGGGATGTGTGAATGGATGGGGGGGGGTGGGAGCTATGTGGGAGTGTGTCTTAATCATGCTGCTTCTTATATGGATGCCGAGAGAAACGCAATTTCATCTTGCCTGCACTACAGTTGTATGTACAGCAATATGACAATAAAGTTTGATTTGATTTGATTTGAGAATGGTGAAAGAATTTTTAGTGTAGGCCCAACCATTCTTGAGATATTTGCAAAGATGTAAAAGTGTTCATTATAGTGCCACATATGTATGCAGCAGCTTGATTTTTTTGTTCCTGAGTAGTGAAGAGAGTTTCTGGTCAGACTTCAAAATTTCAAGCTTCCACATATTACCATTTTTGCTCCTCATGGACTTTTAGCAAAGAAGAAAAAGAAGAATCAGAACAAAAACAATAGGTTTCCTACAGCATAGCTGCTTGGAACCCTAGTAATTATACTGACATTTGCTAATCCAGTCTTTTTCTGTCCCATCTTCATTCCGAGCAGCCCACCACAGGATCGGCCATTAAGGAGTTCCAGAGACCAGTTAAGCATGTTTTTAGCATGTAGACTCCTCAAACCCAGGAATAATTTCTCTACGTTTTGAGGAGCCTCTGACTTATCTATCCAGTGTTAGACTGACGTGTGAAAGTGAAGAGTTTATTTGGTACTTCCTCAGATTTGTATTCGATTCTTCCTTGCAGATGTTTAAGTCTAAATGTGTTCAAAAATTTTGACTAACGGGATAATCATTTGGAATAAGAGTGGCAGTACATAAACGATAAGCAAAGTTTCTGATACATAACATGATCTCCAATGGCCAAATAAATCTTACTGTGTTTGCACAAGAGTGAAAAGTAAACTTTTCCTTTATAGCACAAAAGCATGGTTATCACAGAATATTCAAATTAAAACAAAGAATTTCAAATCCAATCTGGAGTTATACATTATTTGTACATTTTGCTCAGAAATCTAGAGAAATCCAGACAGTTCATGCTATTTCAGGAGCTGCTGGAATTGCAGCAGTGGAAGAAAGGTACCGAACATGTGTAAAATGATGAAAGCAGACTTTCCCACAAGTGAAGGTCATCCCAATGAATGTGGAGGTTAATTAGTCACAACGCTCACAAGGAAAATTGATTCAGACATTAGCTTTATGAAAAATGAACATGGAGGTAGACCCCGATTCATAATTGTGTGGAATCATTCAACCAGTTTCTGGCTGGAAATATAGATAAGAAATAATGGTTAAGAAAAACATATACAGGGTATCCACAAAGTCTCTTTGCAATTTAACAAAAGCAACTGATGAGATATGTGAATCAGCTTTGTTCTATGTACACAGTGGTTATCACTGTTTGTAATCACATTGCATTTGCATGTTTCAGGTACCTTGTTGATGAAATAGGTTCTGTTAAATAAACTCCTAAAAATGGCTACTCCTCAAGAAAAGGCACAATGTGTATCATGGTTTATTGAAACAAAATTGGATACACAGACTCAGTGAAACTTCAGGATCAAGTATGGAAGACATCCAACATCATGTCCATCAATTTATGCATGGCACAAGAAATTTATGGAGACAGGGACAGTGTTGGATAAAGGGAGGCGTGGGCAACCAAGAACAACCAAGAACATCTGAGGAAAACATCTTACACTGTAAGACAAGCCTTTGATTGCTCTCCTACAATGCCATCTGTACTGCTGCCACGAGATATGGGACATCAACGATCTGAAGCAAAAGATCCCTGATGCCATTGCCCCCACTGATGAGGGTATGCTACAGCGAACATGGCAAGAAATCTGTCTTGATGTGCTTTGTGCAACTAATAGTGCCCATATAAAGGTGTATTAAATGAGGCAAAAAAAAAAACAAAAAAACAACACCCCTTCAATATCTACTTTTCATTTTGTAATAATTTCCACAGATTTGTCTATTCATTTGCTTTTGTAATAAATTTGTTAAACGACTTTATGGACACCCTGTATTTTTAAGTTGAATTAGTGTCAGTAAATATTTCCACAGACTACAAAGATGCTGAAAAAATAACTCACTAAAAGGAAACATACTGATCCATCTTTGGCGAACCTGCTAGCTGTAATCTACTGTATGTACACTTTTATAACACAGTCGTACAACTTCAGATGCATTCCATGGACAGCCCAAAGCCTGCGTCACCTTCTGATTTCATCCATCACCTTCAAAGCTTTCAGCCACCCTTAAAGAACATGCTAGACTTGTATTCCGCTGCTGCAGAATTCATGCGTAGGTGGAGAGCGAGCACGAGAAAGGAGAGAAAGGTGACGAAGGCAACTGATTGTTCACTGTGTGATTACTTCCTGTATGCCTCCCACTATTCAGTGTGTGATGCTGTGAAAGCTTTTTCATTTAGGCCTAACACCAAAATAACCTTGTAGTTAGCTCTGTTATCAAGTATCTTTTTTATTTCTTTTGGTCCTCTATATCTCTCAAACAAGGGTAAAGTCTAGATATTTGGTTGCAAACTGGTGCATGCTGAAGGCTGCTTCTTGTTAGCACTCATTAAAGATGTACAGTGAGGGAAAAAAGTGAGAAGCCACCCTTCTTCTTCTTCTTTTAGATTTGATTGGTGGTTGGCAACCAGCTTACAGGTGCATTACCGCCACGTACTTCACTCTATATCATCACTCTGTCTGGTCAGGAGTTGTAGTCCTTACCACCACGTACTTCACTCGAGAAGCCACCCTTTATTGAAAATGTCCTCTAAGAGAAAATGACAAAGTAGGATTTTTTTAATGGTTAGGTTGGTGCTGGTTAGTCAGCAGCTGATATCACAGAGAAAAATTTGTTGCAACAAAGCAGCAGAATACAACCGAATTCAGAAAAAAAATCTGATAAACCTATCTTTAAAAAAAAGATGAAGAAAAAGTTTTGAAGATATGCATAGTTTTCTTTTGTATTTATTTGTCTATATTCTTTCAAGATTTCAGAAATGTTATTTGTCAATACTACTACATGTACAGGATATACAGAATTGAAATGCCATTTCTCTCTCTTCAATGGTGTGCGCAATATAAAAAACAAACAAAAGAAATAAGGCTGGTACAACAACAGCAGTCTATGTACAGTATGTACATTCATGTACATTAACTTCATTCAGACATTTTAGATTCTGACTTTAGGAATACTGCACATGAGCTCAGGTTTGAAGGGTTTTGCAACAGAAACATGACTTCATGGCCCAAAAGTATTGTTGGGAACACCTTAAGTCAGAGCTTGATCCAAGGAATGCCCCATTACAACCTATAGTTATGTTTTGAAAATAAGTGACCTCTAGTGGTTAAGTAAACAACGACAGCAAGTGGCATTGCAACAGGGTTTACAGCTATAATGTGTATAAAGCAGACCCTCATCTTTTCCAACCCTAACCATTTCCCTAACCTTGACCAAGTAATTTAGTGCACAATGGTTAACACAAATCAAAACTTAAAATTAAAACAAATCTACCTACGGGTACAAATAAAGTAACCTGAACCTGAACCTGAACCTGGTTAAGATGTTCATCTAATTTGAACTAATACAAACATGCATGTAAAAAAAGGCAAACAGCAAAATTTAAACTCAGGTGTCTTGCAAAGTGTCATGAATCGCCCTTCAGTGCAGAGAGGAGAGAGCCACACGCTGGACTGCAATTTGTGACATTTATTAACAGCAACACAAAATACCAAAAAGTGCAAACAGAAAATCCAGACTGAGAAACTAAGCCAACTTCCATCACACCAGAACAGGGCCAGGATTCTGGTGGAGACAAAAACTGATACGCTGACAAAGAGAAATGAAAATAACAGCCCTTTAATAAGGCTAGAAACAATCAAACACAAATAGCACCCAGTGTGACTCACATGAGCGGGCTGGGGAGAAAATGACAATCAGCTGTGAGTCATGAGGAGGCGGGGCTGACTGTCATAATCGCCATTCAGGGCAGGGAAAAAGGCTCCACGCGCAGGCTGTGAGTTTGCAAATTTATTGGAAAAAACACTGAGTTACAAAATACTCATGGACAGGAAGAAATACAGGTAAGCAAATAGCTAAAGCTAAGGCGAGTGATATCGCCGGCTAAACCTGGTAGACAGAGCAAAAACAACTCATGAACAGGCAAGCAAAAGAGCAGAAGCTAAGGTGAGGGGAATCGCTGGTTAGACCTGGAGACAAACTTAGGAACACACGTAGCAAAATAAAGAACTTGCATGCATGAGTAGCGAGATGAAAGTAAAAGTGCTCAGCCCCTTAAATAAGGCTAAACACAAAGTAAAATGAGTGATAACAGGTGTGGTAAACCTGAGCGGGTAGGAGAAAACAAAGAAACAATTTAGACCAGCTAAAATGATGAGAGGAGGGAGCAATCGGATGTCAACAGCTGACAGGGCCACACCCATGCAGAGCGAAATCCCAGAAGCCACTGACAGCTGTCAACCCCGAGAGAGAGTGAACACAACAGAAAACAAACATAAAAATATGGCAGAAATGGTGACTGACAACCTCAAAAACACGAAAAAAGCAAACTATAACAAATGCAAACAGGAGAATAAATCATACTGACAACTCAAAATGACAACACAGTACAAAATATGAAAAGAAAAGCAGACAACCTGAGCCTGGTGGGGTCCCACCATGCTGAGAACGTGACACTGACAGTTTGACAGGTGCACTGCCCACAACCTGGCAATGCCCCTGACGACTGCAACCCCTCAAGAGAGAAAGATAGAGAAGACCCTGGCAAAAAATAAAGAGGAAACAAATAAAGACAAATAAACCCAAAATATGTAAGTAACAAAACTACACTGAACATAAACAAGAAAATAAATCATACAAAGAAACAATACTGAATATGTGAAAACAACTTAGAGCTAACATAACAGGCATAGAACTCAAAATATCACATTATACAAATAAGGAAAAACAAAAGGCAAAAAGAACGTGCACGGTGGAAATCCCCCCCCCCCCCATGCTCAGATCGTCACAGAGCGCCCCCTCAAGGGGTGGGATCTAGACACCCCGGGCAACATCAAAAGAAGAACAAGAACCCACCCACACTAAGAGCTCACCCCACCAAGAGGCAAGAAAACAACCCCATCCCGGGCGGGAAGAGGGGGACCCAGGCATGGAGGGACAGAAACAAACCAGAGAAAATAATAAGAACTCCCATGACTCACATCCCAGCAGAACCCAGACTAGGTGAAAACAAAAAACAAAAAATCCCGCTCAGGATCCACACCAGGCAGAACCAGGGACCTAGGCCTGGACCAAATAGCTAGACAGTTCCGGTGGCCGGCCAAAGTCCCAGGCCTGGCAGATGGCGAGGTGGTAAGAGTTGGGTGGCCTGCCAGAGAATATGAGCCACCCAACCCAACGGCAAAGTCTGTCAGGTGGTCGGCCAGAGTTCTTTAACCACCAAAACAGGTAAGGTGGTCCAGGGGGCAGCCACCCAACAGGGATGACCAGAGATGAGGAGGATGGAGGAATAGGGGGAACCCCGACGACGTCAGGTGGAGGAGGGAGGACCCTGATGATGTCAGGTGGAGGAGGAAGAACCCCGATGATGTCTGGCAGAGGAGGGGGAATCCCAGTGGTGTCTGGCAGAGGAGGGGGAACCCCAGCGGCATCGGGCAGAGAAGGGGGAACGCTGACAGCCTCGGGCAGAAGAGAGGGAACTGCAACACTTTCAGACCGCTCTGCAGCACCCACGGTGGTCCCGGACAGGGACATCGCAGCACCCATGGTGGCTCTGGACTGGAGCAAAGCTGCACTCGTGGTGGCTCCAGGCTGGAGCAAAGCTGCCCCTGCGGTGGCTCTGGACTGGGTCAAAGCTGCACCTGCAGTGGGCCTGGACTGGATCAAAGCTGCACCCACAGTGAGCTCAGAATGGATCAAAGCTGCACCCACAGAGGGCCCAGACTGGGCCAAAGCTGCACCCATGGGGGGCCCGGCTTGGGCAAAAGCTGCACCCATGGAGGGCTCGGACAGGGCAAAAGCTGCACCCACGGGGGGCCCGGGCTGGGACGGAGTACCCATGACGACCTCAACTGATGGGGAAGCAGCACCCTCAGAGGTCCTGGGCTGGAATGGAGCACCAGCAAAGACCTCAGCCGACGGGGGGGCAGCACCCACAAAGGTCCCGGGCTGGGATGGAGCACCCATGATGACCTCGGCAGGAGGAGCTGGACCCATGGTAATCTTGAGGCGGCGAGGCTGGACCCATGGAAACTTCTGGAAAAGCATGACAATCCTCGGTGACCCTCGGGAAAAGCTCAGATGGGAGATGCAGAGAAACAGGGTCAGGGTCACCGGCAGCAGTGGAGCCTGGTGAGATGAGCACAGATGCAGCTGGCGGCTGCGCTTAGCTCTCTTCACCAAGAGCCAGACAAGACCTCTCCAACACTGAAACAATGGAAACAAATGATAGCACTTGCCTGGGCTCAAGCTCCACCACTGTCCAGGACTCCATTGATCCAGATGACGACTCCTCAGGCCCTGCCCTCTGGAGGTTCAGCTCAGACTGTGCTGCAGCAGCCCCAACAGCAGGCATGGTCGTTGATGCAGTCCCGGACCCCCTAGCAATGTGACCCATGCAGGTAGCTCGCCCGAATTGGACACAGAAGGTTGGCTTCCTGCTGGTGCTGGATTCTGTTCTGCTGAGGCCAGGGGACACTCCATCATTGGCACAGGCTTCAGCTCTGTTGCAGTGCTCTCCCTCCGTCCAGACTGTGACTGCAGGGCTTGGACCAGGCCCTCCAGGACCGCATGCTTCACCATCGTCTGGCGGTTTAATCACAGGGCCGGCGGACACTCAGGGGAGAGAGGAGGAAACATGGAGGTTGCAGGTGAACAATTAATGTCTGCAGCAGGCGGTGAGAACTCAGCAGACTGCACAGGCTGAGCTCCACCACTGGGAATCAGGCAAGATAATTCATTTTTAGGTAACTGGAAATGAAAAGACACTTGCCTGTATTCCCGGGGCATGGTGGTTTCTGCTGCGGCAGTCCCAACATCTTCCCTCTCAGTGGCTGCAGCAGTAATGGATCCCTCTGAAGACTGTGGAGGACCTGCCCCTGCAGACTCAATGGCGGGCACACCTGGGCATTAAGCGGCTGAATTGACAGCAGCAGGGGGAAACGCCGTGGAGATGAGGGAAGCAGCATCAGCGGAAAGGAGTTGATGGGACAGCCGGTGCAGAGGAGCTTGGACAAAAAGGGGAGGCTGCTGCAGAAATTTTTTGACACGGCGGAGGAAGAACTGCTGGCCGAGAGGTGGAGGCATTCTTCCAGCGAGATCTCCCAGGGCAATGGCGAGGAGCGGGAGGCGGAGACGTCGGCTCATGGTGAGGTGGAAGGGGAGCCGGTGAACCCTCCTCCAGCTCCTGGGTGAGATCCGGGAGGAGCCATGGTTTATATTCTAGTAGGAGCTCTGTCTCCGCTAATTGGACCCGCCTGCGCTCCTCCAGCTCCTCAGCCGATGGAGTGGCCAACAGTTCAGGAGGAGAAGGCGGGACTGCTGTGTCGGGGCTAGACGGTGTCCATTCAGGACCTCTGGGGACTGTCTGATGGATAGACGAGGGTTCAGATTCTGGACAGGACAAGCAAGTCTTCCGCCCCCGGGTGCGCTTCCTCTTGAGCCCCAGTGGTGCCAAAGGGAAGATTCCTGCCTGGGCAGAGTTGGCGATGTGGGTCGACCACTGAGGTGAGAAAAACTGTGAGGCCCGGGTAGCTCCAGAGACTGGGATGATCCTCGACCACCCGGGCCGCGCCATCCACGATCCTCCAAACCTCCTTGGGAGAGCGGGAGGCTCCAGCCCCCAAGGCAAAACTAGCGATGAGTGTAGCAGCCACACACTCCTCCTTGCTCAGCCCCAGAGCTGAAAAATCTAAAGCTGCAGACATAACCAAACCCCAGGTTTAAAACAAAAACTGGGTGGAAGAAGAAAGGAAAGGCTACGTTCGCCACCGCTGATGAATTACGTTGGCCACGTCAACAACCAGATATTGCCAACCCACAGGTGAGAGAAACAAAACCCCCCACAAACTGCAGCCGCTGGATCTCTGACTGGTCAGCATCTACTGTCATGAATCGCCCTTCAGGGCAGAGAAGAGAGAGCCACACACTGGACTGCAGTTTGTGACATTTATTAACAACAACAACACAAAATACCAAAAAGTGCAAAACAGAAAATCCAGACTGAGAAATTAAGCAGACTTACAGCACACCAGAACAGGGCCAGGATTCTGGTGGAGACGAAAAGAGAGGATTACTTGTAATAGGATTACTTGTAATACCTAGAATCTCCAAAAGTACAATGGGAGGCAGAGCCTTCAGTTATCAAGCTCCTCTCCTGTGGAACCAGCTGCCAATCTGGATTCGGGAGTCAGACTCGATCTCTGTTTTTAAGAATAGGGCTAAAACCTACCTTTTTGATATAGCCTACAATTAGGGAGGGATCATGTGTTTCTGAACCCTCCCTTAGTTATGCTGCTAATAGGTTTAGTCAGCCGGGGGACCTCCAGTAATGCACTGGGCCTCACTCCTTTCCTCACTCTCAATGAAATATTTTTTTTGCTGGTCATTAACATTTGTTTGTTCTCTCCCATAGATTGAGTCCCCATCGTGCTGTTTGCTCTCTACATGATTGTTCTTTTCATCTTCTCTATCCCCTCACCCCCCAGCCAGTCGCAGCAGATGACTGCCCCTCCCTGAGCCTGGTTCTGCTGGAGGTTTCTTCCTGTTAAAAGGGAGTTTTTCCTCTCCACCGTCGCCAAGTGCTTGCTCACAGGGGATCGCCTGATTGCTGGGGTCTTTCTGCAACTGTGGGGGTTCCCCCTACAGTTGATAGTGCTATGAGATGACTGTTGTTGTGAAATGGCACTATATAAAGTTGAATTGAATTGAATTGAATTGAAAACTGATACGCTGACAAAGAGAAATGAAAATAACAGCCCTTAACCCCTTGCACTCCGGTCAATTTTCCTTAAAACGCCAAAAAATAATGTGCCCAAAGTAAATCGAAAGCTGTTCTTCAACCCTTTGCAGCATCTTCATGGGGTTGGTCTCATTTAAAAGAAAACACTTCGAAGTTTTTGGCAAAATAGTCATAATCTCTCTAAGTGCTCCGGCCATTGAGTTACAGTCATCTAAACATACTGAACTTGAAGAAAATAAATTTGGCATGGATGTTTTTTTGGATACAAATGCTTGCAAATAACACACAGCTTCAGATCCGGGCTGGAAAATACAACAGAAATGTAGAACCAAGTGTTATCCAGCTGAGGTCAAAATTTTGTAACAATACCACAAAAAATGAATATATTACACAGCTTTTTCCTCAGGTAGGTCCCAGGCGTTTTGGAACTGTGCCAAATTGTGCCAAATGGCACAGTTTGGAAAAACGTCTGTAACTTTTGAATGATTCAATGTAGAAGCTTCATTTTGGGCTCTAATGAAAGGTGACACTCAGGGCTGTGTCTGTGTGTGTGTGTGTGTGTGTGGGGTGTTGTCCCCCCCCCCCTCACTACAGAGGACGGCCATCGGCCATCGCTACATGACGGAATAGACTCATATGGCTATGTGGCGACCGCGGCGCAGTCACCGCGGCTCCCCCCCCCCCCCACTACAGAAGAGGAGCGGGAGGGCGGCATTCACGGTCTGGACGCAACGAACCAACCGTGTACCTCGGCGCACGAACTTCAGACTTCGTGCGCCGCACAGTTGTAATTTACCGATCGGTCAAAAGTCATTTTGGATTACAATTTTCAGGAATAAAGAATAATTTAGCTTATAACACCTTACCTCTTCACAGCAGTGTCCTGGCGAACTTCTCTTCCCCATTGTCAGACGAACGCGACGCTGGTCCGCTCGTGGTTCTGGTCTCGCGACCCAATCAAAACATAATTCCATTATTGCGGTTTTGTGCTTCCATGATTGCGGTTTTTGGCGAATGATTTTTCAAAACAAATAACAGAAGTAATTAAAAAAAGACTGGTGAAGGCGTGTGTGTCACTCAGCCTTCGTCGTCAGCCTCCGTCAGTCTATGACCATGGAAGAAATCATAAAAGTCTATTCTGCTGGAACAAAAACAAAATAAGCACCACCTGTGGCCGAACATGCCGATGCGCGAATGGCACTCCCTGTCACACAGGTTGCATTTGTGGATGGTCTCCGTGCTGCTGGGTCTGTGGGGTTCTTCCTGCGGGTCCTTTTTTGATCCGCTGCAGCAGTCAGTCTTCACCCAGCCTTAAAAAAAACAGCTCGCGAACTTCTCTGCTTCAATTGGCTCACTGCATTCACAGCATTGGTAGGCGGGTCCTTCTCGCTAGGTTTTCAGTCATTGGTTCTTCAAGGTTTCAGAAACCCAATTCAAGGCTCTTATTAGTCGAATGAGTGGTCAATCAGATGAACTAATCTGTTCGCGGCTGTCTGCAGCTTTTATTTTCAGTGCGCGCTTGGACGCCACACCACCTACATCACCATCTCCATCATGCGTCCTAGAGCGCACGAGGGCGCTCTTGTGTGCCCTCGTGCACTCTAGGATGCAGAGACTTGCCCGTCCGCGGTACAACGGAGTGCAAGAGGTTAAATAAGGCTAGAAACAATCAAACAAATAGTACCCGGTGTGAATCACATGAGCGGGCTGTGGAGAAAATGACAATCAGCTGTGAGTCATGAGGACAGGAGGCAGGGCTGACAGTTTGACAGGAGCACTGCCCACAACCTGGCAGTGCCCCTGACGACTGCAACCCCCCAAGAGAGAAAGAAAGTGAAGACCCTGGCAAAAATAAAGTGGAAACAAATAAAGACAAATAAACCCAAAATATGTAAATGGTAAATGGCATTCACTTACACTACCGTTCAAAAGTTTGGGGTCACCCAGACAATTATTTTGTGTTTTCCATGAAAAGTCACACTTATTTACCACCATGAGTTGTAAAATGAATAGAAAATATAGTCAAGACTTTGACAAGGTTAGAAATAATGATTTGTATTTGAAATAATAATTTTTTCCAGATACTCAACCTGCTCAAAGGAAGGTCAGATTTATAGCTTCTCTAACCAGCTAAACTGTTTTCAGCTGTGCTAACATGATTGCACAAGGGTTTTCTAATCATCCATTAGCCTTCTGATGCAATGAGCAAACACATTGTACCATTAGGACACTGGAGTGATAGTTGCTGGAAATGGGCCCCTATACACCTATGTAAATATTGCACCAAAAACCAGACATTTGCAGCTAGAATAGTCATTTACCACATTAGCAATGTATATTAGATATTAGAGTGTATTTCTGATTAGTTTAAAGTTATCTTCATTGAAAAAAACAGTGCTTTTCTTTCAAAAATAAGGCAATTTCTAAGTGACCCCAAACTTTTGAACGGTAGTGTATATAGCGCTTTTATTCTCATCTCTTGATGACCAAAGCGCTTTACAGATCCTGCTATCCACCCATTCACACACACATTCACACACTGAATGTGTGTGAATGTGTTTTGTAAGTAACAAAACTACACTGAACGTATACAAGAAAATAAATCATACAAAGAAACAATACCGAAAATGTGAAAACAACCTAGAGATAACATAACAGGCATAGAACTCAAAATACCACATTATACAAATAAGGAAAAACAAAAGACTAAAAGACCAAGCACGGTGGAATCCCCCCCACCCCACCCCGTGCTCAGATCATGACACAAAGGAGACTTCTTTTCCAGCGTATTTGGATTTGAGGGCCTTTAATATGATGACAACAAAAAAGCATCACTATACTAGAAATGCTCCCCTGGGTCATATTTGGAGGGTTGAAACAAATGACCTACATATGTCATCATATCCATCAGAGGACTTATGCCAGTCAGAATATGGTAAACTGAGATGGTTTTATAACAGATCCCTGTATTTGGCTGACATCTCAGTGTAGATAACTTTTTTAAAATGTTTATGGGCATTCTTGCCTTTTTTGGACAGATGAGAAAGACAGAGAAAGCTCACTCTAAACTCAACTTGAACCAGGGACCAATGAGCTCTTATGGTCTGCATCCTATATTGCTAAGCCACCAGGCAGTCCAAGATAGATAATTTTGACTTGGAGAATCTTTTGAATTTCTTTGAGATGATGTGCCCATGAAGATATTTTTTTTTTCTAAAGTTCCTATTTTGAGAGTTTCAGTAATAATAAATTGTTAATCTGAGCAAGTGTGTAAAATTTGTCTTGTTGTTGATTTACATAAATTAAACTCTGAAGAAATCCAAAGCTTTTAGAGTTCCTCAGTGGACCTTCCTAAGAGTAATGTGTGGCTTTTATACACCTCACTTCATAGGAGCAGATTTGATTATATCAGGCAGGGTACAGCATTTAATCATAAAGTTATCTAAGATTTAAAAATAAAGATGCAATCACCCTGCAGCCCTACTTGGTGCATTCGCTGCTTTGTCAGCATTTGCCGATGCAGATGTATTGTGTCGGTGAGGTGTTGATTTTGATTTACTGGTGTCTTCTTCAGCCTGCTGTCTATTTGGAATTGTCATGTCGTGTAACCCCTAGTATGCATTTTTCAGGTTCATTGCTTTTGTACGGTAAATCTTTGGAAATCCCGTGAAATACTGCCTCCTCCACCGCTTCCTCATGTAAGGTCAAGATGGGTTGCTCACTAAAAGGGACTGAAGTGCAACAGCACAACCTGGTGGTCTGAAGATCAATTAGAGTTCAATTAAACAGAAACTGAACATCTTAAAAGGGGTGCTAAGTTATTTTTGATTTCTTAACAATACTATTAGTTGTACTTGATTTTTTTAGGCAGCTATATTATAAATGAATATTTTATTTTCCTCATTATTCCCATTCGTCTTCTTCTCTTTCCCCAAAACCCATTTTCAAATCTCAGATCATCTGCCCTGCATTTTTTTGCTCTTAGTTGCATCCTTATTTTTCACATCTCCCTTTAAAGATTTTATATCATTTCTCCCGTGGGTGATATTTAATGCATTATCAGCTGGTGGCTGGCACTCTATGTTTGAGGCAGCACATAATGTTCCTCTGAGGTACATATTTGACAGATGACTCATTTTATCAGGAGTGTTTTTTGTTTTTTTTTTCCCCAGCAAACATTTAATTGCTGATGTGACACTGCTGTAATGGAACAGAATGAAGTGTGGGAAGTTTAGTTTGTAATGTTTTTTTTGTTTTTTTTCTTTATATGGTCACAGTAGGCCCTGTGATGGACTGGCAATCTGTCCAGGGTGTACCTTGCCTCTCGCCCAAAGATGCTGGGATAGGCTCCAGCCCCCCTGGGACCCGAAAAGGATTAAGTGGAAGAAAATGGATGGATGGATGGATGGATGGATGGATGATCAAAGCAGCATCATTAACAAATAGTAAATAAGGGTGTAATGGTATGACTAAAATTAATCAGTTTAGTACGTACCTTGGTTTTAAGGTCACAGTTCGGTTCATTTTCGGTACAGTAAGAAAACAAAATGCAAAACCAAAAAAAAAAAAAATGCTTATCTTTTGTAAAGTGGGAACAGCTTTACTGACAACAAAAAACAAAACTGCAAACTGCCAGCTGTAAATTCTTCAATAAATAAAATATTCTCAAATAAACAAAATAAAAATGTATACAATAAATAAATTCTCATTTTAGGAAGTGAACGATGCAGACAAGTTATATAATAGAAGTTAATGAAGATGAATAGAAGATGTTAATAGAAGTTTGAACAGCCTATTATAAAAAGTTCCCATCACTAAATAAAATAATGACCCATGAAACATGAGTTGGAAACTTGAACTTAACAGCTTAATCAAAAGTGTTTGTAGCAACACAATTAAATAACCACTGGGCGGCAGTGTCTCAGGAGGTAGAGCAGGTCACCCAATAACCAGAGGGTTGGCGGTTTGAATCCTGCTCTCCCCAGCCATCCTACCGTTGTGTCCCTGGGCATACACTTTACCCACCTTGCCTCCAGTGTCCAAGGCACTGGGTATAAATGGTTGGTGTGGATTTGCAGCCACGTTTCCGTCAGACTGCCCCAGGGCAACTGTGGCTACAGTAGTAGCTTACTACTTTCAGTGCCTGTCTGGAGTGAATGAATAAGGGACTCACTGTAAGCACTTTGAGATATCACTTGACATGTAATGCACCATATATATCTAATCCATTATTAAATAACAGACATTAAAGTTTGATCTTTTAACCCAAAATCTAAAGAAATAAAACTCAAATATCAGCTTCTACTGCACCATACAGTGCTGTTGTAACTCTACTGTTCAAAACAAACCGGAGTAATAATATTCAACTCCATTAAAGTCAAAAAGAAAATAAACTACGTAGTCCATCCTGTTTAAAACCTTGCTGAGTCTAGAAGTTTCAAAGTTAAAAAAAAAATATTTTCTATCAGACTGAATAGGTTGTTTTTGCCTAAAACAACGCTATTCACTGTCTGACAGAACAGAAATGATTTTTATAATTAATTTAGAAGACAGGATGAACCCTTTTGGATTAAGTTTAAAAGTTTAATAATTAGGCTTCAGATGAAAATTAAAAAAACTTTTTCCAGTCCAAAATAACAGTTTAGAAATGCTTTAACCCCTTGAACTCTAGTCAATTTCCCTAAAAACGCCTAAAAATAACGTACCCAAAGTAAATCAAAAGCTGTTCTTCAACCCTTTGCAGCATCTTCATGGGGCTGGTCTCATTTAAAAGAAAACACTTTGAATTTTTTGGCAAAACAGTCATAATCTCTCTAAGTGCTCCTGCCACTGAGTAACAGTCATCTAAACATACTGAACATGAAGAAAATAAAGTTCGCCTGGGTGTTTTTTTAGATACAAATGCTTGCAAATAACACACAGCTTCAGATCCGGGCTGGAAAATGCAACAGAAATGTAGAAACAAGTGTTATCCAGCTGAGGTCAAAATTTTGTAACAATACCACAAAAAATGAATATATTACACAGCTTTTTTCTTAGGTTGTTCCCAGGCGTTTTTGAACTGTGCCAAATGGCACAGTTTGGAAAAACGTCTATAACTTTTGAATGATTCAACATAGAAGCTTCATCTTGGGCTCAAATGAAAGGTGGCACTCAGGGCTGTGTGTGTGTGTGTGGGGGGGGGCGTTGTTTATTCATTCATGGATGAATGAATGAACAAACAAGCCCCCCACACACAAAGGAGCATGCCACGTAAAAAATGTGTGGCCTTTTTTTACAAGAAAAAATAACCTACAATGCAATAAAAATTATACTAAAATATCTGCAATGTAGAGGATAACAAGTCCCCCCCCCCCGCTACAGAGGAGCACAGCGCACAAAAAAACGGTCCGTCAACGGTCCGTCATGTGGTGATGACGCACCGTTGTAATTACTGATCGGTCAAAAGTCATTTTGATTACTATTTTCAGTGATAAAGAATAATTTAGCTGATAACACTTACCTGTCCACAACAGCAGTGTTGCTGGCGAACATCTGTTCCTCATTGCCAGATGAACATGAAGCTGGTCCGCTTGATACGGACTTGTGGTTCTGGTCACGCGACCCGGTCAAACCATGATTCCATGATTGCAGTTTTGCGCTTCCATGATTGCGGTTTTGGCAAACGATTTTTCAAAACAAATAAGAACAGTAGTAATAAAAAAAGACTGGCGAACACTACCGTTACACACAGTGGCTTACACAAAACAGATTTTACGCACGGGACGCACACTTTCAATCGTCGAACTTCTCTGCTTGAATTGGCTCGCTGTATTCACAGCCGTTGGTAGGCGGGTCCTTCTTGCTAGGTTTTCAGTCATTGTTTCTTCAAGGTTTCAGAAACCCAATTCAAGGCTCTTATTAGTCTAAAGAGAGGTCAATCAAATCTAAACCAATCAAAGCACTCCTTTGGCTTTCTGTTTGCGGCTGTGTCTGTAGTGGAAGAACGGAAATGCAGCTTTTTTTTTTCAGTGCACAATGAGACGCACAGTGCGCACTAGGACGCACGAGGACGCACTAGGACGCAGAGACGTGACCGTCCGCGGTATCCCGGAGTGCAAGAGGTTAAGTTACAGAAGAGGAATGTGAGTCTTCACTTCACATACAGTGAAATGTTTAAGCTGTCTTAATTTATTTGTGATGATTATGGTAATCTTTTTTTTAATTAAATTACAAATCATGGTATTCTAATTTACCGAGATGCACCAATATTAAGAATGAGGGCTTATTACCGTGACACAGGAGATGAAAAAGCATAAGCTACTCATGTAATTCACTCATTTACTGCAGTTAAGACGTTACCAGCAGAACTGAAACAGCTCAGCTGTCAGCAACCATCATCCAAGAGAGATTATTGTCTGACAGGTAACGTTAGCACTTGCTAACAGTTTAATCAGTTTTCTAAAGCTGAGACAGTCGCTCATTGAAAATAAGAAGCACTAACTTTACTTGCTAAAAACTCATTAATCTTACCGGTGTCGTGTTTAGAAGTAACCCAATTTCATTTTTCACAGGGGCGGAGCGCTGCAGAAGTCCGCTGACAGGTGGCCGGAGAAAAACGGAGAGGAGGAGGGGGCGTGACAGTTACACTTTCTGTCCGCCACTCCATATAATCCATGTCATACCTCGGTCAGGGGCACCATCACTTGGACCCCCCCAGCGACCACCCCTGGTCCCTGCCACTGGACAGTCTAACATAATTTTATAGCTTGTTTTTCAATGTCATATGTTACATGTAGTAGATATTTCTAAATTGATGTATGCTGTATATTTTTAACAAATATTAATAAAATACAGTAAAGTAGGACAGATCACACTGTCAAGGTGCGATCAGACCAAACGCAAATGGGCGCGCAGCGTGATTACATTTTAAATTGATTTTGATGTGCCAGTCCAAGATTTTCAGTGGTCCCCATGTTGCCCCCACTATGAAAAATTTCTGATGGTGCCCCTAACCCCGGTTTGCATCTGTACTATACCGTGGTTGGCGTACTGAGCAAGAGGTAGGTTAGTGGGAGCAAGATGAACTTGAGTTGAATGTACAAGGTTCGGTCTCAATGGTCACTGGGGAAAAGGTTTATCAATTTGATGATCCCACAGTGGTTCAGCTCCAGAGTGGAGCTTAAAGCTCTGATGACACGATTTTGACATTTTTTAGCATGTTGTGTAAACCCAAAAGTCATTGTCGATGATCAATATAATATTTACAACCGCGCCTGCATAAACTGGTTATCATCAAAAAACCGCAGCTGCTGACTGGACTGTGGTGCCTCCCACCGAATTAAGGGCGGCACTCCCATGATGTAGCTGATAGAACCGATGCTGGTGTTGTTGACTGGAATGACAGCTGCTTTGTAGTTCACAGTTTCTCTGGATTCTTGTTTTAATTTTACGGCTATGCCTTCACATTGTGTCGCAGGCTTAGATAAACAGCAGGCCGTCTTCAGCTCCAACTGTCATAAGCCTCCTGTGCGCTTTTACGCAGGAGGAGTGCATGAGGAGGGGAAGGATTCATGGATTTACGCGCAGCTTTGACCTACTTTCTGTGATCGCATGCTGACGCTCGCCGGTCCAACCATGTCCCCTCTCTCGTTATCACCAGCTGATTTCCCCTCCCGCTGACCATGTTTCCCGGTCCTTGCTCAAGTGCTTCTCATCACACCATCACCAGCAGTGCGTGTACTTAGCAGCTGTTTGCCAGTCACGCACTGCTGGTCCATAGTATTGTCATCTGTGCTGTTAGTCTGCCAGTATTTTCAGCACTCTCACAATGTGTTAGTCACTCCATGTTCACTGTGGTTCTCGTGCGTCCTTGAAGCAATGTCGGATCTGGGGTGCACCTGTGGCTAACACGTCTCCTCTCCTTCATTCACTGGGCGATGCCGGCCCCCGAACGCCATCAGTAAGTGCGTTTGTGTTTTTTGTACATCTTCACCTTTTTGGGAATTGTCTGTCTTTCTGTATTACATGTGCTGTGGTGAACCCTGCACGTAAATCCTAGTTATTTCATCCTCCCTGTCCATGCCCTACGTAAGAGCGCACGGAGGGTCATGATGAATGGATTTACACACAGAATTCACCACAGCACATGTATTGAACATAAGAATGATGACAACAGTTCCCAAAAAGGTGAAGACTTAGAAAAATAAACAGAAACACTTACAGTTGGCTTTCGGGGCTGACATCGCCCAGCGAACATGGAGAGGAGACGTGTTAACCACGGTTGCACCCCAGGGCTGACATCGCTTCAAGGGGCGCAACAGAGCCATGGCTGTGTGGAGAGGCTAACACGTTGTGATAGTGTTGGCAATAATGGCTGGCTGACAACATGGCAGATGATGCACACAAAACATGAACAGCTGACTGTCAAAGAGAGAGGGCGCGTGTGTTCGGACCAGCAAATCTTGGACAGTGCCCACCTGAAAGTGGCTCAAAACGCACATAAAACATATGTACAAAACAAAAACAACAAGAACTCAAAATATAATCCATAATAAACCCGATGCCTGAGCCACAGAGAATACACTGCTATGATTTTATTGAAAAATCGGGATTAAATAAATTATATTTATGAACAAATAATTTGTTGCAATATCTGTAACAAAAGAATAACACTCGGTGTTCCTCTGCTGTGTGTTTGTTGCTGCTGCTGCTGGCATGTGTGCCTCTCCACTGTCACTCTCTGAGTCTGACTCACTAGGCACGATGCCGGCTTGGCACGGCTCAATCCTATATGGTCTAATGTCCCCAGATTCTTCATTGTCATCCCATTCTTCGGAACTATAATCGTCTGAAGATTGGAGAACACAAACCAATTCCAGACTACATGTGCTGGAACCATCGTCAATGTTTTCTACCACTTCCATCCTGTGTGTACAATGGGCAGCCAAGCGCTGTGTTCTGTTGATGACGTTACAACATGGCCAAGGGGTTTTCCAGCCACTGACGCAACTGGTGTTGTGGCGCTCATGAAAACGTCAGATATTTGCGTGAAAAAAAAACCTGTTTGACTTAGAACTGCACAGACCAACATATTTCGCCATATTGTATTATGTGTTGAAAAATTAGATGAAGTCAAAAACGTGTCATCAGACCTTTAAGTATAGTGGTGGGACTCTAACCAGTGGCCAGTGGGGGTGATTGCCCAGCTGCTGCCAATTAAGGTCCCCCCAGCTCCTGATGAGAACAACAACCCAAGAGCAACACAGGACAAGAGACAATATGTTCAGTCTGCTTGCCATAGCAATGAGCCTTGACCCGTGACAGTGCTGTCTTGAGAGCTCTTATTCTGTAAAAATCTGAAGGACCTCGACACACTGTCCTGCCATCAGTTAGAGACTTCAAGCTCAAGCCCTCTAATGTGGCTGAATTAAAACAAGTCTGCAAGAGTGGGCCAACATTCCTCACAAGCAATGTTAAAGACAATGCCAGGTGTCACAAAGGCTTGATTGCAGTTTTTTCCACCAAGAGTGCCACAACCAGTTATTAGGGTTACTTTCCAACACAGAGCCAGGTAGGTCTGGCTAGCTTTTTTCCCCTTTAATAAATTAAATCATTATTTAGAAACTGTATTTTTTATTTACTTGGGTTATCTTTCTAATATTAAAATCTTTTGATGATCTGAAAGATTGAAGTGCGACAAATATGCATCAATATAAGAAATCAGGAAAGGGGCAAACAGAAACCAAAACAGAAAAACTAAATTTCTCTAAATGTACGTACCCATCATTTGTCCAGTCTATTCTTTTACACTTCCATTCTATTTGTACTTTCAGTAATCCCAAATGTCATAAGGTTCTGTCTACATTGTGATTACACAAGTATGAGCGTGATCCCAAGCCCGTGTACTACACAACAGGTATGACGGTCTGAGGCATGTAAATGAAACATCTTGTTTGCTGTGTTGCAGGTGGGAAGAAGAAGTAATCTCATTCTGACAGACATGATGGATGTTCCCTCCAATAATCCAAGGATCCAGATCCGCCCTGTATCATGTACAGTCCCCTACGGCTATGACATCTCTCTTTATCTCATCTGTCTTCCCTCCTCTCTGTATTTGCATTTTTCAAATCTAAATCAGTCGCTGAAGCCGACAAATTCTCATGGCACGGTCCATCTTCAAATATAAGTTCATCATATATCAGATTAACATATTTCAAATGGTGTTTTTTAGTTATTTTAGAAAGTGAAGATGGGGAAGTGTGAAAGGGTATTGAAGGCATTTATAGAATGCAACTTTTTAGAGCGACAAAGTATGAAAGTTAATGATGTGCATACACAACAGAGTAATTAAGAATGTTGTGTAAGGAGGAAACAGCTGGCATGGCATACTTATACATTCAGAAATTATGCTTTTGTACTTTTGTACAAAATAAACAAACATTTGCAGTACTTCCACCAATAAACCATGTGCCCATTATTCAGATTTAGTTTAGAAATTGCAAGGTTTTTTTTTTTCTCTAATGATGATATCACCGCAGTTCATTTGTTCCCACCACCAATATAATACTATTACCATATACTTTATGACTTTGTGGTTCCTAGTTGGTGGGTATTTGTCTACTATTGGGGGGGGGGGGGGCTACATTGATCAGTACTTATGCGCCCACTATAACCAACCCAGAAGAAACAAAGGAAAAGTTCTATGAAGAACTTGATGCCTTCTTCGGCTGGCGCAGTCAGGAAAGCTCATCATCCTTGGTGATTTCAATGCTCGTGTTGGTCGTGACCATCAAGCCTGGACCAGAGTCCTCGGAAAGCAGGAATTAGGCAAATGTAACAGCAATGGTCTCCTTGTGATGACGGAGTGTCGTCACTGGTATGGACCTCTTTAATTAGATGGTATATTATATGTGCAAGGCAATTTATAACTTTCAAATATTAAAATATATTCTAATTTATAAAAATACACATAGAGTTGGAAGTTGTAAATGGTATTTACTGTATTTGTGGGCTGGATATCTGTTTTCTAAGTGAGTTGAAGTCCACCTGTGAGATAGAAAGAGTTAATGTTAATAATTAAGTCAATCCTGTGAGACCAATAAAAAAAAACACTTACCTTTGCCAGCATACTTCCTGGTGGTGTCCCGGGCAAAAGATTCCCCTGGGGCTCGAGCGCCTTATAAAGGGTGCCAGGAGGGAAAAGTATGCAGTAGATGAGTAGTGGGGGAAGTTGGTGGTAGATTTAAATGCAAATAATGGTTTATACTATTTATGGGTGTTTATTTATTATGCGTGAGTTTGTAAATATTGTGTAGATATTATTTATATGTTTAATGAGTATTTTAAGGTATTGTTGGGTATATGTGGGGTGGATTTCTGTGGGGTGGATTTGTGGAACAGTCTGGAGCCGGAACTGAAACTATGTACAAACAGAAATCAATTTAAAAAGAGGTATAAGCACCATTTGTTGAAAGGATACATGTTAGAAGGGTAGAATTTATATGTACGATTCATTATGTTCACTCTGGGACATTATGGGACACTAAGGAATGGTGGGTGGGACAGCACTGTGTGTATCTGTGTCGTTTGAGACTGGTTTTGAAATATAGACTTCATTGTGTGTTAGAATGGACAGGTGTTAATGTTGATCTGTAAAAAATACAGTAAATTGTTTACTTGGGGTATTAAAGGTAGTAATTTGTATAAAATTCACATGGGTGTATCGATGGAAAAGAGGAGTTGGAATTAATAAGTGTTCACTTCTTCCTTCTCCCTTTCGAACAGTGTATACTGTAACTTTATTGCATTTGCTATTTGCTTGTTTTTTGTTATATTTTTTGTGTTCGAAATAAACTAACTATCTATCTATCTATCTATATGTAAAATGTGTATATTTATTGCCTTACCCGTGGATAATGGTATGTTCTAACCAGGCCAATTATCTCACTGGGTATATGAGCAGGTGATTTTCATTTGGAGGTTGTTGGGTGTTGGTCGTTTTAAATTGGAGTTGTTTGCCTGCACAGTGTCTAAATAAATGGAAAATGCTTGTTGCAAATTCCTTAAGTCCAGCTCTTCCGTGAAATGTGCCTTGACCGCTCGAGCCGTATGACACTCCTCCTGCTCCAAAATTGCGCCTCACATGACCTGACCATCACCAACACCATGTTCTGCCTACCAACCCGTAATAAGACATCGTGGATGTATTCCCGCTCTAAACACTGGCATCTCATCGATTATATCATCATTAGGGCAAGAGAAAGGCAGGATGTGCATGTGACAAAGGCTATGTGTGGAGCTGACTAGTGGAGTGATCACTGCCTTATCATCTCCAAACTCAACCTTCACATCCAGCCTAAGAGAGGGCAAAAGGACATCAAGCGACTCAGTGTAGCAAAACTGAAAGACACTGATATTGTCCAAAACTTTCAGTCAGTCATGAACAGTAAACTCTCTGACTCACATACAATCTATGACAATGTAGAAGAAGCTTGGATCTCCTTCAGGGACACGGTTTATTCTTCTGCCTTTGAAACAATTGGTCCAGCCATTAAAAACCATCAAGACTGGTTTGACGAAAATGACACCATAATCCAGGAATTGCTGGAAGAAAAGCACTGACTACTTACTCCTAGCTAACCTGAACAGTCCTTCTTGCCCAGCAAAAAAGATTGCCTTTAACAACATCCACAGCCAGATAGAGACAAAGCTAGATATCATGCAAGATACTTGGCTCAGTGACAAGTCAGACAAGATCCAAGGCTACGAAGACAAGCATGATACCAAAAGATTCTATGATGCTCTGAAAGCTGTTTATGGACCTCAGTCTTGTGGGTTATCCCCCATCCTTGGACCAGATGGAACAACCCTCCTCATTGAGAAGAAGCAGATACTGGAGAGATGGATCGAGCACTTTGATAGTGTACTCAACTGCCTCTTCACTATCAATGATGAAGCAATTGCACATCTTCCTCAAGTTCCGGTGAACCTGGAACTTGACAATCATGTGTTTATATATCTACATATTATTCCATCTAGCTACATTGCTCCGCACTGTGTGTTTATATATTTACATATTTTTTCCACCTAGCTGCAATGCTCCGTACTGTGTGTTTATATATCAACATATTATTCCATCTAGCTACATTGCTCCGCACTGTGTTTATATACTTACATATTTATTCCATCTAGCTGCAATGCTCCATACTGTGTGTTTATATACTCATATATTTATCCCATCCAGCTACAATGCTCTACACTGTGTGTCTGTGTGTATATATATATATTTATAGTAATATGTACATATGTATATTAGCTGCTCTTGCTTGCTTGCTTTTTTTTTTTTCTTGCCTTCTGATTGTTGCTCTGAGTGTTGCTATTCCTGTGCTGTTGCAATCCTGGAATTTCCCCATTGTGGGACTAATAAAGGCTTATCTTATCTTATCTTATCTTATCTTATCCAACAGCTGAAGAGGTGAGGAAAGCTCTCAAGCAAATGTCCACCGGGAAATCTCCAGGAGCGGACACTATCCCTGCTTAGGTTTACAAAGCAAGCGGTCCAGTCTTACTCGACCAGCTCACCCGCCTCTTTCAGTCCATGTGGGACAAAAAACAGTTACCCCAAGATTTTAGCGATGCCACAATTGTTCACATTTACAAGCACAAAGGCAACTGCCAGTCCTGTGATAACCACCGAGGGATCTCCCTGCTCACTATAGCCGGCAAGGTCTTGGCTTATGCGCTGCTCAACCGCCTCTTACAACACCTGGAGCAGGGTCTTCCCCGAGAGCCAGTGTGGCTTTCAAGCAGGACGAGGAGCAGTTGACATGATATTTGCTGCCTGTCATTTTCAGGAGAAGTGCATAGAGCAGCACCGCAACCTCTATACCACATTTGTGGACCTGACTAAGGCCTTTGACACCATCAGCAGAGAAGAACTGTGGAAAATCATGAGCAAGTTCGGCTGCCCCGACAGGTTCATTGCTATCATCCACTAGTTCCATGAGGGCATGACTGTATGTGTTCTAGATGATGGTGAGCCATCAGACGCCTTTTCTGTGACCAATGGCATCAAACAAGGCTGCGTTCTTGCCCCAACACTTTTCAGCATGATGTTCAGTGCCATGCTGACTGATGCATTCAGAGACTGCAAGGCTGGTATTAAAATTAGATACAGGTACGATGGGAGACTATTCAATTCAAGACGTCTACAGGCTGTCACTAAGGTGAAGGAAACTGTCATCCGAGACTTCCTCTTTACGGATTACTGTGCCCTCAATGCCAGTAGTGAGCAAGAGATGCAACTGGAGATGGACAGTTTCTCTACAGCATGCGACAACTTTGGCCTTACCATAAGTACCAAGAAGACAAAAGTGATGTTCCAGCCAGCCCCAAACAACCCATACCAGGACCCAAGCATCATAGTCAATGGAAAGACACTTCAGGCTGTTGAAAAATTTACTTACCCTGGCAGTACTCTTTCCCGTTCAGCCAACATAGATGTTGAAATCAACAACAGAATCTCCAAAGCCAGCAGTGCATTTGGAAGGCTCAGGAAGACGGCTTGGGAGAAAAGAGGGATCTGTCTTGTTACCAAACTCAAAGTCTATAGAGCAGTTGCCCTTACTACTCTGCTGTATGGTTGTGAAGCCTGGAACACATACAGATGAGATGAAAAACAGCTGAACCATTTCCATCTGAGATGCCTTTGGAATCTCCTGAATAGCCAATGGCAAGACAAAATCTCTGACACTGAAGTGCTGCAACAAGCCTATATTCCCAGCATCATCAATCTCATACGTAAGGCCCAACTCAGATGGGTAGGTCATGTCATCCGCATGCCTGAAAATCGCATCCCCAAGCAGCTGTTCTACGGGGAACTCCACCAAGGCAAACACTCTGTTGGAGGGTAGCACAAACAATATAAGGACAGCCTGAAGGTTTCCCTGAGAGGCTTCTCTATAGACACACTGGCCTGGGACAACATCACTGCATACCAACCCACATGGTGCAGCCTTATTCACAGCGGATCTCGTTCAGCTGAAGACAATAGAACCAATGCTGCAGAGAAGAAACGTGAGACATGCAAGGCCAAAGCTGCAAGCACCAAACACTCCACTACCACCCACATGTGTCCCAGTTGTGGGAGAGGATTCCATGCCTAGGTTGGGCTCATCAGCCCCCTCTGGACACATCAAACCAGATCTTTCAACATCTGATAAGATAAGATAAGATAAGCCTTTATTAGTCCCACAATGGGGAAATTCCAGGATTGCAACAGCACAGGGATTGCAACACTCAGAGCAACAATCAGAAGGCAAGGAAAAAACAAAAACAAGAGCAGCTAATATGCATATGTACATATTACTATATATATATATATATATATATATATATATATATATATATATATATATATATATATATACACAGACACAGTGCAGAGCATTGTAGCTGGATGGAATAAATGTATAAGTATATAAACACACAGTGCGGAGCATTGTAGCTAGATGATGATGTTCATGGTCATTTTCGACTACGAAGGACGAACAACAACACATTTTATAAATAGGTACTGACAGTTTTTTTTTTTATAGAGAAAGTTTGTGTTTCACATTTGGTTTCATTTTAAATAATGATTGTCTTTAAATAGTGTGATTAGTCCACCTGTCAGCTTGGCTAGCATTAGCCACTAGCATGAAGAAAAGTGCTGTCAAGTTTATGAAGAGGGGGTGAGTTCTGCAGAGCGTTGTACAGTCCCTCTTTGCTGTTCAACAGCTTGGTACTCCACCGCTAGCTTTTACTCTTTCCCAGCAGATGTTGATCTTAGGGAAAAGTGGAAAGTTAAGATTAGAAGTGAAGGATTTACTGTCACCAAACAGTCCAAGGTGTGAAGCAGATATTTTCTTCCAGAGGATAAGATTATAACTCCGTGTGTACTTCACTGGTTTAGAAAGGAGACCTTGACAGATTTACGTATAATGTTTGTGTGTACTCTATCCTTTGTTTTGTTAATGTAACTGTAGTGGTGACTGTATAGGTTGACATCACTCACCTTCCTAACTAAAGATGTAATGGGACACAAAGTTTAAACTCCTTATCCAGCACCGAGGATGGCGTCTTAAAGCTGGCTTTCGCAAGACAATATACATCATTCGCCTTGATTTTTGCTAGCTCTTCCAAACATCAGGTGTAAAAAAGAGCCATGAGAGCAAGCAGTTTTTTGCATTAAGATGATTAAAGATGATCCAAATGGGAAACACAAACTATCGACATAAAAAACGAACTATCAATACCTATTTACAAAATGTACAATGATTAAGCAAATCCAGATAAATGGCATTAAAGACATGAATGCTGTGGTGCAGTGATATTTGGAATGGCACAGATATGAACAAACACAATAGTTGCTAGCAGCTAAGCTAACTGGGGAACTATTAAATGGCTCAGTATGGTTGCAAAAATGATCAAAATGTGAAACTCGAATTTTAAAAGAAAAAACAATCTGCCCACACACTATTTCCAGTATGGACAATGATAAGTGAAAGGGATAAAACTGATTTATTGATGAGATAGCACCAGGGAATGGGAAAAAAATAATGGAAGCGGAACTGAAAATGTGGGCGGGCTGGAATGCGGAAGTAGGTTACTTTACATTGTGCAAGATGTTCATTCGACATTGCTTTCAATTTGTACTCTTACCCAAAATAAACTGGACACAGACTTTAGCTTTATGTCCAGTAAGGAAATATGAAAGTGACTTTTAAATGTGTGTTAGGTGAGAATATTGTCTCTTTGAAAACTTCACTGACAGATGGCTGTGTATTGCAATTCTTCCTTTTCCTCTTTTTACCACTCTCTTCTTTTCTATCACTATTCTCTTTGTTCCCAAGAGGTGGTTAGAGGAGAAGGAAAGCCACACTACTGACTTTGTATGGTCCAAATGGTATTTCATTGCATTCATCAGCTCCAGATTTTACCAAGTGGAGAGAAAGGGTCCTGTAAAAATGGAGGAAGGTGATGAAAGCCCTGGATAGGTGAATTAAATTACCAGCAATCTCAATTCCTTCTGGACCTGTGCTTGGATACCCTGAAAAGTGTGATGCCTTGATTAAAGTGTTTGGTTTTGTTTGTGTGTCACCTAAAATTTAGCAGCACTTAACAAGAGCAAAAGAATATCATAATGTTGAAGTGTCATAGTACATGAAGATTTCCACAGAGTAAAAATGCATTCATGCTTTATTCATGCCTTATAATCTCTAGTAAATTCTAAAAGCTTGTGCACTTTTACATGAAATTTGAGCAGAGAAAATTATTTTCTTGCTTTGTTTTACCTACATATAACTTCCTGCAAAAATAGGTTAACTGCATTACTTTTTCATGTATTGCTCTTACTGCTATAGAAACCTATACAATTGCATTTTGTTCATATACCAATTCCTTGTAATGTGAAATTGTATTAATTTTTGTTTGTACAATTTTTCAATGTTGGTGGCATAAGGCACTTGTGTTCCTCGGGTTCATTTGAAAACACTCAATGCTATTACTAGTGGGCTAAAGTTTAATGAGAAAAATTAATACCAGACTAGACATTGCAGTCTAACCAGGATAACAACAATAACCAAGGGACCCTTTGCAAGTGAAAGTAAACACAATGGGGGAGGGAGTTTTGCTGGGGACTATAAGACACAATTTTCCACCTGCCTTCAACTAAAGATGTAGCCTCATTAAACACAGAGGCAGTGTTATGTCCATAACTTGTAACCCAACGACGAGGCTGCAGGTGCAGTAGAGCTCGACTTTACTGTGTAGGATTCACAGACATGAAGTGCTCCATACAGGCAGAGGTGAAGGTCAAAAAGAGACCACGTCTCTTCCGCTCTGGCCTTTTATACTCAGGGTGGTGGTGGAACGGGAAAGGTGGAGCCACCACCCTCATCACGCAATAATAATAATATATAATATTTTAATATATCACCCCCCCCCCGTAGAAAAGTCCAAAACACACACACAAATTAGAACCTCCCAAATTTAGTATCCGAGTCACACTCTATTAACAAACAAATAAAATAAGCCTATCCATACACACAAAAAACTAAAACTAGAGGGGGACAGGTGGACTGCCGTCCCACCTCCACACGGCCAGACGGGTTATTCTGCCGTCTTTAAAGTCAAAGAGTCCATAAAATAAAATAACGCCATGTTCCTAATATAAAACAAAACAAAACAATCCCATGAACTATTACACAAGGAGAAAAATCACAATAAACCAACACACACAACACGTTAACATGCACCTTCATACATCACTATAACTTCCCCCAATAATACTACCCCAACCTGAGCAAACCCATTGTAATACACACCCCTATGCACGATGAAACACACATTACATGGGTATTTTTTTTTTTTTTTTACATGGGAACTTGTTATAGCAGTCCAACATGAGATACATGTCAACAACATAGCCCGGGCAATTCTACAATTCCCGGGCTAAGCTAACGCTAGTTAGCTTAATGCTGGCGCCAGCCATTCCACCTAACACCAGCCTGAATCAAAGCCCAGCTGCGAGGCCCAGCGGGGATACTACCAGGCAGGCGGCTATTTGTTTGACGGGGCTCAGCAGAGGTTTCACCCAGGCAGACGGCGGTAGGCGGCGGTGCCCAGCGGAGGACTTACCGTGACTGCAGCGGCGGTGTGCGACGAGACTACCCGAAGCAATTGCTAAGCTAACGCTAGTTAGCTTAATGCTGGCGCCAGTCATTCCACCTTACACCAGCCTGAATCGAAGCCCAGCTGCGAGGCCCAGCGGAGATACTACCAGGCAAGCGGCTATTTGTTGACGGGGCTCAGCAGAGATTTCACCCAGGCAGACGACGGTAGGTGGCGGTGCCTAGCGGAGGATTTACCGTGACCTCAGCAGAGCTCGGTGGCAGCGGCGGTGTGTGACGAGACTCGGTTGGAGGAGCGGGACGGGAGACCAGTTACGGCGACTATGAGCAACGAGACCAGCAACGGAAGGGGCTAGTTGGCTAGCTGAGGCCCAGCTGGATTCGAGGACGATCGGATCAGATTCTGGCGATATAAGCAGAATTTATTTTACTATCCACAGATTTTCCTTTTCCTTCTTTCCAAGAAGGACTGAAGATGGCTGCCACCGGATTAAAAAGTGGGCTGATGGGCACCACTAATAAGCCTTCTCTACTTCTCTACTTCCTCTTCGTTTTGTCTTTGTGTGTCTGGACCTGCAACAAGAAGGATTTTCCGACAAACTCAACCAAAGGTGAAGTTAAAAAGTTTTATCTGTATGGATTTGGGCTTGGACATCTCACCCTACACTCTATGTGGTCTTTAAAAGCCCTGAGCAAAAACTTCCAAATTAAGGCAAACATGGCTGTTAAGCAAAAATCACAATATGGCAGAGGATATACAGTTAAAGTTCTGTTAGTTCTGCTACTTCTGGCAGGAGATATTCACCTTAACCCTGGACCTGCCACTATTAAACAGCAGACCACTGGGTTAGCACAAAACCGAGCTGTACAAAAGCAAAAACAACATTTATTTTTCCAAACTGTTAATCATGCACGAGTTCTTTGGGACACCAAGGCTAAACCAAAGGGGATCCTCGGCGGTCATTTAAACATACGGAGCATAATCCCCAAAAGAGATGAGATTTCGGTGTTGCTGTTGGACTCAAATCTGGACTACCTTTGTCTCTCAGAAAGCTGGCTACACAGTAACATAGACACTAATATGATTGATATTGTGGGCTACCAGTGTTTTAGAAAAGACAGGCAGGTAGGGAGGGGAGGAGGTGTTTTAATTTACATCAAAGAGAAATATAAATGTCAACTGGTTGATTTGAATACTTCACTTGAATGTTTAGCTGTTAATGTATGTCTCTCTCCGGTAATGAATTTCAACATTGCAGTAGTGTACAACCCACCGTCACACAACTCTTCCTATTATAATGAATTAAGTGATCTGGTTAAACAACTTGAGAAGAACAGAGAAACAATAATTCATGGTGACTTTAATATCAACTGGTCTGATAAAAAAGACAAACAAAAACTGAAAAGCCTCATGACTAAATTTAATTACCAGCAAATCATCAAAGGACCCACCAGGATAACCAAACAATCCAGAACACTTATTGACATGGTATTTACTAATAAACCAGAACGAATAACCAGAACCTATAATCTTGTAACTGGTCTCTCAGATCATAACATGGTTCTTGCTGTCAGGAAACTTACTAAAAAGCGACTACAGTATTTTGGGGGAGTCGATATTGACAAATCAAATTTTATTATCCCCAAATCAAAAAATGAGGAGTTTGAACATTACTTAGAGAATCAAAATTGGGAGCAGCTCATGGCAACATGTGAAGTAGATGATTGTTGTAATTTTATAACTGCAACAATCACAAAGTCTATAGAAAAATTTTCAAAGCAAATTAAAAGTAGACAACAGAAGATTAGCCTACCATGGTTAAATAATGAAATAAGAAAACTTATGAAGAGGCGAGACTATGCACTGAAAACATCACTAACCTCCAAACTACAAAATGATCACCTTGTGTACAAAAGTTTAAGAAATAAAGTGGTTCATGAGCTGCGAAAATCAAAAATATCTTATAACAATAAACTGATAGATCATGCAAAGGGTAACAACAGTTCCCTATGGAGGCATTTAAATAACTTAACTAATAAAAAAAACGATCAGAAGGGGGTAAAGGAACTTAGAATCAATGGCAAGACCGTCAGTGACAAGGCTACTTTGGCAAATGAATTTAATTCACACTTTGTGGGCTCTGTGGAAGACTTAACAAAAATTTTTGTGCTGCCAAATGTGCTCAACAACACAAATTCCATACTCCCAACAGATACTTTTCACATCGATGAGGTAAATGAGAAGTTAATTGCTGGTATTGTTAAAACACTGTCAAACTCAAAAACTAGTGATATCTACAATATGAGCACCTCCTTTCTCAAAATGCACAGCAAAATATTAATCAAACCACTGACTCATCTCATTAATCTCTCCATTAGGTCTAGTACATTTCCATCTGGCTGGAAAAAAGCTGTCGTCATACCAGTTCATAAATCAGGCAGTAAAGACGATATATGCAATTACCGCCCAATCTCTATCTTACCAGTCCTATCTAAGGTTCTTGAAAAAGTTGTAGCTACACAGCTGATAGACTACTTACAAGACAGTCAACTTCTTCATCCACATCAATTTGGTTTTAGACCAGGATACTCAACAGAAACAGCAAATTGTTGCCTTATTGAAAACGTCAAACAGTCCTTGGACAGGGGTAATGTGGTAGGAGCTGTTTTTCTAGATCTCAAAAAGGCTTTCGATACTGTAAACCACAGTTTGCTTTTATCCAAAATGGTATCTTTTAACTTCTCCCCAAATACATTAGAATGGTTTGCATCTTATCTCCAGAATAGAGAACAGTGTGTAAAAGTTCACCAGGATAAATCCTCATTTTTAAACAACCGCATGGGTATCCCACAAGGGTCCATTCTTGGTCCTTTACTTTTCAGCATTTTTATTAATGACTTGCCGTTACACTGCTCAGCTGCAACATGCCAACTTTATGCAGATGATGCAGTTATTTACACAGCTGCCAAGACTCCAGCACAGGCTGCAGATGTACTGTCTACAAGTATGGTTGATGTCCAAGAGTGGCTCCTCAAGAACCATCTATTGCTGAACCTTCAGAAAACAGTCTCAATGTGCTTTTCAATCAAAAAATGTAACCTGCAACATTTTAAAGTTAATATACATGATCATGACATCAGTTTAGCTACAGAATTCAAATACCTTGGCATTGTACTAGATCCTCAACTCAAATTTAATCTTCATATAAAGAAAATTTCAAAAACAGTAAAAAAAAATCTGAACTGCTTTAAATTAATAAGATATTACATACCTTACGAAGCAGCTGCACTGTATATGCATTCTATGGTTTTTTCTCATATATCATACTGTTTGACAGTCTGGGCTCAAGCAGCCCCTTCCACAATAAGACATATAGGTTCATTATATAATCAAACCCTAAAAATCTTGGACAAAAAGCCCATTAGGTGGCATCACTGTAATGTTTTAAAAAAATACAACCTATTGAGTTTTGAGAGCTTCATTGACCTCTGTCTTCTGAAATTAACGTTCAAATGTTTCCATAAATCAGCACCCGAGCCACTTGCTGGTTTCGTCCAAAGACAGGACAGCAGCAGAGCCACCAGGAGTTCTGTTAACAATAACTGTAAAATATTCCACCGCAGAACCACATTTGGACAAACAGCTTTCTCTATAAAGGGCAGTCACATCTGGAACACAATGCCAAATGAAATTAAAATAATAACGGACTTTAAAACATTCACTAAAAATGTTAAAAACTGGCTGAAAAATAAACAAGAATGTACTCATGTATGAATTATTTGTCTGCAAAGTGAGAGTGAATGAAGGGAAGGAATAAATGTGTTTGTTTATAGTGAGTGACGAAGGGAGGAAGGCCTGAAATAGGCAAGTGTGAGTTATGTTATATGTGTTAAATGTGAGTCAGGCTGTTATATTTGTGTATTTATAATATTTATGTTAAAGGTGAGTCAGGCTGTTATATTTGTGTATTTATAATATTTATAATTGTGTATTTATAATTTTTCTGCATTGATGTATGTGGTTATTGTGTATATTTTTATCTTGATTCTTTTTTCTAAAGCCCATCCAGGGACAAGAGTTGCAAATTAGCTAATAGCTATACACTCTATGTGCAACACATCAGATTGATTGTCTTTGATTAATTGTCTATGTTTATTGCACTGTCCCTGTCAAATAAACTAATCTACTACTACTACATATAACCCAATCCATCGCGCCTTGCTAACAGTCTTGATGGAGAGGCCACCCCCCGGGGGACTCATCTGGCGGGTCCTGTCCAGTGCTCCTTGGTTCCTTTGTCCCTGGAGAAGAGCCACGTCGAAGCCCCGACACCGCCTTCCCCTCAGTAATACACCGCAGCTAACTGGGATGTCTCCATGAGTCATCTGACAGCCTAAGGTATCTGTCCTCCTGAACAGTCACCACCTTCACCCGCCCCTGATCATCACGTCGCTTCCTCTTTCCGTGGGCACATCTCAGTCAAACCTCCTTCCTGAGTCGAACCATGTCAACGACTCAGAGAAACTCTCCTCGACTTCCCATGTCCACGATTTCCTCCATGGGCTTCCTCACCGGGTAGTGCCACACCGTCAACCCTCCGTGAAGCCTGACTCGGCCTACAGTGTTCCTGTGTGGCACGCCGATTATCCGTGCCAGCTGGTCCTGCCCCTCTCTCTTTCATTTTAAACATTGGCATAGCCATTTCAGCCCCGTGCTTCACGGTGTCTTCAGGCTGATTTCCGGAAGTAGAGGGGGTCATCTTTACAGCCTCACCCGCCATTACGGGCGTTCCACTGTGCCGCTCAGTTCCCACACCTAGGGTAACGTGAGCCCTGGCACCGGAACCTTGCCCTGATGGCCCTGGGTGGAAATTGTCCTGTCCATCTTCCAGAATCCTAGGCCAAGTCTCGTCCCAAACCGCCTCGTGGAACCGGCCGTTCCCACAAACCACGGCCTGACCATTCTTCTCCGCTGCTGCTGGTAATTGAGAAGCCCAGTCCATTAAAACAGATCGCAGCCCACCACATTTGACCCACTCTCGATCACCACGAACTGAATATTGGACACCACCGCTGTCTTGTACCTTGCCATCATCTCCAGCGAACCCACGATGGACAGCCTATTACCGCCAAACCCACAAAATGGTGTCGACAGACCTCTCACAGGATGGTAGGGGAGATAACTCTTCACAGTAGACCAGATCAACACGAACCTCACTGCGCCCGTGTCCACCAACAACGGCACGTCCTCACCGTCCAACGTAACAGTCAAATACGTACGGCCTTCTGTGATCGGTGATACGGTGTGAATAACCGTAGGAGTTGAGGCGGGGGAATCCATTTCATGTCGTCGCTCCCGTCGTTCAAACCTCTTACATGCCCTGGTGAAATGATGTAGGAGTCCACATTTCCCACATCATTTGCCTTTTGCCGGACACTCTCTCACCTTGTACTGGTGCTTGGTAGATATGCAGCCAAAACATGTTGGCGACCCCAGGGCGGACCTAATTTTAATAGCAGTAGCGTAGCCTTCTTTGTCTTCCACGCAATCATCGCTATCCGGGTCTACAGCCTGCGCCGCTGATTGTGAGTTGGGTTGCCCCAATGCTGTTCTCTCAACAGGGTCTCTTGACAGTTTATCCACTGCTTCAAACTGCTGGACTATCTCCACCACTTTAGCCAACGTCAACTCACTGGAATGCATGAGGAGTCTTGACCGTACAGCCGCATACAACGTGTGACCCTCCAACTGGTCCCAGACCATTTCTTCTTCCAAGGTCCCAAACTGGCAACCCCCAGCCAGTTGGCGCAAGTCATCAATATACTACTGCACCGACTCTCCAGTCTGCTGGCGGTGCTGTCAGAACTGGATCCTCCAGACTATGACATTTTCCGGGGCGCAAAAGTTGTGCGTCATTAGCTGAACCACATCCTCAAAACTGTTGCTCACTCCTAGTGTACTCAGAATGTGCTGTCCCTCCATGCCAAGATTATGACCTAAAATTGCTTGCACACAAAATTTCTCCAACTAACCGAGGTTCAATGCCACCAGATAATTCTCAAATGCGGCAAATCACCTCTCCCACGACACCGGCGGCTCGCCAGGAAGCTCCAGAAATGGCTGAATGCCAGAAATGCCTTTATCCATACTTTTATCCTCGTCACCAAATGTTATGTCCATAATCTGTAGCCCAGTGACGAGGCTGGAGGTGCAGTAGAACTCAACTTTATTGTGTAGGACTCACAGACACAAGGCGCTCCGTACAGGCAGAGGCGAAGGTCAAAAAGAGACCACGTCTCTTTCGCATTGGCCTTTTATACTGAGAGTGGTGGCGGAACCGGAAAGGTGGAGCCACCAGCCTCATCACACAATAATAACAATATATAATATTTTAATATATCACAGGCAGGCCAAATGTTTCAAGGGGTGGGCACTAAAAAAGTGGCTGGCTGGTCAGGCAGCGTAAACATGAGTTTGAGGACAACACCAGGAGAGGGCAGCAGAGACAGCACTAAGCAGTGGCTGATAGTACTCACCAGTATTAGTAGATAGAAGCTGTTAATTTATTTCAGTATGGAAGAGTAATGTTGTACAGAGCACATTAAAGACATAACAGTTTAAATCCTTCCATAGATTAACTACAAAAAACTTTTTTTTAAACTTTTTACATCTGTTCAATGTGTGTTAAGTGCACTATTTACATGCAATTAAAAAAAATGTAATTTGATATTCAGTTGGCTTTGTTTAGCCTATACAGACCTGTAAATACAGTAGAAATCAATTACAGAAATGATTGCCTGTATGAAACTTCCTGTGGACATATCTAATACTGTACATGAACAGTGGTCATTTCTTCTCACCCACTCGATACAACTCAGTAGATCATTTCAAATATGGTGCCATCACCACATTTCATCAAATCTCAGGGTTTCAAGAGGCACTTCAAGCCTCATACAGAAAAAGGTGATGGGTGGTTGACAGCAGTTAAAAGCTCTCTACCATGCATCTAGTTGATGCTTTTTCCCCCCACTTCCATCTGTGTTTATTTTCACTTCCACTTTTGCGTTTCAACTACTTTACTTATTAAATACACATTTTTAGGTGGTCAAGTTAATATTTACGTTAAACACATTACTGCACTAGCCCTCCATCATTTCAATATCAACAATAGCTTGCTTTTTTTCCAAAACATTATTATAGGTCATACAACTGGCGTTTTCAAAACCACAGACTCTGTATAAATATGGATAATGTGTCATCACTTACTTCCATTGTTGAAAATTGAATTTCTACTTGCTAGATAAAAGCCACTGCCATTTTTTATTTATTTATTTATTTTTTGCATCATTTGGCAGAACCATGGCATCAAGTTTCCACCCAATGGCTGCATAGACTGCTACACATCTATTCCAACCATGCTCAATCCTGAATGCATCTCTGCAATAATTAATTAAAAATATATTGATCCAAAAAATTAACATCTGAACATACAGTACATTATCATAAAAACTACCTATGAGGACAGAAACCATATTTTAGAAAAGTTTATTTGAGGTGTAGTTTTTCTTCAAAATGCTGCACACAATAATGGACAGAGGTGGAACTCACAATCTTGCATCAGCCAGCGAACAGAGGGCGATTGAAATGAGCAGTTTTCACTTTTTTTTCAAGCTTTCAAGTTGTTCATATTTATTTAGTCTTCTACTGACAGTCTCCTTCAAAAATATGTGAAAATAGTTTCACAGCTGCACTCATTTTTACAAAAAGGGGAGCCTCTCTTCTGTGTACGATGTTAATTAATTCCAATTTTAAGACTACAGAAGGCTGACCACTGATTTACATGTGGCTATAACACAGTTATTGTTGTTGTTGTTGTTATTGTTGCTGTACACATTATTGGCACCTGTGTAGCCCTACCAACTCTACCCAAAATATTGTCATGGAAATTACATCATTCATACACTGCCATGACAACCCTGACAAATCAGCACTTCAGTTTAAACTCATCATTCCTAAAAGGCCCATAATTATGAGTTTTAAATGAACCATATAATTCAAGCTTCTATGCTGAAAACATCAGAACCTGTAAATGAAGTTCTGGGTCATTATGTAATGTAGCTCAGAAATTGATCATCATTACCCACACTGAAAATGACTTACAGCTATGGCAGTTGCCCCTGTCCCTCATGAAACAACAGGAAACTTTAGTTCCAACAAACTATAAGGCCTGTGGGCTGACCTTGGAATTTGTAATTCTGGCAGAGAGTTAAAAGTGAAAATCAATTTGGGGCAACAGAAACTTTATCATTTCACCAAATTTGAAAGCATGTTGAAACACCTATTGAGAGCTAAATGTGCATTACCTAGGCTCTGAAAGGAACAAAGTACATAGGAGCAGCATTTGATGTTGGATCCCCATCTTTGTTAGGGTACTGTCATGAGCTCTTGTGCGCCATTATACACTGCACGAGGGAGAGAATGAAAAACCCAATCGCAGGAGTAGTGAGTGCCATGCTTATTAAAGTTCACCAAAAAAACAAGTTCAACAATCTCCGGATGCAGTTCAGTTCACCACACAATATATGGAAAGGTGTAATGACAGAATTGGCCACCAAACATACAGGTCGCCTGCCGAATACTCAACAGCCTGGTGAATATAAAGCCTGGTGCTGCAGGGCTGCATTACACATGAAACAGGAAAGGCGAGCAGCCTAATGCTGCAGGCCTGCTAACACAGGAGAAAAGGCTAAGACACACTTACAGGTCTGGAGCTAATCTGGGGTGAGCCATGCAGTCTGGAGGCAGAGGCAGAGATGAAACACCAAGGAATAGATCGTCTTACAATGTCAGGCTGAGTAGAACGCAGGGAGTGAATAACCATATGCAGAGGAACATGCTGCCACATAGGAAGGGGAATGTCCCGACAATCTCCTTCCACAGCCATGGCAAACAAATACTCCAGAAGCTAACGAGGAAAGAGATTGCTGGTGTGAGAATGCGTGGGCAGAACTGATTGGAAACAGGTGAGTGAGAGGGCATGTGAATGAGAGTGAATGGAGCGTGAGCATGTGTGTGTGTGTGTGTGTGTGTGTGTGTGTGTGTGTGTGTGTGTGTGTGTGTGTGAGCACCGATGACAGCGCAGCTGACAGTGTTTGACAGGAGGAGGGGGCATGCCAGAGCTGTCAGGAGGAAACTAGGACAATTCATAATAATAATTCATGACAGCCACCCCCCCTCCAGGGGTGGACACCAGACACCCCAGTACCATCAGCCAAAAATGAAAGGAAACAGAACCCCTCAAGGGAGCCCCCCCCCCCCCGACAACAAACACTAACCCAGGGTGGGAGGTGGGGGAAAACCGGTTAGGAGGGAAGCAACCAGTGAAAACACAATAGTACAAAAGCAGAATAAGGAGCAACCCCTCCTAACGAACCCCCAACCTGGAGCACCAACCCCCCTCTACAGAAGTCCAAAGTTTGGGGGGTCGACCAGAGTCCCAGGCCCCCAGTGTGGTGAGGAGTGGCAGATCGGGTGGCCTGCCCAAGTCCCAAGTCCAGCAGGCGGCCCATGGGATATTGTCAGGCAGCCTGCCCAGGCCAATGGACCACCCGACCCATAAACCAAGTCCCTCGGGTGGCCGACCAGTGTGGTGGAGCCACCAGGACCTGTGAGGGAGGCGGAGCGGCAGCCTCCATTCTCGGGAACATCGGCGGCCAGGCCGAGGAACAGGGCCCCCCCTGCCATTCGAGGCTTGGAGCAGGGGTGCCGTAGCACTTGCAATGGTCCCGGCCTGGGACGTGGCTGCACCCGCGGTGGACCCCGACCGGGCTGGCTTCGCTGCACCCACGATGGCCCCTGACCGGGCCGGCTCTGCTGCATCCACGATGGACTCCAGCGGGAGCCTTGCAGCGCCCGTGGTGACCTCTGGCTGAGGCTCTGCAGCACCCACAGTGACCTCTGGCTGAGGCTCTGCAGCACCCGCAGTGACCTCCGGCTGAGGCTCTGCAGCATCCGCGGTGACCTCCGGCTGAGGCTCTGCTGCACCCACGGTGACCTCCGGCTGAGGCTCAGCTGCACCCACAGTGGGCTCCGGTTGGAGCACTGTTGCACCTGCGGTGGCCTCCCCAGCAAGGGAGGTGATGCTCCTCACATCTTCAGGAATCGAATCCCGATTCTCGATTCCATTCAACAGCTCTCCGGCGACTCTGGCAGACTCCGAGTCCGAAGGGAGAAAAAGAGAAACTGGGCCAGGGTCGCCGGCAGCAGCTGAGCCTGGTGTGGCGGTCCCGAGGGCTACTGTGAGCTGCCCCAGGTCCACCTCACCATGAGTTGGGCAGTGTGACATTAATATTGAAATTCCTGATATAATGGAGCCCACTTTCCTGAACTCCGACTCCACTGCCGTTCAGGACTCCGGTGATATTGGGTGCGCGGGTTCCTCTGGTCCGTCGGGTGCCTCACCCCCATCAGCCTCCTCTGAGGAAGCTGGACCTGCCTTGTCGTCAATGGGCTTCCAAGGTGGTGGCAGCTCCTCTCCGGTAACCCTAGGATAGAGCTCGAAGGAGATAGGAGAGGGAGAGTGATTAGGATCACCAGCAGCGGCAGAGTCTGGCGAGGGGGGTCCAGATGTGGCTAGGGGCCGCACCCGACTCCCCTCCCCAAAAGCCAGGCAAAATCCCTCCACCATCAACAAATGAATTACAGGAGAGACTACTTGCCTGTGCTTAAGCTCTACCACCGTCCAGAAGTCCGATGACGATACCCCGGGTCCCATCGGCTGGAGGTCCGGTTCAGGGGATGACTCCACTGCAGCGGCCACCGCAGCGGGCATGATGATGGTAGCAGGAGTGAAACTCTTGTATGCCATCTTTCACGCCTCTGGTTCCTCCGGCGTGGTGGCCGTGGACGGCTCCTTCGCTGGCCCATGGGCTGGACCCTCCTGGTCTTCTGGCTCCTCCTCCCCCAAGCGACGTGGATCCGGGACGATGGGCTCGTGGGGGCACATAGAAAAGAGTCAATGAGACCAGACACGAGAGTACTGTATGCCGCTGGGGCGGAGAACTCAGGGGACTGCACACCCTGAGTCTTCTCGCCAGGAGGCAGGCAAAATTGATCATTGACTGTGAAACTTGAATGAAAAGAGACTTGCCTGTTCTCCTGGCACTGGAGGTCCCCAGCGGCCTCTGAGGCATCCTCTCTATTCTCCTGGCATTTCTCATTGGGTTCAGGCTCCTCCTCCCTTGGGGAAAGCTCTTTCAGTCTTTCAGCCATCTCTGGGAGGAGCCACGGCTTCACCTCCAAAATGAGGTCCATTTCAGCCAGGAGAGGCCGGCTATGTTCCTCCATCTCCTCCTGTGATGGGGTGGAGCATTGCTCGGAGCAGGAAGGCGAAGCTGCAGTTCGCAGGACTGGACACTTCTTGCTGCGGGGCTTCCTCCCTCTCCTCCTCTTGGGTGACGCAGGGACAAGGTAATCTGGGATGAGGAGCACCGTGCCGGGAAGCGGGTCACCCATGCAGAGAGACCCCGCATCCTCGGGAAAGATGAGCAAAGTGGCCGCAAGGAGCTCGAGCACTGGGAGATCCTCAGCCAATTCCTCACATGGCGCGGCGAAGATGTCCCGGAGGATCTCCATCACTTCCGGATGATCCCAGAGGCTGTCTCGCTCCATCACCCTCCTCGCGGTGTCCCGAGCCTGATGAACTGTCAGAGAGGGACGGAGCCTCTGTGTCCAGGAGAGGACTTCCTCCAGTAGACACAACGAGCGCTGCTCCCTATCTAACTCCATCTCCGTCTTCTTGTCCACAGACTGGGTGGACGCTGGCCATTGAGATGAAGGGGGTCCGAGGAGGGAGGAAGTCTTCCTCTGACGGGAGCGTTTCTTCTGGCGAGGGGCCGGCTGCGATCGCGGAGCAGCATCCTCCGGCTCTGCGTCAGGAACGGGAAGGATGATGGAGAGGATGGCGTCTACCCTATGGATTTCCCAGAGGTGAGGGTAGCGCCGCTTGAAGTCCTCCGTGTCGAGTCGTGCCCACTCCCGGTCCTCGGGGAACCGAGACCACTGAAAGGCAAAGCCACCCTCCTCCAGCAAATCCTGGGCTTCCTGCTCCTTGTCTGTCCAAGTCATCGTGTCCACATATGAGGAGAAAAAGGAGAAGGAAAAAAAAAACACAACTCCACTCCGCTGGGTTTTTTTTTATGGTCGGGGCATTCTGTCATGAGCTCCTGTGAGCCATTACACGGCGCACGAGGGAGAGAATGAAAAACCCAATCGCAGGAGTAGCGAGTGCCATGTTTATTAAAGTTCACCAAAATAACAAGTTCAACAATCACCGAATGCAGTTCAGTTCACCACACAATATACGGAAAGGTGTAATAACAGAATTGGCCACCAAACGTACAGGGCACCTGCCAAATGCTCAACAGCCTGGTGAATATAAAGCCTGGTGCTGCAGGGCTGCATTACGCATGAAACAGGAAAGGCGAGCAGCCTAATGCTGCAGGCCTGCTAGCACAGGAGAAAAGGCTAAGACACACTTACAGGTCTGGAGCTAATCCGGGGTGAGCCATGCAGTCTTGAGGCAGAGGCAGAGACGTGGACCAGCCGAAACACAAAGGAATAGATCGTCTTACAATGTCAGGCTGAGTAGAACGCAAGGAGTGAATAACCATACGCAGAGGAACACGCTGCCACGTATGAAGGAGAATGTCCCGACAATCTCCTTCCTCAGCCGTGGCAAACAAATACTCCAGAAGCTAACGAGGAAAGAGATTGCCGGTGTGAGAATGCGTGGGCAGAACTGATTGGGAAGAGATGAGTGACAGGGCATGTAAATGAGAGTTAATGGAGCGTGAGCATGTGTGTGTGTGTGTGTGTGTGTGTGTGTGTGTGTGTGTGTGTGTGTGTGTGTGAGAGAGAGCACTGGTGACAGCGCAGCTGACAGTGCTTGACAGGAGGAGGGGGCATGCCAAAGCTGTCAGGAGGAAACTAGGACAATTCATAATAATAAGTCAGAACGATTCATGACATGTACTTTGTTTTTTCTAATTTCTCCTTGGACTCATAGATTAAACTCACACATTGAAAAGAAACAGTTTCATTGAGATCAAACTAGATTTGCATTTTGCCCAATTTCCTAAAATCACATTCATGTCCACCTATCAGTGTGATGACAGCAGCCTGCTAACTCGAGTCTTGTCTCATTAGTTCTCACCTATTCTAAACTCAAGCTTCTGAAGAAAACTTTGACAAGGCCAAAGTCAGATGAAAGGACTTTCAGTCAGAAAGCCGGTAGTTTGGAGGAATTTAGTATGGATGTTCAACTAGTTACTTACTATTTATCCAACTAAAATAAGGGATAAAGACCTGCACTTATATAACACCTTTTCTAGTCTCAAAGACCACTCAAAGTGTGAAGCGCTTTGAGTGGTAAATATGTACAGTAGGGAAAATAAGTATTGAACATGTCAATATTTTTCTCATTAAACATATTTCTGATGGAGGCATTGACCTGAGATTTTCACCAGATATCAGTAACAACCTAAGTAATCCATACATACAAAGAAATCAAGGTAACAGTGTTCACAAAACAAGTTATATTTAGTAAAGTGGAATGACTCAGGAAATAAGTATTGAACACGCTTGGTGAAATTCTTTTAGTATTTAGTAGTAAAGCCTTTGTTGGTAATAACAGCTTCCAGGTGCCTCTTGTATGGAGAAACTAGGCACAGGTATTGCTCAGGAGTGATTTTAGCCCTTTCTTCCACACAAACTGTCTTCAGTTCTTCAAAGTTCTATGGACGTCTTCTATGAACTCTGAGCTTCAGTTCGTTCCATAGATTTTCAATTGGATTCCAGTCAGGTGACTGACTGAGCCATTCTAGCAGCTTTATTGTCCTTCTCTGGAGCCACTTGAGAGTTTCCTTGGATGTGTGTTTGGGATCATTGTCTTGATGAAATGTCCACCCTTGTTTCATCTTCAGCATCTTGGCAGATGGGAACAGGTTCTTATCAATGATGTCTCTGGACATTTGTCTATTCATCTTTCCTTCAATTATATAAAGTCTGCCTGTACCATGTGCTGAAAAACACCCACACACCATAATGCTCCCACCTCCAAACTTCACTGGTGGTATGGTGTTTTTGGGCTGATGTGCATTGCCATTTCTCCTCCAAACATGCTGCATGTTGTGGCATCCAAAAAGTTAAACTTTGATCTCATCTGACCAGATTATATTCTCCCAGTATTTTACTGGCTTGCCCAAATGTTGTGCAGCAAACTTTAAATGAGCTTTAACATGCTTTTTCTTCAGCAATGAAGTCTAGCGAGGTGAGTGGGCATAGAGCCCATGTCGATTGAATCCATTGCTTATTGTTTTCTTTGAAACAGCTTCACCTGCAAACCCGAGGTCTTTCTGGAGCTCTCTACAAGTGGTCTTTGGCTCTTGGATAACTCTTCTGAAAATTCTTTTGACTCCTCTGTCAGAAATCTTGTGAGGAGCTCCTGGTCGTGGCCGGTTTATAGTAAAATGATGTTCTTTCCACTTCCAAATGATAGCTTCAACAGTGCTCAATGGAACATTCAGCAGTTTAGAAATGCGCCTGTAACCAATGTCATCATTATGTTTTGCAGCAATAAGGTTGCAAAGGTCTAGTGAGAGCTCTTTGTGGTGTGACAATCTGATATTCACAAACCTTTTTAAAGTCTATCAGTCAGGACTTAACTAGGTGAAATGAATTTGCATTGATGGGGGATGGGATGGCTTCCTAAATTCTGATGGATTTCAGCTAATTTTTTGGCTTTCTATGAGTTTTGCACCTCATTCTCTTCATGTGTTCAATACTTATTCCCTGTGTCATTCCACTTTATTAAATATAACTAGTTTTGTGAACACAGTTGCCTTGATTATTTTGTATGTCTGGATTACTTGGTTTGTTACTGATATCTTTGTTGTTGTTTATCTGTTGTTTTTCCAGTCTTATTCCTTTTCTTTTTTTATATTGCGCACACCACTGAAGAGAGAGAGAAACGCCATTTCAGTTCTCCTATATGTCCTGTACGTATAGCAGTACTGACAAAATCTTTGAATCCTTTGAATCTGGTGAAAATCTCAGGTCAATAGCTCCATCAGAAATATGTTTAATGAGAAAATTGTTTATGTATTCAATACTTATTATCCCTGCTGTATTAATGGTAGCATATAATCTATAAATCTCTAGAGATATTTGTAAGATCCTCAAGAGAATCACTGAGAGACCGTGAGAGATCACTGACCCTGTAGCTCATGGTGCCGTGAATGTTGGTGAACGGAGCGATTTTTGGATTCCGTCAGGGTTCGTAAAAGCTTGCCAAACAATTAAAAACAGTTTTAAGATCCCAAACAGTTTTTCTTGTCGCCAAAAATTTTTGAAAATGTTTGAATTTTGTGGCCAAATGTGTTTTTCCGCAAGCAGTTGCAAACATTTGCAAACCTAAACAATTTATCTAGGAAGAATTAAAATGACTTACAACTTTTTGTTGGAAAAAGAGATTAAACCAGCCGGAGTTACACCCGAAAGGAACACAGGGCTCATGGCTGAGCAAAAGGGAAAAGTGACAAATATTACCTGGACGGAGCACACCCAGTCACCTCGATGGAAAGCCAAGCTTACTCAGGGTTTAACTGAATTCTCTGAGAAGGATTCAGGACACGGCAACGGGGAGAAACATTGCCGTATCCTTAAATAGGTAAATGGACCAGTGATTGATGAATGACAGGTGTGGGTACTTGAATGAGGAAATAATCACAACAACAAGTGACAGCTTTGCAGCCCTCGACACAGAGTTTGACAGCTGGAAGCTGCACAGCACTGTCAAAATAAAAGCACAGATCAGAAACAAGAATAAGATAACACAACCCCAAAATAATACCATAAATACAAAATGACACACAATAAATAGACAAGACAGTAAGGACAAAACTAAGAATACAAACGTTCCATAAACAAACAGAGACCAACACAGTAGACCATAATGCCTGCAACATAAACAAAGAAGCAAACAAACAGAAAAGGACTTAAACTAAACTAGAGGCTGAGCACGGCTCATACCCGTGCTCAGGATCATGACAGTGTTCCCCCATCAAGGGTGGATACCAGACACCCAAATGAAACCTCAAAAAAAGAAAAAAAGTACCCACCCACAAAGAAGACCCCCCCATCAACAACCCATCCCGGGCGGGAGGAGGGGGGACCCAAACACTGAGGGACCGAAACCAATCAGAAAACAAAAAAAAAAAACCCAAAAAAACTCATGACCCACAACATTTTACAACAGGTAGTAATAGAATATAAAAGAAACAGAATGAAAATTGAAACAGTTCAGGTGGTCTGCTGGAGTCCAAAGACCACCAGGTAACAAGTTGGAAGGTGTCAGGTGTCCTCCCAGAGTCTTTAAGCCATCCAAGCAAAGGACATAATCTGCTGGGTGGCCTCCCAGCGTCCCTGAACCAACGGACTGTAGAACACAACACGCCCCTTCGTGGAGGCGGCAGCTGGAACATGTGCTCCCTGTGGGTAACAGGAGCTGAGGCATGGATCAAGTGGTCTTGTAGCAAAAGAGAGTTGACCCCTTAAGAAAACCGCTGGCTAGCCGCAACCTCAGACGGCGATGGCAGGTGACTAGCGAAGGGACCAGGTGAATGGATGGCTGACCAAGGTGGCTGACCAGCAAATGGACCGGATGAGTAGAAAGGCTGCTCAGCAGCGACCTCAGGCAAAGAGGAGGAACCCGCAGTGACCTCAGGTGACAGTAGAGGACCCTCAGTGACCTCAGGTGGAGACAGAGTTCCCTTGACAACCTCAGGCAGAGGTAGAGGACCCACAGTGACCTCGGATCAAGGCAGAGGACCCACGGCGACCTCGGACGGAGGCAGAGGACCCACGACAACCTCCTACGGAGGCAGGGGACCCACGGTGACCTTGGACGGAGGCAGGGGACCCATGGCAACCTCTAGCAGAGACGGAGGACCCACAGTGACTTCTGGCAGAGACGGAGGACACACAGTGACCTCAGGTGACAGCAGATGACCATCAGTGGGCCCAGACCAAGATTCGAGCAGAAGAGGAGAAACACCCACCGTGTTACTACCACCGGCAGCAGTGGAGCCCAGCGAGGAGAATTCAAGAACAGCCAATGGCTGTGACTGGTTCTCCTCACCAAGAGCTAAGCAAGATTTCTCTAATACTGATAATGTGAATACAAAGAAGAGAACTTGCCTTAGCTCAAGCTCCACCACCGTCCAGGACTCCGGTGACTCTGGCTGGGATGTCTCAAATCCATTCATCTGGTGCTTCCATCCCACCTCAGATGGGGAGGAAGAGAAAAACACCAGAACATAATTACAGGCAGTGGTGGAGCTTGGCAAGGAGAGTTCGGGAGCAGAGGATATCTGAAGCCAGTTCTCCTTACCATGAGCCAGAGAAGATTTCTCTAGATCTGCAGGTGTTAAAACAGAAAAGAGCACTTCCCTGGACTCGAGCTCCACTGCCATCCAGGACTCCGGCAACTCTGCTGCGATGACCCCAGCAGCAGGCATGATGGTGGATGCAGCCCAAAGACCTCCAGGCGAGGCAACTGACACAGGTGGAACTCCGGGCATGGCGGCTAAAGCTGGAGGTTGCTTCACTGATGATGCCGACTCCCGTGCTGCTGAAACCAGGGAACACTCTCCTGTCGGCTCAAGTTTCAGGGCACAGGTAGTGCTCTCCTCCCATCCGGGATGTGGTTGTGGGGCTGGAATGGAATCTTTCAGGCCTGAAGGCTTCTCTGTCGTCCGGCGGCTCCATCCCAGGATCGGCGGACTCTCAGGAAACACAGGAGGAGACATGAGAGAGGTAGGTGAGGAATTGGTGGCAACAGAAGGCAGTGAGGACTCAGCTAATGTGGGCTGCAGATGCTGAGCCTCACCACCGGGGATAAGAAAAGACATTTCATTTTTATGTGCAGAGAAATGAAAACACACTTGAGTTATCTCCCGGGGCGCGTTGGTATCTGCCTCCAGACGTAGCGACCGAAGCTGGTGGACCTCCCGGCGTGGCTGCTGATGCTGGAGGCTGCCTCACCGCTGGCACAGAGACCCATGCACCTGAAGTCAGGGGACATCTTCTTGTCAGCTCAGTCTTCAAGGCACAGGGGGCACTCCTCTCCAGTCCAGGGCATGACTGTGGGGCTGGAACAGAGTCCTCCAGGACCGCTGAAATTGTTTGAGAATGAAAATGCACTTGCCTTATCTCCCGGGGCGTAATAGTAATTGCTGCTGAAAGCCCAGATAACTCCCTCTCTGCGGCTGCAGCGGGTGGGGCACCCATGAAGACTCTGGAGGAGCTGGCTCTGCAGACATGTTACTGGCCAACACACCTGCTACAGCGGGGGAGTTCCTCTGATGTACCACCGCTGAATGGCAGGAGGAGGCTGGGCGCTTCTGTCCCCGGGGACGTTCTCTCGCCAGCTCAGGAACAGACGATAGATGAGGAGGAGGAGGAGCAGGCTCTTGATGAGACCGGCAAGGCGCCGGAGTTCAAGGACGTTTCTTCATCTGCTCTGCGCAAATGGAGGATCTCTTAGGAGAGTGGAGACAGAGTACAGGAGGCCAGCATACCTGGGATAATTCCAAAGACCGGAGTGTGACTCCATAATGGTGACTGCTGACTCCACATGCTGAAACACCTCCTTAGATGAGCGGGAGGCAAGTGCAACATCCACAAAACTCTGGATGGACTTCACCGCCCATTGCTCTTCCACGGTGGGGCCACCGACTACCAACTTTCCCCAGTTGAGCCCCTGGTGACATAATGTCCCCTCTTCCTCCGGGGGAAAAAAACAGATGAGATTAAAAAAAGGCAAACCCACAGCGGCCGGTGTCCACACACTGGCCGTGTCCTTCTGTCATAAATTGCCCTTTTTAAGGGCAATAGGAGGACACCAAACACATGCTGTGAGTTTGCACATTTATTAACAGAAAGACGAACATGCATACAACACTACACTTACATATAATGAAACAATGAAGGTGCAGGAGGTGAACGGGGTTCACGTCTACAGTAGGAAAGAACAGCCTGGTAGGAACAGAGGCTGAGGCATGCGGGAACGTCAGGGAAAAAAGAGATTAAACCAGTTGGAGTCACACCTGAAAGGAAACAGGGCTCATGGCTGAGGAAAAGGGAAAAGAGACAAATATTACCTGGATGGAGCACACTTGATCACCTCGATGGAAAACCAAGCTCACTCAGGGTTTAACTGAATCCTCTGAGGAGGCTAACAGTAGGACATGGCAACGGGGGAAATGTTGCCGTATCCTTAAATAGGTAAATGGACCAGTGGTTGATCAATGACAGATGTGGGTACACGAATGAGGAAATGATCACAACAACAAGTGACAGCTTTGCAGCCCGTGAAACAGACTTTGACAGCCAGAAACTGCACAGCACTGTCAAAATAAAAGCACAGACCAGAAACAAGAACAAAATAACACAACCCCAAAATAATACCATAAATACAAAATGGCACACAATAAATAGACAGGACAAAAAGGAAAAAACTAAGAATACAAACACTCCATAAACAAACAGAGACCAACACAGTAGACCATAATGCCTGCAACATAAACAAAGAAGCAAACAAACAGAAAAGGACTTAAACTAAACTCAGGATCATGACAGTCCCAACCACCCCACATCCCTTGAACTCCCTCCCCCATTCCCCCGTCAGGTCCAGCATAAGAATGACAATTTAAATAAAGTATTAAAGTTATCATACAGCAATTGGAGCCTATAAAGTCTAGCTATATACAGTATTACTGTATCAAATATGAGCAGAGCTCCTTTTGGCAAAGTAAATGTGTTTGGTACAACAAGGCAATCAGGTATATATTCTGCTTGCTAAGTTGCTGGACAGGACAGATTAAAAATACTTTGCAATTATTTATCCTAATATTTTTAACCCTTTTCTCATAAATTTGTGACTTTTGACTTTTTCTCAGAACTTCATGACTTTTGTCAACATGAATTTTCACCTTTTTTTTCTTGTAAATTTGTGCTTTTGTTCCTGTAAATTTCCAACTTTTTCTTATAAATGTGCAATGTTCATATGAATGTTGGTTACATTTCTACTCTATGGTTTAAGCTTTTTTCCTGATAATCACCCAAGTTTATTAGGGTTCCGTGAAGCTGTGCTGCGGGAAAACTCTTCTTCCTCTTCTTCCACTTCTTCCTCTTCTTCTTCTTCTTCTTCTTCTTCTTCTTCTTCTTTGCTAAAAGTGCATGGGGAGCAAAAACGGTAATAAATGGAAACTTAAAATTTTACAGTCAGATCAGAAACTCTCCCCGCTACTCAGAGATTAAAAAAAAAAAATCAAGGCAATGCATACAGTACAAACAGTAGGTGACGCTATAATAAACACTTTCACGTTTTTGCAAATATCTTGAAAACGGCCAGGCCTAGACTAAAAATTCTGTCATCATTCTATTCACTGAAGCCTATCACAACTTTTTTTTCAATGATGACATACTCTGAAAATGAAGTTTTCGGCACCATATTTTCAAAAATGTGCAAGTGAACTCAAACTTATCTCCTCCTAGGCATTCATCCAAATTGCTTGAAATTAAGCAGAGATCATCTACAGACATTGATAATGAAAAGTTGTTAAAATTATACCAAAATATGAATCTGTTTTGTAATTTGAGAAAGTTAGCCTGTAAGCTAAAGTAGTTGTGGTGTTGTTACTGTAAGTGCTTGGGATGTAGGAGGTCATGGGTTTGAATCTTACGATGGAGGTCTTGTTCTTTGAAAAAACAGAAATACAACATGGCTCTCCTGCACAATTTACAGCCGTACTATGTTGCATTTTTCACCTCAAAATAATGTTTGCCAAATTATTTTGATGGTTTACCAAGACTTTACCATGTGAATGTCACTTCAACCACAGCCTGAGTAGGCCCACAATGCCTTCATCAGCTCTTTTTTGGTGTCATGACTGGGGAGACAGCAGATGCAGCCTTGGTCTGTGGTCTTAGTCCTAGCAGGGAATTACAGGGCACGACTTTATCCACCAACAGCAAAAAGCCCTGTGGCTGGCTGTTGGTACTGGGGTCATGGTCACCATGGTTGTGGCCTTTTCAGTGTTCCTACAAAGAGCAAGTTACATAGTGCTGTTTTAAAAACTAAACCTTAGGTAAAACCAGAGCTTAGGTTTAAAATGCTGTTCCTAAGCAATACAAGACCTTGAAGTCCACACCTGCTTGGGACCTGAAGATCGCTGCTTGCTGCTATATTTTTTTCACTTTTTTTGTTGGATGGTGAGAATTTTTAAAAGGGTTTGAATTCTTCCTTATTACAAAAGTAGCGACTCCTCCCAAACCCAGTCTTCCATAGGGCCAACTGAAAACTGCAGGTGCAGCTCAATAAATTAGAATGTCAAAAAATAGTTGATTTATTTAGGTAATTCAATTCAAAAAAATTTAACTTCTATATTATATAGATTCATTACACAGAGAGTGATATATTTCAAGTGTTTATTTATTATAATTTTAATGATTATGGCTTACAGCCCATGAAAACCCCAAATTCAGTTTCTCCAAAAAATAGAATATTACATAAAATTAATTTTAAAAAATAGTTTTTAAATAGAAATGTTGGCCAACTGAAAAGTATGTCCATGTACACACTCAGTACTTGGTCCGGGCTCCTTTTGGATTAAATACTGCGTCAGTGTGGGGTGGCATGGAGGTGATCAGCTTGTGGTACTGCTTAAGTGTTATGAAGGTCCAGGTTGCTTTGATACTGACCTTTGTTTGCATTGTTGGGTCTGGTGTCTCTCAACTTCCTCTTGACAATACTCCATAGATTCTCTATGGGGTTTAGGTCAGGAGAGTTTGCTGGCCAATCAAACACAGTGATGCCATGGTCATTAAACCAGGTTTCGATACTTTTGGCAGTGTGTGTGTGTGTGTGGGGGGGTGCAAGTCCTGCTGGAAAATGAAATCAGCTTCTCCATAAAGCTTGTCAGCAGAAGGAAGCATGAAGTGCTCTAAAATTTCCTGGTAGACAACTGGGCTGATTCTGGTCTTGATAAAATACAGTGGACCAACACCAGCAGATGACCTCTGTTCAGATAAAAGTAAATTTGGCATTTCATTTGGAAATCAAAGTCCCAGAGTCTGGAGAAATTGTGGAGAAGCGCAGAATCTAAGTTGCTTGAGGTTTAGTGGGAAGTTTCCACAGTCAGTAATGATTTGAGGATCCATGTCATCTGCTGGTGTTGGTCCACTGTGTTTTATCAAGACCAAAGTCAGCGCAGTTGTCTACCAGAAAATTTTAGAGCACTTCATACTTCCCTCTGCTGACAAGCTATATGGAGAAGCTGATTTCATTTTCCAGCAGGACTTGACGCCCGCCCACACTGGCAAAAGCATCAAAACCTTGTTTAATGGCCATAGCATCACTGTGTTTGATTGGCCAGCAAACTCTTCTGGCCTAAACCCCATAGAGAATCTATGGAGTATTGTCAAGAGGAAGATGAGAGACACCAGACCCAACAATGCAGATGAGTTGAAGGTCACTATCAAAGCAACCTGGACCTTCATAACACCTCAGCAGTTCCACAGGCTGATGGCCTCCATGCCACGCCACACTGATACAGTAATTAATCCAAAAGGAGCCCTGACCAAGTATTGAGTGTGTACATGGACATACTTTTCAGTCAGCCAACATTTCTATTAAAAAACTAAAAAACACTTGAAATATATCACTCTCTGTGTAATGACTCTATATAATATAGAAGTTAAATTTTTTTGAATTGAATTACCTAAATAAAATCAACTTTTTGTTGACATTCTAATTTATTGAGATGCACCTGTAGAAACAGCTATTCAACATTGCTTTTACTTAAGTAGTTTGTTTCTGCTCCATCTACCTTAGGTGATACCTCCCATTAGCAGAGTCTTGCAGACAAAAATGGCACAAAATTGAATTGAAATATATTAGATTCAAAGTTAAGCAGACTGATCAAATAAAGACCTTTTGTAAGTGAGTGCACTGTACTGAATATTTTATGTTTTGCTGTGACTGACTGTGCAATAATAATTTTACAGAAACTGGCCATTATCAGGTTAGGCAGTGTTCAGTCTCAGTACATTAAAGGCTATCTCTAAAAGCCATTATTGCAATGCTAATAGATGCTTTTATCCAAAATGCTCTGTTGTGAGTATTAAATATCTCAGATTGCAGCGTCATGGTCTAACAGCAGAAATAAAAAGGGCCACCATGAACTCAAAGTCAAGGGGAAAAATTGCATTTACACCGGCAGAGTGTTCTCTCTTTCATCTCTCTGCTCATGCAGTTTTCTGACATGATGCCTCCTCCTGTGGGAGATAAGAAACTAGAAATACCTCAACCTTCTTGTGTCAGACCCCTCCCGCCTCACAGGGTGAAGTTCTCTGGTGGCACAACTGACAGTGACAAACTGACAATGGCTGAATGCTTCGCTTCACATTTCTAACCTTTTTTCTGAAAAGGCATCTTTTCCCTCTCTCTGCTGAGCCACAGAGAGAGAAGCCACAAAAGGTTGAAAAATAAATTTTGTTCCTTCAAGGACTTTTTTTTCCAACATGAAGATACATGCCTCAATATTATGGGCTTGTCACAAGTAGGTTCACAGATTGTAGTTCTAGGACGCAAGGCCAATCAGCAGGATATTTGTTTGACTCACTGGTCATGTCAGAAATCATTCCCTTACAGTATACACTACTATCTACTGCATAAGGGGTTTAATGTAGCGGGATTTCATCAGAAAACAATAAAAATAAACATGCTCTTTTCAACAGTGCTGATTGTATCCTGTGGTAAATCTTTTATGGAATTAATGTAACCATCCATCCATCCATCTTCTACTGCTTAATCCTTTTTGGGTCGCCTGGGGTGGGGTGGGGGGTGCTGGAGCCTATCCCAGCGTTTTTGGGCGAGAGGCAAGGTACACCCTGGACAGATTGCCAGTTGATTGCAGGGCTTAATGTAACCATATTACTGAATTTGTTACACATTTTGTTTAACTGGCTCTATTTATAGCTTTTCTTTGATTCAGCTATTTCTGTTTTCCTTAAACACAAATGATGATGGCCGAATTGAGCTTTCTCTCTAGGATTGCTGGACTCACACTTCGAGATGGGGTGAGGAGCTCAGTCATCAAGACAGGCTCACAGTAGAGCTGCTGTTGCTCCTCCATCGAAAGGAGCCATTGAGATTGTTTGGGCATCTGATCAGGAAGCCTCCTGGATGTCTCCCACGTGAGGCACTTCAGGCATGTCCTACTGGGAGGAGACTCTGGGGCATACCCTGGCCATGCTGGAGAGACTATAGGCCCTATTCCAGCAGTCTAAAATGTGCTTTTGCAAATTGCCTTGTGCCGGTGCTTTCATTAGTTTCTTTCAGTGCACTGTCTGCTTTTCCGTTGTGCACCCTCGCCAGCTAATTAGGAAATGACTGTGTGCACACCTTGAACTTTTAAGACGGGACTGATTCAAAGGGAATGATTCTCTGCACAAGGTTACAGGGCATTGGTATTAACATGCATTCTCTGTCTATGTGCCTTTGATTATCATAAAGCAGGTGTATAATCAAGTGCATTATGAACCAGGTCTGAAATGTCTGTCTCCTTTATTTTGACAGACTGATTTTGTAAAAAATTGTCATAATCATTTACCTGATCTATGATTCATTCATTCATTTATTCATTGGCAATCTGTCCAGGGTGTAGCCCATCTCTCACCCCAAGATGCTGGGACAGGCTTCAACCCCTCTACCCCCTAGAACCTGTAAAGGACTGTTAAGTACACAAGTACACGCATTAATCATTAATTCATTTATCCTCTGCTTAAGTGAACAAAATGTGGGTTACTGGTTTTTTTTTCTTTTTTTAATTCAACTACTAAGCTTCTGTACTGTTGTGCAGCGGGACCAGTCTGTGGGACTGGGGGTCTTCCTCCACCCGTTACCCTTCTCCTGCCATGAGCTTGAGGCCTGGTTGGTGGCCTGGGTTGTGGTGTTGGCATTGTCCCCGGAGCACTCTGCTAGGCAGTGCCTTGGGATATGTCTGCAGGGCTGTATGAATAGGTGGGTTGGGGAGAGGAACATGGATTTGAGTGAGTGAGTGAGTGAGTGAGTGAGTGAGTGAGTGGGGAGTGTATGTGTGTGTGTGTGCACGCGCAGGTCTGTGTGTATGTGTGTGTGTGTGTGCATGTGCGTGTGAGCGAGTGTGTGCAATGGTCAGGCTCCCCCTGTGGCTCCACGCTGCTCACTGCTGCCTTCCTTTGGTATGGGTACCTGATGGCTCCCAGGGCCTTTGTCTGGGGCTCGGAGATGGGCGCGAGTCCACTTTGAGGAGGTGTACCCTGGAAGGCCCATGTCCCTGGTGCAGGCTGGCCCCTGTGCACAGCCCTGCTGGAGGGGCTGGGACTGTCCGGCCTGGGGGCAGCAGTGTGTCGGCCGCCCAGCAGCCTAGCCACCCCGTGCCCATCCTCCTGGGGAAGGTGCCTGGCTGTCTTGGGGCTTAATGGTCTGCAGGGACTGTGGGTTGCCCGGGAGATAGGGGGTGCTGTCTTGCTTGCTCACAGCTCCAGGGGGTGGGGGGTGTTGCTTGCACACGTGTGCACACACACACACACACACACACACACACACACACACACACACACACACACACACACACACACACACAGAGACCTTGGCAGAGGTATGCACTGTCTGAGTGCCCTCTCTCTTCCTGGCTTATCATTGCTTCACAAGATTGCATCTTGAATTTTAGCTAATACTTATGTGCTAGAATTGTTCTGTCCTTCTCAGATGAGTCAGCGTCAAACTAAATAGGTTACCTACACAGAAGTTCAAACATAACCTTGACTAGGTCTAGATTTTTCACACAACTTCCTCAGTTTCTGCCTGTGTTCCACTTGAATCAGCAACTTAAAACAACTATATATATATATACGTATATATATATATATATATATATATATATACAGTATATATGCAGTACAGTCGTGTGAAAAAGTGTTTGCCCCTTCCTGATATATATATATATATATATATATATATATATATATATATATATATATATATATACAGTACAGTGGTGTGAAAAAGTGTTTGCCCCCTTCCTGATTTCTCATTTTTTTGTATGTTTGTCATACTTAAATGTTTCAGATCATCAAACAAATTTGAATATTAGACAAAGATAACACAAGTAAACACAAAATGCAGTTTTTAAATGAAGGTGTTGATCATTAAGGGGAAAAAAATCTGTAACTGTCATTCCTATAGCACACCTCACCACAGTCTCGCTGTCCTCATGCATGTCCTGCACCACCCTTACGTAGTTCTCTGCCACTCCTGGCTTTCTCATACAGTACCACACTTCCTCTCTTGGCATCCTATCGTATGCTTTCTCTCTAGATCCACAAAGACACAGTGCAACTCCTTCTGACCTTCTCTATACTTCTCTATCAACACTCTTAAAGCAAACAATGCATCTCTAGTACCCTTTCTTGGCATGAAACCGTACTGCTGCTCACTGATTGTTACCCCTCCTCTTAACCTGGCTTCAATAACTCCCATATTTTCTTAGAGTGGCTGATTGACTTTATGCCTCTGTAGTTACTACAGCTCTAAGCATCACCCTTGTTCCTGAAAATTGGTACCAAGACACTTCATCTCCACTCCTCGGACATCCTCTCATTCTGAAAGATTGTGTTAAACAATCTGGTTAAAAAGTCCACTGCCATCTCTCCTAAACATCTCCATTTCTTCACAGGTATGTCATCTGGACCAACCACCTTTCCATTCTTCATCCTCTTCAAAGCTACCCTAACTTCCACCTTGCTAATCTTTGGGACTTCTTTGTTCACCATCTTTCTTTCATCCATACTTCTCTCTCTCTCTCTCTCATTTTCTTTATTCATCTGCTCCTCAAAGTACTCCTTTCACCTTCTCAATACACTCTCATCATTTGTTAGTATATTACAATATACACACGTGGACAAAATTGTTGGCACCCCTCTGTTAATGAAAGAAAAACCCACAATGGTCACAGAAATAACTTGAATTGACAAAAGTGGTAATAAATAAAAATTCTATGAAAATTAACCAAAGAAAATCAGACAGTGCTTTTGAATTGTGGTTCAACAGAATTATTTTAAAAAACAAACTCATGAAACAGGCCTGGATAAAAATGATGGTACCCTCAACTTAATATTTTGTTGCACAACCTTTTGAGGCAATCACTGCAATCAAACAATTTCTGTAACTGTCAATGAGACTTCTGCACCTCTCAGCAGGTATTTTGGCCCACTCCTCATGAGCAAACTGCTCCAGTTGTCTCAGGTTTGAAGGGTGCCTTCTCCAGACGGCATGTTTCAGCTCCTTCCACAGATGTTTAGATCAGGGCTCATAGAAGGCCACTTTAGAATAGTCCAATGTTTTGCTCTTAGCCATTCTTGGGTGTTTTTAGCTGTGTGTTTTGGGTCATTATCCTGTTGCAAGACTCATGACCTGCGACTAAGACCAAGCTGTCTGACACTGGGCAGCACATTTCAATCTAGAATACCTTGATAGTCTTGAGATTTCATTGTACCCCACACAGATTCAAGACACCTTGTGCCAGATGAAGCAAAGCAGCCCCACAACATAACAGAACCTCCTCCATGTTTCACAGTAGGAACAGTGTTTTTTTCTTGGTACGCTTCATTTTTGCATCTGTGAACATAGCGCTGATGTGCCTTGCCAAAAAGTTCCAGTTTTGTCTCGTCTGTCCATAGGACATTCTCCCAGAAGCTTTGTGGCTTGTCAACATGCAGTTTGGCAAATTCCAGTCTGGCTTTTTTATGATTTGTTTTCAACAGTGGTGTCCTCCTTGGTCGTCTCCCATTAAGTCCACTTTGGCTCAAACAACGACGGATGGTGCGATCTGACACTGATGTACCTTGACCTTGGAGTTCACCATGAATGTGTTTAGAGGTTGTTCTGGGCTCTTTTGTTACCATTCGTATTATCCGTCTCCTCCTGCAGCCACGTCCAGGGAGGTTGGCTACAGTCCCGTGGATCTTAAATTTCTGAATAATATGTGCAACTGTAGTCACAGGAACATCAAGCTCCTTGGAGATGGTCTTATAGCTTTTACCTTTAACATGCTCGTCTATAATTTTCTTTCTAATCTCCTGAGACAACTCTCTCCTTTGCTTCCTCTGGTCCATGCTTAGTGTGGTAAACACCATGTCACCAAACAGCACAGTGACTACTTGTCACCCTTTAAATAGGCCGACTGACTGATTACAAGTTTGTAGACACCTGTGATGTTAATTAGAGGACACATCTTGGTTAAACATGTCCCTATGGTCACATTATTTTCAATCTTTTCTAGGGGTACCATCATTTTTGTCCAGGCCTGTTTCATGAGTTTGTTTTTTAAAGTAATTCTGTTGAACCACAATTCAAAAGCATTGTCTGATTTTCATTGGTTAATTTTCATAAAATTTTTATTTATTACCACTTTTGTCAGGTTCAAGTTATTTCTGAGACCATTGTGGGTTTTTCTTTCATTAACAGAGGGGTACCAACAATTTTGTCCACGGCTGTACAGTGGTGTGAAAAAGTGTTTCCCCCGTCCTGATTTTTCATTTTTATGTATGCTTGTCACACTTAAATGTTTCAGATCATCAAACAAATTTAAATATTAAACAAAGATAACACAAGTAAACACAAAATACAGGTTGTGTTACAGGTTTTTAAATGAAGGTGTACCTGCATGGCACTGTGTGAAAAAGTGATTGCTCCCTAAACCTAATAACTGGTTGGGCCACCCTTAGCAGCAGCAACTGCAATCAAGTGTTTTTGTTAATTGTCAGTGAGTCTTTTGCAGTGCTGTGGAGGAATTTTGGCCCACTCATCTTTGCAGAATTGTTGTAATTCAGCCACACTGGAGGGTTTTCAAGCGTGAACTGCCTTTTTAAGGTCATGCCACAGCATCTCAATCGGATTCAGGTCAGGACTTTGACAAGGCCACTCCAAAGACTTCATTTTGTTTTTCTTAAGCCATTCACAGGTGGACTTGCTGTTGTGTTTTGGATCATTGTCCTGCTGCAGAGCCCAAGTGCGCTTCAGCTTGAGGTCACAGACAGATGGCCGGACATTCTCCTTCAGGATTTTTTGGTGGACAGCAGAATTCATGGTTCCATTTACCAGAGCAAGTCTTCCAGGTCCTGAAGCAGCAAAACAGCCCCAGACCATCACACTACCACCACCATATTTTACTGTTGGTATGATGTTCCTTTTCTGAAATGCTGTGTTACTTTTACGCCAGATGTAAAGAGACACACCCCTTCCAAAAAGTTCAACTTTTGTCTCGTCAGTCCATAGAAGTCTTGGGGATCATCAAGATGTTTTCTGGCAAAACTGAGATGAGCCTTTATGTTCTTTTTGCTCTGCAGTTTTTTTCATCTTGGAACTCTGCCATGCAGGCCATTTTTGCACAGTCTCTGTCTTATGCTGGAGTCATGAACACTGACCTGAACTGAGCCAAGTGCAGCCTGCAGTTCTTTGGATGTTGTTGTGGGGTCTTTTGTGACCTCTTGGATGAGTTGTCGCTGCGCTCTTGGAGTAATTTTGGTTAGCCGGCCACTCCTGTTCACGCCACTGTTCCATGTTTTCGCCATTTGTGGATAATGACTCTCACTGTGGTTCGCTGGAGTCCCAATGCTTTAGAAATTGTCATATCCGGCTCTAGGGAGCCGGGCAATCAGAGCCAGGGGCAAGCCAGTGAGTCGTGATATTTTATTCAGGGTAAAGGGGAAGGGATGAGGAGAGCACAGATACTCATGCAGACGTACACTCACAGGTTGCACAGCGCAGAGGTAAGCAGCTCGTACCGGACGTGGGGGGTAACAAGACGTACATCCTCACAGCGGGATACAAACACAGGAATGCTGCAAGAGGAGTATAAGCTGACACCAGACGAAGGGGCTTCAGCTTAGCAATGTGTTTATGTCGCAGCCCCGAGTCATCGAGGCTGCTCCTATTTATCCTCATTGGCAGCGCCCCAGCTGATGAGGACTAATTGGCCCCAGCCGTCCATAATGCTGCCAGCTGGGGGCCAGCTGAGACGCTGCTCAATGGGAAGCAGGGATGAGGGAAAACATGGGCTGAGTGCCGAGACGGCATCTCAACCCATGGTGACAGAGCCCCTCCCTCAAGGTCGGGCTCCTGAACGACCAGGAACATCCCAGCCCCCCCTCCCCCCACCTAGGGTGGGAGGAAGGGAGGCGGACCGGAGGGGAAGAAGCCAAGGGAAGGACAACACCAATGGGGCAATGTAGGGTAGCGGGAAAGAAAAACCCAAATACAATACTGACAAAACAGAATAATTAACCCAGGTACAGATGGGGAGAAGAACTGGGTCAGCACGCCGGTTACATACTACCCAGAGAGCACCAACCATGCGTGACCCAGAGCAAGGAAAAAAGAACCACCAAAAAGGTACAGGGCAAAAAATGCTGAGTACGGTTAAATAAAGGGGAACCTATACACAGCGCTAATTTAAGTACATACACAGTCACCAAGAAAAGTGAGGGTGACTGGAACAAATGACAATTATAGAGCATGGTGTTACGGAAAACAAGGCACATGACTCTATAATGAACCAACAGGACAAAAAAGAAATACTGAGTGCAGGCAAAGAAAAACCCACACACACGAATATATAAATACTCAGTCACCTAAAGAAATGAAAGTGACTGGAATAAATGGATAACTGCAGAGCATGGTGTTACGGAAAACAAAACATAACTCTACAATACAAAAAACGAGGCTAAAAACATGGCACAAAAAGTAAAATGCTGAGCATGAGCGATGGAAAACACAGCACTATAAAAACGAATCCACCAACAGGACAAAACATTACACCCGAGTGACCTTAATAACAAAAGAAAAAGTGACACCCGAGGTGAATGGCAGGCAGAGTCCAAAAATGGCCGAGATGGCTCCAGAGATCTCCCCGCCCATCGTCCAGCTGGCGAATCAGGGGAAGAGAAGTGTTCGGACGGCGAACTCTGGACCCAGATCCCAGGAATCCAGTCCACCGGCAGCCGAACCAGGCCGCCCAGAGGGAAACAGACCAGTGGGGGAACCAGATCACCGAACCGAAAGTTCTGTGGGTCGGGTCGTCGACCCGCATCACTCAACCACCAGGACCATTGAGACGGGCGAAGGATCAGAGCGGATCCCGGTGGAAGAGGCTCAGGGGAGAGCCGATGACGAGGGCGGCAGGCGTCAGGCCGCAGGAAAACGGCCACCTCCTCACCGGACCTGGACAATACTGGGGCAGCACCCACGTCGGACCCCGATCGGGCCTCAGGCGAACCCACGTTGGACCCCGACTGGGTCTCGGGCGAACCCACGTTGAATACTGCACCAGAACCGACCTCCAACGTTGAACCCGGACCCTCCAGCACCACGAGGAACAGCAACTCCTTGCCGGTGACCCTGGAAGAAGGCTCAGAAGAGAAAACAGAACCGGGATCAGGATCACCGGCAGCGCCAGAACCCGGCGAGACGAGCTCAGACGCAGCGGGCGGCTGCACCCGGCTCGTCTCCCCTGGAGATAGGCTGAAGTGCTCGGGGATAAAAAGAGAAAAGAAAGGAGAGCACTCGCCTGATCTCGGGTTCTGACACCGTCCAGGACTGCAAAGATCCAGGATCCGTCGTCAGGAGGTCGTTGTCAGGCTCCCATCTAGCCGCGTCGGGCCCCGCAGCCAGCACGATGGTCAGCGCAGCTTGAGATTCCTCCAGCTCAGGTGACCCCGCCGACGATCCACTCGGCGTGAAGCCAGAAGAATCTCGTCCCGCCGGACCGAACCGCTCCTCCGTGGAGACCCGGGGACGCTCAGTCGTCGGCGTAGACTCCACGCAGCAGTCAGTCCCCCTCCTCCATCCGCAATGTAGCTGCGGAACCACAGGCCCTCTCCATATCCCACCACGTTGACCCGGAGCCGGGGACCGCTCGGCGGAGAGAGACACAGAGGATGCGGGATTAGGCATACAGGTTACAGCAGGTGGGGAGAGTTCAGGGAGCTGCGAACCCTGAACTTCTCCTCCAGGGATGTGACAGAGCAAATCATTAAGCAGGTGTGAAAAAACAATGACTTGCCTGCCCCCTGGAGGTTGAGTATCGCCTGCCGTAGTGGATTCTGCTTCTTCCTCTCCCCGCCCGGCGATAACGGAGGACCCCCCGGGAATTCGTCTGAGGGTCGCTCGCGTTGTCTCCAGCAGAGAGCTCACCAGGCCGGGATTCCAGGCACACACAGTAGTCAGGAAGCGCGTCGAGGAGGAGGGGGAAACAGCCGGGGTGAGCCAGCCCGAATGTCCAGGAATGACAGCGGGGGAACGAGGCTCAGGGGACGAGGCTGTAGAATCTCCACACTGACGAGGCGAAGGGATGACAGCTGCGTGGGAGGAACGGTCCTGACGATGACCCAGAACTGGATCCGGACGAGGTTCGTGCAGAGGTGACTCGGCGATGTGATGACGACTACTCCCAGGGGACGAAGCGAGGGGGAAACCCAGGATTCGCCGCTCCAGATCGGAGATCGAGACGAGGAAGGCGTCGAGCACGGGAAAGCTTCGTAGCCCTGAAGTCCTCACCATCAATCTCACTGCCGCCGCCACATGCCTGAAGGTGGTGACAGGAAACACAGTAGAGCTCGCGACAGCCACTCGACCCCGGACATAACTGCTGTCAGCTGCGGCTCCTTGAAGGGAATCCCGAGTGACGTGGCGCAGGTCGGGGGAAGTCCTCTGGTTGGCGCGAACTCCCGGACTGGAATAACGGCAGGAACGGGACTCCGAAGCGGGGAAAGACGTCGCCCACTTCGACTCCCTGCCGGGATTTCCATCCACCCCGTGGAGCTTCTCTCGCTGTGTATCTGCAGCGTCTATCCTGGCACTGTCCTCCAGATGGTACAGAGAGTGAGGGTGACAGTCCAGGAGTTCCTCAGCACGGCCCGGATGCCAGCGTCTCGCGTTGGAGGCGTCGTGCAGGGTGAAGAACGTCCCGTCGACAGCCTCCGAGATGGACCTCAGCTCGTCGCCCTGGCGCCGGAAGTGACTCCTGGGAAACGGCATGCTAGCAGCGCTGACACCCGGACAGAAAGGTACATTTCCACGGCGACTCACGGCCGCCGGCAACTCTTCTGGCTGCGACATACTGTCATATCCGGCTCTAGGGAGCCGGGCAAGCACTGCTAGGCTGAAGCCCCTTCGTCTGGTGTCAGCCTCAACTCCCCTTGCAGCATTCCGGTGTTTGTATCCCGCTGTGAGTATGCACGTCTTGTTACCCCCATGTCCGGTACGAGCTACCTACCCCTGCGCTGTGCAGCCTGAGAATGTACGTCTGTATGAGTGTCTGTGCTCTCCTCATCCCTTATCCCTTACCCAGAATAAAACATCTCGACTCACTGGCTTGTCCCTGGCTCTGATTGCCCGGCTCCCTAGAGCCGGATATGACAGAAATGGCTTTATAACCTTTTCCAGACTGATAGAATTACTTTGTTTCTCATTTGTTCCTGAATTTCTTTGGATCACAGCATGATGTCTAGCTTTTGAGGATCTTTTGGCCTACTTCACTTTGTCAGGCAAGTCCTATTTAAGTGATTTCTTGATTGAGAACAGATGTGGCAGTAATCAGGATTGGGTGTGGCTAGAGAAATTGAACTCAGCTTTCCAAAGATGTGATAAACCACAATTAATTTATGTTTTAATGGGAAGTGTGTGTGTGGGGGGGGGCAATCACTTTTTCACACATGGCCATGTAGGTTTGGATTTTCTTTTACCATTAGTAATAAACACCTTCATTTAAAAACAGCATTTTGTGGTTACTTGTGTTATCTTTGTCTAATATTGGCAAAGAAATTGGTCTAAAATTTGTTTCATGATCTAAAACACTTAAGTTTGACAAAGATACAAAAAAATTAGAAATCAGGAAGGGGCAAACACTTTTTCACACCACTGTATATAGTGTTTTAAGGTCATGTTTAAGCATAGCCATTTCCTCCATAGGAATGCAAGTTTAAACTCAAATATCACAGTATCCACACCTTGAACATACAGTATATACAACAGTAACATAGAGTAAACTTACAGTCCAACTCAGGGCATGATTTTCCAACATTTGATATGTCCCATCACCCGCAATAGCTGCTGGGAAATGGGAAGCCTGTTTTCTGCTTCTCTTCTTGCTGCCAGACTGATGCACCAGGGGTTCTTGAAGTGCAGTCTTGCATAGGGCCCCCCAAATCCAGGAAACCGCCTTGTGTTTATACATCTTTTCTCGGTGAGAAGAATAACTTAAGTGTGTCACCAGTCAATCAGCTACTGTTCATATTATGAATTATTAAGATAAGATAAGATAAAATAAGCCTTTATTAGTCCCACAATGGGGAAATTCCAGGATTGCAACAGCACAGGGATAGAAACACTCAGAGCAACAATCAAGAAGACAAGAAAAACAAGAGCAGCGAATATACATACACTACCCTTCAAAAGTTTGGGGTCACTTAGAAATTTCCTTATTTTTGAAAGAAAAGCACTTTTTTCCATTGAAGATAACTTTAAACTAATCAGAAATACACTCTATACATTGCTAATGTGGTAAATGACTATTCTAGCTGCAAATGTCTGTTTTTTGGTGCAATATCTAGATAGGTGTATAGAGACCCATTTCCAGCAGCTATCACTCCAGTGTTCTAATGGTACAATGTGTTTGCTCATTGCGTCAGAAGGCTAATGGATGATTAGAAAACCCTTGTGCAATCATGTTAGGTCTGCAATGCTGTAATTGCTGCAAATGGAGGATTCTTTGACGAAAGCAAAGTTTGAAGGAAAAATTATTATTTCAAATACAAATCATTATTTCTAACCTTGTCAATGTCTTGACTATATTTTCTATTCATTTTACAACTCATGGTGGTAAATAAGTGTGACTTTTCATGGAAAACACAAAATAATTGTCTGGGTGACCCCAAACTTTTGAACGGTAGTGTATGTACATATAAATATATAATATATAAACACACAGTGCGGAGCATTGTAGCTAGATGGAATACATATATAAATATATATATACACAGTGCGGAGCATTGTAGCTAGATGGAATAAACAGCATAACCGTCTACTTAGTTATCCTACATAGTATGAATATGTACCCATACATATTGTCACCCTCCGTAGCGACTGATATTGTCCTAGTTGTATACTGGAGGGGACCATTGTGAAAGTCTATTGCATCTTTCGCATTCAATACTATTAGGTCGTCACGTTTTTTGCTATCTCTGCGAGCAGCCCTGCTTAGGTTATACAGTCTGACAGCCGTAGGTAAGGAAGGACCTGCGAAACCTCTCGGTTGCACACCTAGGATGATGTAGTCTGCTGCTAAATGAGCTCCTCAGTGCGTTCAGTATGTCCTGCATAGGGTGGGACTCGGACTCCAGCAGAGATGACAGTTTAGCCACCATCCTTCTCTCTCCTATCTCCTCCACTGGGTCAAGACGCTGCCCCAGGACAGAGCTATCTTTCTTGATCAGTTTGTTCAGTCTCTTCCTATCGGCTGCTGTAATGCCACTGCCCCAGCAGATCACTCCAAAAGTGATGGCTGATGCCACCACTGTGTCGTAGAATGTCTTCAGCAGTGCCCCTTGTACACCAAAAAGACCTGAGTCTCCTCAGTAGGAACAGCCTGCGCTGTCCCTTCTTGTAGAGTGCGTCGGTATTGTGTGACCAGTCTAGTTTATTGTTCAAATGAACACCCAGGTACTTGTAGGATGTCACCATCTCAATGTCTGTTCCCTGTATGTTTACTGGTGCTGTGAGGGGTTGTCCTTGCCTGTGGCAGTCCACCACCAGCTCCTTAGTTTTCCTCGCGTTGATCTGGAGGCAGTTCCGATGGCACCAGTCCACGAAGTCCTGGATAAGTCCTCTGTACTCAGCTTCATCTCCGTTGGAGACGAGGCCGACGATCGCAGAGTCGTCAGAGAACTTCTGTAGATGGCAGTGTGTTGTGTTGTGTGAGAAGTCCGCAGTATAAAGGGTGAACAGGAAGGGAGCCAAAACCGTTCCCTGGGGGGCCCCCGTGCTACCGATGATCGTGTCGGACACACAGTCCCGGGTTCTCACAAACTGTGGCCGGTTAGTGAGGTAGTCCAGGATCCATGATGACAGGTGCTGGACCACCCCTGCGCACAGCAACTTGTCCTTCAGGATCATCAGTTGGATGGTGTTGAAAGCATTGGAGAAGTCAAAGAACATGATCTTCACCGTATTCCCGGGCTTCTCCAGGTGGGACAGAGAGCGGTGAAGGAGGAAGATCACTGCATCCTCCACCCCAATGCCATGCTGGTAGGCGAACTGGAGTGGATCCATCGCTGGTCCCACCAGGGGGCGGAGGTGAGCAAGGAGCAGTCTCTCCAGGGTCTTCATCATGTGGGACATCAAGGCCACTGGTCTGTAGCTGTTCAGGTCTTTGGGGCGGGAAGTCTTTGGTACAGGTACCACACAAGATGTTTTCCACAACTGTGGTACCCTCCCCAGCTTCAGGCTCAGGTTGAAGATGAGCTCCACAATCCCACACAGCTGATCTGCACAGGACTTGAGGAGCTTTGCGCTGATGCCAATTATTCATTTACAGTTAAGCAGTGTTGCCATCTCTTTTGGAGTGAGTCTCACCCTGTTGCCCTCTCTCTCACCAGCCCGTCGTCGGCCTCCGTCGGTCTATGATGAGCATGGAAGAGAATCCTAAACGTCTACTCTGCTGGAACAGCACCGCCTGTGGCTGAACAGGCCGATGTGCACCGGTGTTCTACCTTCCAGCATTGGGCGTTGGTAGGATTCAAGCCTGGGCAGGAAGATATGGAGGACAAGATGTTACCCATGCAGCATGTCCTCCCTCTCCACGTCACTGATGAATCCAAAGGAACAGCAGGGCTGCTATAGTTTGGCACCAGCACCGTCGCAGGAGCTGCCAGAATGATGTTGAGCACAACAGAGAACTGCCTTAGAGGCTCTGACTCCGGATTTTTCCTCAGGGTTGACTCCCAAAGCCCTTCCCGTGACCGGGTGTGCCGCAAGGCAGCGGAGGTTTGAAATCAGGGTTTACCTTCCCCTAGATGGGCTACCTTCCCAGGTTGACGAGCCACCATCTACCCGAAGCATCTGGTTTTAAGGCGCCAGAGATCCGCCCTCGCCCCTTCTCCTATTAGTAAAAGCAGTTCCGCCGGGCTTAGAGACTAAACCACACGGGCAGGCTAGGAGTTGGACTTAGTTGTCAGAGGCTTTTCAAGACGCACGCCGTAAGGAGCATTTTATGAGCACTGGGAGCTTAACCCCAGTGCCGCTCCTGGCTATGACAACCTTGGAACCAACTCACCAGCCCAGTCCTGTCTAAATCTCATACAAATAGTATGGTTTCTCACTCTGAGAAAACATACACTAGATACGAGAAAAAAAACAACTTTTTTTCACGTGCACTGCTGAGAAACATTTCTGTGACACTTTTTCTAACTTCAACCATTATTGGCGGTGACTCCAAACCCTAACATTTTTCCTTACCTTAACCATTAGTGGAGTAAGTGCCTAAATGTAAAATAAAAAGTCAAAAGCCTAACGAGGAAGTAATGAACAGCTCAGCACCGGATGCAAACTCGGGGCAGTTTGTGAATGTTGGGTAAAAGTGCTGTGGACATCCATCTGGCTATCACCCTCCCACCAACCAAATGAGTGCGGCCTTGTTAAAATGGGTGTTATTTTGCTCATGTGCAGTGATCACGATGTGTTGTTTTCATGCATGTGCAGAAAGGAAAGGCTTTAGTAGTATTTGTGGTATGTTTGTTTTGTTCCTTGTAGTATAAATGCCATGTTTTTGAGGGGGTGGCAAGTGAGTTATTTGTACTACTTTTAGTGAGCTCTGGTTGCTCTTGTACTACAAACCTTATTTCTCACTCCAAAAACAATGAAAATACTGCAAATACCGCATTGACTATCTTTAGATTTGTACACAATAGGACCTCTCAGTGCAGTGGTAGACTATTAAGGTATAGTCAAGGCTGACTGCCATGACATGTGTATGCAGTGAAGAACTGTATTGTACGTATACACAGTTGCTCCATCCCTGCCCCCAGTTTCCAGTGTGCACACATCTCTCTCTAAATCTCATTCCAAGCTTTTATGAAAAGCTGGAAACTCTGGGTTAAGACTCAGCAGCTGAGTTTTAACAACTGATAATGCTGAGCCTGCAAAAAGGTCAGACGTCAGAAAAAGTTTTGCAACCCAAGAACTACCACAGGAGGGAGCTGAATACCAACAAACCTCAACAAACATGCCCAAAAACATGGCACATGATATGTGCAAACCACTGCCACAAGACCAAATAATCACAAGAAATAAAACTTTCTACCACTTTGGAGTTGGATGTGATACATCATGTACATGCAGGTGTCAGTTTTTTACATGTCTTGGACACAATTACCCAGTCTACAGGGTTGCTATGGAAACAGTCTCACAAGTGCAAGAAACACTTCATCACAGAAGTGATTTGATTTCAAGACTGAAAAATAACACCCAGGTAATTTCTGCAGTTTTATTTTCGAGTTTTCACACTTGCATTGCAGAAGACTCCTGCTAGGAAGGACCAAATGAAATGCCATCTGACAATTTCACCAATACAAAGGTTATTACAGTAGGCAACAAGCTATATTTCTAAAGCCAAGTTTATGTTCAGCCCAATTTATTTTTATCTCTTTAGCTAATGTCACAGAAGACTTTGAATGTGAGACTCAGAGATTACACAATTTTACAATAAAAAATGCAACAAAATGAGGCACATTAATTTCTTTCTGCATTAAAACTATGAATTTTCAACAATTTCATTACACTTATCATTCCAGACTAGATCTCTTTTCTTACTTATACCTTTTGTCAGTGCATTTACAGAAAAAAAAAAACCCACATTCGTTTCAACCCAAACATGAATGGCATTTGCAAATAACATGAGATGTGTGCATCGCCTGTGATTCACAAGTGTTTTCTACACGTGAAATGTGTTTTTTTTTTTGTAAGGATATTGACTCTGCTGTTCACTACGCACGCACGCACACACACACACACACACACACACACACAGAGGTTCAGTTCAGTCCAGTTTATTCACAAATTATCTAAAATGCAAATACAATTCATATTCTCATGCAAAATAATTTTTTGTAAAATGGAACTCCCCAGAGGCCATCCCTAGCTTGTAAACAGGGGCCCAGTGATCAAAATGACACAAAAATTATATAAAGCAATTCCCATCATTCATTAATTCTAACATAAAACCCCAACAACAACCTTTACTGGGGTTATTGGGGCTGGGTCAAAATTTGTGGTCATTTGTGGTATCGCAAACATTTGGTTGGGTTGCTCTGGCTGAGTCATATGGGTTTTGGGGGATTCATTAGCAGCCAAACAGCTGTTTGGGTAGGTTGGACCCATCTGCAAGGTGGTGACATGGTCAGAAGAGGGAAATCTTGAATACATTTCCGGTCTTGCACAATGTTACGTGCTGGACCCTACCTGTGAGACAACCTGACATTTTTTAACAATGTTTCTTTTTTAAATTTAAATTCATGCACCATTAATGTGGACATTTAAATTCCTATCACTGAGTAATTTAGCTAATATGAAGAAGTCTTATCTCTTACGTTTTAAAAAGCAGTGCAAGAATCAAGATCCACTCTGGGCCAAAACATTTTCACAAACACAATAATTCAGTTAAGCAAAAGTGCACAAATGGATCACTGTGTTTTGTGACCCAGGCAGTAGTCTGGGCTTCTCTGCTTATGGTACGTGTCCGCTGGTCCTTTTTTTTTTTTTTTTTTTGACAACATTGCACTGGGACACGCTGCAGTGGGGGCATAGACCTAACCAGATGGACTGACATTGTGGAAAACCAAGAATGAAAGAGCTCTGTTCCGGGGGAAAGACTCCATTATTCCTGCTGCTGAGAACACACATGCTTCACCTGACTGGTCCAAGGATCAAGCTGTTTTTAATTTGCTTTGTTTTCATGTCATTTTGATCTTTGTACTACAGTAGTAGAAAGGCTGCTTTACACCTACATCGCCACCAGAGGGCAGCCCCGCAGCTCTAGAATGTTTTTTTGTTTTTTTTTTACCATTGCCGTTGGTGGAGTCGCCTCATCAACAAACCCTCTAATCTCAGTTGGGCGCTTTGTAATTATTGATTTGAAAGTGTAAATTTAATGTGTTATATTCAAAGGTATTTTCACTTTCTTTGTCCTGTGCGCAGCATCATCAAAGGCATAAAGATGGATGTGATGTGTCTGCAGCACACAAACACCACAGTTCTTTAGGCATATCCAGGTATATATCGATCCATCCATACATCTTCTTCCGCTTAGTCCTTGGTGGCGCAGTGGTTAGCACTGCGGCAGCACAGTTTACCCTTGGCCGGGGGATTGTGGGGATCGTGGGATCGTGGGTTCGATCCCAGCCCCCGACCAACAGTGATCTGTGTGGAGTTTGCATGTTCTCCCCGTGTTGCGTGGGTTTACTCCGGGATTTCTCCGGTTTCCTCCCACATGCCAAAAACATGCATGTTAGGTTAATTGGCTGTTCTAAATTGTCCCTAGATATCTGTTTCCTATAGGCCCTTAGAATAGAGGGTAAGTATTAATGAAAGCGCTTTGAGTGGTCTTTGTGACTAGAAAAGCGCTATATAAGTGCAGGTTAGTTAGTTAGTTAGTTTTCGGGTCGCGGGGGGGCTGGAGCCTATCCCAGCATCTTAGGGTGAGAGGCAGGGTACACCCTGGACAGATTGCCAGTCCATCGCAGGGCCAACATAGAGAGACAGACAACCATTCACTCTCACAGTCATACCTAAGGACAATTTAGAATCCCCAGTTTTGATGCCAATTAACCTAATGTATATATATATATATATATATATGTGTATATATGTGTGTGTGTGTGTGTGTGTGTGTGTGTGCGCGCGCATGCGCGGTGGTGTGAAAAACTGTTTGCCACCTTCCTGATTTCTCATTTTTACCTCCACCAAGGAGGTTATGTGATCATCGGCGTTGGTTTGTCTGTCTGTTTGTTTGTTTGTTTGTTTGTTAGCAAGATAACTCAAAAAGTTATGGACGGATTTTCATGAAATTTTCACAGATTGTTAGAAATGGGGTATCCTACAGATGATTAGATTTTGGTGGTCATCCGGATCACCGTCCACAAGAAAACCGCCATTATGCAAAATGCCATTTTCGTCAATAACTACTGAACCACTAATCCTATCATTGTGAATCCAATTGCTAGTCATATGTTTTCATGGTCAAGGAATCTGAAAACGTACACACAAACACTGTATGGGGGGAACTGTGGCGCTTGGCGGAGGTCTGCGCTCTCCGAGTGCTTTTCTAGTTTTGTGTTTGTCACACTTAAATATTTCAGATCATCAAACAAATTTAAATATTACACAAAGATAACATAAGTAAATACAAAATGCAGTTTTTAAATGAAGGTGTTTATTATTATTGGTAAAAAAAAAAAATCCAAACCTACATGGCCTTGTGTGAAAAAGTGATTTTTCCCTCGTTAAAACATAAATTAACTGTGGTTTATCACATCTTTGGAAAGCTGAGTTCAATTTATCTAGCCACACCCAGGCCTGATTACTGCCACACCTGTTCTAAATCAAGAAATAACTTAAATAGGACCTGCCTGACAAAGTGAAGTAGACCAAAAGATCCTCAAAAGCTAGACATCATGCTGCAAGCCAAAGAAACTCAGAAACAAATGAGAAACAAAGTAATTGAGATCTATCAGTCTGGAAAAGGTTATAAAGCCATTTCTAAAGCTTTGAGACTCCAGAAAACCACAGTGAGAGCCATCCATCCATCTTCTACCGCTTAATCCTTTTCGGGTCGCGGGGGGGCTGGAGCCTATCCCAGCATCTTTGGGCGAGAGGCAGGGTACACCCTGGACAGATCGCCAGTCCATCACAGGGCCAACACAGAGAGACAGACAACCATTCACTCTCACATCCATACCTAAGGACAATTTAGAATCCCCAGTTTTGCCAATTAACCTAACTTGCATGTTTTTGGCATGTGGGAGGAAACCGGAGTGCCCGGAGTAAACCCACGCAGACACGGGGAGAACATGCAAACTCCACACAGAAGGGTCACCGATGGTCTGGGGGTGGGATCGAACCCACGATGGTCAAGGGTGGAATCGATCCCATGACCTTCTTGCTGTGCTGCCACTGTGCTAACCACTGCGCCACCGTGCTGCCCACAGTGAGAGCCATTATCCACAAATGGCAAAATCATGGAACAGTGGTGAACCTTCTCAGGAGTGGCCGGCCGACCAAAATTGCCCCAAGAGCGCAGCGACGACTCATCCAAGAGGTCACAAAAGACCCTACAACAACATCCAAAGAACTGCAGGCCTCACTTGCCTCAGGTAAGGTCAGTGTTCATGACTCCACCATAAGAAAAAGACTGGGCAAAAACAGCCTGCATGGCAGAGTTCCAAGAAAAAAACACTGCTGAGCAAAAAGAACATAAAGGCTCATCTCAGTTTTGCCAGAAAACATCTTGATGATCCCCAAGACTTTTGGGAAAATATTCTTGACTGACAAGACAAAAGTTAAACTTTTTGGAAGGCATGTGTCCCATTGCATCTGGCGTAAAAGTAACACAGCATTTCAGAAAAGGAACATCATACCAACAGTAAAATATGGTGGTGGTAGTATGATGGTTTGGGGCTCTTTTGCTGTTTCAGGACCTGGAAAATTTGCTGTGGTAAATGGAACCATGAATTCTGCTGTCCACCAAAAAATCCTGAAGGACAATGCCCGGCCATCTGTTCGTGACCTCAAGCTGAAGCGCACTTGGGTTCTGCAGCAGGACTATGATGCAAAACACACCAGCAAGTCCACCGCTGAATAACTTAAGAAAAACAAAATGAAGACTTTGGAGTGGCATAGTCAAAATCGATCGAAATGCTGTGGCATGACCTTAAAAAGGCAGTTTATGCTTGAAAATCCTCCAATGTGGCTGAATTACAATAATTCTGCAAAGATGAGTGGGCCAAAATTCCTCCACAGTGCTGTAAAAAACTCATTGCCAGTTATCGCAAATGCTTGATTGCAGTTGTTGCTGCTAAGGGTGGCCCAGCCAGTTATTAGGTTTAGGGGGCAATCACTTTTTCACATAGGGCCATGTAGGTTTGGATTTTTTCCCTCTTAATAATAAACACCTTCATGTAAAAACTGCATTTTGTGTTTACTTGTGCTATTTTTGTTTAAAATTTAAATTTGTTTGATAATCTGAAACATACAAAAAAAAAGAGAAATCAGGAAGGGGGCAAACACTTTTTCACACCACTGTATATGTATTGTAATATACTAACAAGTGATGAGAGTGTATTGGGAAGGTGGAAGGAGTACTTTGAGGAGCTGATGAATAAAGAAAATGAGAGAGAGAGAAGTATGGATGAAGGAAAGATGGTGAACAAAGAAGTCCCAAGGATTAGCAAACAGAGGCATAAAGTCGATCAGCCACACTAAGAAGATATGGGAGTTGTTGAAGCCAGGTTAAGAGGAGAGGTGACAATCAGTGAGCAGCAGTATGGTTTCATGCCAAGAAAGAGTACTACAGATGCAATGTTTGCTATAAGAGTGTTGATACAGAAGTATAGAGAAGGTCAGAAGGAGTTGCACTGTGTCTGTTGATCTAGAGAGAACATATGATAGGGTGCCAAGAGAGGAAGTGTAGTACTGTATGAGAAAGTCAGGAATGGCAGAGAAGTATGTGAGGGTGGTGCAGGACATGTATGAGGACAGCGAGTCTGTGGTGAGGTGTGCTATAGGAGTGACAGATGGGTTCAAGGTGGGGGTGGGGTTACATCAGGGATCCACCCTGAGCCCCTTCATGCTTTACATGATGATGGACAGGCTGACAGATGAGGTCAGGCAGGACTCTTCATGGACCATGATGTTTGCAGACGACATTGTGATCTTTAGTGAGAGTAGGGAGCAGGTGAAAGAAAACCTGGAGAGGTGAAGGTATGCCCTTTAGAGAAAAGGAATGAAAGTCAGTAGAAGCGAGACAGAATACATGAGTGTGAATGAGAGGAAAGCAGGTGCAATGGTGAAGATGGAAGGAGTAGAGGTAGTGAAAGTAGATGAGATTAAATACCTGGGGTCATCCATCTAAAGCAATGGAAAATGCAAAAGAGAGGTGAAGAAGAGAGTGCAGACAGGGTGGAGTGGGTGGAGACGAGTGTCAGGGTGATTTGTGACAGAAAGGTAGCAGCAAGAGGGAAAGGGAAGATTTACAAGATAGTAGTGAGACCTGCTATAATGTATGGTGTGGAGACAATGGCCCTGACAAAAAAGACAGGAGGTGGAGCTGGAGGAGGCAGAGTTGAAGGTGCCAAGATTCTCACTGGGCGTGACTAGGAGGGACACAATTAGAAATGAGTATATCAGAGGGACAGCTCATGTTGAGCGGTTTGGAAACAAAGTAAGAGTCAAGGCTGAGATGGTTTGGACATGTGCAGAGGAGGGATTGTGGACAGAGGTGGTGCATCAATAGAGGGCGCAAGCGCACCGCCCTGTTGAGATATTCAGAGATAAAAATATTTCCTAAATAAATCAATTGTGATATGCAAAATAAATGAGAGACATAGCATGTCTGTCTGTAGTTGATGTGTAAGCTTCTGTAGCAGCAGCCATTTTAAATAACATTTCAGCATGTAGGCTTACATTATAGACCACTTACTGGTTTGGGGTGCCGGTCGAACTTACTGTCATTCAAGAGTGCAAAGTTTTTCTCCCCATGTGACCAGGTTCAGCCTTTCATTGGACATCCAAAACTCGACCCTGGGATGCATATCTCGGTGCCCTGGAGCCAATTGGAAGTTATTTTGTATTTTTATCTTAATGTGATTGTGAGTAAAAGTCATCAGTCATCAGACCCCTCCAACTTGCCAGGAAACACGGAGCCGTTGAGAGGAGCGGCTTCGTCCAGACAGGGTGCTTTCACACCTAAATTTGTTTAATTTTGTCCAAATCAGCTGACAAGATTGTTACTTTGTATCATTTTCTCCTTGGTTCGGTTCCCTTTCACACAGGCAAAAATTCAAGTGGGCCAAACTGCATCACGTTAAATACTGCGAAACTTACGTCAGAACATTCTCTGTTCTTATTGATCAGATTTTTTTGCCGAGAGAACAGGAAAGGTAAATACAGGAAGTAGGATGACTACTGTGTATTTATGCATTTCTAGAGAGAAAATAATACAAATGGTAGCATAATCTGTGTGTGTGTGTGGGGGGGTGTCATCGCTTTGGTTATTGTTTATAGTCTAGTGCTATGAGATGACTGTTGTGAAATGGCGCTATATAAATAAAGCTGAATTGAACTGAAATGAATTGAATTGAATTGTTTATTACATAAGTGCATATACTACTTTCAGCAAATCGTACAGTTTGAAAATGAAGAGCGGCTACGGATGGAAAATAACATGTTAACGTTCATTAATCCTCCAGAATCATGACATGCTCTGCCACAGATATTTTCAAAGATCAATCAGGTATGTACAGTGGCATAAAATGTTTTACAGTTTTCCACTGGTCCTGTTTTAGTCCGGTCCCTTTCTCACCTGCAGGACCGCACCAGAGTTCGCAAGTTGATTCGAATCAAGATCACCTCCTTCAGGAGGTCTCAGTAGGGTTCCTTTGGTGCGCACCTGAGTGCGATATGTCAGTACAAGGAGCTTCTATCAGAATGCAACCATGAAAAGATTGCTGCAGAGGGGAGTTTGTGTTTTTTTTTATTTATTCGGATAAAAATTACACTAGATATGGTTTCCAAACATAAAAAAGGTAAATATACATATGAAACATCATACAAAATCTAGGATGACCCAAAAAAATGAAAACACTTATTTCCAATGTGGTGTTATAGAAAATTTAACATCAGTGAGCAAGACCCCTGTTGTATCCGTTAAGATTGAGGTGATGCTCATACCGTCGCACCGGGGAGCTAATGAGGCCAAATAATCATCTGAGCCTTGAGAGTGGGACTGGCAAAGACTAACAATGTGAGATGGCACACACCCGCTCTCGCCAGGAGACTGGGTCTGCCATGGCATTGCCTACTTCTGATGGTATTATTCCCGTATCCCTTGAGACAACCTAGGGATAGGTCAGGCGGCCTTTGTTCAACTGTTTCCATAGGAGAAGTCTTGATATTAGTTCGCACTTGGCGCAGAAACAGTGTCCTGGAAACTGTGTGCGCCGCTGGCTTAGATGGATGCTCAATCTTGGTAGCAAACCGTAGATCTGATCAAGGGTGGGATGAGATCTCAAGGAAAGACCCTGGACCCTTAGTAGAAGGTTTGTATAGTAACAGTCGAGGCGTTTTTTGAAGGCGAACAGTGAAGGTCCAAGTTCCTAAACCGTACATTAAAATAGACTCAATGGTACACCTGAAGAGGTTAAGCTTAAGCAATTTTGGCAGATTAGAGTGCCAGATGCTATCCATTTTGTTACACGCCTTCCAGGCTTGGGCTTTCTGGGTAACAAAGTCTTTTCCGGAGTCCATGATCCAGGAGCCAACATACATGAAATCGTCAGCTTGCTTTAGACAGGCCCCAGATTTGGAGGTCAAGGAGCCATTTGGTATGGTGGAAAGGAACTCTGTCTTGGAGGAATTGCATTTCAATCCTATGCACTTAGCGGCGTCTTCTAGGGCATGGAGGAGTGCCTCAGCATTGGCTACCAAGCTAGTACAAATAGCAATGTCATCTGCAAAATCAATATCAGTGATGTACTGAGCCGGGTGCCTGCGACTCAACTGAGGCTTGATCAACAAGCCCTTATCATTATTGACATCAATTGAGACCCGGAGGATGTAGTCATGAATGATAATAAAGAGAAAGGGAGAAAGCATGTCCCCTTACAGAACACCACCATTGATATCAAAAGATTTGGTTTCTCCATCAGTGGTGATGACTTAAATTTGAGTATTTATGTAGAGAGCCTTGATGCCTGGATGATTTCATCTGGGATGCCATGAAGTGGAAGGATCTTGAACATAACCTCTCTGCTGACAGAGTCGAAAGCTTTCTTAAAGACTTCTTAAAACACTAGTGTGAGGTCTTTTTTGGCATTCTGCATTTCCTCCACTAAACTACAAAGTGAGAGGATCTGGCTCAGAGTGAAATGTCCTCTACGGAATCCATTTTGATTGTCGCGGAGAAGTGGGTCTACTTCTGGGACAAGTCTGCTCAGCAGCATCTTGTTATAGAGTTTTCCAGATATTGCAGTCTGAGAGATCACGCGGTAGTTCTCATGTAGGGTAAGATTCCCTTTTTCAGGTGTAGGTATCATGCTCGATGTTAACCATGAGTTTGGTGGAACATGGCACCTAAAATAGTTGCAGATCTCTAGAAGGAGCAGAAGGAACTTGCTGTCTTTCCATATAAGTGGACAAATGTTAGGACCAGACCCCTTCTTGGAGGATAACTCTGAGATAACAGTTTCAAGATCTTTGATCATAAAAGGGTCTGTGTTAATGTTTAAGTTAATCTCTTCCACAGCATGTGGGACAGCATGTGGTATATGGGACGGCGCCTATCTCCATTTCACTTACCCTAGGCCACACAGCTACTGCGAGTAGTGAAAGTTACAGTGGGGGGGGGGGGCAGTAATCTGGTAGCTCTGTGCGTTAGCTTTCCTTTTCCCATTCTATTATGCTGAGCACCAAGCTAGAAGGCATAAAGTACCACCATTTTTATATGGTCTTTGGTAGGACGTGGACGGGATTTCAGCCTACGACCTCCGGGTTGTAGGGCGGATGCTCTACCAACTAGGCCATCACTCCAGTGTGTTAATGTTTAGGTCCCTGGCAATCTGGATAAGTAGGACATGTCTGGAGGTTCACCAAGAAGTTTTATAAAATGGTTTATCCATACTTCTTTGCACTTGTTGGGAAATCTGCCCTTAACTGTGACAGATGGTCACTCTTTTCTGCCTGTAATTTCATTTATGGTCTTCCAGGCCGTACCATGGTGCCACGATATATGATATAACTTGATGTCTTCGATCTTGCCTTGAAGGTAATCGGAGGTCATGTGTTTGTAAGCGTCTTGTAGGGATTTTCGAGCAGATGACACTTACTCTTTACTCAGTGGTGAGGGTTGTTGGTTGTATTTTTTGTTGGCTGAAATTAAGGTTGCACAAGCATTCAATACAGAGTCGTGGTTGCTGATGGATTTATTAAGGCCAATTTTTCCCTTCCTTGGTAGAATGTCGAGGGCTACCTCTTCTACACAAGAAGAGACAAGATCATGTTTGACATTGGGTGAGGCATCATCAGGGCACAGCAACTGAAACTGGTTAAAGACTTGTATAGTAAATTAATCCACAAAGTCTTTGTTTCTGCAGGTGTGGACCCAGTCAATTTGCTTAATCGGATTCACTTTGCCCTTCTTAGAGAAAAGGAGGATAAGGCTTACCATTGCTGACACAATCAGAATCAGAATCAGCTTTATTGCCAAGTATATTTACAAGTAAACATACGAGGAATTTGACTTGACATTGGGCGCGCACGTTAGGCGCATCCAATGACGCGGCAGCCATGCAAGGCACCTGTCATACAGTGAGGGTAAAGAGGGGAGGGGGGGGGGGGGAAACACAATAGGCAGAGAGAAAAAAACATAGTTATCAGAATAACGCTCGTATAAGCTCATATAAAGCTCAAATGAGCCAAATTTTGATTACACAGAAAAAAACCCTCTATGCACAATTAGCAGACAATAGATCACACATTAACAAAGCAGGAGAATTGAGAGAGTCAGTGTATGTATATTTGTGTCAGTTTACGTGTATCAGTCATTCATGTAATGTTGAATGCAGTGTAATGTAGGTGTGTCATTGCTAGTGAACAGCAGAGGGCATCCTCTGGCAACGGATAGATATTATTCAGTCATGTGTTCTATAGTCCAGACACATGATAACGCTGTCCTTGGAGCTCTGTCTGCTGAAACAACAACAATTGTCGAATGTTTGGGTTAGCCACTTCCCCAGCCTTATCTTCATCGAGGAGGAATGTAAACAGGGGCACCAAAACACAAGGTCAAATCTGCACAGTGCACTCGGAGAATAGAATTTCCCTCTCTTTGATTCTGTGCTTCATAATTTCATACAGGCTTGAATCATGCTTTAGATCATTCTCTGGAGAGCACTCAGCGATCCCCAGATGTTATCCACCTACCGAAACATAGGTAAACATGTCCAAGAGAGTCCGTTCTCTCTTCAATGCATGCCAGGTGGTAAATTCCATGTTAATCCTATTTGCCGCTGACAGTCAGTGCTCCCCCCAGCTGGACGAATTGTTGAATTTGTTGAGGGAGCTACGCCGGGGTCAGCATTTGATTAGCTCACCCAAATATAATTTCGATACACCAGGAACTCCAGGGCCAAACAGAAAATCCTGTGATCATTTCAATCTTCAGTCGAATCACACAGACACATGAATTCCAATGCCATGAGTCTTCCTTGGGTTCCCCCTGACCCGATCTTCTTCTTTTAAAGTGGTGACAATCACATATAAGCCGCTTTTCCAGATCCATAATTTCTATTTGGATTAAGATTCAGCCAGAAGAAGAGCGAAAGACAGGCCTCGCAAGCAGGGAATAGTAAAGGAGAGGAGAGGAGAGGAAAAGCGTCTGCTCTCTCTAGAAGCTCTCTGATCCTATGATCAGATTGCAGAGAGCAAAACGAGGAGTATGCATGGCAATTTCTAATGCTGTTTATCCATTTCTTCCTTGTCAGGATGTAGTCTAGTTGGGCACAACTTATCTATCTATCTATCTATCTTCCTCAAAAATGTTCATTTTGAATTCAGAAATCATACCTCTTCAATATAAACCAAAACCACAAGCAAGGCAAGGGTAAGGGTCCTTAGATGATTTCACCCATCACATCCAAGTGCACCCCCCACCCCCACCCCCACACCCCCAACAGTTCACCCACTGCCACTGATAGTGGATACATTGGACAAAGGATGTTGAAGACGGAGCTGCCAGGCAGGAGGAAAAGAGGAAGACCACAAAGAAGATGTTTGGATGTAGTGAAGGAGGACATGGAGAGGGTTGGTGTTACAGAGGAAAATGCAAGGGATAGGGTGAGATGGAGGCAGATTATCCACTATTATCCGCTGAGTACAGAGGGCTTATCCAGGCCTTCGTGGACTGGTGCCATCGGAACTGCCTCCAGATCAACGTGAGGAAAACTAAGGAGCTGGTGGTGGACTGCCGCAGGCAAGGACAACCCCTCACAGCACCAGTAAATATACAGGGAATAGACATCGAGATGGTGACATCCTATACAGTGGGGTAAAAAAGTATTTAGTCAGCCACCAATTGTGCAAGTTCTCCCACTTAAAAGATGAGAGAGGTCTCCAATTTTCATCATAGGTATACCTCAACTATGAGAGACAAAATGAGAAAAAAAAAATCCAGAAAATCACATTGTCTGATTTTTAAAGAATTTATTTGCAAATTATGGTGGACAATAAGTATTTGGTCAATAACAAAAGTTCATCTCAATACTTTGTTATATACCCTTTGTTGGCAATGACAGAGGTCAAACGTTTTCTGTAAGTCTTCACAAGGTTTTCACACACTGTTGCTGGTATTTTGGCCCATTCCTCCATGCAGATCTCCTCTAGAGCAATGATGTTTTGGGGCTGTCGCTGGGCAACACGGACTTTCAACTCCCTCCAAAGATTTTCTATGGGGTTGAGATCTGGAGACTGGCTAGGCCACTCCAGGACCTTGAAATGCTTCTTATGAAGCCATTCCTTCGTTGCCCGGGCATGTGTTTGGGATCATTGTCATGCTGAAAGACCCAGCCACGTTTCATCTTCAATGCCCTTGCTGGTGGAAGGAGGTTTTCACTCAAAATCTCACGATACATGGCCCCATTCATTCTTTCCTTTACACGGATCAGTCGTCCTGGTCCCTTTGCAGAAAAACAGTCCCAAAGCATGATGTTTCCACCCCCATCCTTCACAGTAGGTATGGTGTTCTTTCTCATCCAAACACGACAAGTTGAGTTTTTACCAAAAAGTTCTATTTTGGTTCCATCTGACCATATGACATTCTCCCAATCCTCTTCTGGATCATTCAAATGCTCTCTAGCAAACTTCAGATGGGCCTGGACATGTACTGGCTTAAGCAGGGGGACACGTCTGGCACTGCAGGATTTGAGTCCCTAACGGCGTAGTGTGTTACTGATGGTAGCCTTTGTTACTTTGGTCCCAGCTCTCTGCAGGTCATTCACTAGGTCCCCCTGTGTGGCTCTGGGATTTTTGCTCACCGTTCTTGTGATCATTTTGACCCCATGGGGTGAGATCTTGCGTGGAGCCCCAGATCGAGGGAGATTATCAGTGGTCTTGTATGTCTTCCATTTTCTAATAATTACTCCCACAGTTGATTTCTTCACACCAAGCTGCTTACCTATTGCAGATTCAGTCTTCCCAGCCTGGTGCAGGTCTACAATTTTGTTTCTGGTGTCCTTTGACAGCTCTTTGGTCTTGGCCATAGTGGAGTTTGGAGTCTGACTGTTTGAGGTTGTGGACAGGTGTCTTTTATACTGATAACGAGTTCAAACAGGTGCCATTAATACAGGTAACGAGTGGAGGACAGAGGAGCCTCTTAAAGAAGAAGTTATAGGTCTGTGAGAGCCAGAAATCTTGCTTGTTTGTAGGTGACCAAATACTTATTTTCCACCATAATTTGCAAATAAATTCTTTAAAAATCATTCAATGTGATTTTCTGGATTTTTTTTTCTCATTTTGTCTCTCATAGTTGAGGTATACCTATGATAAAAATTGGAGACCTCTCTCATCTTTTAAGTGGTAGAACTTGCACAATTGGTGGCTGAACAATAAACTAGACTGGTCACACAATACTGACGCACTCTACAAGAAGGGACAGCGCAGGCTGTTCCTACTAAGGAGACTCAGGTCTTTTGGTGTACAAGGGGTGCTGCTGAAGACATTCTATGACACGGTGGTGGCATCAGCCATCACTTTTGGAGTGGTCTGCTGGGGCAGTGGCATTACAGCAGCCGATAGGAACAGACTGAACAAACTGATCAAGAAAGCTAGCTCTGTCCTGGGGCAGCCCCTTGACCCAGTGGAGGAGATGGGAGAGAGAAGGATGGTGTCTAAACTGTCATCTCTGCTGGAGTCCGAGTTCCACCCTATGCAGGACATACTGAATGCACTGAGGAGCTCATTTAGCAGCAGACTACATCATCCTAGGTGCACAACCGAGAGGTTTCGCAGGTCCTTCCTACCTACAGCTGTCAGACTGTACAACCTAAGCAGGGCTGCTCGCAGAGATAGCAAAAAGACGTAACAACCTAATAGTACTGAATGCAAAAGATGCAATAGACTTACACAATGGTCCCCTCCGGTATACAACTAGGAAAATACCGGTCGCTATGGAGGGTGAGAATATGTATGGGTACATAATCATACCATGTAGGATAACTCAGTAGACGGTTGTGCTGTTTCATTCCATCTAGCTACAATGCTCCGCACTGTGTGTGTTTATATATTTATTCCATCTAGCAACAATGCTCCACGCTGTGTGTTTATATATTTACATATTTATTCCATCTAGCTACAATGCTCCGCACTGTGTGTGTTTATATATTTACATATTTATTCCATCTAGCTACAATGCTCCGCACTGTGTGTGTTTATATATCTACATATTTATTCCATCTAGCTACAATGCTCTGCACTGTGTTTATATATTCATATATTTATTCCATCTACCTACAGTGCTCCGCACTGTGTTTATATATCTACATATTATTCCATCTAGCTACAATGCTCCGCACTGTGTGTTTATATATTTACATATTTATTCCATCTAGCTACAATGCTCCGCACTGTGTGTGTTTATATATTCACATATTCATTCCATCTAGCTACAATGCTCCGCACTGTGTGTGTTTATACAGTATATTCACATATTCATTCCATCTAGCTACAATAGATGTTTATATCCATCCATCTAGCTACACTGTGTTTATATACTCATATATTTATTCCATCCAGCTACAATGCTCCGCACTGTGTTTATATATTTATATACCTATCCCATCTAGCTACAATGCTCCGCACTGTGTGTCTATATATATATATATATATATGAATTTTTTGTTTTTTTCATGAATTTTTTTTTTTCTTTTTCCGGTTCCGGTTCCGCCGGACTGGCGACGCCACACGAGTTGGCTGCCTTTTGCAACTGCCTTTTTCTTATCTTCCTTCTTATTTCTACACCTTCCACTCTATATATATATCACGGACACACAGATCGCCCCAAGGGTCTTCCGAGTCGGCGGACGGAGCCACTGTTTGCAGCGGGGGACGATACAGCAGGGAAGAGCTAGCTAGCTGGCTAGCTAGCTCCAACCGCCACCCGGTGCTAACGGAGAAGCTCGACATGCCGAGGAACTGTGGCGAAAACGACGCGGGTGCCGGGCTGGAGTTTAGGCGGCGTGCAAGAAATATAAGACAGAATAATAAAGAGCGATGGCAAGAACCAAGCAGACCGCCCGTAAATCTACTGGAGGAAAAAGCCCCCCAGGAAGCAGCTAGCCACCAAGGCTGCTCGAAAAAAGCACTCCGGCCACCGGTGGAGTGAAGAAGCCTCACCGTTACAGGCCCGGTACCGTGGCTCTGAGAGAGATCCGTCGCTACCAGAAATCCACGGAGCTGCTCATCCGTAGGCTGCCCTTCCAGCGCCTGGTGAGGGAGATTGCTCAGGACTTACTATATATAAGTTTATTATATATAGTATATATATATATATATATATATATATATATATATATATATATATATATATATATATATATATATACTGTGTATGTATGTATATATATATATATATATGATATATATATCAGATATATATATCTGCACGGTGGCCCCCTGCGCCACCGTGCAGGGGGCTGCACGGTGGCGCAGTGGTTAGCACTGCGGCAGCACAGTTTACCCTTGGCCGGGGGATTGTGGGGATCGTGGGATCGTGGGTTCGATCCCAGCCCCCGACCAACAGTGATCTGTGTGGAGTTTGTATGTTCTCCCCGTGTTGCGTGGGTTTACTCCGGGATTTCTCCGGTTTCCTCCCACATGCCAAAAACATGCATGTTAGGTTAATTGGCTGTTCTAAATTGTCCCTAGATATCTGTTTCCTATAGGCCCTTAGAATAGAGGGTTAGTATTAATGAAAGCGCTTTGAGTGGTCTTTGTGACTAGAAAAGCGCTATATAAGTGCAGGTTAGTTAGTTAGTAGTTAGTATATATATATATATATATATATAGTAATATGTACATATGTATACTAGCTGTTCTAGTTTTTTTCTTGCCTTCTGATTGTTGCTCTGAGTGTTGCTATCCCTGTGCTGTTGCAATCCTGGAATTTCCCAATTGTGGGACTAATAAAGGCTTATCTTATCTTATCTTATGGCGACCCCTAAAGGGAGCAGCTGAAAGAAGAAGTACAAGATGGTACAAAAATAATTGTTTCCTAAGCTAAATGAGAGGAATAAGTTAGTTTTGTAAGAGTACTGAATTTAGACAGGCAAATCTGATGTACACCTCATTCATTCATTCTTATTTTTTCCCTTTGCAAATTTTGCTCACTGATATACTGTATATGGTGATGAGAAGCAAACATGATGATCTATTCATGTGATGTTGAGCTGAGACATGAGAGGAAAAAACTGGATGTGTTCTATGATGTTTTACATTATTTTCCTGGTGATTTATGAGTAAGATTTTCTGGTGTTTGGAATTTTAGTGAGAAAAGAAGTCCTACAGTTGATACATTTGAAAATCCCAGCAGTCTTCCAGCACTCAGTCTGTTTATGCCAAAATGGTTTTTAAAGTGCAAACTCGCTGTGTAATGTCACTGAAGGCAGACCGAGTGACCTCTCGTCTGAACCTGACACACCCCAGGGCTCAGTCATTTCCTATTTAGACTGCTCTGTGTGTGTGTGTGTGTGTGTGTGTGTGTGTGTGTGTGTGTGTGTGTGTGTGTGTGTGTTTTCATCCAAGGTCAGGCTGTTCCTGTTTGGATTCCTTCTGCAGTGGGTAACATTCGCCATGGAAGATTTTTATTTGGAGCTGTGCCTCAGCCACCGCAGCAATGCCCATGTTCTTTCCTTTTCCTCTGCATGCGGACTTAAGACATGAAGCTCTTTCTGTGGTGCCTGATTGTGTGGACTGTGACGTGGAGACTGGCTTCTTAGATAGGAAGTGTGACTTATTGGCGGAAATGTATTCCATCACACTCCATCTCATTTCAGAATCTACAGCTGCTGCATTTATGGCCTGTGTCCCAATAGCCAACTAAAGGACACAGTGTTAGTCTAACTACAATATGACTAGTTTAGTATTTTTTGAATGGATATCATGGCAGGGTCACCTTAGCTTGCCGTTAGGCCCTGGGGCAGAGTAGGTTGCTGTGCATTCATGCTTTCAGATAGTTTTAACTTGTTTTAAGCAGTTTGATAAATCATTTTTTTTGCTCTGTTGGCAGATAATTTTACTTAAAATAAGCAAAACAAATTTTGCAATAGATAATTTTACTTAAAATTAGAGAAAAAAATCTGCCAACAAAGTAAGATCAAATTGCTTAACATAAATAACTATCGTAAAGTAAGTAAAATCTTACAGAAAACTGCACAACAAAAAGAAATTCCTGTCAAAATTATCTTGTGAGAGAAAAACAAACATAGAGCCTTGATTTAAGATATTTTATCTTACTAAGATTTCCAGTTGTACAGTGTGGTGCGCGCGCACACACACACACACACACACACACACACACACACACACACACACACAAAACCATGGCCTAAATACCAAGTATTAGAGGATGACACTGATCAACAGTTACGGTCTAATGATGACAGTAGAACACAAAGTTATTTTAGTAAAGTAGCCTATTCCTGATTCAAACAATGCACAACAGCAGCAATCACAGGTGACTGGAAAGCACTACAAACAGCATGTCTTACTTTTTTAGAAGTGGTTTCTTCTGGCCTTCGTTAATGAAAAATCCGTCATTAGATCCTTTAAGTCCAGTTCACAAATAATGTTATACTCTATGAACATCAATGTAAGGTTACACAGTCTGTTTAATAGCATGCTTGTCTTCTTCACTGGCCTGTTCTCTTTCAGCGGGATCTGGTGATCTTCTCCTCCAGGTGACTGCTTTAATGCCTCACGTGTCTCCTTGGTAACTGGCAGCTCCATCTTCACTCGATGCTCCAGCTTAGAAAAATCCTTTACAATTCGGGATTTCTTTGAGCAATCATTTTCCCTAAGCTCTTTTCCTCTCAATAATTTTATGAGCACAACTCTCAAATGTTTTTCCCGGACATCTTGACCTAGCTAATTACTTCTTACCTCTCACTGGTGCTTCCATAGTCACATGTCAAAACTATTCCTCTGATAGGCTATTGTTACTGGTACCCACGTGGGGCACTTGTAAATTGGACCAATCAGCAGCCAAACATGATTATCAAGTGATGGAAGTAGAATTTGATCAATTAACAACAATGTGATATTTTTTATTGGCTCAAGATAGGCCCCTGATCTTCGTAGGCCCCTGTGTTTCAGCCCAGCCTAGCCCGTGCATTAAGGTGGCCTTGATCATGGCAGAATCAGCAAAGAAACTAAAGAAGAGGAAACAAAGAAAAGAAAACTAGAGGAAGACCAAGCAGGAGCCCAGGTTAGAATGAAGAGAGTGAAAGGACTTGTCATGTTTGCCCCTCTGGGGCTTAATGACGGACTCAAATGCTGGGTATGTTTAGACATACTTTGACAAAATAAAAGCAGCATGAGGGCTGAAAGTGGAGAATAAACTGAACAGCAAAAATAACAAACAATACTGGCTATTGCCTAGACAGAGGTGTAGATAAACGTGATGGAACACGGGCTGAACAAAAGAAGATGAGCAATAATAAATTCCAGACAATGTGGTGAGGATTGATGAGGACGCCATACTGAGGGTAGGGCGTCAGGTGTATAAATAAGACAGGGAATAATTAACACAATAAGGCACAGCTGTGAATAATTAACAACATAAACACCAACAACCGGAGAAGAGGAAATAACTAAGAGGTCTGTCAATATAAGAGTAACACAGCATGATGAGTAGGACAGGAATAATAATAATAATAATAATAATAATAATAATAATAATAATAATAATAATACAATGGATAAACACAACTTAAAGAGTAGGACATGATTGTGAACATGTCCCCCATGACAGTGCTCCCCCTTAAGGGTGGATTCCAGATGCCCCTGAAGAAAAGAAAAGAGGGGACCCCCAAACCGGAAAGGTGGTGGGGGACTCAGGACTGGAGGGTCTCAAGCACTGCCCCCCCCAAAAAAAAACAGTTTGGTGCTGGGCTGGGAGAAGGTCCGTCAGGTGGCCTGCCAGAGTCCATGGACCACCCGATGAAGGGAGACAGTTTATCTGGTGTCTGTCCCAAGTCCCAGGACCAGCAGATAGAGGGGAGCAGTACGTCAGGTGGCCTACCCAAGTCCCTGGGCCACCGGACAGAGGACCAGACACCCAACATACCGTGCTCCTGTACAAAAACAAAACAAAACAAAACAAAACAAAAAGGTTTAATGTGTCAAGAGCTGGTTTTAGTTCTTAGATGACTAATGAGACCAATTTCAGCCCTGCACTCCCTTCCACAGATGTGACAGGCAGTTGTTGTTTGATGGGGGGTGGCTTGTCCAGGGTGTTGTGCTCTCTCGTTCCTCCTCCGTTGCTTCTCAGCCTCCTTCTTGAGATGAGCCTCCTCAAAGAGAGCTGTGGCATGATGCACATCAAGGCGCCATGCTGACCTGTCCTCAGCCAGTTGTTCCCAGTCTGCTGGATTAATGCCACCTTTCTGGAGGTATGCTTTTAGTGTATCTTTGTAGTGCTTTCTCTGGCCACCTTGGGTTCGTGCCGTGACAGAGTTGGGAAAAGAACACCTGCTTTGGTATACGGGTGTCATCCATGCGCACACAGCGGCCAGCCCATTGAAGATGGTGTTTCATGATCCGTGCTTCAATACTGGTGGACTGGGCTACAGACGACACATCAGCATTTGTGCGATAATCATCCCATCTAATGTGCAGTATCCTCCATAGGCAGCGTTGATGGAAGCTCTCAAGGGTTTTCAGATGGCAACGGTAAGTTACCCATGTCTCACACCCATAAAGGAGTGTGGGCACAACCACAGCATTATACACCAAGACCTTGGTCTCATTCCGCAAGACTCGATTTGCAAACACTCGGTGAAGCAGTCTTCCAAAGGATGCACTGGCACACTGTGTCCTGTGCTGGATCTCGACATCAAGGTTTGCTGACTGAGAGAGATGGCTACTGAGATAGGGAAAGTATTGGACAGTCTCCGGTGTCTCCCCATTGATAGTGATTTGTGGGGAGAAGGATGGATAACTCACCCCTGGAGCAGGCTGAAAAAGCACTTTGGTCTTCCCGATGTTGAGGGAGAGCCCCAAGTTGTGGTAGGCACTGGAGAACAAGCTCAGAGTAGCTTGTAGAGTTTCCTCAGTATGTGAAAATGGCAGAGTCATCAGCATACTGTAGCTCAGAAAAAGCAGTTCTGGTAACCTTGGATTTGGAGCGGAGGCGTCCCAGGTTGAAAATGGAACCATCCATTCGGTATTCAATCTCAACACCAGGGGGAAGGCGGTCATATACAAGGCTCAAGATCACAGAGACAAAGATAGAAAAAAGGGTTGGAGCCACTATACAGCCCTGTTTAACACCGGCGCGGATAGCAAATGAATCTAACTCCGAGCCTTTGTAGAGGACAGTGGCAGTCATCCCATCATGAAGCAATCTCAGTACTCTGATGAACTTTGATGGACAGCCAAACCTTGAGAGTACCTTCCATAGGGCTTCACGATTGACAGAGTCAAAAGCCTTGGACAAGTCAATGAATGCTATGAACAAATTCTGATGTTGTTCTCTGCACTTCTCCTGGATTTGTCGTGCTGCAAAAATCATGTCAATTGTGCCATGAGATGGTCTAAAGCCACATTGAGACTCTGGAAGTACATCCTCAGCAAGAGGAAGGAGGTGGTTGAGGAGGATGCGGGTAAGGATCTTAAGATGAGATGAGATGAGATTCAACTTTATTGTCATTACACATGTATGAATACAAGGTAACGAAACGTGACTTGGCATTTGGGAACGCTCTGCAGAGCGCATCCAAGGCCGGGGCAGCCGCTAGGCGCCAGTCATAAGTCATCTTCCCAGCAATTGAAAGAAGGGAGATACCACGGTAATTCCCACATACGGACTTATCCCCTTTCTTAAAGATGGTCACAATATTAGCATTTCTGAGCTCAGCAGGCAGGTCCTCATATTCCCAGACCTTTAGAAAGAGCTGGTAAAGCTTCTGCACAATCAGTGATCCACCTACTTTAAAGATCTCAGCGGGGATGCCATCTGGTCCAGATGCCTTGTTGTTTTTGATCTGACTGATTGCAAGACAGACCTCTTCAGGTGTTGGCAGGTAAGCAAGTGGTTCTCTGACAGGGTGCTGAGGGATGGACTCAATGGTAGCATCTGATGCCTCTGATTCACGGTTCAGGAGTGTCTCAAAATGCTCCTCCCATCTTTGCTTGATAGTGACATCATCCCTGAAGAGAGTGGAACCATCATGTGATCTCAGAGGTGTAGGACCACGCAAACTAGGCCCATAGATGGTCTCCGTTGCTTGAAAGAAGCCTCTCATGTTGTGCTTGTCAGCAAGGTGTTGGATCTCTGGAGCCCTTGTCTGCCACCATGAGTTCTTGAGGTGGCCTAATTTCCTTTGCACCTCAGCTTTAAGCCTGCAATAAGCTGTTAGCTTAGGCTGGCTGGCTGGATGGTTTTGCCATACATGGCAGGTCTTTCTCTTCTGGATGAGGAGTGCTTGGATTTCCAAGTCATTCTCATCAAACCAGTCCTGGTGTTGGCGGTTGGAGTAGCCAATTGATTCAGCACAGGCCTTATAAATGGCAGTCTTGAGTCCTTGCCAGTACTCATGGATGTTGTTGGATCCATCTGGCAGATCAGAGGGGTTTTCAGCAAGGTGGTGTTGCAAGTCCATGCAGCTGGCTGGGCTTTGAAGAGCACTGATATTTAGCCTCTTGTGGACTGCCTTTTGCTTGCGATACATTCTAGAGAGTCTGAGAGACATGGATGATCTGACTAGATGATGGTCTGTCCAGCAGTTGTCAGCACCTCTCATAGCTCTGGTGATGAGGACGTCAGACATATCACAGGCTCTGATGATGACATAGTCAAGAAGATGCCAATGCTTAGAACGAGGGTGTTTCCATGTGGTCTTTTACTTGTTAGCTTGCCTAAAGATGGTATTGGTGAGGATAAGGCCCTGCTCTGCACACTTGCTGAGTAGGAGGACACCGTTAGAGTTAGCTTTTCCTACCCAGTTTCTTCTGATGGTACCACCCCAGACTTCATAGTCACATCCAACCCTTGTACTGAAGTCACCCAATCAGCCTATCTTGTTTGGGCGTGACAGTGAGGACGGCATCCCGGTCCCAGTAGAAACGCTCCTTGTGTTCGTCCTCATCAAGTGTAGGAGCATATGCACTGATGATGGTGGCATACTGATTACCCCTGAGCTGGACATGAAGGATCGTGAGATGTTCATTGATGCCAGTAGGTAGCTATGACAGTTGGTTAACAAGTTTGTTTTTGATGGCAAAGCCAACACCATGTGTTCTTCTCTCTCCTGATGGCTTTCCTTTCCAAAAGAAGGTATAGCCACCTCCTACCTCCTTCAGCTGGCCTTCATCTGCCTGATGCATCTCACTGAGAGCAGCAATGTCTATGTCATATCTGAAGAGCTCTCTTGAGATGATAGCGGTTCTTCTCTCAGGACGATCACTGATTGGATTGTCTAGTAGAGTGCGGACATTCCATGTAGCAAAGTTGAGTGTCTTGTTCTTAGAATTCTGACCACATGTAGAGTGACCCCACTGGACACAGTTATCCAGTCAAGAGAGTTGTGAGACAGCCTATATTTAGGGCACCTTTTCTAGCCCCTTCCCCAGTTTTGGGCAAGCAGAGGGGATCCTAAAAAGGGCTGTTGGACATGGCTGCTGCTGCCGAATAACACTCCTGTCTCAAGCCAAGTGCTAGACAACCATCACACGACCGCCACCCGTGTGCAGACTTGTAACTAGGGGCTCCCAGAGTATACTGCTCCTGCCCCCGTCACCACACATCCATCACCACGGGACTTGGGTGACTTAATCTGGGTTCCCCAAAAGGTAGAGGCCTGCGCGTGACGCTTATAACATGAGGAGGCCAGTGCGCCGACAGCAACCACACGAACTTGACAGGTTGGGGTCTGAATCCAATGGCAGGAAGCAGCCCAGACAACCAGAGGCACCCATCCTGCTGCAGCCCTCATCCACCATCACAGGGTGATGAGCAGCCTGTTCCACCGTTGGGGCCTTTGGTTTGGACCATGCTTAGTCTGGACCCTCAACTCCGACCTGTTCGCCTAGGGTGGCCCTACCAGGAGTACAAGACTCCAGGCGACATAGCCTCTCCACCACGACAAGGTGACTGTCCAGCAGAGAGGTTAGACAACATCTGCTGAGGTGCTGGCAGCATGGGAGCTCTGAACTCAGGGGATGACTGCTGCAGCACGTCGCACTCAGGAGCACTCAGGAGAGGATGACCGGGGAGCACTTACCACAGAGGGAGATGATGACTGGGGAGCACTGATCACAGAGGGGGACGATGAGTGGGGTGCTGACCTCTGGATGAGACAGCTATGGTGCGCTGCCCTCTGGATGAGATGGCTGAGGTGCACCGACCTCAGGAACAGATGACGGTGGAGGTGCACTGACCTCAGGAGCAGATGATGATGGAGGCAAACTGGCCTCTAGAAACAGCAGGCAGAGGCACACCGGTCTCTAGAAACAGCAGGCAGAGGCGCACCGGCCTCTGGAACAGCAGACAGAGGCACACCGGCCTCTGGAACAGCAAGCGGAGGAGCACCGGCCTCTGGAGCAACAGGTGGCTAAGGTGGAGCGTGGTCTTCCTGCGGCTCCATCCTTGACATGGCCACCTCGGACAATGGAGGAAAACAGGAGGTCAGTGGGTGACACCACAGTCATCAGTAGCAGAGACTGGTAGGTAGGACCCCGAGGTAGGTGGAATCTGCACTTGGGTCCCCCCACAAGGAGTAAGGCAAGTCTTTTCTAAAACTGATGTTGAAGATAATAGAAAAAGTACTTGCCTTAACTCCTGGTGTTCTGTTGCTGGGGTGACAACCTCAGGATGAGCTGCAGGAGCGGCGGCCTCTGGATGAACTGCAGAAAAGGCAGCAGATGAGACAGCCTGGAAAGAAGCAGCTGGTGGAGTTCTCTGGTGATGAGGAGATGCAGCGGTTGGAGCTCCCTGAAGGTCAGAACGTGCTGGATGTGCATGTGGGGAGGAGCAGTCACTGCAGGAGTATGCATGTCAGCTGGTGAGGAGGGAGGATGAGGAACATTTGCTGCAGGAGTGTGCACGTGGGGAGGAACAGTCTCTGCAGGAATGTGCATGTGAAGAAGAGCAGTCTCTGCAGGAGTGTGCACGTGGACAGGAGCAGCGGCTGCTGGGGAGCTCATCATCTTGAACGTAGAGGCCATGGTGGTGGAGATGACCTCAGAGGGAAGAGGAAGAGCAGAGGTAAGAGGTGGTATGGAAACCGCAGCAGAAACAGGTGATGAAAGACAAGAAACAGCCGGCAGCTGTGACTGGGAACCCTTGCCTGGAGAAGGCAGTACATTTATTAATAGGTGTTCAAACAAATGAAAGTACTTGCTTTGCTCCGCCCTCTGTCATTGCTGGGCCTGCCACTAGCGATCTGAGGAAATGCTTCTGAGTGGTTGCAGAAAACCCTCGGAGTGCGGACAAGACAGCCTCCAGAGCCGCCGCTGGTATAGGCGACATGGCCTTGGGAAACACTGTTGAGGCAGGTGAGACAGCCCCAGAAGATGCTGCAGAGACACCAACCTCAAGAGGAGCTGCTGGATTGCCAACCTCGAGAGGGGAAGCTGACGAAGATGCAGGTGAGGAGGTTAGGGAGCGAAGCAGCGAGTAGGGCGGTCTGGAGCGAAGCAGCAGTTGAGGCGAACTCCGGCTAGCTAGTTGGACAAAGCTGGGCTACCAGAAGCCCAATCCTCCAGCGCCTGTGATCAAATGAGGCTTGACCATTCTATTCTGCTTTGGTCTGAATCTCTTGTGAACTCAGCAACTCCAAGAACGTAAGGCAGCCAATAGTATTAATTTTAGGGACAGACTTTAAGTCACCTCAACTATAACCTTTTCTGTAATGCCCATTCCTTTCTGAGCACAATGGAAAGTTAATCTGTTTTTTTCTTTTCAGAACATTTTTTCAAAATTCCCCTTTTCATTAGCTTTGCGTTATATTCAATTTGTCTATGGTTGTTCACTAATCCTCCATCCAGCCACCTACAGTAATCACCTTCCAGCTTTATTTCAAATATGCAAGACCTGTAAACATGTCCCGGGGGGGGAGGGGCTGAAAAGTTCATTGTAGTCAAATTTGACCAAATGTGGTTTATTTTTCAACACACACTTCAGTCCACACACTTCTTGCATTGGTTGAAAAATAAATCAGATTTGGTCCAATTTGACCACTATGAGCATTTTAGCCCCCACTCGTAAATATTGCTATTTCTTCATATATGCAAAATTACCACTGCTAATGCTACCTCTGGTTATCTCTCCATTTTACAAGCTATACAGATATCTATTGTCATTTTGGGTTTTCTTCATTAAAATTACTAAACCAAGTTTAAGGTGTGACTTTGTAAGGTGAGAAGGCAGAATCAGTCAGTGTCACGAAACAGGCCTTGGTCATTTTGGCGCCCTAGGCGGAATGAGGATTGTGTGTCTGGGATGGGGGGGGTACACACACACGCACGCATGCACACGTCAGGGTCTCACAATAAAGTCAAGAACTTCTCTGTGGTCTTCCTCTTCTCCTGCCTGGCAGCTCCATCTTCTACATCCTTTGTCCAATATAACCAGTATCCCTCCTATGCACATGTAAAAACCACCTCGGCCTTGCTTCTCTTACTTTGTCTCCAAACTGCTCAACCTGAGCTGTCCCTCTAATACACTCATTTCTAATCCTGTCCGTCCTAGTCACTCCCAATGAAACTTTTAGCATATTTAACTCTGCCACCTCCAGCTCCATCTCCTGTCTTTTGGTCAGTGCCACCATCTCCAAACCATACATCATAGCAGGTCTTACTCCTGTCTTGTAAATCTTCCCCTTCACTCTTGCTGCTACCCTTCTGTCACAAATCACCACCGACATTCTTCTCCAACCATTCCACCCTGCCTGCACTCTCTTCTTCACTTCTCTTGCTTTGGATGATTGACCCCAGGTATTTAAACTCCTCTATTTTCATTACCTCTACTCCTTCCATCTTTACCATTGCACCTGCCTCCTTCTCATTCACACTCATGTATTCTGTCTTACTTCTACTGACTTACATTCCTCTTCTCTACAGAGCATACCTCTCCAGGTTCTCGTCCACCTGCTGCCTACTCTCACTACAGATCAAAATGTCATCTGCAAACATCATGGTCGACAGAGACTCCTGCCTGAACTCATCTGTCAGCGTGTCCATCACCACAGCAAACAAGAAGGGGCTCAGGGCCTATCCCTGATGTAACCCCACCCCCACCCCCACCTTGAACCCATCTGTTACACCTACAGTACACCTCACCACCGTCTCGTTGTCCTCATACAGTGGGGCAAAAAAGTATTTATTCAGCCACCAATTGTTTAAGTTCTCCCACTTAAAAGATGAGAGAGGTCTCCAATTTTCATCATAGGTATACCTCAACTATGAGAGACAAAATGAGAAAAAAAATCCAGAAAATCACATTGTCTGATTTTTAAAGAATTTATTTGCAAATTATGGTGGAAAATAAGTATTTGGTCACCTACAAACAAGCAAGATTTCTGGCTTTCACAGACCTGTAACTTCCTCTTTAAGAGGCTCCTCTGTCCTCCACTCGTTACCTGTATTAATGGCACCTGTTTGAACTCGTTATCAGTATAAAAGACACCTGTCTACAACCTCAAACAGTCAGACTCCAAACTCCACTATGGCCAAGACCAAAGAGCTGTCAAAGGACACCAGAAACAAAATTGTAGACCTGCACCAGGCTGAGAACGCAAGCTCTCACCCCGTGGGGTCAAAACAGTGAGCAAAAATCCCAGAACCACACGGGGGGACCTAGTGAATGACCTGCAGAGAGCTGGGACCAAAGTAACAAAGGCTACCATCAGTAATACACTACGCTGCCAGGGACTCAAATCCTGCAGTGCCAGACGTGTCCCCCTGCTTAAGCCAGTACATGTCCAGGCCCGTCTGAAGTTTGCTCGAGAGCATTTGGATGATCCAGAAGAGGACTGGGAGAATGTCATATGGTCAGATGAAACCAAAATAGAACTTTTTGGTAAAAACTCAACTTGTCATGTTTGGAGGAGAAAGAATGCTAAGTTGCATCCAAAGAACACCATACTTACTGTGAAGCATGGGTGTGGAAACATCATGCTTTGGGGCTGTTTTTCTGCAAAGGGACCAGGATGTCTGATCTGTGTAAAGGAAAGAATGAATGGGGCCATGTATCGTGAGATTTTGAGTGAAAACCTCCTTCCATCAGCAAGGGCATTGAAGATGAAACGTGGCTGGGTCTTTCAGCATGACAATGATCCCAAACACACCGCCCGGGCAACGAAGGAGTGGCTTCATAAGAAGCATTTCAAGGTCCTGGAGTGGCCTAGCCAGTCTCCAGATCTCAACCCCATAGAAAATCTTTGGAGGGAGTTGAAAGTCCGTGTTGCCCAGCGACAGCCCCAAAACATCATTGCTCTAGAGGAGATCTGCATGGAGGAATGGGCCAAAATACCAGCAACAGTGTATGAAATCCTTGTGAAGACTTACAGAAAACGTTTGACCTCTGTCATTGCCAACAAAGGGTATATAACAAAGTATTGAGATTAACTTTTGTTATTGACCAAATACTTATTTTCCCCCATAATTTGCAAATAAATTCTTTAAAAATCCTTCAATGTGATTTTCTGGATTTTTTTTCCTCATTTTGTCTCTCATAGTTGAGGTATACCTATGATGAAAATCGGAGACCTCTCTCATCTTTTAAGTGGGAGAACTTGCACAATTGGTGGCTGACTAATGTAGCATCATCTCACTTTGGCTCAGCAACAATTATTCTTCTGCTTAAAGACAGTTTTGTTTCATCCAGGAATAACGCAAAGAAATGGATTTTCTTCCCCCCAGGCCACAGCTGAAATCCCCTTTCTTTTGTTAAAACCAGCCTAAGGAATTTCCCCAATGTCCGGCTTCACTTTTATTGCCCCCATAAAACATGCAACAGATCCACGACTCAGTTAATTTCCTTAAACTCTGGAAACGCTGGATTTAAACAACTTTAAAGTACATTATTACAAACTCAATTCTAAACCTTCATTCTTTTCAGAACTATGAAAATGCAGATGGACTCTGATGTTTTTGATGTGGAAAATATGTGTGAAATGCATTAATCTGTGATTTTATATATATGCATGCTAATGTTTATATGAATGTTTATTCCTGCATGTTGATTTAGAAGCACTGCTTATAATTTATACTAATCACTAAAGTTATCTTAGTTTAATACATAAAGGGAAATATTAACTTCCAGTATCTATCAAAGTTTTGCCTCGATATCACATGTGACTCCAACAGCCAATCTCTGCATGACAACTCTTCATTCCAAAGCGCTCCCAAACAATAGACTGTTTGTTCATTGGACTAAAAGTTCATCGAGCCCGCCCACGAAGGACGCTCATTGGCTGAGATTCCGGTCAGGCCAGAAACCCGCGAAACTCAACAGAGCTTATATAAAGGAGAGAGACTCTTTTCATCCCTCTTCTGCTCCGGACACTCTTTGCAGATCCTCTGTCCGGCTCGGCCCCCTTTTTTTTCTGATCTTCTCCATTGTCTACACACAGCAAGGAAGAACAAAGGACCGTCTGACCACGCGTCGCCTTTCTGAACACAGAGCAGATAACTCGTAATTTGTTTATGTCACTTTGTATTTTCTTTTCCTCTTAAATACCTAGGAATTCCTATTTCTTTGAGCTCAATTCTTAATCGGAGTTAAACTCCAATTTTTATTCATCACTTTTTCTTTGTTAAACTTTCTGTAAAACCACCGTTTGTTTAATTTTAATGTAAACTTTAATCTTGATTTTATTTTATAATATTTTCTTTGACCAAGCACCCACCAGAAGCTATAATTTTTATCTAAAGTCCGAAGCCTTTTTAATTTGAGATCGGATTGGATATCTTTTAATTATTATCGAAGACCTCTTGAAGAAAGACGCAGCCTTCCACGTCACGTGCAGCTGAGGAATCAAGGCTGTTCATCAAACGCTGAAGAAAAGTCATCTAACCCAGTTACAACTCTGGGTCATACAGCCCAGAATCCAGTCTCCTTCGACCGCTTGAATCTAAAGGTCGAACTGTGGACCCTGAAATATCTGCGGGCAGATATTTCCCCTAACATCCACGAAATCTTGGGCTGAGGACGGACGACAATACTATCATCACCGAGGAGCACGTGAGCTGCAAAAACTTTAATTCCTCTGCTGAATTAAAATTTTGAGGTTCGGTAATAATTTGTGTATCTAATCAGATGCAAATTAAGAAGCCCTTAACATAACTCTTCTTTTCATTAAAATTCCATTTTTATTTTCTTAAGATTAATTTAGGACTTTTTCATAATTAATAAACTTTCTCCATAAATTTGCGTTTTTTTTTTTTTTTTTAATAATCTGTTAACTCAAACTGATAGAAATTCATTTCTCAGTTTAACCCTGGTTCCGAAAATATTGACATTGTTAATCTATCATTTACAAGATTGATTTTATGATTAATGAAATTACTGCCATGTCTGTTAATCATTTCATTTAATAAATATTTAAAAATGAGAGAAGTTGTTGGGAATTTATTTCATTCCGAGTCTGTTTCAAGCCCAGGTATCGAATTCACGGAAAATTTTTGAGACTGATTATTGATTAATTTATTGAGTGATCAAACAGGTATAAAGTGAAATTAAAGATCAAATTGCTTCTTAAAGATAGAAGCTGGTGCCCCTTACGAGTGTTATTAACTTTTCTGATGTATATGAAATGAGATTTGAGCTCAGATTCCAATACATCAATATAAATTAAATAATTCATACCTGATCATATTTATTATTTATTAATATTCCATATTTCCGTTACATAATATTGGTACCCCACGTGAACGCCTGGCTGAACTTGACAGACTCAGAAAGAAATGAATACATGGGCTGTGTGGGATTTTGGTCAATTTTAACTCACAAAGTGCTTCATTGTCTGCAGGCAGTCTATTGTCTGTCTCTGTGTCACGAGGGGGAGGGGGTGAATTCGCCCCCGATTACTGCTGTGTCTGTGTGTGTGTGTGTGTGTGTGTGTGTGTGTCTGCTGACCAAGAGAAGGTGGGGGTGAAGACCCCACTGCACCCTAGTCAGTTTAGTTTTTTTAATGCATGCTTAAAAGTGATTACACGCTGAATAATTAAAATAGGCCTGGGAACAAAATAGCGAAGAAATCCTATTTGTTTTCCCCATTATTTCAACACCCCACAGGCGAAGCAAACCCTAGGGGAATTTAATTGAATTAACCATTGTATAAACTTGTTGAATAAAGTTTAGGGAGACCAAAGTTTTCCCGCCTTTGGAAAGCAAGGCGTGGTTTTGTGGACTGAAGCTTGAGCTACATACACGTGGCACGTGCACGCTCAGTCACGCACGCAACCGTCAAGCTGTGCATGAAAAAACTGCGCATGTGTAGATCGGCTCAGCGATGCCATCTTAAGTCTAGGTAGAGTTCCCTGTAGCCGCCATTTTGAGTAGAGATCCTTGACTCCTTGTGACGTCATTGGGTTTCCTCTTCTGGAAGTGCAGACGAAAACTGCCTCCATCTTGTGGTGAAACATAGGGACTGCAATTTTTATTTAAACTTATAATCTTTAAAGACGGTTTATAACCAAATTAAGTCTTCAAAGTAACTTCAAAGCAATTCATATTATTCGGAATAAACTAAATTTAACACTAATCCAAACTTTTATGCCAAGAATAAAAGGAAAAGGACCTGTTGGCTTCTGAAAGTTTTTTCTCAGTGGTGAAATCCCACTCATTGCATAGATACTTATAGCAGGAACATATACAAACACCTCTATTGTATTTAATCACTTATATAACCACATATTATAATCTTTTAAGCTAAAAGCAAACATATTTACACACTTTCAAGCAAAAAGTTGCAAACTTTGAAGCTATATGTGTGCTTATTTTGCTGTTTTTAAATGTGATATGGTGTGATTCCCTTCCCACAGAAACCCAGTTTTAGCTTAAGGATTCTAATGCTGATGTTTACTCAAGAGTAACATTAAAGTAGGATTAAATCTGTGCATTTTGACAAATTTACAGACTTATTGAATATTTATAATTTTCCTCTTTCTCAAATTTAGGAAACCACATCAAGCAATTAACACTTAAGAGAAGCTCTAGGTGTTATTTAAACTCATTGTGTCATTTCTGATTCATGCTTTCTCTACAGGAAAAGAAAAACATTTAACCAACCTGCATAATTTTCAAATTTTTCCCAGGATTTAAAAGAAAAGTCAAAAAGGTGCAAACATTGATTATTCTGTAAATAAGAAATTTATAGATAACAACCAAGACAGATCACTACTGGCTTCACTCCTAAGAAATCCTTGGACACCAAATACTCAAACAATTCACTTGTTTCTCATTTGTAAATATTTTAAACATTTAATGCTTCAAAGGAAAATAGGCTTTAACAAATAAAACCAAAGGAAAGCCTTAACTTTAAAAGAAAGTGGAAACTTATAATCCTAAATCTTTAAAGCATTTAGCCTCTTTTGCTTTTGGATTTCTTTTGTAAATAAAATCCTCACTTTCAAAGTGACATTTTGCAAAATCCCAAAGCTAGTTATTGATGACAAATTCCAATACTAGACTTTGAAAATCAAAGGAAAGAAGTCAATCCACACAATTGAAAATCCAGTTTTGTTTTGCGAAACAAATTCAATCCAATTTCAATTCAACTTTATTTATCAACATACGGTTTCAACGAATGAATTAATTGAAGCATTTCTACATTTCTAAATAATTTCAAAATTCTATTTCCCATCCTGCGAGCCTAAAAGTTGAAACAAATTCTAAAGGAACTTTCAACTATCACGGTTGTAACATAAAAATCTCAAGGTTAAACCTTGTTGAACAAATTTAAGGATAATCAAGTTGAATTTTTTTAAAAGCTAAATAACAACAACGGTCAAACATGACGAGTCAGCAGACAACCGACCAATTTACCAAACTGGATGACCTTCAAACAACATTGGAAGCATGGACTTCTAATTTAATTTCTAGCTTCACAACACGGGTCAAGGAAACACAGCCCGAAGAATTGAAGCAACTCACTGAAGAACTCTTGAATGAACACACTGAAAAACCACCAGAAGGCAAGGACCTCACCAGTGTGTTAGGTAAGTTTGCGCTAACATTAGTCGCAAGATTAAAGGTAGCCGAGAACGAGCTAGCAAATCAACAAACAACGATCCTATCTCTCCAAGAAGAGAACGAGACACTGAAGGAAAATCTGGAACAATCTCAAGAGGAGAATGACAAAACTCAAAATCAACTGGATGAAGCATTACAAGATTTGGACCGTGCGGAGTCAGAAAAGGAACGGTTGATGCATAACAATGACACGCTTCATCAAGACAACAATGAACTTGAAGATGCCCTTCAAGACACAAAGAAGGAACTCAGAAGAGTTGAAGGTCAACTTGAAAATGTGAAGAAGGACTACAAGGAATGTCAACTGCTCCTAAAGGAAAGACATGAACACCGGGACATCCACCGCGCTCCCTCGCCCGATTCCCGTTTCGAATATGGACGACCACGTGGACAGCGTGCGTGTGCCCCTTCAGACCGCGACCTTGACAAGATCGCGCAAAATATCACCAAATTTGATCCAGGACCTACAGGTTCACCTGATGCCAAAGTCTATTTACAGGACATTGATTACTACCTGCGTAAGTATCCTGATGCTACAACAGACGGTTGCATCTATCTGATTAAACTAACATCTAACAGGTCAGTATCAAAATTCATAGACAGACAGCCGACAAACATCAAAGCAGATTACATGCTGCTCCGCGAAGCCATCGAAAAGGAGTTCTCCGACGACTGCCTACAAGCAGGGCTAACCGCAGCCCTAGCCGTAAAGCAAGGACGCTCAGAGCCAACACAAGCCTACTACCAGAGACTCCTACTTGCATATTTTGGATCTCAAAATACACCAGGGATGGAAGAAGACCACAATTTCAAGACCCTCTTCATCCAAAACCTCCATCCCACTGTGAGCCATTACCTAGGAGTTACAGCTAACCCAAGGTCAAACTCAATAAGTCAGCTGAGAGAGTTTGCACACTATGCGTTCCAAAAACAGCAACAAAGTCGCAACAAGCACGCTGAGCCTGCCACAGTGCTAGCTATTAGCGATGCATCTAACACCTTGGAGTTGGAAGGAGCCCCTCACTCTACTCCACCTCTTACTCTTACACCGCGAGTACATCAACAGCCGAAGCATTTTCCCAAGCGACCTCATCAAGGTCAAAACCACACTAGGTCCTCTGGATATCACTTCGGACCAACTTTACGAAAACCCGACTATCGTCGTAGACCATATCCACGGGATAGGTCACGAGAATGCGATACGGACTACCATGATGACAGATACCGATACGAAGACACGCGTAACCGCGACAAATGGTCTCCATCCCATCACAGAAGCTCAGAAGCAGAGACCTATCACAAACCTTGGAAGGAAGAAGAAACTCCTACATTCAGTAGAGAAGCTATGGAAATTGTCCAACACCTTCTAGCAGAGATTCAAAACTACAAAGAGAATAAAACTGCTAACATTCTAGCTATATCAGCTGTGCCAACTCAAAACAAGCGTTCCAAACGAAGGAAACGCAAGAAGAAAATCCCTCATGCAAATGAGGAAGGACCAAAGGACTCAACACAGTCCAGTGCTGTCATGGCAGCCCAACCACAGGTCACAGACCACTCCTCTAACATGTCACAACTCTGTGTCGAACCGCCGGTTCCACAATTTCTATGCAATTTAAACGAGAGGGGGGTGGCACGGAAATTCTACCTTCCACTGACCCTTGAAGACATGGTGTGTCAGGACGCTGTTTTAGACACCGCTGCTGACATCAGTCTCATGTCACATACCCTTTTTGACAAACTACGTGTAGCCGCTAACCGCGCTAACAAACATTTGAAACTGGAACCCTGTTCATTAGCTGTGCGACCATATGCGCTCACTAAAACAACCCTGTTGGGCGTATCACTACTAAACATGTCCATTGGACCCATGACCTTGACACATCCGGTCTACGTGTCCAAACTTGACGCCATTCCATTGCTTGTTGGCAAAGACCTACTGAACCATTTTGAGCCACTGATTGATTTCAAGAACCTCAAACTATGGGCTCAAACGCAACACCCTCACCCATTTGACCCAACAAGGACAACTGAATCACAGTGCTTTGTTCTGAACACTTTGGGCACCCCAAGTCTCACACAACTAGCACTGTTGGAACAACTGCAACTGATTGAAAGCGACCGCCAAGACCAAGGTGAGTACTGTCCACAAGAAGTCAAAAGTCACCTTCAAATACAAGGTCAAGCCAAACACACAAATGATCTTGAAAACTCAATGGCCGAGCAGAAAACCCCAAACGGCCCTCTTGAAACCCTTGATACCCATGATTCAATGGTGGTGTCACATTTTGAAACCCACCCACCCACCCATGAGGCCTGCATGGTCACAAGAGCCACACCAACCGGCTCTCTAGACCCTCTAAAACCTCAACTTTTTGCAACAACGAACCCAACTTTTGCAAACGCAAGGCGCACAGTCACTCAACCGTGCAACCAAATGATCCATAAAACCGTCAAACACCGGTTGGATAAAACGGTACATGCGCTACCCGCATCTAAACCCTATGACATACCAAAACTGATACCACTTCATGCGACACAATCTTATCTGCAGCTATGCAATGGCACTCCTGATCATGCTTCCGACGAACCATCATAGCCACCGCTCAGTGTTCCTCGAAACCAGAGGGAGGTGATGACTGCCAATGCCTATAACATTCCAGCTGCAGAACACAAAAACGTCAAAACGACATACAAAGCTCCCAAGGCTGTATTTCAAAACCATTCGGACCGAGTCGCTAAACAACAGAAAGCGTACAACGATCAAAAACTCTCGCATGACAAACTGCGAAGGGGGGACAAGATCTTCCACCCCACATTTGTACCACAGACACCTGAAATAAATTTACAGGAAAGGAAAATCACTCCTAAATTCCTGCCCAAGTGGATGAATCCACACATTGTCAACAACAATCTTTGGCCACTCAAGTGCCAAACCCAGGACCCCATTTTCAAATGGGCTCACCAAAATCAGAGTAACCTTTACCAAAACCCCATGGGACTTGTCGGGTACAACACTGTCAAAGTAAGTCCATAAATAAGATTAAAATCAAACCTACGTCTGAGAAATAACTGTAGCTAACTACTAGCCTCAGGTACACTCAGTCAAATTTCTCCAATCAGTTAACTGCATCAAAACTTCCAGAAAGGAAAGGGTATATTAAAACCAAATTAGCCCTTAAACAAATTTCAAAGACCTCTGTAAAATCTAATAAACTTCAATCAACTTACTATTACCAAATAGTATACACAAGACATTCAACACCATTAGCTTGAGCTAATAATCTTAAAACTCCCATCAAAGGTGAGAAAAACAAGCACAAGGTTTAGAGTTCAAACTCTTAAGCTCTATTCTGTAATTTCCCAGTTTTGGGATCAATAAAGTACATCCATCTAAAAGAAATCATTCCACCTCTAAGAGGAATTTTCATTTGCCAACCAGGTATCTAAAGAAAGATCAACAAGAAGATTAAGATCCAAAACCACTCACTTTATGTTTGCCAAGATGATGGCCCTCCTGTTTATCAGTTTAGCCATCTGCCTAGCAATCACACCTACTGTTACCCAGTCAGAATTGGGCCAAGCCAAAACGAAAGGTCAAAGATCCTCGGGTGGATTCTTGATAACAGCCTCATCGTTAGAGCCTCTAGTTAACCTTAGCATGCCCACTGTTAACTCGGTCAACACCGCTAAACCGAAACGCCAGGTTGTCGAACCACAAATGGTTACCAAAATCTTACAAGACACTGTGTTGGTTTTGAATGCTTGCTCCGAAGCTTCAGTCAAACTCAACAAGGTCTTGAACTCTTTGCTCTTTGTGTTAAAGGTTGACTATGCTCACACACAGCCAATGTCTATGTTACTCTCAGAAGTAGCTAAAAACATTAGCTTTTCAGTTAACGCTTTAACAATGAATATGCTTTCTCATCATATCCTTTTTGCAGTAAATCCAAATTTACTTCTCATTGCCATCCAAAGAATGATAACGACATCCTATGCCCACTCAGTTTTTCCGAACAAAAGCCTCAAACACCCTATGATTTGGACTTCTGTGGAACCATGGTTTAGTCTAACTAAACAAATTCAATTTGAACCTCCTTGAGTCACCTCAATATTGATTAGTCTGAATCTACCTCAAAGACGAAAGAATTTATTTTTGCTTTTGACTAAGATTTTTGGATACATGCTTGTGTATATACAAATAATCCTTTATACTTTATTTAGATTTTATGCACATTTAAACTGTTTTTGAAATTTTTACTAGATATTTTTCAGCAAACCCAAAACATTTATATCAAGTATGTCAAAACCCACATACTTCTAGTTCACTTTTTTTTTCACAGTCTTTACAGGCTTATACAGAACTTTAGTATATCCTAGACAATTATACAATGTTTATATTTGGTCATGCCAAAATTATTTTTGAAATTTCCAGAAGTTTTTCAGAAAACCAAATTTAAGGACCTACACTTTGGAATAGATACTGTTCACAAGCTTAAGACTTATCGACATCAGAACTTTAGTTCAGCATTTGGATCAAGCCTCGCCAAATTGGGATTTGATGCCTAGGATTGCTATCAACGCTGAATCGTCACCATTGATACCAGAGGGGGGACTGTAGCATCATCTCACTTTGGCTCAGCAACAATTATTCTTCTGCTTAAAGACAGTTTTGTTTCATCCAGGAATAACGCAAAGAAATGGATTTTCTTCCCCCCAGGCCACAGCTGAAATCCCCTTTCTTTTGTTAAAACCAGCCTAAGGAATTTCCCCAATGTCCGGCTTCACTTTTATTGCCCCCATAAAACATGCAACAGATCCACGACTCAGTTAATTTCCTTAAACTCTGGAAACGCTGGATTTAAACAACTTTAAAGTACATTATTACAAACTCAATTCTAAACCTTCATTCTTTTCAGAACTATGAAAATGCAGATGGACTCTGATGTTTTTGATGTGGAAAATATGTGTGAAATGCATTAATCTGTGATTTTATATATATGCATGCTAATGTTTATATGAATGTTTATTCCTGCATGTTGATTTAGAAGCACTGCTTATAATTTATACTAATCACTAAAGTTATCTTAGTTTAATACATAAAGGGAAATATTAACTTCCAGTATCTATCAAAGTTTTGCCTCGATATCACATGTGACTCCAACAGCCAATCTCTGCATGACAACTCTTCATTCCAAAGCGCTCCCAAACAATAGACTGTTTGTTCATTGGACTAAAAGTTCATCGAGCCCGCCCACGAAGGACGCTCATTGGCTGAGATTCCGGTCAGGCCAGAAACCCGCGAAACTCAACAGAGCTTATATAAAGGAGAGAGACTCTTTTCATCCCTCTTCTGCTCCGGACACTCTTTGCAGATCCTCTGTCCGGCTCGGCCCCCTTTTTTTTTCTGATCTTCTCCATTGTCTACACACAGCAAGGAAGAACAAAGGACTGTCTGACCACGCGTCGCCTTTCTGAACACAGAGCAGATAACTCGTAATTTGTTTATGTCACTTTGTATTTTCTTTTCCTCTTAAATACCTAGGAATTCCTATTTCTTTGAGCTCAATTCTTAATCGGAGTTAAACTCCAATTTTTATTCATCACTTTTTCTTTGTTAAACTTTCTGTAAAACCACCGTTTGTTTAATTTTAATGTAAACTTTAATCTTGATTTTATTTTATAATATTTTCTTTGACCAAGCACCCACCAGAAGCTATAATTTTTATCTAAAGTCCGAAGCCTTTTTAATTTGAGATCGGATTGGATATCTTTTAATTATTATCGAAGACCTCTTGAAGAAAGACGCAGCCTTCCACGTCACGTGCAGCTGAGGAATCAAGGCTGTTCATCAAACGCTGAAGAAAAGTCATCTAACCCAGTTACAACTCTGGGTCATACAGCCCAGAATCCAGCCTCCTTCGACCGCTTGAATCTAAAGGTCGAACTGTGGACCCTGAAATATCTGCGGGCAGATATTTCCCCTAACATCCATGAAATCTTGGGCTGAGGACAGACGACAGAACTATCATCACCGAGGAGCACGTGAGCTGCAAAAACTTTAATTCCTCTGCTGAATTAAAATTTTGAGGTTCGGTAATAATTTGTGTATCTAATCAGATGCAAATTAAGAAGCCCTTAACATAACTCTTCTCTTCATACCTGATCATATTTATTATTGATTAATATTCCATATTTCCGTTACACTAAATACTTTTTTACCCAACTGTACATGTCCTGCACCACCCTCACATACTTCTCTGCCACTCCTGACTTCCTCATACAGTACCACTCTTCCTCTCTTGGCACCCTATCATATGCTTTCTCTAGATCCACAAAGACAGCGCAACTCCTTCTGACCTTCTCTATACTTCACCATTAGCACTCTTTGAGTAAACATTGCATCTGTAGTACTCTTTCTTGGTATGAAACCGTACTGCTGCTCACTGATTGTCACCTTTCCTCTTAACCTGGCATCAATAACTCCAGTATCTTCATAGTGTGGCTGATCAACTTTATGCCCCTGTAGTTACTACAGCTCTGAGCATCAACTTTGTCTTAAAAATTGGTACCAAAACACTTCTCCACTCCTCAGGCATCCTCTCACTCCAACACTGTGTTAAACAATCTGGTTTAAAAAGTCCACTGCCATCTCTCCTAAACATCTCCATACCTCCACAGGTATGTCATCTGGACCAACCGCCTTTCCATTCTTCATACTCTTCAAAGCTGCCCTCATTTCTGCCTTACTAATCCTTGAGACTTCCTTGTTCACCATCTTTCCTTCATCCATCCTCCTCTCTCTCTCATTTTCTTTATTCATCAGCTCTTCAAAGCACTCCTTCCACCTTCTCAACACACTCTCGTCATTTGTTAGTACATTACCATTTCTGTCCTTAATCAGCCAAAACCTGCTGCACATCCTTTCCAGCTTGATCTCTCTGTCTAGCCAATCAATACAAGTCCTTTTCTCCTTCCTTAGTACTTAGCCTCTTATACAACTCACTATATGCCTTTTCCTTTGCCTTTGCCACCTCTCTCTGCCATGAGCCTAGATTCCAAATACTCCTGTCTACTTTCTTCATATCCCTTACTATCCCACTTTTTCTTTGGTAACCTCTTTCTTTGAATACTCTCCTGTACCTCCTCATTCCACCACCAAGCCTCCTTATCTTCCTTCATCTGTACACTGGATACACCACATATCGTCCTACCCATTTACCTCAATACTTTTACTGTACTTTCCCAGTCATCTGGTAATTCTTCCCTACCACCCAGAGCCTGTATCAACTCCTTCCTGAACTCTGTAAAACCTTCTTTCTTCTGTAACTTCCCCCACTTAATCTTTGGCTCTGCCTTCACTCTCTTCCTCTTCTGGCTTTCCAAAGTCATCCTACAGACTACTATTTGATGCTGTCTTGCTACATTCTCCCCTGCCACCACCTTGCAGACTCTTATCTCTTGTAAGTCACCCTATGTCCCTCTCTCTTCTTGAAGTATGTGTTCACCACAACCATTTCCATCCTTTTTGCAAAATCCACAACCATCTGTCCATCCACATTTCTCTCCTTAAAGTGCTGATGACACGTTTTTGACTTCATCTAATTTTTCAACACAAAATGCAATATGACAAAATAGGTTGGTCTGTGCAGTTCTAAGTCAAACAGGCTTTTTTTCATGCGAATATCCGACGTTTTCATGAGCGCCACATAACCAGTTACGTCAGTGGCTGGAAAACCCTGCTGCCATGTAATCATGTCATCGGGAGAACACAGCTCTTGATTGCTCCTTGTACACACAGGATGGAAGCGGTTGAAAACATCGACAATGGTTCCAGCACATGTAGTCTGGAATTGGTTTGTGTTGTCCAATCTTCAAACGATTATAGTTCCGAAGAATTGGATGGCAATGAAGAATCTGGGGGCATCAGATGGTATAGGTTTGAGCCGTGCCAAGAGGGCATTGTGCCAAGCGAGTCACACTCAGAGTGACGGTGGAGAGGCACACATTCCCGCCGCAGCAGCAGTGACAAACACACGGCAGGGGAACACCGAGTGTTATTCTTTTGTTACAGATATTGCAATAAATTATTTGTTCATAAATATAATTTATTTAAACCCAATTTTTCAATAAAGTCATAGCAGGGTATTCTCTGTGGCTCAGGCATCAGGTTTATTATGGATTATATTTTGAGTTCTTGTTTTTGTTTTGTACATGTGTTTTATGTGCGTTTTGACCCACTTTCAGGTGGGCACTGTCCAGGATTCACCGGTCCGAACACACGCGCCTTCTCTCTTTAACAGTCAGCTGTTCATGGTTTGTGTGCATCATCTGCCATGTTGTCAGCCAGCCAATATTGCCAACACTATCACGACGTGTTAGCCACTCCACACAGCCGTGGTTCTGTTGCGCCCCTTGAAGCGATGTTGGCCCTGGGGCGCAACCGTGGTTAATACGTCTCCTCTCCATGTTCGCTGGGTGATGTCAGCCCTGAACACCAACTGTAAGTGTTTCTGTTTATTTTTGTAAGTCTTCACCTTTTGGGAACTGTTGTCATCATTCTTATGTTCAGTACATGTGCTGTGGTGAATTCTGCACGTAAATCCATTCATCATGACCCTCCATGCACTCTTATGCAGGGCACGGACAGGGAGGATGAAATAACGAGGATTTGCGTGCAGGGTTCACCACAGCACATTTAATACAGAAAAACAGATAATTCCCTTGAAGGTGAAGACGTACAAAAAACAAAAACACACTTACTGATGGCGTTCCAGGGGCCGGCATCGCACAGAGAACGAATGAGAAGAGACGTGTTAGCCATAGGTGCGCCCCAGAGCCGACATCGCTTCAAGGACACAGGAGAATCACAGCAAACATGGAGTGACTAACACATCGTGAGAGTGCCGAAAATACCTTCAGATAAACAGCACAGATGACTGGCAAACGGCCACGAAGTACACGCACTGCTAGTGCTGGTGTGATGAGAAGCACCTGGGCGAGGACCGGGAAACATGATCAGCGGAAGGGGAATCAGCTGGTGATGATGAGAGAGGGGACGTGGCCGGACCGGCAAGAGTCAGCATGTGATCAGAGAAAGTAGGTCAAAGCTGTGGGTAAATCCATTAATCCTTCCCCTCCTCGTGCACTCCTCCTGCATAAAAGCGCACAAGGAGCGCACGAGGAGGCTTATGACAGTTGGCGCTGAAGTGTGTGATGTGGTCTTTCAAGCCTGCTGCTTATCTAAGCCTGCGACACAATGCGAAGGCACAGCCATAAAATTAAAACAAGAAACCAGAGAAATTGTGAGCTACAAAGCTGCTGTCATTCCAGTCAACAACACCGGTGTCCGTTCTCCTGCTTACATCATGGGGGTGCCGCCCTTAATTCGGTGGGCGGCACCACAGTCCAGTCAGTGGCTGCGGTTTTTTGATGATAACTAGTTTATGCAGGCGCGGATGTAAACATTATACCGATCATCGACAATGATGTTTGGGTTTACACAACATCCTAAAAAATGTCAAAATCGTGTCATCAGCCCTTTACGACCATACCTACCCAGAACCTTCTCATCACCTCTGTTCTCTTCACCTACATGCCCATTAAAGTCCGCTCCAATCACCACTCTCTCCCCCCTGGGAATACTCTCTACCACTTCATCCAACTTACACATACATCACAGTTTACAATGGCAAAATAACTCCCGCTGCTCCAGCTTTAACCATACCGGCAGACACCCAGCAGCTGATAACAATATTTCATTACTCTGCAACCAACATTCACTGAATCTGAACCAACAGACAAAGAAGACAAAAAAGTTTCACTTTAAACAGCCACCACCACAATAAATTTTATCCTATCTTTGCTGTTTTGTCAACTAATCCAGAGGACTGTTGATAGTGTCAACTTGATAGTTCCCTGTGGGCTCACTTTGAAAACGATGATGTAATGTCAGTCTGCGTTTGTAGTCTTTTCAATTTACGTATTTTACCTTATATACATTAACAGTTAAACAACAACCTACGCCATTATTTATCTGAAAAAAATTACCTTTTAAATTGACAAACATATGTGTAATTCTTGGCAAAATTCGGTTGGATTAAAAAAAAAAATATTTATCCAAAGTCCCATGTGTGGAAGTAAAGAATGTGTGACTACTCACAGGGTGTGTTATTTCGTCGCTGATTTTTTTATGCATTATTATTGAGTGTTTTATTGTTTACTATCTCATGACATGGACTATACTGACTCATGACATGACTATACTAGCATCAGCACCGGATCACCCCAGGGCTGTGTACTTTCCCCCCTACTCTTCTCCCTTTACACCAACTCCTGCACCTCCAGCCACCAGTCTGTCAAGTTGATCAAGTTTGCGGACGACACCACCCTCATCGGGCTCATCTCCAACGGCGACGAGTCCGCCTACAGGAGAGAGGTGGCCCAGCTGGCGTCCTGGTGCAGCAATAACAACCTGCAGCTGAACGCTCTGAAGACAGTGGAGATGATTGTAGACTTCAGGAAAGTCACCACTCCTCTGCCCCCCCTCACCCTCTCAGGCTCTCCCATCACCACTGCTGATTCCTTCCGCTTCCTAGGCACTACCATCACCAGGGACCTCAAATGGGAGCTGACCATCAGCTCACTCATCAAAAAAGCCCAGCAGAGGATGTTCTTCCTGCGGCAGCTGAGGAAGCTCAAGCTACCCACCAAGATGTTAGTGCAGTTCTACACAGCCATCATCGAGTCCATCCTCACCACCTCCATAACCGTGTGGTACGCAGGAGCCACTGCCAGGGACAGACTAAGGCTGCAGCGCGTCGTGCGCACTGCTGAGAAGGTGATCGGCTGCAAGCTCCCATCTCTCCAGGATCTGTACATCTCCAGGACCCGGAGGCGTGCTGGCCGGATCATAGCCGATCCCTCACACCCTGGTCACGTACTGTTTGCCCCCCTCCCCTCTGGTAGAAGACTTCGGTCCATCCAGACTAAAACCTCCCGTCACATGAACAGCTTCTTCCCCTCTGCCATTAGACTGCTGAACACTAAGTGACTCTCGTGCACCATGTACAGCAGCTCAACCAGACTCATGTCAATCATCACTGTTTTCTTCCTGCATTACCGACTGCACTATATAGTTCTCCACAGTATCTGCTGCTGGCTAATATATATTTTAACTGTTGACCAGTATCACTTAATCTTATCCTACACTTTATTACATGTATAGTTTATTTCTCTTATCTTATCATGTTTAATGTTGCAGCATTGTACCGAGACAAATTCCTAGTTTGTGTACTACATGAACAATGGCAATAAACCTGATTCTGATTCTGATTCTGGACTATAATAGTAATGCGTATTAGATTGTTTCCCGGAATACCTCTTTGAAATGAGCCTCCCTTGCCAGCATACAGGGAGTGCACTGTCCACTGGTAATTTGATGGTGTGACACAAAGCATAAAAAACAGACCAAGAGACAAAACAGAAACTAACAAAAACACTGGTGTACAGCAGAAAGGCTGACAGAAAAGTGGGCATAGGGCCCAAAGAGTGGAAATTAATCAGAAGACCGTCTGTCATTATTCTGACAAGATTGTATTAATTTTAAAGCTGCAATAGACAACTGTGTGCATGCACACAAACACACACAAGAAGAGCAAAAACGAACAACCACTACAATCAATTTTGTCCTATCTTTGCTGTTTTGTAGTTCTAAATCATATTTGAGAGACAACACACAGGACAGGACTATAGTTGGAGCTAATTGCAGTCATAGATTGAATCCACAGGATCAGCCAGTCAGAGGTGGAATCACTGCTGACAGAACTCCTTCTGGTTTTGCCCTTAAACCAGAGTTTATCACAGCTGGCAGATAGAGGATAAGTGAAGCTGGACTCTACTGTCTTTAGTCAGGGTGCGTATTTATTTAATTTTACAAATCTCAACAAGTGGTGTGGGTAGGGCCGCTTTTATTTTTTGCCGCCACACCAAGCCACACTGCTGAAGAAGTGATTCAGAGTTGGTCAGCCCTTGAAGACCCCCTACTGGCCTGGGGCTGTAAAAATTTCTCTGCATTGTCTGCCAGCACAGCACCTCTGACTAATAGGAATTTTATTTTATTAATTTAAAAAATTGAGGGCTTGCAGCTGCAACACCCACCCCCCCAGCAGGGGGCGTCCTAGGCAACAGCCTAGGTGGCCTATGCCCTGGGATGGCCCTGTTGGGAACTGACACTGAGCGATGAGACTGATCAAATAATGGTCTATGAAATTATTAATTAATTCTTAGCTTATTATTTACCAAATTCTTAAAGTAAATCGTTTCTTAATAGTTCTCACGACTAAGATAAGATAAGATAAGATAAGCCTTTATTAGTCCCACAACGGGGAAATTCCAGGATTGCAACAGCACAGGGATAGCAACACTCAGAGCAACAATCAGAAGGCAAGAAAAAAAAACAAGCAAGCAAGAGCAGCTAATATACATATGTACATATTACTATAAAATATATATATACACACAGACACACAGTGCAGAGCATTGTAGCTGGATGGAATAAATATATGAATATATGAACACACAGTGCAGAGCATTGTAGCTAGATGGAATAAATATGTAAATATATAAACACCCACAGTACGGAGCATTGCAGCTAGGTGGAATAAATACTGCTGTTAAAATAGTGAGTGGTGCCCCCTAGTGTTATAACAAGGTAATGCAATAATTATTAATAATTATTCATTCTATTATTAATAATCATATTCATATAATTGTAGTGTTAATGCCACAATTACTACTACTACTAGTAGTATTAATAATAGCTTACTAATACTGCAACTAGTAGTAATATCAAATAACTAAGGATACTAATGAATAAACTACTACTACTACTACTACTACTACTACTAATAATAATAATAATAATAATAATAATAATAATAATGTCACATCGAGATGGTGACATCCTATAAGTATCTGGGTGTTCATCTGAACAATAAACTAGACTGGTCACACAATACTGACGCACTCTACAAGAAGGGACAGCGCAGGCTGTTCCTACTGAGGAGACTCAGGTCTTTTGGTGTACAAGGGGCGCTGCTGAAGACATTCTATGACACGGTGGTGGCATCAGCCATCACTTTTGGAGTGGTCTGCTGGGGCAGTGGCATTACTGCAGCCGATAGATAGATAGATTTGTTTATTTGACAGGGACAGTGCAACAAACATAGACAATTAATCAATGACAATCAATCTGATGTGTTGCACAGAGTGTATAGCTATTAGCTAATTTGCAACTCTTGTCCCTGGATGGGCTTTAGAAAGGAGAAACAAGTAAAAAGAAAAAAAAAGGAAAGAAAAGAAAATGAATACACAATAACCACATACATCAATGCAAAAAACAAATACATTATAAATACACAATTATAAATATTATAAATATTATAAATACACAAATATAACAACCTGACACACATTTGCCTATTTCAGGCCTCCCTCCCTTCGTCACTCACTATAAACAAACACATTCATTCCTTCCCTTCATTCACTCTCACCCTGCAGACAATCATTTCATACATGGGTACATTCTTGTTTATTTTTCAGCCAGTTTTTAACCTTTTTAGTGAATGTTTTAAAGTCCGTTATTATTTTAATTTCATTTGGCATTGTGTTCCAGATGTGACTGCCCTTTATAGAGAAAGCTGTTTGTCCAAATGTGGTTCTGCAGTGGAATATTTTACAGTTATTGTTAACAGAACTCCTGGTGGCTCTGCTGCTGTCCTGTCTTTGGATGAAACCAGCAAGTGGCTCAGGTGCTGATTTATGGAAACATTTGAAAGTTAATTTCAGTAAACAGAGGTCAATGAAACTCTCAAAACTCAGTAGGTTGTATTTTTTTTTAAATATTACAGTGATGCCACCTAATGGGCTTTTTGTCCAAGATTTTTAGGGTTTGATTATATAATGAACCTATATGTCTTATTGTGGAAGGGGCTGTTTGAGCCCAGACTGTCAAACAGTATGATATATGATATGATATGATAGGAAGAGACTGATCAAACTGATCAAGAAAGCTAGCTCTGTCCTGGGGCAGCGCCTTGACCCAGTGGAGGAGATAGGAGAGAGAAGGACGGTGGCTAAACTGTCATCTCTGCTGGAGTCCAAGTTCCACCCTATGCAGGACATACTGAATACACTGAGGAGCTCATTTAGCAGCAGACTACATCATCCTAGGTGCCGAGAGATTTCGCAGGTCCTTCCTACCTACGGCTGTCAGACTGTACAACCTAAGCAGGGCTGCTCGCAGAGATAGCAAAAAGACGTGACAACCTAATAGTTTTGAATGCAAAAGACGCAATAGACTTATACAATGGTCCCGTCCGGCATACAACTAGGAAAATACCGGTTGCTATGGAGGGTGAGAATATGTATGGGTACATAATCATACCAAGTAGGATAACTAAGTAGACGGTTGTGCTGTTTCTTCCCATCTAGCAACAACGCTCCGCACTGTGTGTGTTTATATATTTACATATTTATTCCATCTAGCTACAATGCTCCGCACTGGGTGTGTTTATATATCTACATATTTATTCCATCTAGCTACAATGCTCCGTACTGTGTGTGTTTATACGTATATCTACATATTTATTCCATCTAGCTACAATGCTCCACACTGTGCGTTTATATACTCATATATTTATTCCATCCAGCTACAATGCTCTGCACTGTGTCTATATATATATATATATATATATATATATATATATATATATATATATATATATATATATATATATATACACTACCGTTCAAAAGTTTGGGGTCACCCAGACAATTATTTTGTGTTTTCCATGAAAAGTCACACTTATTTACCACCATGAGTTGTAAAATGAATAGAAAATATAGTCAAGACATTAACAAGGTTAGAAATAATGATTTGTATTTGAAATAATAATTTTTTCCTTCAAACTTTGCTTTCGTCAAAGAATCCTCCATTTGCAGCAATTACAGCATTGCAGACCTAACATGATTGCACAAGGGTTTTCTAATCATCCATTAGCCTTCTGACGCAATGAGTAAACACATTGCACCATTAGAACACTGGAGTGATAGTTGCTGGAAATGGGCCTCTATACACCTATGTAGATATTGCACCAAAAACCATACATTTGCAGCTAGAATAGTCATTTACCACATTAGCAATGTATAGAGTGTATTTCTGATTAGTTTAAAGTTATCTTCATTGAAAAAAAAGTGCTTATCTTTCAAAAATAAGGAAATTTCTAAGTGACCCCAAACTTTTGAACGGTAGTGTATATTTATTTATTTATATGTACATATGTATACTTGCTGCTCTTGTTTTTTTTTTCGTTCTTTCTCTTGCCTTCTGATTATTGCTCTGAGTGTTGCTATCCCTGTGCTGTTGCAATCCTGGAATTTCCCCATTGTGGGACTAATAAAGGCTTATCTTATCTTATCTTAATAATAATAAAAACAATAATAACAACAACACACAGTGAAAGCAGCCAGCAAGATCATCGCTGCCCCTCTGCCCCCTCTCTCGGACATCTACCACACCCGCCTCACCCGCAGAGCCATTAACATTGCAGGTGACACCTCCAACCCCTCACACTCCCTCTTCATCCCCCTGCCCTTGAGAAAAAGGTATTGGAGCCTTCAGACCTGTTCCACAAGACTGCTTGAACAGCTTTGTTCACCTGGCCATCAGGAACCTGAACTCTGCCCCCCCCCCCCCCATCCCTGGACCGTAACACACTCACCCACACAATAACTACCTCAGCTGTTTGCATAGAAAGACTTGGCATACCAACAGTAATACATCTGCTGCTGTATGGCTCTGCAACTTCCCTTACTGCAACCATTTCCACAAATGCCATACAGTATGTGCTGCTGTCTGTCTGTATTTCAATATTGATCATGTGCAGTCCAATGTGTCACTGTCTGCACCTACACTACCACACTGAACTTGCATCTACGAGTATTACGGCTCTACTTTTTCTGTATATAGGATTGCTGGGTTTTATCATTTATCTTTATTTGCACTACGGGATTGCTGGGTTTTATCTTTTATTTTTATTTGCACTCCGGGTAGCATTACTGTACATAGACTGCTGTTGTTTTTTTCATCCTTATTCTTTCTTTTCTTATACAGTATATTGCGCACACCACAAAGAGAGAGAGAAATAGCATTTCAGTTCTCCTGTATGTCCTGTATGTAAAGAAGTATTGACAAATACAAATCTTAGAATCTTTTAATCTTTTGAATAATAATAATAATAATAATAATAATAATAATAATAATAATAATAATAATAACAGTAGTGCTGATGATAATTATAACAAATTATATAGCAACTTTCAAGGCTGTCTCCTCTGTTTTTCTGTTGTCCATATTTTTTCCAACCGAAAAAGACAATGAACAATAACAAATATTGAAAATCTCTATATGCAGTAATTGTCTTGCTCACTGAAAGTACCAGCATAAACAACTACATTACACTGAAGTATTTGAGAACTTGATGGGAATGTTACAGTAAAACAATATTTTCAGTTCATATGCTTTTTATTATGATGTTTATTCATTCAGCAGTCTTACAGCACAATACTGTGCAGTTCTGGTGAGGTTTAGCAGAAACCAGTCTGCTGCTTTATGTGTGTAACTTCACATACATTATTAAGCATCTACAACACAACATACTCTTACTGAAAAATCTCCAAACACAATGAGGGAAGTAAATCATATCTGCATGCTTGCACTTCAAACAACAATCAGAATGGCATTCTGACCAGACTATTTTATGCAGCTGGACACTACAAAACAAATAAAATCAACTTTAGATCAGGACATATTCACATTCAAATTTGTGTTTATAATGTTCTATATGCATAGCTTACTTAGAAGATAACAATAAATACAGCAAACAATATCCCTTTATTGCAATGCTGCAGGAGCCGCCAACAGGACTAGTACTAGTCCTGTTGGCGAGCCACTGCCGCCTCCTGCCGCCTCCTGAGCCACTGCCGCCCCCTAGTACTAGGGGGCGGCAGTGGCTCAGGAGGTAGAGCAGGTTGTCCAATAACCATATGGTTGGCGGTTCAAATCCTGCTCTCCCCAGATATCCTGCCGTTGTGTCCCTGGGCAAGACACTTTACCCCAATTGCTCCTGGTGGGTCTGGAAGCGCCATGTTAGGCAGCATGCCACCATCAGTGTGTGAATGTGTGTGTGAATGGGTGGATTGCAGGATCTGTAAAGCGCTTTGGTCATCAAGAGATGAGAATAAAAGCGCTATATAAGTGAATGCCATTTACCATTTACCATTTACTAATATGGTGCCTAAATTTGCGATCAAAATGTTAGCTGTGAGCACTCTAGCCTATTATATCTGTGTGTCTTGCTACTTACCCAAGCTACATACAGTGGTGTGAAAAAGTGTTTGCCCCTTCCCGATTTCTCATTTTTTTGTATGTCACACTTAAATGTTTCAGCTCATCAAACAAATTTAAATAATAGACAAAGATAACACAAGTAAACACAAAAAGCAGTTTTTAAATGAAGGTGTTATTATTATGGGTGAAAAAAAATCCAAATCTACATGGCCCTGTGTGAAAAAGTGATCACCCCCCCACCCCCACCCCCCGTTAAAACATAAATTAACTGTGGTTTATCACATCTTTGGAAAGCCGAGTTCAATTTCTGACCTGATTACTGCCACACCTGCTAGCAATCAAGAAATCACTTAAATAGGACCTGCCTGACAAAGTGAAATAGACCAAAAGATCCTCAAAAGCTAGACATCATACTGCAATCCAAAGAAATTCAGGAACAAATGAGAAACAAAGTAACTGAGATCTATCAGTCTGGAAAAGGTTATAAAGCCATTTTTAAAGCTTTGGGATTCCAATGAACCACAGTGAGAGACATTATCTACAAATGGCAAAATCATGGAACAGTGGTGAACCTACCCAGGAGTGGCCGACCAACCAAAATGACCCCAAGAGTGCAGCGACAACTCATCCAAGAGATCACAAAAGACCCCACAACAACATCCAAAGAACTGCAGGCTTCACTTGCCTCAGTTAAGGTCAGTGTTCATGACTCCACCATAAGAAAGAGACTGGGCAAAAATGGCCTGCATGGCAGACTTCCAAAACGAAAACCACTGCTGAGCAAAAAAAAACCCCATAAAGGCTCATCTCAGTTTTTCCAGAAAATATCTTGATGATCCCCATGACTTTTCGGAATATACTTTGCGGACTGACGAGACAAAAGTTGAACTTTTTGGAAGGTGTGTGTCCCACTACATTTGGCGTAAAAGTAACACAGCATTTCAGAAAAGGAACGTCATACCAGCAGTAAAATATGTTGGTAGTAGTGTGATGGTCTGGGGCTGTTTTGCTGCTTCAGGACCTGGAAGACTTGCTGCGGTAAATGGAACCATGAATTCTGCTGTCTACCAAAAAATCCTGAAGGAGAATGTCCGGGCATTTGTTTGTGACCTCAACCTGAAGCACACTTGGGTTCTGCAGCAGGACAATGATCCAAAACACACCAGCAAGTCCACCTCTGAATGGCTTAAGAAAAACAAAATGAAGTCTTTGGAGTGGCCTTGTCAAAGTCCTGACCTGAATCCGATTGAGATGCTGTGGCATGACCTTAGAAAGTTGGTTCAGCCTAAAAAACTCTCCAATGTGGCTGAATTACAACAATTCTGCAAAGATGAGTGGGCCAAAATTCCTCCACGGCACTGTAAAAGACTCATCGCCAGTTATCACAAACACTTGATTGCAGTTGTTGCTGCTAAGGGTGGCCCAACCAGTTATTTGACATGGTTTCAGACCGAAAGAGCAGACATGACTCGAGAATGACACAATTAACCGTTTACTGAATATAGTGAGAGTGTATGGGTGTATGTATGCGTATCTGTAGATGTATATAGTGAGAAGGTGAATCAGCTGGGGCGAGCAGAGCACCGTGCAACCTGGCAACCCTATGGAGAAACAGAGGGAGAGTTAGATGCTGTCTTAGTGGGGTATACACCAGAAAGTTCAGCGCTTACTGTTAGAGGTGGTAAAGTGGAGCACAGGTTAAGCTCAGTAGCTCCGGCCAGGAGGACAGTGCCAGCAGGCCTGCAGGAGATGATGTAGGTGATGAATGGAGAGGATGAGTCCGCCGCCAGGTGGAAGGAATCTGCCGCCACGGATCTCCGCCTGTTCACAGGGGATCACAGAGAGATAAAAGGAATTGATGGTTGCTTACTTGAAGCGGGGAGACGATGGGTCCAGTAGGTGAAAGGCTGGACAGGAAACTCGATGAGGTTAGGAAGCTCGAAGTGGAGGAAACCTGACGAGGCTAGGAAGCTCGACATGGAGAAGGCGAAAGCAGGTCTTGTGGGAAGGAGACAGACGACTCCGCACCGATCTCAGGAGCTCACAGTATAAATAGCCAGGCCAGGATGAAGAGCAGATGTGCGTACAGGTGTGGATAATTGGCAGCCATGACATTATTAGATTTAGGGGCAATCACTTTTTTACACAGGGCCATGAAGGTTTGGATTTTTTTTTCATTAATAATAAACACCTTCATTTAAAAACTACAATTTGTGTTTAGTTGTGTTATCTTTGTCTAATATTTAAATTTGTTTGATGATCTGAAACATTTAAGTGTGACAAACATACAAAAAATGAGAAATCAGGAAGGGGGCAAACACTTTTTCACACCACTGCAGCTGTTTTAGCTTGCAAGCATGATGCTAACATCCCACAGACATTTGTCTTAAAGATGCACTCCAGTGGCTCTAAAGCCACCTAAAACCACCTCAAAAACAAATACAGTATATATTGCCCAAAATAGTATATTGTGGCTTTTTACCCATAAAAACACTTTCATTGCCTTAGAATTGCTTGGAAAGAGCTTTTAAATCTTTCATCTACTTAAGTATGCACAGATCAATGGATATTCTAATTAGTGACCTGCAGGCCTTGCATGTGATTGGTTGCCGCGATTCCTGGTGGGTGGGCTGTTGGTGTGTTCATGATGCTTCTGGATGTTAAAATTTTGCCTGTATCTTCAAAAGTAAAAAGCAAAACATTTTTCTGAAAGCGGTCTCACCAAGTGCAGCGCCCCGTCCACCGGCAACTGTGGTGAGCTGGCGCCAGTTCTTCTTCTCAAAAGTGGCCCACTAGGTGGCTCACATTTCACACCTAGGCACCCCATCTGCCAGCGAAGTGAGCTAAGAGCAGCGGTCTTGCTGAGCAAAATTCAAGCCGGGTCCCCCCGGGTTCCTCCTCCCTCCTCCTCCACTGCTTCGCTAATCGCTATGCAAAATGGACGCTTTCAGGCCCCTCAATCCTGCTGTTCCTCGGCTCCTCCATCTTCCCTCGAGGTAGACAAGAGTATCCCTCTGATTAGATAATGTTATATCCAACCATGCTAAGCAGGAATACTTATATAAATAGAAACAGTCTGTCCAAACTCGCCCATTTAGGGGGGCGGTATCAAACTGAAAATACAAAGCAGAAAAACGCAGACTTGGGACTGTGGTGAAATGTTGCTTTTGATATGTTTCGTAAGTCACAAAAAACATGTTACAGACATGTTAACAACAGAAAAAAACTTGATTTTTGCCGGAGTGTGACTTTAATCAAGCAATATTACATGAGAGGGAGTATGGTATCAGTGAATATAGTAACTATGGGTGTGATACATCTGGCATTAGAGTATCAGGTTCAGGTTCAGGTTACTTTATTTGTACCCGTAGGTAGATTTGTTTTGCAGTCTGGTGACATCCATATTTACAAGCCACAAATTACATTCAACATAGACGCAAACACAGGCACACATGAAGCTGACTATAAACATGATAAAAATACTCAGGGCTCCATTAATCAGGGTATAAAGAGTATGGAGTTAGTATATTCATGATACTGTAATGACCTCAAGTGTAATATTGCTTTTATACAACAGTTCTGCAAGCACAATTTATTAAATGACAGCAATACTGGACAAAATATTATGATTTGTTTTTTTAATCAGTTATTTTGCGCAGCTGAGAAAAATAGTCCCTGGTGAGAGCTGAGCTCAGGTGAGAGCTGAGCTGAAGATCAAGGCGAGGAAGGGTGCAAGTCCGGACAGCATCTGCTCGAGGCTCCTCAAGTCCTGTGCAGACCAGCTGTGCGAGATCGTGGAGCACATTTTCAGTCTGAGCCTGAAGTTGGGGAGGGTACCACAGCTGTGGAAAACATCCTGTGTGGTACCCATACCGAAGACTCCGCACCCCAAGGACCTGAACAGCTGCAGACCAGTGGTCCTCACATCACATCTAATGAAGACCCTGGAGAGGCTGCTCCTTGCCCAACTCTGCCCCTGGTGGGACCAGCAATAGATCCATTTCAGTTTGCCTACCAACATGGCATCAGGATGGAGGATGCAGTAATCTTCCTCCTACATCATTCCCTGTCCCACCTGGAGAATCCTGGTAGCACTGTGAGGATCATGTTCTTTGATTTCTTCAGTGCTTTCAACACCATACAACCAGTGATCCTGAAGACCAAGCTGCTGTGTGCAGGGGTGGACCAGCACCTGTCATCGTGGATCCTGGACTACCTGACAGACTGACCACAGTTTGTGAGAACCCAGGATTGTGTGTCTGACACCATCATCTGCAATATGCCTACCCCAGGGAACAGTTCTGGCTCCCTTCCTGTTAACCCTCTACACTGCTGACTTTTCACATAATACACCACACTTCCATCTACAAAAGTTCTCTAATGGCTCCGCGATCATCGGCCTCATCTCTGATGGAGATGATGCAGAGTACAGAGGACTTTTCCAGGACTTTGTGGACTGGGGCCTGCAGAACTGCTTCCAGATCAATGTGAGGAAAACTAAGGAACTGGTGGTGGACTGCCACAGGTGAGGACACCCCCCACAGCACTGGTAAACATCCAAGGAACAGACATTGAGACGGTGACATCTTACAAATACCTGGATGTTCACTTGAACAATAAACTGGATTGGTCACACAACACCAACACACTCTACAAGAAAGCCCCTTTTCCACTAGTACGCACTCAGCCCTACTCAACTCTACTCGGCTCGGTTTGTAGCCTTTTCCATTATTACCTGGTACCTGGTACCAGATACTTTTTTAGTACCGACTCGAGGCCAGGGTACAGCCGCGCTAAGACGGGCCGAAATTGTGACGTCAACAGACTGCAGGCCACTGATTAGTCAGGGTGTAATGTCATGAAAGCATCCGTCTTCTGAAAAATCTCCAAACCGCCATTTGCAAAAGTTCACGGAGTAAACTCGGTCACAGAGTAAACATGATATTAATAGAGATGGTGTTGCAGGTTTCACGGAAATCTACACCGTGGTCCAATGAAGAGGTGCGGAGCTTTCTGTGCTTGGTGGCAGATATCAGTATCCAGAGTGACATGGAGGTACCCCGCATCGATACAGATGGCAGCTTAGCATAGAACCGGACTACGGACAAGCTGAAGATGAAAGTGAGAGAACCATCGATGGTGAGTGATTTGTGACATTGTGCATCTTTTTGCTTATTTATCCTGTTGGTGGTAAGCTCACTTTTTTTGAGCAATACAACGCCGTCCTGTGCTGGCAAACGAGTGTTAGCTAGTAGCTAGCTAGCTAGCAGCCTACTCTGCTGATTTGCACTTGCTTTGTCCAAAGTGTTCGCTTGTGAGAGCAAAATGATGAAATATGCTAATCCTGGTTAGAGTCCTGGTTTGTGTACGTGTTGCACTTTGGTGCTGTGCATTAAGTTGTGTGTAATTTCTTTCTTGAATCTGTTTCCACATGTTGGGGTCTGCATCCCTCAGCATGTTGTATTTATATTGTGGATACAGGTCAAGAGGACCCCAGGATCACAAATCTCAACATATTCAAGTGCATTGTCAAACCAGTGATTTATAAAGTGATTCATATAATTTTCTAAAGCCTCAGAATAGACCCACACACCTATTCTGTGGATTTTCCAAAAAAAGTGTTGGAACAGTGTTGTTGTGCTGTTTATGTTCCACCATAAATCCCTGGATTGAAAATGTACTTGTACATGTACAGAGTGGATCCTGCGGTGCTCACTGGTCAGGGAAACAAAGCATTTTTGTCACATCCCACCACTAACTTTCACAAGTGTATTTCCCTAATACAGGTACATTTCCAAAAATTAGAATATCATGAAAAAGTTCAATATTTTTTGTCACTCATTTCAGAAAGTGAAATCCATATATATTATAGAGATTCATTACACAGACAGTGATATATTTCAAGCGTTTATTTATTTTAATTTTGATGATTATGGCTTACAGCCCCTGAAAACCCCAAATTCAGTTTCTCAAAAAATTAGAATATTACATAAAACTAATTTTAAAAAAATAGTTTTTAAATAGAAATGTTGGCCGTTGAAATGTTGGTTAACATGGGCTGTAGCCATAATCTTCAAAATTAAAATAAACACTTGAAATATATCACTGTCCATGTAATGAATCTATATATGGGTTTCACTTTCTGAAATGAGTGACAAAAAATATTGAATTTTCATGATTTTCTAATTTTTTTAGATGTACCTGTATATGTGTTGAACTTGCTTTAACTAACCACCATCCATTTCTGTCTTTGGTCTAGGCAAGAGGAAAGGAAAAGCAGCCATCCTGCAATGGACCTTGCCACTGTGGAAAGTACTGAAATCCTTTGCTTTTATAGGTAAAGTGCCAGAACCAAAGTAACACAATTTCCACTTAATATAAAAGGGACTGAACTGAGATTTATTTGATTGTGTGAATATTAATTACAGAATAATTGAAAATGAATGGCACATCAACTGTAAAATAAACCGCTTGTTAATGTATTTATTTATTTTTTTATTTTTTTTGTCAGATCACTTGTGTGATCCTTTATGAGTTATATTCATAACTGTATGTTGCACTTTGGGGAATGGGAGTTGTTCAGTCATCAATATAATTTAGTTTATATGTGTAGTTTATAGTCTATCATCAATAAACTCATGCAGTATTATAATAGCAGGACACATTACAAATATTTGAGACCCATTGTAGTGCATCCTTTAATATTTTAGCAATACAAGTACAAAACACCGCTCACACTTGAAGCCAGGGTAAGAAGAGACACAGTGGTGACAGAGCGGTGGCTAAACTTTTATTGATAAAAATTCCATATTTCGACTGAGCGAGTCCATACTCGGTGATGCACACCCTCAGTTAAAGTACTATATTCCATTCAAGTGAATGTATTAATTCATTCTGATTGCTGAGGCCACAGTAAAAACAATTGATTTTAAATGTAACCCAGCCCTTGTAAAATCTACTGAAGCGCAGCTACATGAAAAATTGTGGTTAAATACAACAATGAAACACTTTTTTGTCACATTCCACCACTGGCTTTTAGCAACAAGTGTATTTCCCAAATATGTTTTAAACTTGCATTAATTAACCACCACCCATTTCTGTCATTTGTCTAGGCAAGAGGGAAACGATCCACCCCAAACTGGACCTTGCCTCACTATTTACAGAGATGCAGGCTGAAGCTCTGCTGAACTGAGACCAGTGTGAGCGGCACATCCCAGCTGCTTCTCAGTGAGGCAGCATGGCCGGTGTGTGTGACCCATTCTAAGTTTTTTTTTTTTTTTTTTTACAGTTTGAATTTTGCACATTCTGAATAATCTGGAATTTGCTGCTGATTGTAATAAACAATTTAGTGACTTATGTGTTTGCATCATGATTTTCTATTTTGTCTGTTAAGCCACCGGTGGGAAAAGAGTCAACAGTACAAACCATTTATTGGTGACTGAAAATAATGGCTAATTTTAAAGAAAAAGTAACCAAAACTATTATTTTATTTACTGAAGACTGTATTGTTGGATGTGCCATTGCAGAAGACCCTCCACACTTTATTGACAGTACCAGTATATGGAGGAATTCTGGGCCATATTAGCATCTGTACTTTATCATAATGGGTTTGGGCAGGGGTGTCCAATCATGTGCCATGGAGGGCCAAGACCCTGCAGGCTTTAACCTCCAAACAGTGTCTTCAACAGCAGATTCCACTGAATTTCCTCCACTGACTGCTAATCAGTGAAAACACCTGCTGAAGAGACTGGGTAGAAGAGAGAACCTGCAGGGTCTTGGCCCTCCAAGGCACATGATTGGACATCCCTGAGTTAGAGTTTAATGGGATTTAACATTTTAACACAAACTGCTTTATGGTTCATAATTCTGTTGACAGACTTAAACCAAACCAAAAGTGATTTCTCAAACTGCTGGATTGTTCTTAGACAGCTTTTCCAATCTTTACCTCCGCCAAGGAGGTTATGTTTTCATGGGCGTTGGTTTGTCTGTCTGTTTGTTTGTTTGATTGGTAGCAAGATAACTCAAAAAGTTATGGACGGATTTTCATGAAATTTTCACAGATTGTCAGAAATGGGGTATTCTACAGATGATTAGATTTTGGTGGTGATCCGGATCACAGTCTGGATCCAGGAATTTTTTAAAGGATTCTTTTTTTTTATTTAACATTGCCAGATAGGGCCATTTTCAATATTTTCAATATTTTTTTGTGTGCATGTAACGCTGCCAAAAAATTGTCAGAACACTTGGAAAAAAAAAACAAAAACAGGACAACATGCCCACAGGGGAACTGTGGCGCTTGGCGGAGGTCTGCGCTCTTCGAGTGCTTTTCTAGTTTAGTATTTAATTTATGTCACTTGGTGGTAACCTTCACATATAAAACAAAAGAGACACATCTGCAAAAATTTCAAAGGTTTATTGTCAAAATTCCCAGTGCAATACTACATGAATACATGTATAGTTCATTGTTGATGCAGAGACTACATATTTCTACAGTACATGTATCTAGTAAATCAAGTATTTTCCATGTAACCTTGTGACTGCATTATTTTAATTGCTTTTAATCCTAGATCAAGTTTGTTTTGGCCTAAAATGTATCATAATTGTCAAATATATCTTATTATACCTAACTCAGTACTGTTTACATTTTGAATATATATTTAGTGGCTAATATAACCCCATAACTACAACCTGGTGATCAAGTTGTCAGCTGAACAGTTTTTGCCATGATACCACCACAGACTCAGTGCTGCTGGAGCAGGTACATGACGTGATGTCTCAACAGTCTCTCCATGATTTTCACACAGATCAGAGCAACTTGTTGTACAGGAAGCTAAACGTTTCTACAGACATTCTTAAGCTCTATAACCACTGATCGTTTGTGAAGCTGGGGTGACATCAGTGAGAGGCTGTCTTGAACGCCCAGACCGATGGTTTGAAGCGGTAATTTTCCCACAACAGAGCCATCTGAAACACACACACACAGCATACATATTTTAGTACCTAGTAGCGATAACTTGCAGACATTACAACATAGTACGGTGGACCTAAAGCAATCTAGCATTAGCAATCATTAGCTTACCTTCATATGTGATCTAGTTCGTATCCTCACGTCTTCTGCTCTATGGCTTCCCAGACGCTCCAGTATTTTTCTAGAGTGTTTCGTCTCGCTGCCTGTCCCTTTCTCTGGTGGTCCTTTTTGGCCTTTACGGTGACAAAAAGCCAGATGGCAAATCCCCAGTTTGGCATCAAACTGGCGATTCTAAATTGTCCTTAGGTATGACTGTGAGAGTGAATGGTTGTCTGTCTCTCTGTGTTGGCCCTGCGATGGACTGGCGATCTGTCCAGGGTGTACCCTGCCTCCCGCCCAAAGATGCTGGGATAGGCTGCAGCACCCCCCCCCCCCCTCCGTGACCCGAAAAGGATTAAGCAGAAGAAGATGGATGGATGGATGGACAAAGAGTCCATCGCCACAAAGGTATTGTGGTTTGTTAATCGAGACAATAAATCCAACTCTAGCACTGCCTATTTTTTTAAACAGACGTGAGCTTCACAATGTTTATACATGGGCAGACTTAAAGCTGAATAAAGCTTTTTACAAAAGGGTGCGACTTCCAGCTCAGGTAAGAAATCTTTTCAATCAGCGCCTCACCATGGAAATTAAGGTATTCAACACAGTACTGCAATTGTCACAGTTAGTTAAAGGTAAATTAGTCTTAGTAATTAATGGTTAGATCAGCACCTTTGAAGAGGCGTGATACATATCCAGTGAAATGGTTGGAGTGCAATTATCATTGATTTTAGTAACTTCTGGAATCCCTACTATCCAATCAAGTTGCTTGGTCAGAACAAACTGTTGTATAATATCAGACAACCTTCTCAGAGTTTAGCCAGTGTTGTCAACTCTCACTCTTGGAGTGAATCTCACTCTTTTGCCCTCTTTCTCACTACACAAACCTTATTTCTCTCTCCAACGTGAGGAAAATACAACCAATATCATTTCTTCAGATTTTTCCACAATAAGACCTCTCAAGGCAGCATAAAGCAAACTGAACATGGTCTAAAATTTATTCTGAGGTAAACAAGTGTGTGCATTAAAAAACAGACAAACTATTGTTTATGTATTGTGCGCCTGCACGCTCACTCCGCCCCATCCGCCACCATCAGATGGTGACATCCTACAAGTACCTGGGTGTTCATCTGAACAATAAACTAGACTGGTCACACAATACTGACTCACTCTACAAGAAGGGACAGCGCAGGCTGTTCCTACTGAGGAGACTCAGGTCTTTTGGTGTACAAGGGGCGCTGCTGAAGACATTCTATGACACGGTGGTGGCATCAGCCATCACTTTTGGAGTAGTCTGCTGGGGCAGTGGCATTACCGCAGCTGATAGGAAGAGACTGAACAAACTGATCAAGAAAGCAATGTCATGACTGGCCACTCATCAGCGGCGCCAGCTGCGCACACACCTGCATCTCGTCAGCGGTGAGGTATTTAACCCACTCTGCCCTGGGCTTCGGCCTGAAGCCGTCTCTCTACTTCGGCATCACTTGCTACAACGGAACTCTCGCCTACGAGCAAGATAATCTGGGTAAGCTCCCCTTACCTCCTTTCCTCCAGCCTTCTCCCCTGTGCACAGGTGGATTCCCCGGCGGTGGACCTCCCCATCTCGCCGCTGCCTCCTCGCTGCTGCTACAGGCACTCCAGATCGCTGTCTCCCGGGCTCTGCCCTTGTCGACGCCAGCCACCTGTCCTAACCAAGTAAGCCAGCAAAACCGTTATTATCCTCTGTATTGGTGTGGTGCCTGTTACCCTTCTCCCTCTGCTTCCTCCCATAGGGTTGTCCGGCTGAACGGCTTCCTGCCCCCGTGCCTGACGTAGACGCCACCACCAATACATCCTTACTCTACAGACACGCAGTCACACATCCCTGTTGTTAATAAAGCTATTAAATCTACCCTGAGCCTGCGTGTGTGTCTCCTGAGCCGTGCGTTATGTCAGTACGGCTTCAGCAGAGCGGCTCGGCAGACAGCGGGCTCGCACGCCGTCTTTGCACCCTCGAGGCTCGGGTGGATCTAATAGCCCACCGACAACAGGTGATACTGAACCAATTAACAGTGATAACTAACTGATTAGACCGCCTGGACCCCCAACAGCTGTTCCCCTCGGTTCGTCTGGGTGGCGCAGCCTCCGCTGCTCCAGCGGCTGTCCAGCCTGCTCCGGGTGCGCCGGCATGGCTCACACCAATCCCCACTCCCGCTCGCTTTTGCGGCAAGCTTGGTGGAGCTCGGGGTTTTATCATGCAGTGTGAGTCCGTGTTCCATCGCGTTCCCGGAGACTTCCCCTCAGACCACAGTTGGATTGGCTATGTAGGTAACCTCTTGGAGGGTCGAGCGCTAACCTGGGCTTACGCCGTAATGGCGAAGCCCAGCTACGCCACCCTCACCTATGGCCAGTTTGTGCGACAATTCCTGGAAGTGTTCGATCACTCGCGTTTGGACAGTGTCCAGGTCGACCGCCTTCTCGGCCTCCAACAGGGGAGCCGATCGGCGGCCGAATACGCGATCGACTTCCGGGTTACCGGCATCTTCCTCCGCAGCCTCAACTCAGGTCTGAGGGATGAGCTGGCCGGCCGAGATATCCCGGAGACTCTAGCGGAGCTGATCTCCCTCGCTATTAGCTTGGATAACAGGCTGCGCGAGCGTGCCTTGGAGCGGAAGTCCTCTTCTCGCTCGCGGGGTGCCTCGGCGCACCTGCCCCAAGCTCGCCACCTGGCGTTACCGCCACCGGAGGTCTCCGAAGAGTCGGAGCCAATGGTGATGGGCCGGACAAAGCTCCCCCTGGAGGAGAAACAACGCCACCGTGAGCAGGGCCTTTGCATGTATTGCGGGGGCAGCCAGCACACGGTGGAGCATTGTCCGGAGAAGCCAAATGGGGAGGTCCGCGAGTCACTGTAGGGGGCCTTGCGGATGCTAATTGGTAAAATCTCCTCACACATTTGACGCTGCCCATCCGCTTCTGTCACAATCTCACAGGGCACCTCACTCATGCACTGGTGGATTCAGGCGCGGAAGGTAGCTTCATTTCACAGAGCCTGGCAACCCGATTGGGCATCCATTGTCACCCCCTCGATCCTCCTCTCGCCCTAGTTAATCTCTCCCGTGTCTCCCTGGGAAAAATGACCCACCGAACATCCCCTGTCCCGGTAATCATCTCAGGAAACCACCGGGAGGATATCTCCTTCTACGTTCTGCCCACCTCGGTTTCACCTGTCATTCTCGGATACCCTTGGATCCGCCTCCACAACCCCGTCTTGGACTGGAAGACCGGTAAAGTGTCTGCTTGGAGCACCTTTTGTATGGGCACCTGTCTCCAATCCGCTGCCTTCGCCCCGACCTCGTCCCCCACAGCTAAGGACGCCGCGCCTCCGGATCTCACCCTGGTGCCCTCAGAGTTCCACAACCTGGGTGCGGTCTTCAGCAAGTCCAAGGCGATGTCTCTTCCTCCTCACCGGCCCTACGACTGTGCCATCAACATCCGCCAGGGGGCGCCCCTACCCTCGGGACGCCTCTACAGTCTGTCAGCGCCGGAGAAGGAGGCAATGAACACCTACTTGAAGGAGTCGCTCAGCGCTGGGATTATCCGACCATCTTCCTCACCATTAGGCGCAGGGTTCTTCTTCGTGGGTAAAAAGGACGGGTCCCTTCGTCCTTGCATAGATTACCGAGCTCTCAATGACATCACGGAGAAGGACCGTTACACCCTGCCCCTGATGGACACCGCCTTCCACTCCCTCCAGGGGGCGACCTGGTTTACCAAGCTGGATCTCCGCAGCGCATACCACCTCGTCCAGATCCGGGAGGGAGATGAATGGAAGACTGCCTTCCGTACCCCTAACGGTCATTTTGAATATCTTGTTATGCCGTTTGGGTTGACCAACGCTCCAGCCGTCTTTCAGCGCCTTATTAATGATGTACTCCGGGATTTCATCGGCCTGTTCGTGTTCGTTTACCTGGACGATATCCTCATCTTCTCCAGGTCCAGGGATGAGCACCGGGTCCACGTGAGGCGGGTCTTGCAGAGGCTGCTGGAGAATCGACTATATGTCAAGGCGGAGAAGTGTGAGTTCGACGCCAAGACCACTTCCTTCCTGGGGTTCGTCATCTCCCATGACCAGGTGCTCCCGGACCCAGCGAAGGTCAAAGCGGTGGTGGATTGGCCCACACCAACCTCCAGGAAACAGGTTCAGCAGTTCGTCGGGTTCGCCAATTTCTACCGCCGCTTCGTCCCTAACATTGGAGCCATCGTCGGTCCTCTGACCCGCCTCACCTCCCCTAAGACCCCGTTCCGGTGGACTGAAGAGGCCGCAACGGCCTTGCAGGCGCTGAAGACAGAGTTTTCCTCCTTCCGGGTCCTCAGCCAGGTCGATCCCACGCTGCAGTGCATTGTGGAGGTGGACGCTTCGGACACGGGGGTGGGGGCGGTGCTGTCCCAGCGGTCTCCTGTCAACGGAGCCAAGCGACCCTGCACCTTCTTCTCTCGGCGCTTGTCCCCGGCGGAGCGTAATTATGACGTGGGGGACAGAGCTTCTGGCCATCAAGCTTGCGCTTCAGGAGTGGCACCACTGGCTGGAGGGGGCCGCCTTGCCATTCGTGGTTCTTACTGACCACAAGAACTTGGAGTATCTAAGATCTGCCAAGCATCTGAACGCCCGCCAGGCGCGCTGGTCTCTGTTCTTTGCAAGGTTTAAATTCAACATCACCTACAGGCCTGGCTCCAAGAACGGCATACCCGACGCCCTCTCCAGGCAATTCGCCCCGGTGGCCTCGGAAGATGCTGTTCACACCATCCTGCCCAGGTCGTGCATCGTGGGGGCTGTTTCCTGGGACATTGAGGACAAGATCCGGAGGGCGCAGGAGTCGGAACCGGACCCTGGCGGCGGACCGGAGGGGAGGCTCTTCGTGCCATCTGCTGTCCGGGGGGACGTTATCCACTGGCTCCATACCTCTAAGCTCACCTGCCATCCTGGAGCTTCCCGGATGATCGACCTCCTCCAGCAGTCCTTTTGGTGGCCAGGTCTGCGGAAGGACGCCGCCCGCTATGCCCGGGCCTGCCCCGTCTGCGCCACCAGTAAGTCAGGTAACGCTCCCCCTGCGGGTCTGCTCCAGCCCCTGCCCGTCCCTGGCAGGCCCTGGTTGCACATTGCCCTAGACTTTGTCACCGGCCTCCCTATCTCCAACAACTTCGACACAGTTCTGACCATCGTTGACCGTTTCTCCAAGGCCGCCAACTTTGTGCCCCTACGTGGACTCCCCTCAGCCTTGGAGATGGCGGACCTCCTCATCCAGCACGTGGTCAGACTGCACGGAATACCGGTCGACGTGGTCTCCGATCGTGGTCCCCAGTTCTCTTCGGACGTCTGGAGATCCTTTTGCAACGCCCTGGGAACCAAAGTAAGCCTCACCTCCGGCCATCACCCCCAATCCAACGGGCAGTGTGAGCGGACCAATCAGGAGCTGGAGGTTCCGCTCCGCTGCGTCACCACATCTAAGCCCGCATCCTGGAGCTCACACCTCGCCTGGGTGGAGTATGCCCACAACACCTCCCGCTCTTCTGCCACCGGGATGTCTCCCTTCAAGGCATCCCTGGGTTACGATCCACCTCTATTCCCCACGCAGGAGGGCGAATTGGCTGTCCCCTCAGCCCAGGCGCACCTCAGGTGGTGCCGCTCCTTTTGGACCACAGTGCGCAATGCGCTTTTACGCACGGCGGAGCGCAACAAATCCACGGCGGACGGGCACAGGAGACCTGCCCCTGCCTACCAGGTGGGACAACAAGTCTGGGTGTCCACACAGGACGTAAACTTAAAGGGTGAGAGGAGGAAGCTGGCCCAACGGTTCATCGGCCCATTTCCCATTACCAAGATCATCAACCCGGTGGCTGTGCGTGTGGCTATTCCCTCCTCCCTCCGCATCCATCCCACCTTCCACGTCTCCAAGGTTATACCGGTGGTCTCTGACCCCCTCTGCCCTCCACCTGCAGCGCATCCCGCTCCCCGGATGATTGGTGGCCACCCGGCCTGGACTGTCTCCGACATCTTGGAATCCCGGTGCCGGGGTCGCGGGTTGCAGTATTTGGTGGACTGGGAGGGCTATGGACCCGAATGGAGACAATGGGTGCGTTCCTCGTTTGTGTTGGACCGGTCTCTCATCGCTGAGTTCCATCGAGCGCACCCAGAGAAACCATCGCCAGGAGGCGCTGCTAGAGGGGGGAGTACTGTCATGACTCGCCGCTCATCAGCGGCGCCAGCTGCGCGCACACCTGCATCTCGTCAGTGGCGAGGTATTTAACCCACTCTGCCCTGGGCTTCGGCCTGAAGCCGTCTCTCTACTTCGGCATCTCTTGCTACAACGGAACTCTCGCCTACGAGCAAGATAATCTGGGTAAGCTCCCCTTACCTCCTTTCCTCCAGCCTTCTCCCCTGTGCACAGGTGGATTCCCCAGCGGCGAACCTCCCCATCTCGCCGCTGCCTCCTCGCTGCTGCTACAGGAACTCCAGGTCGCTGTCTCCTGGGCTCCGCTGTTGTCGACGCCAGCCACCTGTCCTAACCAAGTAAGCCAGCAAAACCGTTATTATCCTCTGTATTGGTGTGGTGCCCGTTACCCTTCTCCCTCTGCTTCCTCCCATAAGGTTGTCCGGCTGAACGGCTTCCTGCCCCCGTGCCTGACGCAGATGCCACCACCAATACATCCTTACTCTACAGACACGCAGTCACACATCCCTGTTGTTAATAAAGCTATTAAATCTACCCTGAGCCTGCGTGTGTGTCTCCTGAGCCGTGCATTATGTCAAGCAAGCTCTGTCCTGGGGCAGCGCCTTGACCCAGTGGAGGAGATAGGAGAGAGAAGGACGGTGGCTAAACTGTCATCTCTGCTGGAGTCCGAGTTCCACCCTATGCAGGACATACTGAACACACTGAGGAGCTCATTTAGCAGCAGACTACATCATCCCAGGTGCACAACCGAGAGGTTTCGCAGGTCCTTCCTACCAACGACTGTCAGACTGTACAACCTAAGCAGGGCTGCTCGCGGATATAGCAAAAAGACGTAACAAACTAATAGTTTTTTGAATGCAAAAGATGCAATAGTCTTACACAATGGTCCCCTCCGGCATACAACTAGGAAAATACCGGTCGCTATGGAGGGTGAGAATATGTATGGGCACATAATCATACCATGTAGGATAACTAAGTAGACGGTTGTGCTGTTTCATCCCATCTAGCAACAATGCTCTGCACTGTGTGTGTTTATATATTTACATATTTATTCCATCTAGCTACAATGCTCTGTACTGTGGGTGTTTATATATCTACATATTTATTCCATCTAGCTACAATGCTCCGCACTGGGTATGTTTATACTTATATATCTATATATTTATTCCATCTAGCTACAATGCTCCGCACTGTGTGTTTATATATCTACATATTATTCCATTTAGCTACATTGCTCCGCACTGTGTGTGTTTATATATTTACATATTTATTCCACCTAGCTGCAATGCTCCGTACTGTGGGTGTTTATATATCTACATATTTATTCCATCTAGCTACAATGCTCCACACTGTGTGTTTATATACTCATATATTTATTCCATCCAGCTACAATGCTCTGCACTGTGTGTCTGTGTGTGTGTATATATATATATATTATAGTAATATGTACATATGTATATTAGCTGCTCTTGCTTGCTTGCTTTTTTTCTTGCCTTCTGATTGTTGCTCTGAGTGTTGCTATCCCTGTGCTGTTGCAATCCTGGAATTTCCCCGTTGTGGGACTAATAAAGGCTTATCTTATCTTATCTTATCTTATCCCCCAGTCTCCACCAGCACAATTCCATCAAATCTCACTTCAAGCGTTTCTGAAAAGTTGGTGACTCTGGTTTAGCTTAAGAGCTATTCCTTGCTTAGCCCCATGCTGAGCCTTCCCTTGGTAAAATGAGGGACAGATGACCGTATCTGCAAGAAATATAAATGGGGACTTGCACTGAGCTAGTAAGACAGCTAGCAGTTTGCAGTCATAGCTTAATAATCACAGTGTGTAAGAAGAAAAAAGAGTGATCATTATTGTAATGTTTCCTACGGCTCTATTGCCACAAAAGACTCGATCATCTGTATATATGGTCAGGAGTTCTGGGTAGTGACTGAATGAATGAGGTGGCGAATACAAGCTGCTAAAAATGAGTTTCTTCCATGTGGTGTCTGAGCTAAGGCTTAGAGATAAGATGAGGAGCGTGGACATCTGCAGAGAGAGCTCAGAATAGAGCCTCTGATCCTCAGCACCAAAAGGAGTCAATTCACTAGGTACAGGCATATGGGATCCTCCAGGAAGAGCTGGCAAGGGTCAATGGGGAGAGGGATGACTGGTTTTCCTTCTTAAACCTGTGGCCAACATGACTGACCTTGGATAAGCAAAGGAAAATAGATGAATGCAATAGGGGAAACCCAAGGAGTAAGTTTTATTTTGTAGGTTCTCTGCTTATTTTGATTGTCTGCTAACTTCATTTGCTTTCTCTCAATGTAAAAAACTCTTGAATATGTTACAGAAAAAAATCAATCAACTTTATCTATAAAGCACTTTAAAAAGCAACACTCGCTACATAAAGTGCTGTACAACAAGAAAGCACATAAAAACATAAAAGCAAGGAGCAGAACACTAACACAAAAACAATATAAAACCAACAAAAACAATATAAAACTTAGCACGAGTAGAAACCACAGTCAATAGAAGCAATAAAATAAAAGGTAAAAGAAGTAAATAAATAAATAAAAATCTATTTCATTCAATTAAATCAATATCTCACACTGGGTCAAAGACCAGGGAGTAAAAGTGTGCTTTAAGACGGGTTTTAAAAACGGACAGTGAAGGTGTTTGTCTAATGTGCAGAGATAAATCGTTCCATAACCCGTGATCCAAAAGGCTTTGTCCTCTCTGAGCTTCCGCTTTGTCTTTGGCACCTTCAGGAGCAGCTGTTCAGCTGATTTGAGGAACCGGGTGGGAATGTGGGGATGCAGGAGCTCAGAGACATAAAGCAGAGCAAGAATATAGAAAATGTGTTTGATTTTAAGTTTATTTCTTATCTAAATTTGTAATTATTTAGTTTAAAAATAGATTTTGTTCCATGTCTAATCAGTATTTTTTTTTTTGGTGGTGGTGGGGGGGGGGGGGGGTTGAGGCAAGATTAGTTAAAAAAAAAAGAATGCCTTATAGGTGAACTGAAACCACCTTTTTGCGCAAAAAGTAGAATAGCAGATTAATTCCTTATTACCTATTGTATTTTTCAACACATAAAAGAAATTTTTAGGCCGTGCGATGGCCAAGCTATAAGCCGATAAACTTTTGCCTCTGGCTGGCAGTGCCAAACAAACCGGAAGTAGTGCAGACGACGCTGCGTGACGTCACGAGTGTGAGCCTTATCAAAACAACAATGGCAGATGATAGCAGTTCCAGCAGTCAAGAACACCAGAGTTTTCAGAGTGAAGAGGCATTCAGGATCGGTGACGAGACAGAGGAGGATGCAGGAGTGTCAAGTGAACAGGAAGAGAGTGAGGGAGGCATCGAACCGTACAGATCTGAGCCAGAATTTTCGGGCGATTCCGGCACCGACTCAGAGTCAGACCGCAGCAGTGATGGGGAGGAGAGTCGCTTATTGAATACAGAATGGTGAGTCTTTACTTCTCTACTTTGGCATGTTTGGGGTGTCAGGATAAGGAAAATTAACAATAAAAAAGAGAGAAAAAAAAAACCATCAGCATTTTTCCAACTTATTATTTATACATAGGGCTAGGACTGTACAATAGCCTGGCCGTGTACACACTTGGCATTGAATAGACACATCCGTGGCGTAGGGTTAACACGTGTATTCAGGACAGGTTCCATGACCATGGGCTATGTATTACAATACTTCTACAGACTATAGTGGCAATACACATGAACAGAACTGGCCTCTGCATTTGACTGTGCTATTTATAAATAATATCTACAGTGATCCCTCACTTATCGCGTTTAATGGGGACCAGAACCGACCGCGAAAAGTGAAAAACCGCAAAGTAGCGTCACCCCCCCCGCCCAAGGGCGTCACAAGCGCTATTTTGCACAAAAAGGCACAAGAGAACAGCGAAAAGTGCCACTAAGCAACAGGAGCGATAAAGAACAATGAATGCGGTCTTCCTTCGCTGGGTATGGGCGCTCGGCAGGGAGAGAAGCTGGGTAAAACGTCTCGGCCAATCAGCTTGCAAGATTCCCGAGCGGTGAAGAGGTGGGCGGAGAGGAGTGGAGCGGTGGTCAGAGAGGTGGATTTTGAGTTGTGCGGGCTCTCCGTGTTGATACCTGATGTTCTAATGTAGTCTCCCTGCCTTCTGCTAGCGCCCGGGCAACTTTCGTGCCATTTTTTCTCAATTTTGAATTTTTGATGAATATTTTTGAAAAATCCGCGATGCACTGAGGGCGCGAAAGGTGAAACGCGAAGTAGCGAGGGATCACTGTATATCTAGAAACGCATCGCTTCCCGATCGCTTTTTCTCCCCCTTTCTTTTCTTTCGTCGCCATGACAGCTTTCCTTGGCCACTGAACAGATCTTCCCAGGTGTTGGAAGTGTTTTGTAGTCGACTATCACGACAAAATGCACCAAAAACAACCAGTGTCGACGTGCTCGCAATGGTAAAGATGAGGACTGGGTCACATTCGTGACGTCACGAGGAACTCCGGCTGCACTTCCGGATAATCGGCGGATTCGTAGGATTTTTCAGGGCGGGAAATTCAAAATCGCGATTTTCTCCAAGATTCCGGAATTGGTGGAAGGGATGCCAATGATAAATTATCTTTATAATTGTATGTACTATCACCCAGTGCCGTTCAATGCCGTTCACTTCAGTTCACCTTTATGTTATTTATGATAATTTCTGCAAAACTGTATAGGTAATTATCATGAAAGTCAGTTTACACAAAAATGGAAACATAATACTGCCAATTTTAAAATGTCAACACAGTAATGGTAAAAGTACAAGTAATTCTATTTCCAGATAAGTTTTCAACAATTTTTTTTTAATTGAAATTGAGAGTTGGATAGGTTCCATTCTAATTATTATTTGATTGGAAAAATGGTCTAAATGCTGAAACCTCTGTCCCTTTTCTGCCATGGAGCTGCCATATTGTACCCTGCATAGAAAAATGAAGTCATTATATTCTTTTGTAAGTAAATTTGTGATGATCGGGTGAGCATGCACCCTCTCCCCTCCTGTTTCTGTTTCCCCGGCTCCGAAGTCATCTGCACACCTGCATGACTGGGTGCACCTGCTGCTCTCTGGATCACCAGCATATTTAAGAGCCAGTGTGTGAATGCTTCTCCGCTGGACTGTTGGGTATTGCTGCCAAACAACAACTCCATTAAATGTTGTTTGGTGTTATTTTTCTGCTCATAAAATGCTCCTTATGGCGTGCGTCTCGAAAAGCCTCTGGCAACTAAGTCCAACTCCTAGCCTGCCCGTGTGGTTTAGTCTCTAAGCCCGGCGGAACTGCTTTTACTAATAGGAGAAGGGGCGAGGGCGGATCTCTGGCGCCTTAAAACCAGATGCTTCGGGTAGATGGTGGCTCGTCAACCTGGGAAGGTAGCCCATCTAGGGGAAGGTAAACCCTGATTTCAAACCTCTGCTGCCTTGCGGCATACCCGGTCACGGGAAAGGCTTCGGGAGTCAACCCTGAGGAAAAATCCGGAGTCGGAGCCCGTAAGGCAGTTCTATGTTGTGCTCAACATCGTTCTGGCAGCTCCTGCAACGGCGCTGGTGCCAAACTGTAGCAGCCCTGCTGTTCCTTTGGATTCATCAGTGACGTGGAGAGGGGGGGCATGCTGCATGGGCAACATCTTGTCCTCCATATCTTCCTGCCCAGGCTTGAATCCTACCAACGCCCAACGCTGGAAGGTAGAACACCGGATCACTGGAGAGGACACTCCAGCTTCGCCTTTGGCGTAGACAAAACACGGGGAATGACAGTTACCAGTTATAAGCCACTGCTCAATTGGCGTAGAGCGTGGCGCCAGGGTTTGTTCCCGACGGTGGGAGGGATCATCAGATCTCACTGGACAGCTACCGCCCGCCTCAAGCTGGGAAGCCCCCAGCCAATAAGGTGTTGTCCCGCCACAGCTTGCTTTCCTCATTGGGTGCATGGGGATAAGGAGAAATCCAAACAGCAGGCTGAGAACCTTCGCACCAGGCAAGACAATAAAACAAAAGAGACCAACTCTAAAACTGGGAACTTGGAACGTCCGCACTATGATGACAGGACTCGCTGCTAACCTCAAGGACATCAATGACACCAGGAAGACTGCCATCATCAATAATGAGCTGAAGAGACTGGGAGTGGATATCGCCACTCTCCAGGAAACACGGTTAGCTGATGCAGGCACACTGAGAGAGAAGGACTACACGTTCTACTGGCAGGGAAAGGGCAGTGACGAACACAGGGAACACGGAGTGGGCTTCGCAGTGAAGAACACTTTGCTGAAGATGGTGGAACCGGGCAGCACTGGCTCTGCACGACTCCTCACCCTCCGCCTGAACACCACTCAAGGCCCAGTCACCCTCGTCAGTGTGTATGCCCCAACACAGACAGCCACACCACAGGCAAAAGACGAGTTCTACGAGAATCTCACAACAACTGTCAGGATCATCCCCAACTCTGAACAACTCATTCTCCTTGGAGACTTCAATGCCAGAGTGGGTGCTGACCACGACTCCTGGCCCTCCTGTCTTGGACCTTTTGGCGTAGGCAGAATGAACGACAACGGACAGCGGCTGCTCGAGTTCTGCACATATCACGATCTGTGCATCACAAACTCGTTCTTCAAGACCAAGCCCCAACACAAGGTTTCCTGGCAACATCCGCGCTCAAAGCACTGGCACCAGCTAGACTTGATCCTGACCAGGCGCACCTCACTGAAGAACGTGCTAATCACCCGTTCGTTCCAGAGTGCAGATTGCGACACAGACCATTCATTGGTGTGTTGCAAGGTCAAGCTGCAGCTGAAGAAATTCCATCGTGCTAGACAACCTGGAAAGGCACGGATTGACACCAGCAAGATGGCCCAACCAGAACTTGTTGAGCAGTTTGCCTCCACCTTTGAGAAGGAATTTGGTGTACCACAAGGAGGAGAATCTGCAAAGCAGAAGTGGGAAGAGCTGCGAAACACCATCTACCGCACAGCCTTGGCTACCTTTGGGAGGAAGACCTCGAAGTCACAGGACTGGTTTGATGCCAAGTTGACCGAGATGACCCCCGTCATTGAAGCCAAGCACTCAGCACTTGCTGAGTACAAGAAGTACCCAAACGAGAAGAATCTCCAGATTCTCAGGGCTGCGAGAAGCAAAGTTCAGCAGACTGCTCGGCGCTGTGCCAACGAGTACTGGACTCAGCTCAGCCAAGACATTCAGGGAACATCCATGGTATGTACGATGGCATCAAGAAAGCACTTGGTCCGGCTCAGAGCAAGACGGCCCCCCTCAAATCTTCCACTGGGGAGATGATCACAGAGAAGAACAAGCAGATGGAGAGATGGGTGGAACACTACTCCGACCTCTACTCTAGACAGAACACCGTGACACCGTCAGCCCTTGATGCCATCGACTGCCTGCCATCCATGGACGAACTTGACGCCAAGCCAACCATCGACGAACTCAGTAAGGCCATTGATAGCTTGGCCGCTGGCAAGGCACCCGGCAACGACGGCATACCCCCTGACCTGATCAAGCACTGCAAGACCGCCCTACTGCTGCCATTGCATGATGTCCTCTGCCAGTGCTGGAAGGAAGGTGCCGTACCACAGGACATGAGGGACGCCAAGATCATCACCCTCTACAAAAACAAAGGAGAGAGAAGCGACTGCAACAACTACAGGGGCATTTCCCTCCTCAGCGTTGTTGGCAAAGTCTACGCACGAGTTGTTCTCGTTCGTCTACAGAAGCTTGCCGAATGTGTCTACCCCGAGTCTCAGTGTGGCTTCCGCAGTGAGCGATCGACGGTTGACATGATATTCTCCATCCGCCAACTCCAGGAGAAATGCAGAGAACAGAACATGCCTCTGTACGTCGCCTTCATCGGCCTCACCAAAGCGTTCGATCTGGTCAGCAGAGAGGGCCTTTTCAAGATCCTGCCAAAGATAGGATGCCCACCAAAGTTGCAAAGCCTCATCGAATCGTTTCACATCAACATGCAGGGGATAGTGCAGCATGATGGCAACGTCTCAGAGCCATTCAACATACGCAGCGGAGTGAAACAGGGCTGTGTACTTGCGCCAACCCTCTTTGGGATTTTCTTTGCTATGCTCCTGAGGCATGCCTTCAGCACAGCAACAGAGGGAATCTACCTGCACACAAGATCTGACGGCAGGCTTTTCAACCTTGTCTGCCTGAAAGCCAGAACCAAAGTACGCGAGGCTCTAATCAGAGACATGCTGTTCGCAGACGACGCTGCAGTCGCAACCCACACACAGCAGGAGCTTCAGACCCTGATGGACCGCTTCTCCCAGGCATGCAAGGACTTCGGGCTTACCATCAGCCTGAAGAAGACTAACGTCTTGGCGCAAGGCACGGAAGCACCACCAACCATCACCATTGATGACTACAAGCTGGAGGTCGTGAATCAGTTCACGTACCTGGGGTCCACGATCAGCAACAACCTCTCCCTTGATACAGAGATCAACAAGAGGATTGGAAAATCAGCCTTCACACTCGCTTGCCTCACCACACGAGTGTGGGAGAATCCCAAACTCTCTGTCAAGACGAAGATGGCAGTGTACAACGCCTGCGTCATCAGCACACTGCTCTATGGGAGTGAGACGTGGACAACATACGCCCGGCAGGAAAAGAGACTGAACTCCTTCCACTTGCGCTGCATTCGCCACATCCTGGACATATCCTGGCAGGACAAAGTGCCCAACACAGAAGTTCTGTCCCGCGCCGGCCTTCCCTCCATGTCCACTCTGCTCAGGCAGCGCAGGCTCCGCTGGCTAGGCCACGTTCACCGTATGGAGGATGGCAGAATCCCCAAAGATGTCCTCTATGGAGAACTGGCAACTGGCAGGAGAGACGTTGGCCGCCCACAGCTGCGCTTTAGAGACGTCTGGAAGAGAGACATGAAGGCCCTGGATATCAACACAGAGCGCTGGGAGGACCTTGCAACGGACCGCTCCAAATGGAGAGGCACCCTGACCAGACAGCTCAAGGCGGGTGAAGAGAGACTGACTGCTGCAGCAGATGAAAAAAGGACCCGCAGGAAGAACCGCCACAGACCCAGCAGCACGGAGACCACCCACAAGTGTGACCCGTGTGACAGAGACTGTCATTCGCGCATCGGCCTGTTCAGCAACAGGCGGTGCTGTTCCAGCAGAGTAGACGTTTAGGATTCTCTTCCATGGTCATCATAGACCGACGGAGGCCGACGACGATTGTTATTTTTCTTCATCGTCTTGCCTCTGCGTTCTCTCCTCCTCAGGTTTGCTGCCACCTCAGCGGGGTATTCTCCAGGGCTGGCCACGTTCGCCTGTACCACTCATCCTTCAAGACAACGAACTCTCCACCCAGATCAACCTGCCCATTCCCCGTCCTCTCCATTTCCTTATCCCATGCAGGAGTACCCTGCCGGGCCCTCTGCTTTATACAGTAAGACACCTCCTGTCATCTTCACTCACCCTTTCCCTGAGAATTTCTTATCACTAATTTTCTCTCTCTTCTCTTCCGTCAGGCTATGTGTGTGCCAGCGTGCTCCTGCAGTTTTTGTGTCCATTTAAGTTTGTGTCTTATTTTGTGTTCATTCATTCATTCATCCATTCATTCATCTTCTTCCGCTTAATCCTTTTCGGGTCACAGGGAGGGGCTGGAGCCTATCCCAGCATCTTTGGGCGGGAGGCAGGGTACACCCTGGACAGATCGCCAGTCCATCGCAGGGCCAACACAGAGAGACAGACAACCATTCACTCTCACATTCATACCTAAGGACAATTTAGAATCCCCATTGTGATGCCAATTTACCTAACTTGCATGTTTTTGGCATGTGGGAGGAAACCGGAGAAATCCCGGAGTAAACCCACGCAGACACGGGGAGAACATGCAAACTCCACACAGATCACTGTTGGTCGGGGGCTGGGATCGAACCCAGGATCCCCTGGCCAAGGGTGAGTTGCTGTGCCGCCGCAGTGCTAACCACTCCGCCACTGCGCTGCCCTTGTTCAGTGTAATTGCTTCTTTATTTAAATTTGTGTATTTTGAGTTTTGTGTTTTCATTAAAGTTGTGTATCATTTTCACCACTTGAGTCTGAGTGTTCATCCGGTGTGGTTTGCTCTGCATTTGAGCCTCTCTGGTGTTAAATCATGACAAAACTGTCCTATAAAGAAATAATTTCCTCAGTGTTTTACGTAAAGCTTATCCAGCAAATTTAGCTTTATGGTAACTTTTTATTTCAAAAAGACATTTCCATTGGCCCAGGACAATGCTCATTTTCTGCACATAACCTACTATGCAGCTAAAATAGCATCTCCATCATGATGATTTCTATGGCAGAGCCAAACTCATTGTTGGTGCTGTCACTGATAATATTCTGTTGTTGGACTAAAAGTCTCCATAAACTCACTAATTATCTAATTGTAATCCTTGTATGTTATTGGTATCGTTGCCATTGTGCTTTTGTTGATAGCATTTCTAACTTCCCTCTGGATATGTGCAGTAACTGTGTTGTGTTGTTTCAGTTACTTTCCGTGCTGTTTACACTATTTTTTCATCTTCCTCCTTGTGCTATTGTTTGTTTTACTCACATTAATTTCACTTGATTTGAGCAACTCCTTCCTTTGTCCTTATTGTTTGTAATTTTGTAATTTTATTGTTTGTGATTTTGTCATTGTTTATGATTTTTACAGTAATATTGAAATAAAGAAAATATGAATTTGAAACAAAGAAATCTTTCACAAAAACTAACAAAGATTCTATTATCAAGCTTCAACAAAGAGCCATTAGAGTAAATAAAGCTGCATACAGTATCTCCAATCAATAAATCCATTGTTTGCAGCATTTGTGTCATGTTTTGCTGCGTGAAAGCGCAGCACACCAATGAATAGACACAAACCCAAATGCAAGTGTGGCGTGTGGTTTATTAAACAGGGAAATATTCATACCAAGAGTCCATGGAAAAACAGTCTGACAAAGTAGGCAACAGATGAACAGGGGAAATAAATCCCGTTGGCGAGAGGAGAAGTTATGTCACACCCTGAGAAAGGCTAACCGCTGGGAGAAGGAAAACATAACCCAGAAGAGAGAGGGACTTACTAATGGGCGCCGGAGTGCAGCTGGCTGTGGGGAACAGCACCCTGCAAAGTCCAAAGGGAAAAACCAACAGGGAGAAGAGCCTGGCCATCAATTGTTGACTGTAGTAGACAATGGTTGACTTTTGCCACCGCACTGAGCATACTCACTGCCACCCATAAGTACCCTATGCACTGACTGCCAAGTGGATGCAGGTGCGACAGCAGCTGGCATGAATGGGTACGTGTAAGTGAGACTGAATGTGTGTGTATGTGCATGTGTATGTATGTGTGAAAAATCAGGGAAAATGGCAACCACCGGTGAATGCCTAGCAAAAGGAGGAGGAGGCATGGCAGTAGACTGACAGGGCGCCCAGGTGAGGTTCAACCTGTCAGCAGAAAATTAAAGCACAATCAGAGAAACTACAGCCACAAGTCATGGAGTGGAGTTGGACCCGTCCAATCCGGTCCATGACAATTTGGACATTTAAAATTTCAAGATATTGTATACTAGAAAACTCTGATACTTTTTCAGATTAAGAATAATAGTCTTCCTGTTATTCAAAGTTTCTTTAAAAGAATAGAATGTAAATATAATAATGCATCAGTTTATATAGCGCTTTATCATGTATACTCAAAGACGCTTTACAAATAGGTACATTATTCATTCACTCCAGACAGACAATGGTAGTGGCAAGCTACTTCTGCAGCCACCGCTGCCCTGGGGCAGGCTGACGGAAACGTGGCAGCCAATCTGCGCCAACGGCCTTTCCGGCCACCACTGAGCATTTTGTACATTTATACACATTCATACCCAGTGTTATGTGCACTGGAGGCAATGCGGGTGAAGTGTCTTGCCCAGGGACACAATGGCAGGATATCTGGGGAGAGCGGGATTCGAACCGCCAACCATCGGGTTATTAGACGACCTGCTCTACCTCCTGAGCCACTGCCGCCCCATTAAAATATAATTTAAGTGGTTTGTTTGTTTGTTTTTGAAATATGTAAAGTAAGAACAAATGTCAACTATAGACATGTATCTGTTTTGGGTATTAAACTTTGGAATGCACTTAATGAACTGAAAAGGTCCACCTCTTTGTTGAGTTTTAAAAATAGTTTAAAGGGTAAATTACTTAAGCCTTAAACTTTGAATCATATGAATGACCAACCTCAGCAATTTCTTTCATATTTTCTGCATGCCACAGCACCCTCATGACATGATCACTAAATACAGAATGTGACACATTCAGCCCACAACTGCCTGATTGCCCCATATATCTCCAGAGCAGATGTCTGAGATGCCAGCATATGGCAATGCCTCACTCCATTTCTTTTAGTATGTGCACTGCCCTCTTTTAATCCAGCTTCAGAATTTCAGATGTCTCAACTTGGGTTCAAACGTCATCAAGCAGGGTGAAGTTTCATCTCTTGCCATGGTCTGCAGTGGCGCTTTTCATACTTTTATCATAAGGCAGTTTGTTTTTAGATTGGAAACCCATAGAGAAATTTAATTCCCCTGGAGTACAATTTTTTTGGGGAATGAGTGAAAGGTGGCCCAAGGTGACTAGCTGGAGCTAGCTGCTAGCATCACCGTGCTGTCACATCTAAGAACAATGTATTATGTTAAGTATTGGTAGAAGAACAAGGATTCAATTGGGGATGAATAGAATTTACAGATAGTAGTGATCAAAACCGGCCAGATTGACACTTGAGCTACCGCCAGACAACCTGTTTGGTAGCCTCTCCCTGCTGAGGGAGTAGGGATTGGCGATACCAGCATTTTTCCTTTCGATATGATACCATTAATACCGATACTTTTTGCCCCTTAAAGGAAAATCACATAATTGCAGTTTCACTAACAACTTTATTGCAAGGGCAATATGAAATATGTGTCAGGGATGGCCCTCGTGGGTCATCAATAAGACGCTATAGGCCAACCAGTGAGTTTGCATGTTTTATTAACAAAAGGTAAAGATGACAACATAAATAGCCACGTGGGGCAAAAACACGAATATAGACTGTGGCTAAGGCTAAAGACACTAAATCATAAACTCTGAGGAGGAATAACACTTACTGAGAGTGAGGAAACAAAAAGGAGACTGGAGTCAGGGTTAGGGACTCCAGTCCAACATGGTGAGAGTCCAACGTAGTGTGAGGTCGCAACCAGGAGTAAGCATCAGCTGTTCCCTTAAATGAACACAAAGGACCAATCAGCAACAGGGGAATGTAATGACAGAATGGCAAACAGCTGTCACAACGTGACTCAGCTTTGACAGCCGGAAGTCCTGTTGTAACACTGTCAAAATAAAAGCCCTGAACAGCCACAAGACAACAACCCAGGGAAGAACGGGGAAAATACTGGACAACCCAAGCGCGGACAGAATCAGTGCTCAAACCATCACAGTACTCCCCGTTCACAAGGCGCATTCCAGGCGCAAACGTGACATCCAAGCTCCCCCCGCCCCCCGCAACTAGAAGGCTACCAGGGCTGACCCAGGGAGGGCAGAGGTGGGAAAACAGGCTAGGAGGGAAAGAACCAAAAATACTACACAAGGGACAGAAAAAACAAAACAAAACACAAGGGACGGGCAACAAAGATAATAAAATGAGGCTCAAACACAGAAAATCAAAGGCAGAACATACAAGAAATCTTAAGGCAGAGTAGAATCAAATAACCAAAAATTTACATGACATCCTGCCTGGAAAGGGAACAAGAAAACCAAAATACAGGTATACTTTAGAAGGAAAAAACAACAACAACAAAAAAAACATGAGTACCATGTAAACACCAAGGACAAGAAAGAAAAAATTCCATAACTACAGAGTAGGCAGACAAACTATAGATAATGTACTGAGACCATAATTAACAAACACTTAAATAAAACATTAGAAAGTATGTGTACCCAGCAAGTGCAGTCTGATAGCAAATTTGGTTTTCACAAGTCAGCTACAAGAAAGCAGAAGTGCAGCATGAGAGAGTTTGCACAGTATTGTTCATGTCTACTCTCCTAAGCTAAACAAAACGCAAAATAATTTCCCAAGAACTGCCAGATAATTAAAAAGGAAAATTCACTTCCCAAGGTATGTATATAAAGAAAATATATGTAAAAATAGAAAAATACGTAAATGCTGCCAAGCAAACAGATCCTTCCACTCAGTAAAATATTGAAATGAAGGCCTAATGCTCAAAAACACTGATTTTAAGTATGTCGTTATTCAAAGTCTTAAACAAAAATGACAATCATCTCCTCCTCTCTGCAACGGCAATGAGGTTACCAAGGCAATTATACCAAGGACACATAGATCATACTACCAAAATAAGAAACTGGGCTGAACAGACAGAGCACATCGTAACCGAAATACTAATGATGATAATAATAATAATAATAATAATAATAATAACTAGAAAAGCACTCGGAGAGCGCAGACCTCCGCCAAGCGCCACAGTTTCCCCCCATACAGTGTTTGTGTGTACGTTTTCAGATTTGTTGACCATGAAAACATATGACTAGCAATTGGATTCACAATGATAGGATTAGTGGTTCAGTAGTAAAAGTATTACCTCCTTGGCGGAGGTAATAATCTCAAGTGTTGCTGTTGTGTCCATCTCCTCCATCTCCAAACTCCCAGGCTGCGGGCGTTGCAATTCATCGCACAACCGCGTACAACCCACAGGCCAATGGGTTATGCGAGCGTTTTCATAGATCACTGAAAGCAGCACTCAGGGCTTCACTGACGGATGCAAATTGGGTAGACAGGTTGCCGTGGGTTTTATATTGGGGTTGCGCACCGCGCCAAAAGAGGATTTGGAAGCTTCCCCGGCAGAGAGCTTGTTTGTGCGCAGCCACTATGGCTGCCCGGGAAATTTCTGCCAAATAATCCCGCGCCGGACAGCTGCCCGTCTCAGCTTTTGCAGCGTAGTGCAAACACAGGCACGCTGCCGGGCCCAGCCCACCACTGTTTTCCACGTGCTTTTGTGCCTAAAACTTTGAAGAACGCGGAGTTCGTGTTCGTCAGACACGACGACTAGCGCCCTCCATTGCGCCTGCACACATGTTGAAAATGGCCCTATCTGACAATGTTAAAGAATCCTTTAAAAAATTCCTGTATCCAGACGGTGATCCGGATCATCCCCAAAATTTAATCAGTTCTTCCTTGTACCATTTCCAACAACGCCTGAAAGTTTCATCGAAATCCGTCCAAAAATTTTTGAGTTATCTTGCTAACCAACAGACAGACAGACAGACAGACAGACAAACAGACAGACAGACAAACCCCAGCAAAAACATAACCTCCTGCGGCCTGCGGCCTGGCGGAGGTAATAACATAAAGCGAGGACATCCAGAACCTAACAACAAGTAGTAAATTGATAAAAAGGAAAAAAAAAAAAAAAGGTAAGGCAGGAAAAAAAAAAAAAAACAACTTCAGGGACGCCAGCAGGTAGAGAGCGGAGAAGAAAAAAAAAGACAGTGCAGGCGGTCTACCCGCATTCCAATTCCACCTGACTGCGTGGGGAAAAAGCAGTTTGGGCGGCCTACCCAAGCCCAGATTCCACCTGACAGAGAGAAAAACAAACAGTTCGGGTGGCCTACCCAAGTCCCAGACCCGGGAAAACAGTACCTCAGGCGGCCAGACCAGCTCGCCAAACCAACAAGGCAGTTCTTCAGGCTGACGACCCAAAACGCAGAACCCACGAAGCAGATCTTTGGGCAGCCGAACCAGGTCGCCGATCCAACAAGACAGTTCTTCAGGCGGCCGTCCCGCGTCCTTAGACCACCAGGACCGGAGGGGGAAGTTCAGATACGGCCTCCCTACTGAGAGGGACAGCGGGGGAGAGCCAACCCGGATGAGGGGAACCCCAATGGCACCCGGTGGGGAAAAATAAGAGGAAAGAGGAGGAATCAGCCCAGCGTCCGGCTGAAGGGAATCCACAGCTCCCTCACCGGCCTCAAACCGAACCGGCGCTGCACCCTTGATGGGCCCCGATTGGACCGGTGCTGCGTCCTCAACGGGCCCCGATTGGGTCGGAGCTGCGCCCGCGTCAGACCCCAATTGGGTCAGAGCTGCACCCACGACGGACCCCGACTGGGCCGGTGCAGCACCAGGGATGACCTCCGAGCACGAACCCGGAACCTCCAAGATGACGACCGGAACAGGCTCATCACCAGTGACCCTGGGAGAAGGCTCAGAGGTAGAGAAAGGACCGGGATCAGGATCACCAGCAGCGGCAGATCCCGGCGAGACAAGTTCGGATGCAGCGTTCGGCTGCACCCGGCTCGTTTCCCCGAGAGACAGGCAAGAATGCTCCAGAATAGAGAAGAGAAAGACAAAATAGAGCACTTGCCTGATCTCGGGCTCTACCGCTGTCCAGGACTCCGACGATCCATGCTCAATGGTCTGGAGATCCACTCCTGGTTCCCACTTGACTGTGGCGGGCTCCACAGCCGGCATGATGGTCTTCACAGTCTGGGGACTCCCTGGCACTGAAATCCACACCGAAGGCCCGCACGGCGTGGTGGCAGGGGATCCGTGGCCTGCTGGGTCGAACCGCTCCTCCACGAAGACCCGGGGACGCTCAATCGTCCAATTGCTCCAATTGGCAGTCCACCCTCCTCCTCTGCCCATGACGCAGCTGCAGGGCTGGTACCAGACTCTCCAGGGCCGCAGGCTCCTTCTTCATCCGGCGGTGTATTCCTGGCACCAGGGGACGCTCAAGGGAAGGAGACACAGAGGAAGCAGGTTCACAATTGATAGCTACAGCAGGAGGAAGTTCAGGGGACTGTGAACCCCGAACTCCACCCCCAGGAGTCAGACAAGGCAATTCATAATATGAAGGAAGAGAATAAAATGGCACTTGCCTGCTCAGCTGAGGGGCGATGGAAACTGCTGCAGCGGACTTGGTTTTCCCCTCTCCCCTTTGGATGGTGGTGGAGGGCCCCCCAGGAAGACGAAGAGGAGCCGTTCACACAGGATCAGAGACTGGCGCAGCCAGAGCAGGACTCGTGGAGCTCACAGCAGCTGGAGAGAGCGACGAGGAGGAGGGAGGAGCAGCCGAGGCAGTCAGGGGACGAGGAGCTGACAGAGCAGCAGGAACAGAAGACCCGTAGGCGGAGGCTGCTGTCTTTCCCTTCCGTCGTGACACAGGGGCAACAGCTGGCTGGGAGGCAGAGTTCTCTCGGTGGCCCGGAACTGGATCCGGACGGGGATCCCGCTGAGGCTGCTTACGAGCAGGGTGACGACGTTTACCGGCAGAGGGCAAGGCAAAGGCTAGGTCTGGGAAACGCCGCTGCTGCACGGAGACAGAGGCTAGCAGCTCAGCGTACTCGGGAAAATCTTCGAGTTCAGGTTGAGTCTCCACCAGTCTGACTGCCACCACCACATGCTTCAAGATTTGAGTAGGATGGACGGCAGAGTGAGCCTCAGCCACACAGCACCGGATAAGATCAGCTGCCCACTGCGTCTCTTCTGGGGGAATCCTGGCTGACCTCCTCCTCCGCTGTGTATGGGAACAGCCCCTGGGTGACGTGGACTCCTGGGCTGGATGGGTGACAGGAACTAGATCCCGATGTGAGTAATAGGGATGCCTCACTTTTGGCTTCCTGCCCGAATTCCCCTCCGGTCCACGGGTCTTCTCCGGGAGTGCCGTGATTTCCGCCATCCTCTTCCTCACTTCGGCGTGGTCGACGTGGCGAGGATTGCGGTTAATTGCCGCCTCTACAAGGTCCAAGTACCAGCATGGGCCATCAGGAATGATGTTGCAACGAGCATTGGAGAGCAGGCCATTAAGCTCAATTAGGAACACTATCAGTTCGTAGCCCAAACTCCCAGAATAGCCTTTTCCTGGCGACGCCATCGCCTAACACGCTGGTACACGGAAAAAGGAAAAACTACAAGCCCCAAAAAAACAAACTCATGGTGACCGGCGTCTCATTTGGCTGCAACCTACTGTCAGGGATGGCCCTCACAGGTCATCAATAAGACGCTATAGGCCAACCGGTGAGTTTGCGTGTTTTATTAACAAAAGGTAAAGATGACAACATAAATAGCCACGTGGGGCAAAAATGCGAACATAGACTGTGGCTAAGGCTAAAGACACTGGATCATAAACTCTGAGGAGGAATAACACTTACTGAGAGTGAGGAAACAAAAAGGAGAATGGAGTCAGGGTTAGGGACTCCAGTCCAACGTGGTGAGAGTCCAACGTAGTGTGAGGTCGCAGCCAGGAGTAAGCCTCAGCTGTTCCCTTAAATCAGGGGTGTCCAATCATGTGCCATGGACGGCCAAGACCCTGCAGGTTTTCTCTTCTACCCAGTTGCTTCAGCAGGTGTTTTCACTGATCAGCAATCAGTGGGAAGAAGTTCAGTGAAATCTGGTGCTGAACACGCTGGTTGGAGGTAAAGCCTGCAGGGTCTTGGCCCTCCATGGCACATGATTGGACACCCCTGCCTTAAATGAACACAAAGGACCAATCAGCACCAGGGGAATGTAATGACAGAATGGCAAACAGCTGTCACAAGCTCAGACCATCACAATATGAATAAAACTCATGAATATAAATACTTGAGAGAAATGCTTATAAAATGATAAACTAGAACAATAAGCAAAGTAAATACAAAAGATTTTTTTTCAATTTCAAAAATAATTAAGACTTAAAATTAATGCAAAATTAATTTAATTTCTTAATTTGGTGAAGATTCTCAGTCATCCAGGCAGGTAAGTATGCAGGTAAGTATGCTGTATGAAACTGGATTCAAGTACTTTTTACTACTGAAAAGTTTCACCATTCATCCAGACTCTACAGTGGATATAAAAAGTCTACATACCCATGTTCGTTTTCGTAATGTAAAAAAAAAAAAAAAAAAAGAGAGACCAAGATAAATCATTTTAAAACTTTTTCCACCATTAATGTGTCCTATAATCTGTACAACCCTATTGAGAAAAACCCTGAAATCTTTTAAGAGGAAAAATAAAAAAAACTTACAATAACCTGGTTGCAAAAATATGCACACCCTGTTATAACTGGGGACATGGCTGTGTTCAGAATTAATCAATTGCATTCAAACTCATGTTAAATGGGAGTCAGCACATGCCTGCTATCATTTAAAGTCCCTCTGATTAACCCCAAACAAAGTTCAGCTGTTCTAGTAGGCTTGTCCTGACATTTTTGTAGTCACGTCTTACAGCATAAGCCATGGTCCGCAGACCTTCCAAAGCATCAGAGGGATCTCATTGTTCAAAGGTATCAGTCAGGAGAAGGATACAAAAGAATTTCCAAGGCATTAAATATACAATGGAACACAGTGAATACAGTTATCATTAAGGGGAGAAAATATGGCACAACAGTGACATTACCAAGAACTGGACATCCCTCCAAAGCTGATGAAAAGACAAGAAGAAAACTGGTCAGGGAGGCTGTGTCATGGGCTGCCTCTTGCAGACAGTGAATGACTCCTCAAGGACAGCATGGTGTAAGGCAAATGAGGATTTAATCCACAACACAGGATGAAGAAAACATAAAGACAGGCTGAGGTGTCAAACAAACAACTAAACTTGGTTTTAACTAAATGATGAGGAAAGAACGGGCACCGGAAATTCAACCCGTCTCATGACTAATGACAATGTTCCAGCTCCAGGCAACAGAAGAGGACGGCTAATAAAGAAAACAGCCCTGCGTTACGTTGACAAAACAGTTTGCCGAACATAGTTTGCAAGGCGAACTGACCTAAATGAACGGGCAGTTCTCAGCGAACGTTTTTTTTCTGTATCTATGTATCTATGGTGTTCTGTCAGCCAGTAGAGGGCCCTAGTAACCACGACGTAGACTGTAGCCTACTTCAGCTTCATATTACCTAAGAATTCTCTGTTGTACCCCCACCAAAAACAATATTTTTATGCGTGATATTGTTTTACTTAAAAACTGACATAACCTCTACTCTTAAATTGATGGAATTGTGCCGAAAATAAAAGAAAACAAAATTTAAAAAATCATAAGAAATAAGAAAATAAGAAATAAGAAAAATATTGCAAACTAGCTTACCTAGCCGCCATCTTTGTTGGCTACGTGAGTCACCTCCAAAAGAGTTCAGCCAAAGAGAAAATGATTTGCAGCGACCGTGTCATTCAGTTATGGAAGTTAACGAACAGTTCCGAACAGTTGCAAACTGTTTTGTCAACTGAACGTGCCCCAGCTGATTACTAAAGACAAAACAGGTGGGACTAATCAGGGCTAACAGATAACAGTGGATCAGCTACAGGTGAGGGAGACAGGACGGGCGGGTTTGTGAAAATAATGGACGCCAGGGAGCTTGAGAATGATACTAAACATACACGCAGGAACAAAACTACAGGACACAATTAGAGACATGATAATGAAAAATAAACACAATGATCAACCAAGACTAAGGTAGGGAAACCCAAGGAAAACATACAAAAGTAACAGCCGGCGCTGGACACAGGGAACTTAAATAATATGAATGATAACATAAAGATAATAATGGTGCAAATAGTTCACAAATAACAGAAAGTATGGACACGATGTCCACATAATAACAGTCTGCCAAGAGGCTGACAGCAACATTGAAGGAACTGCAGGGATTTCTGGCAAGTACTGGCTGTTTAGTACATTTGACAACAATCTCCCGTCTTCTTCATATGTCTGGGCTATAGGGTAGGGTGGCAAGACGGAAGCCTTATCTTACAAAGAAAAACATCCAAGCCCAGCTACATTTTGCTAAAACACATTTGAAATTTCCCAAACACATATGGGAAAATGTGTTATGGTCCGATGAAACCAAGGTTGAACTTTTTGGCCATAATTCCAGAAGGTATATTTGGCCATAATTCCAAAAGGTATATTTGGTGCAAACACAACACTGCTCATCACCAAAAGAACACCATACCTACAATGGAGCAATGGAGTGGTGGCAGCATAATGCTTTGGGGCTGTTTTTCTTCAGATGGAACTGGGACCTTAGGAGGAAATTATGAACAGTTCCAAATACCAGTCAGTGTTGGCACAAAACCTTCAGGCTTCTGCTCAAAAGCTGAAGATAAAGAGAAACTTCATCTTTCAGCACGACAATGACCCAAAGCACACATCTAAATCAACAAAAGAATGGCTTCACCAGAAGAAGATTAGGTTTTTGGAATGGCCCAGCCAGAGTCCAGACCTGAATCCAATCGAAAATCTGTGGGGTGATCTGAAGAGGGCTGTGCACTGGAGATGCCTTCACAATTTGACAGATTTAAAGCGTTTTTGAAGAGTGGGCAAATATTGCCACATTAAGATATACCATGTTGATAGACTGCTACCTAAAAAGACGGAGTGCTATAATAAAAGCCAAAGGTGCTGCAATCAAGTATTAGTTTAAGGGTGTGCATATTTATGCTACCAGGTTATTGTAAGTTTTTTTATTTTTAATTTTTTCCATTAAAAGATTTCATTTTTTTTTCAGTTGGGTTGTACAGGTTATAGGTCACATTAATGGTGGAAAAAGTTTTGAAATGGTTTATCTTGGTCTCATTTTTTACAACACAAAAAACCTGGCATTTGAACAGGGGTGTGTAGACTTTTTATATCCACTGTATAGTAATACCAAGCAGCATATAGTATGTGTAATTTTTTTCTTTATTTAATTTTATTCTTTATTTATTTATTTTTACACTAGTATTTTACAAACTTAAATAGTGCTTATTTTGTTTATTTTTCAAAATTTTATTTCTTTCATCCAAATGAATAGAATTTGGATGAATGGTGTAACATTCCTGAAATAAAAAATACTTGAATCCAGTTGACTTGACTGAGCTGTCATACAGTATTCAGTTTCTTAAATTGAAAGTCAACATGTTACTCAAGAACCTGCATCATCATCATCATCATCCTCAACATCATATTTAAAACATCAAAATGCTAAATGATAATTTCACTCGTTTTTATTACAATGAAAAAATTCAGATGTTGACCTTATTCTCACTTCTTATCAACCCTTTGTCACGCCGCGCCATTCATCAGCGGCGCCACCTGCTCATGCACCTGCTACTCATCAGCGGCGAGGGATAAAAGCCGCCTCGCCCTGAGCTTCGGCCTGAAGCCGTTAGACTTCATCGCCTTCCATGCGAAGCATCAACTCTCTCTTCAGCGTCACGCTAAGCGGTAAGAAGATTCCTTTCCTTACCTCTCCCAGTCTGCTCTCCTGTGCACAGGCGGATTCCTCGGCGGCGGACAACTCCGTCCCTCGTCCTTCCTCGCTGCTGCACCGAGTCCTGCAGGTGACTGTCTCCCGGGGTTCCGTCCTTGAAGTGCCTGTCATCAGTCTAACACAAGTAAGCTTCTCTCCCTCGCCTATTCTCCTCCTGTATTGGTGTGTGCCTGTCACCCTGTGTCTGTTCTTTCCCATAGGGTTGCCGGCTGAACGGTCTCCTGCCTCTGTGCCCGAAGCAGACGCCACCACCAATACATTTACATTCCGCTGACACACACCCATACACCCCTGCTGTTAATAAACAGTTTGAACTACTCTGAGCCTGTGTGTGTGCGTCTCCTGAGCCGAACGTTATGTCAGTACGGCTTCAGCAGAGCGGCTCGGCAGACGGCGGGCTCGCACACCGGTTTACCATCCTCGAGGCTCGGGTGGATCAGATTGTTTATCAGCAACAGGTGGTACTTAATCAATTATTAGAATTAACTAACCGATTGAACCGCTTGGACCCCCAACAGCCGTTCCCCCCGACTCGCCAGGGTGGCGCGGCTCCTGCTGTTCCAGCGGCCGTCCAGCCGGCTCCAGTGGCACCGGTTCGGCTCACACCGATTCCGACCCCCGCCCGCTTTAGCGGTAAGCTCGGCGGAGCGCGGCGGTTCATTATGCAGTGTGAGTCCGTGTTCCACCGTGTGCCCGGAGATTTTCCCTCGGATCACAGCCGAATTGGTTACATAGGGAATCTCCTGGAGGGGCGTGCGTTAACTTGGACCTACGCCGTAATGGCGAGGCCCAGTTATGCCACCCTCACCTATGACCAATTCGTGAGGCGCTTTCTGGAGGTCTTTGACCATTCTCAAACCGAGATGGTCCAGGTCGATCGGCTTCTCGCTCTCCAGCAGGGAAGCCGGTCGGCAGCGGACCACTCGGTCGACTTCCGGGTAGCGGCGGAGGAATTGGGCTGGGAGGAACGCTCCCTCTGTGGCCTGTTCCTCCGCAGCCTCAATAGTGATCTGAGGGATGAACTGGCTGGTCGGGATATCCCTGGGACGCTAGCGGAGCTGACGTCCTTAGCGGTAGGTTTGGATAACAGGCTGCGCGAGCGCTCCTCGGGGCGGAAGTCTTCTTCTTCTCGCCCTCGTGGAGCCTCGCCGCACCTGTTCCAAGCTCGCCCCCTGGCGGCACCGCCAGCATCGTGCCCCGAGGAGTCGGAGCCGATGGTGACGGGCTGGACCAAACTTTCCCCTGTGGAGAAACAACGCCGCCGTGAGTTGGGCCTCTGCATGTATTGCGGAGGCGACAAACACACCGTGGAGCGTTGTCCATGGAAAGCCAGTCGGTGGGGTCCGCGAGTCACTGTTGGGGGCCTCGCGGACGTCAATCGATTAGGATCACTCACCCAATTGAAGCTGCCCCTCCGTTTCTGCCATAACCCCACTGGGCACCTCACCCACGCACTGGTGGATTCGGGCGCAGAAGGCAGCTTCATTTCACAAAGCCTGGCAACCCGATTGGGCATCCGCTGCCAGGCACTCAACTCTCCTATCTCCCTAGTCCACCTCTCCCGTGCCTCCCTTGGGAGAGTGACACATCAAACTATCCCCGTACCGGTCATCATCTCGGGAAACCACCGGGAGGAGATGACCTTCTACGTCCTCCCCAACTCTGTGTCGCCCGTCATCCTGGGGTATCCCTGGCTCCGTCTTCACAACCCGGTCCTGGATTGAAGATCAGCTGGGGTATCGGCATGGAGTACATTCTGCCTGGGCACCTGCCTCCAGTCCGCTGCCTGCTCGCCGTCCGCTCCTCCCCCCGCGACGGACGCTGCACCCCTGGACCTGTCCCTGGTGCCTCCGGAGTTTCACGACCTGGGTATGGTGTTCAGTAAAGCGAAAGCTATGTCTCTTCCCCCTCATCGGCCCTACGACTGTGCCATCAACCTCCGCCAGGGGGCTCCCTTACCTTCTGGTCGCCTTTACAGCCTGTCTGCGCCGGAGAAGGAGACGATGAACGCCTACCTGAAGGAGTCATTAAGTGCTGGGATAATCCGCCCATCATCGTCACCCGTGGGGGCAGGGTTCTTCTTCGTGGGAAAGAAGGATGGGTCCCTCCGCCCTTGTATCGACTACCGGGCCCTCAACAATATCACGGAGAAGGACCGTTACACCCTGCCTCTCATGGACACTGCTTTCCACTCCCTCCAGGGGGCGACCTGGTTCACCAAGCTGGACCTACGCAGCGCTTACCACCTCGTCCGGATCCGGGAGGGAGATGAGTGGAAAACGGCCTTCCGTACCCCGAACGGCCACTTTGAATACCTGGTGATGCCGTTCGGGTTGACCAACGCTCCTGCAGTCTTCCAGCGCCTCATTAATGACGTCCTCCGGGACTTCATCGGCCTTTTCGTGTTCGTCTACCTGGACGATATTCTCATCTTCTCCAAGTCCAGGGACGAGCACCAGGTCCACGTGAGGCGGGTCCTCCAAAGGCTGCTGGAGAATCGTCTGTACGTAAAGGCAGAAAAGTGTGAATTTTACGCCAGGAGTACGTCCTTCCCGGGGTTCATCATTGCCCACGATAAGGTGCTCCCTGACCCAGAGAAGGTAAAGGCGGTGGTGGAATGGCCTACACCTGCATCCCGGAAGCAGGTGCAGCAATTTGTTGGCTTCGCCAATTTCTACCGCCGCTTTGTCCCCAACTTCAGTATCATCGTTGGACCACTGACCCGCCTCACGTCCCCAAAGGTCCCGTTCCGGTGGACCGAAGAGGTCGCTGCCGCCTTTGAGGCGCTGAAGGCGGAATTCTCCTCCTCCTGGGTCCTTCGCCAGGTCGACCCCGCGCTGCAGTGCATCGTAGAGGTAGACGCTTCGGACACGGGAGTGGGAGCAGTGCTGTCCCAGTGGTCACCGGACGATGGCGCCAAACGGCCCTGCGCCTTCTTCTCCCGGCGCTTGTCCCCAGCGGAGAGAAATTACGATGTGGGGGACAGAGAGCTCCTGGCCATCAAACTCACCCTGCAGGAATGGCGTCACTGGCTGGAGGGGGCGAACCTGCCGTTTGTGGTCCTTACGGACCACAAGAACTTAGAATATCTACGATCTGCCAAGCGCCTGAACGCCCGCCAGGCGCGTTGGTCTTTGTTCTTCGCCAGGTTCCAATTTTCAATCACCTTCAGGCCTGGCTCTAAGAACGCCCTGCCTGACGCCCTCTCCAGGCAGTTCACCCCCGTGGAGTCGGAGGAGGCGCCCCACTCCATCCTGCCCAGGTCGTGCGTCGTGGGAGCCATCTCGTGGGACATCAAGAGCAAGATCCGGAAGGCACAGGAGGTGGAACCTGACCCTGGCGGCGGACCGGAGGGGAGGCTGTTCGTGCCATCCGCGGTCCGAGGAGAGGTCATCCACTGGCTCCACACCTCCAAGCTCACCTGTCACCCTGGCACCTCCCGGATGATAGAGCTCCTCCAATGGTCCTTTTGGTGGCCAGGCCTGTGGAGGGATGCAGCCCGCTACGCCCGGGCTTGCCCAATCTGTGCCACCTGCAAGTCGGGAAATGCCCCTCCAGCGGGTCTGCTCCAGCCCCTGCCCGTCCCTGGCAGGCCCTGGTCGCACATCGCGTTGGATTTCGTCACCGGACTCCCTGTCTCCAACTCCTATGACAGCATCCTGACCATCGTGGACCGCTTCTCCAAGGCCGTGCACTTCGTCCCCCTGCGAGGCCTCCCTACTGCCCTGGAGACGGCGGACCTCCTCGTCCAACACGTGGTCAGGCTGCACGGGATTCCGGTGGACGTGGTCTCGGACCGGGGCCCCCAGTTTTCATCCGAGGTTTGGAGGTCTTTCTGCAACGCCATCGGAGCCAAGGTGAGCCTCTCCTCCGGCCATCACCCCCAATCCAACGGGCAGTGTGAGAGGACCAACCAGGAGCTGGAGGCTGCGCTCCGCTGTGTGTCCAGATCCAAACCCACGTCCTGGAGCAACCATCTTGCCTGGGTTGAATATGGCCACAACACCGCTCGCTCTTCTGCTACAGGGATGTCCCCCTTCAAAGCGTCCCTGGGTTACGGCCCCCCGCTGTTTCCGGAGCAGGAGAGTGAGGTAACTGTCCCGTCAGTTAGGGCCCATCTCAGGCAGTTCCGCTCCACCTGGACTGCCGCGCGCAATGCGCTATTACGCACAGCGGAGCGCAACAGGACTGTGGCGGACCGGCGTAGAAGACCTGCCCCGGCGTACAGAGTTGGACAACTTGTTTACATTTCCACCCAGGACGTCACTTTAAAAGGCGAGAGGAGAAAGCTGGCACAGCGCTTCATGGGTCCCTATCCCATCACCTGGATCATCAACCCGGTGGCTGTGCGCGTGGCAATTCCCCCCTCCCTCCGCATTCATCCCACTTTCCACGTGTCGAAGGTGAAGCTGGCAGTCACTGACCCCCTTTGCCCTCCTCCTGCAGCGCAACCCGCGCCCCGGATGATTGGTGGCCATCCGGCCTGGTCCGCCTCCTCCATCCTGGACTCCCGGCGCCGGGGTCGTGGGTTGCAATACTTGGTGGACTGGGAGGGCTATGGGCCCGAGCATCGACAGTGGGTGCCCCCGTCGTTTGTGTTGGACCCATCGCTCATCGCGGACTTCCACCGAGCGCACCCGGATAAGCCATCGCCAGGAGGCGCTGCTAGAGGGGGGAGTACTGTCACGCCGCGCCATTCATCAGCGGCGCCACCTGCTCACGCACCTGCTACTCATCAGCGGCGAGGGATAAAAGCCGCCTCGCCCTGAGCTTCGGCCTGAATCTGTTAGACTTCATCGCCTTCCATGCGAAGCATCAACTCTCTCTTCAGCGTCACGCTAAGCGGTAAGAAGATTCCTTTCCTTACCTCTCCCAGTCTGCTCCCCTGTGCACAGGCGGATTCCTCGGCAGCGGACAACTCTGTCCCTCGTCCTTCCTCGCTGCTGCACCGAGTCCTGCAGGTGACTGTCTCCCGGGGTTCCGTCCTTGAAGTGCCTGCCATCAGTCTAACACAAGTAAGCTTCTCTCCCTCGCCTATTCTCCTCCTGTATTGGTGTGTGCCTGTCACCCTGTGTCTGTTCTTTCCCATAGGGTTGCCGGCTGAACAGTCTCCTGCCTCTGTGCCCGAAGCAGACGCCACCACCAATACATTTACATTCCGCTGACACACACCCATACACCCCTGCTGTTAATAAACAGTTTGAACTACTCTGAGTCTGTGTGTGTGCGTCTCCTGAGCCGAATGTTATGTCACCCTTGTGTGAACTGTGAACAACACTTCCTGTCACTAAGCAAGGACCAGTGTTTTTCAGTGAAAACAGCTAATGCTTATTTGAATTTTTGTAGTTGCTAGATAATGTACAACAGCAACTGCTGAGCTCACTCTGTGCGGGAGTGAGTGTTTGACTGAGGCTGTGCAGTGTTCAGTGAGTCTTCTGCTCTGATATCTGATAGGCTGCCAAAATCATGTGACACAGCAGACCATCTCTAAAATATGCCTGAGCTCGTTATACCTCAGTGAAACGAAGAGGCATAGGGTAATCGCTCAATGCGTCTGTGTGTGTGTGGTTGGTTGTATCTTTCCGCCTGTCTGTTTCAGCTCGCCGGGTAAAAATTAAGTGGAACTAAAGGCTTGTATCATTGTATGACCATATTTTCTCGACTTATAGTTTGACAGAATTTTGAGATAAGGCTTTGTTTTTGAATTAAACACAAATTTAACTCACCTTTTTCAACATTCCTTGCCCGCAAATGGTCACAGTGAACTGCTCATGCACCAGGAAACTCCCACCAGAAGAAAGTACTCAGCAATCCGCCAATACTGGGTGAACAAATGTTTTTCTTTTTGCCCATCTGTTTTCTTCCTCTGCCACTAAACAGCAAAAACTCCTGTTTATCTTGATTGCCATTGTATTCACGTACCCCCATCACTTCCACTATTTAAAATGTCTGTCACTGTGCTCTTCTTTTGTCTTTGGATTGCAGCTGTTCAAATCAATTTGGTGGTTCTTGGCTGCTGCCAACAGTATGGGCATGTGAACTGCAGATTATTTTCAATGTGCATGCATGTGTCATGAACTGGGCTTGATGTTCAAGCCCAGTTCTGTGACGCGGTGGCTGTTCACTCTTTTGTGCATTTTTATGTCCTATTTTCCATCAGGCACACTCAGGGAGCCTCTGGGGTTCGCTCGGCTCCCTAACAGCTCAGCCACACCTCCTTCTTCTGCCAGTCTTGTCAGCTGTGTGTCATTATCACTGTTAGTCCTCTGTTCATGCACGCACCACACATATACATGTTTTCTCTCATTCTTACACTCATGCACTGTCTTGCACACATACACACACACACCCATTCATCCTCACTCTCATGCTCACAGACATCATTCATCATTCATCATCATTCATCAGTGTTGATGATGTCGGCGGCGCGCATGGACACAGCGGCCCCTCTTGGCATCAGCGAGTGTGAAAGTTTTGAGTGTTTTCCCAGACGTACATTCTGTAAAACTTACAAATGTGAGACCTTATTAAACATCAAGGTACTGCACGCTGCAAGAATCGCGGCGCTCGGTTGTGATTTGGACATTCTACGCCAGCATGGAATTCTGGCGGAGTCCCTGCTGGAAGCTACCCGAGAGAGGAGGAAGCGCAGACGGTGTGAACGCAAGCAAAAGCGTGGAAAAAGGGCCGGGATCCATGCTAGGCTAAAGGCTAACCCCTTCAGACCAGCAGTACCGTCGCTCCTTCTCTCTAACGTCTGCTCCCTCGACAACAAGCTGGACGAGCTGCGTCTGCTGAGAGAAACCCGGAGAGAGTGGAGGGACTACTGTGTGCTTGTGTTCACGGAGACATGGCTCCACGACAACATCCCTGACGAGGCCATTCAACTGGAAGATATGGTGGTGTTCCGAGCCAACAGAGAAACGGTGAGCTCCGGTAAGAGCCGGGGGGGGGGGGGGCTATGCATCTATGTTAACAAGAACACATTAGTATCTAAACACTGCTCTCCTTTGGCGGAGTTCCTTATTGTAACTTGTTGGCCATATTATCTGCCGAGGGAATTCAGCAACGTGTTTGTAGCGGCTGTTTACTTAGCACCGAGCACTAACGCTAACGCTAATGCTAAGAAGGCACTCGGGGAACTACACGAGGCTATTAGCGAAATCCAAACTTCACATCCGGACAGTTTTGTGGTGGTTGCGGGGGATTTTAACCACACCAGCTTAAAGACTGTGCTCCCCAAGTTTAAACAATGTGTAGACTTTAAGACCTGACGAGAGAATATGTTGGACTTAGTGTACACAAACACAGATGCATATAAGGCGATACCCCGCCCCCTCCTCGGCCTTTCTGACCACATATCCGTGATGCTGGTGCCTGTCTATAAACCTTTATTGAAGCGCAGCAGGTCAGTAGTGAAACAAATCAGGATTTGGTCAGAGAGTGCAACCTCTGCACTGAAAGACTGTTTTCTGCAGACAGACTGGGAGGTCTTCAAAATAGCAGCCTCCCAGGAAGACAAGACAGATGTGGAGGAGTATGCTGAAACGGTCACCAGCTATATTGCGAAGTGCACTGAGGATGTCACTACAGTGAAGACCATCACTATGCAGGGAAACCACAAGCCCTGGATGACCGCAGAGGTGCGCTCGCTGCTTACAGCCAGAGAAGCAGCCTTCAGAGCGAAGGACAGGATCGCCCTCCGCTCAGCCAGATCTGTGCTCTCAAAGGGAATTAAGGCGGCGAAGCGCACCTATGCGGAGAAAATCCAGGGATACCTCTGTGACACTAGGGACACCAAGCAGATGTGGCAGGGAGTTCGGACACTGACGGGCTATAAGTCTAGGCAGGGGGTCGATGATGACGACGCTTCGCTTCCAGACAGGCTCAACGACTTCTTTGCATGTTTTGAAGCATCAAACCTGACAACCAGAGCGAGGGCTGGCCCACCCCCACCATCGGTCGGACCAGCTTTTACCATCAACACAGCGGACACACGGAGGACCCTAACCAGAGTCAACCCACGTAAAGCTGCAGGTCCGGACAACATCCCGGGACGTGTGCTCCAAGACTGCATGAGCGAGTTGGCGGATGTCCTGAATGACATTTATAACATCTCCCTGAGTCGGGCCATCGTTCCCAGATGCTTTAAGACCGCTATCATTGTACCGGTGGCAAAGAAACCAGCTGTGTCCTGTTTGAATGACTATCGTCCTGTTGCACTGACACCAATTGTGATGAAGTGTCTTGAACGGCTTGTCAAACCACACATTACAGCCTGCCTCCCTGCATCACATGACCCGCTCCAGTTTGCATATCGTTCAAACCGCTCCACGGAGGATGCTATAGTCACCACCCTACACTCTGTCATCACCCACCTGGACCAGAAAGACACCTACGCCAGACTCCTGTACATTGATTTCAGTTCAGCATTCAACACCATTATTCCCCAGAGACTGATGGAGAAATTACTCCTTCTTGGTCTGAACACCGCCACATGTCTCTGGATCCTGGATTTCCTTACTGAGAGACCTCAGTCTGTCCGGGTTGGAAACAACATCTCCAACTCTGTCACGCTGAGCACCGGATCCCCTCAAGGCTGCGTACTCAGTCCACTGTTGTTTACACTTCTAACACATGACTGTGTATCCAGACATGAGGGGAACCAGATTATTAAGTTTGCAGACAACACCACGGTGGTGGGACTTATTCAGAGGGATGAGGAATCAATGTACAGGGAAGAAGTGAGAGACCTGGAGGGCTGGTGCAGGGAGAACAATCTGGTGCTCAACGTGGACAAAACGAAGGCGTTGATTATCGACTTCCGGCGGTCACAGCCTGAACACGTCCCCCTCAGCATCGGCGGCCGTTTAGTGGAGAGAGTGGAGAACATCAAGTTCCTTGGAGTGCAGATCTCGCAGGACCTGACCTGGAGCAAGAATTCCTTGGGGGTCAGGAAGCAGGCCCAGCAGAGACTGCACTTCTTGAGGAAACTCAAACAGGCCTCTCTCCCCATCTGCATCCTCAGGACCTTCTACAGAGGTGTGGTGGAGAGTGTTCTGACGTACTGCATTGCTACATGGTACTCCAGCTGCAGTATGTCAGACAAAAAAGCCCTGCAGAGGATAGTCAAGGGAGCTGAGAGTAATTGGAGTCTCCCTCCCCTCTGTCCAAGAACTTTTTCAGAACCGCTGTAGGAGCAGGGCACTGAACATTGTCAAGGACCGTTCTCACCCTCTGCATAAACACTTTGAACTTCTACCATCTGGTAAACGATTCAGGAGCATCAGAGGCAGAACCACCAGACTGATCAACAGTTTCCTTCCACAAGCTGTCAGGATACTGAACAATTGACCCGGAATCTCTCATATTCACTACTGCACCTACGGACATTATGTGCATTATTTGTATGTTGTAGTTAGGTTGTTTTTTTTTCCCCAAGTATGTCTCAGGGATGTGTGAATGGATGGGGGGGTGGGGGGGTGAAGATATGTGTGAGTGTGTCTTAAATCATGTTGCTTCTATTTATATGGATGCCGAGAGAAACGCAATTTCATCTTGCCTGCACTACAGTTGTATGTACAGCAATATGACAATAAAGTTTGATTTGATTTTGATTTGATCATTCACACACCTGTTCCTACTTTGTGCTGCCCACTCATTTCTACACACTCACTCTCACTACACACACTGGCAATCTCTTTCCTCATTAGGGTTGGCATTATTTATGCCCTGTCTCTGCTGGAAAAGATTACCGGATCATTGTCCTACACCGGGATAGTTCCTCTCGGTGTTTGTACTCTGCCACTCATGTCTACTGTAGATGCTCTGCCTGTTCTCCAGCACCACTTCGCACTGGGTGGCGAAGCGGTGATTGTCTGTAATCACCACAATTACGGACAGTGTAATTGTATTTGCCATGTCAGACAATCTGACATGATTGTCTGTAACTGGTTGGTTTTGTTCCCTCTGGATTATCACTTGGACCTACTCGGACTGTTCCAGCCTGTGTGAGTACAAACTGTTTCGCCCTTGTCGTCCAGTTCCGCCTGGTGGTTCTTTCCCGGGCCCTTTTATCCGTTCCTCAGCTGCAGTCCCATCTGCCTTTGCCGTGGAACATTTTTTCCCTTTGTTTTACTCACCAGTGTCTGTAGAGGACTTCCTTGTAATCCTGTACAAACTCATCTGCTATTTTGAACTGTTTATTTATATCTTGTCTATAAATACGCACAACATACCTCTGCACGTGGGTTTTAATTCTTTCCTCTGTGCGCTGCGTAAAAGCGCACAGGAACACAGCAGCATGACTCCAAAACTACTGGATGGATTTGTATGAAATTTTTACCAGAGGTGGTCCTTGGGCTAGAGAGGAACCCATAACATTTTGGTGATGATCCCAGGATGCATACCTCCTTCAAGGCTCTGGTACCGAGGCATCACCACCTTGGTGCTTTCATTTTTCACCAGTTTTCACACATATATTTAATGCCTAAAACTCTCAGAAGTGAAAACAAATTGCACATTTTGTATTAACACGGTGGTATTGCGATATTTAAAAAGTATTGATTCCAAAATATTGACCAGCTGGTATCGAAGTATTGATACTAGAGTATTGATATGCCTATCCCTATGAGGGAGCACTAATGCAATTAGGCTGACCAACTAACCACCTAGTCAAACTAATGCTAACGGTTTGATGTAGCATCACAGCAAAAATATAACAAAATAAGCCAGAATGACATGAGCTATATTATTGACTGTGGATTAGTGAGCCAGGTGGAAACAAGGATGTCTATTAGGGTGACTGAAATTTGAAGAAAATAACAATATAACCACGCTTGTTAAGCTAATTCCCTAGTAGTGCTTGAGTGCGCAGCATCTCTGAGACATTAGGTTAGCCAATAATAGAGCAACAGGCACGTATCAAGGCTGGGTTTATCATGTTTATGATGTTCTGTAGCAGACTAGAAGAGTTATAACAGCTCCTCAGAGACAAAATGGATATATAGGCTGTGTGTTTTTAAGAGGAGTGTTTTGATAATTTTTTTTTCGATAATCACTTGACCAATGAAAGCACTTCAGAATGCTAAAGCACAATTTTTCAGTAAATGACCCCCTTTAAAAAGTCAAATGATTTCTGATCTAACTTTCTCTGTAAAGTCACATGAGCACATATTGGACAGCAACACCATTTTTGGCACATGAAATGCTAAACATTTGAGACCAGGCTCAGAGTGCAGTCTTTTATGAAATGCCACCTGTAGCATGTGAACAGGAAGTGTGAACACTAACATGTTCAACATGGGAATTACTTGTTCAACCCAATATGCATGTGTATATGGCAGATCTACAGTATGTGAATGATTGTTATTTCAATTATGATGAGATAGCGCTGATTCTTTTTGCTATTTTCAGTGGAACTGTTGTCAGGTAATCAGGGCCTGAGCTTCTCAGCAGCTGAAATACCGTTAGAAGATAAAGTGGTCATCTAGTGGGTGGTTTGATGCATAAACATCTTGCTGGGCCCATAAGTCATTCTGTAACTTATTCAGTTCAGTTCAACTTTATTTATATAGTGCCTAATTGCTGCAACTTATTCTCTGAAATACTTCTACCTCAAATTTCAGCTGCTGCTGTAGTGACAGTCTGTATGTTGCACTCACATGCATGCACTTGGAGTATACGTATTTTGCCATAGCACACTGTCCGTAATGCCAGAACACCATGCCCACACTTTTACCTACTTAAAAACCAGCTGTGCCTGGTTGTCAAGGATGTGTAAATGTTAAAGCAACTTGTAAGATTTTTATGTTGATGGTACATTATCCTTTGCCTGGGTGAATGTTGCTTCTACCATAACCTGAGTGGGCCCACATTACCATGTAAACTACAACTTCTATGTTTTACAGCCTGAGTCCCATTAGTCAATGATAGGGTACAGCCTTAGCCATCAGATAAGCACACTGCAATTTGCTATTGTCAATCAGGCTATAAGACAAACCAGCTGCTAATTTTACTACTAATGTACATCCCCTGTTCATAGTGCATCACTTTTAAAGAAACGTGGTGGTGGTGGGCTTTGAACCAACACCTCTTCAGAGACTGTTCAAAATAAAATCTTACATTGACACCTCTAGTTTCATATAGGGTATATAGATATTTCTGTGAATTTCTTTTTTTAAAGAAAGTGTTAACCTTTGCTGAACTTGTTCCACATCATCAACACAAAGCAAGGCTTTTATTTAGAAAAAAAAGTGAAAATATTGGTACATATCTGTAATGTCCATTAAAGTTGGTGAAATGCATGGCCACGCTCTGAGTGCATTTAAAGATCAGTCCTCTTCTTCAAACTTCAAACAGACTGAAGCATCTGTGAAGAACAACACTTTTTAATCCTTCAGGGTTGCCTGTTATCAGCATTCAATAAACGGAAAATAAAGAGAATAATTCTCTCAGCCTTCCTATTGCAGCAGCTGAAAAAAATAAAAGCAGAATACAAGTGTTTTGTTGCGACTGACACCCTAATAAACTCAGCTGTCCTCCTCACAAATCTATTTCACGTCTTTTATTTATTAGTCTATTTTTCACATGTTCTTAAGATTACGTTTATAACTATTATTTCCAAACAAAAGCAATAAAGGGGAAAAGTTAAGGCTAGTGGTTTCGGGGAGGGTGATGGGCTTAAACTCTCACTAGTTAAAAAACTCATCCACACTACAGCTCTGTCTGTCATCTCACTGCATGTAGTTACTTTTATGAGGCTTGTTTTAAAAAGATTTAAGCTCTCATTCCTGTTGACAAAAACTTATGTTCATTTTCTCTGGAAGGACAGGGTACAGTAGCAACTTTAAATATTTAGCAAGAGGAAGAAGACAGTAATCTCAAGATTATAAGAAATATTTCAGATTTTCGTGAAACTCTGAGATTTTGTACAGTGTTTGAAAAGAGGCAGGGCCTTATTAGAACAGTCAGCAGCGGGCTTTTGGGCTCATTTAAAGGGTACCTGTAGTGAATTTTAATCATAAGCTATTTCAAAGGATCAAATATGATACTGTAGGACCTTGGGGAAGTCAGGGCATCTCAGACGGAGACAGTGAATAAACATGGGAGAACAATGCCCAGGGGGTTCCTGGCGAGATAGCAGGAAGGAGTCAGGGACATAGGGGGTTGAATGCAGTGTAATGTAAATGTCATGCTGTGTGATGAGAAATGCCATGAAACGTGTGAAGAGTGATTTGGGAAAAAGAGGAGAGCTTGCTGAAGGATTCAGTCTCTTCTGTGCTTGTGAGATGTGAAGTGTGTAATAAACCGTCTGTCCATGAATCTGCCTCTTTATTCACACACTCCACAATACCAGTGGTTCTGTCCAGTAATTTTAGTCATGATTCCTTCTCAAATACGCACAAGTTTCAAATCTCTGTTCTCTCAGTCAGTCATGGTCAGAGATATCTTGTTTCCTCCATGGCCAATTTTGGCATGGTAGTGACGCACAGTCGTTGCTTTGTGCGATTGACTGGGCTGCAGTATAGCAGTCAACAAAGTTTTAACATCAGAATTTTATGTAATTTTTTACAACCATGTACAAGCAAAACTACCTGCATATAATTTAATGAAATAAAATTCTAGTATATCAACATTTATTCAATGTGTTCTGAAGTTACTTGAAAGGGAACTTGCCTGTTCGTCAGGTCCTCTTCAGCTGCCGGTCCCCGGGGGTAACTGTGGATCATGTCGTATATAAAAGCCATTTCCAAGGACAGTTTGTGCAGAATACAGTGGTGTGAAAAAGTGTTTGCCCACTTCTTTATTTCTCATTTTTTTGTATGTTTGTTACACTTAATTGTTTCAGATCATCAAACAAATTTAAATATTAAAGATAACACAAGTAAACACAAAATGCAGTTTGCAAATGAAGGTGTTTATTATAAAGGGTAAAAATAAATCCAAACCTATATGGCCCTATGTGAAAAAGTGACCCCCCCCCCCCCCCGTTGAAACATAGTAACTGTGGTTTATCACATCTTAGGAAAACTGAGTTCAATTTCTCTAGCCACAACCAATTCTGATTACTGCCACATCTGTTCTCAATCAAGAAATCACTTGAATAGGACCTGCCTGACAAAGTGAAGTCGACCAAAAGATCCTCAAAAGCTAGACATCATGCTGCGATCCAAAGAAATTCAGGAACAAATGAGAAACAAAGTAATTGAGATCTATCAGTCTGGAAAGGGTAAAAAAAAAAAAAAAAAAAGCCATTTCTAAAGCTTTGGGACTCCAGCAAACCATAGTGAGAGCCATTATCCACAGCTGCAGAAAACGTGGAACAGTGGTAAACCATCCCAGGAGTGGCCGGCCGACCAAAATTACCCCAAGAACGCAGTGACAACTCATCCAAGAGGTCACAAAAGACCCCACAAAACATCCAAAGAACTGCAGGCCTCACTGCCTCGGTTAAGGTCAGTGTTCATGACTCCACTATAAGAAAGAGACTGGGAAAAATGGCCTGCATGGCAGAGTTCCAAGACAAAAACCACAGCTGAGCTAAAAGAACATAAAGGCTCATCTCAGTTTTGCCAGAAAATATCTTGATGATCCCCCAGACTTTTGGGCAAATACTCTGTGGACTGACGAGACAAAAGTTGAACTTTTTGGAAGGTGAGTGTCCCATTACATCTGGCGTAAAAGTAACACAATATTTCAGAAAAGGAACATCATACCAACAGTATAATATGGTGGTGGTAGTGTGATGGTCTGGGACTGTTTTGCTGCTTCAGGACCTGGAAGACTTGCTGTGGTAAATGGAACCATGAATTCTGCTGTCTACTAAAAAATCCTGAAGGAGAATGTCCAGCCATCTGTTTATGACCTCAAGCTGAAGTGCACTTGGGTTCTGCAGCAGGACAATGATCCAAAACACACCAGCAAGTCCACCTCTGAGTGGCTTAAGAAAAACAAAATGAAGACTTTGGAGTGGCCTAGTCAAATCCTGACCTGAATCTGACTGAGATGCTGTGGCATGACCTTTAAAAGGCAATTCCAGCTCGAAAACCCTCCAATGTGGCTGAATTACAACAATTCTGCAAAGACGAGTGGGCCAAAATTCCTCCACAGTGCTGTAAAAGACTCATTGCCAGTTATTGCAAACCCTTGATTGCAGTTGCTGCTGCTAAGGGTGGCCCAAACAGTTATTATGTTTAGGGGGCAATCACTTTTTCACACAGGGCCATGTAGGTTTGGATTTTTAATAAACACCTTCATTTAAAAACTGCATTTTGTGTTTACTTGTGTTATCTTTGTCTAAGATAGATAGATAGATAGATAGATAGATAGATAGATAGATAGATAGATAGATGTACTTTATTGATCCCAAACTGGGAAATTATAGTGTAACAGCAGCATGACAGTAGACAATCAAATGACAGAAACACACACAGCATAATAGACAAAGGGATTACCCATGGAAAGTAAAACTGCTAAAAAAAATGTATATACATCATAGATGAATAGATGGTGGCCCGTGTAAATACATGAATCATACCTGCTGTACAATGCAGGTCTATCAGGTGCAGAGTGAAATGTGAGGTACCAATTAGATTGTCAGGTGCAGTATGGCGGCATAGTTATGACCAGAATTCAACATCAGAGTGAGTTATTGTACAGTGAAATGCCACGTGGCAGGAAAGATTTCCTGTGCCTAACCGTTCGGCAGTGAAGCTGTAGTAGTCTGCTGGAGAAAGTGCTCTGTTGTCTGTCCAGTGTGTGGTGGAGGGGGTGATCAGGATTCTCCATGATGTATTGCAGTTTATTTAGTGTCCTCCTCTCCACCACAGTCTCAAAGGTCTCCGGCCTGAGACCAATTACAGAGCCAGCTGTCTTGATAATTTTGTCAAGTCTGTTGGTGTCGCTGGCTCTGATACTGCTGCCCCAACAGACAGCAGCAAAGAAGATGGTGCTGGTGACAACTGCCTGGTAGAAAAGCTCCAGCATCCTGTTGCACATGTTGAAGGATCTCAGATTCCTCAGGAAGTAGAATCATGCTCATCCCCTTCTTGTGTGCAGCATCGGTGTTAAATCTCCAGTCCAGTCTATTGCTGATCATGACACCCAGGTATTTGTAGTCCTCAACTACCTCCACATCTTCCCCCCCTAAGCTGCAATGGCTGTGAAGGTGTCCTCTTCTTCCTGAAGTCAATCACCATCTCTCTGGTCTTGCTGACATTCAGCCTCAGGTGATTCTACTCTGTCCACTCCACAAATCTGTCTACCAGTGCCCTGTACTCCCCCTCCTCTCGCCCTCTTATACACCCAACAACAGCTGAGTCTTCAGAGAATTTCTGCAGGTGGCAAGATTCGGTGTTGTACTGAAAGTCAGTGGTGTATAAGGTGAAGAGAAAAGGAGAGAGCACAGTCCCCTGTGGCGCTCCCGTATCACTAACCACCACGTCAGATAAGACACTGCCCAGCCAGACAAACTGTGGCCTGCCTGTCAGGTAGTCAGTAATCCAGGAGATCACAGAGCTGTCAACCCCCATCACCCACAGCTTCTTTCCCAGCAGCAGTGGCTGGATGGTGTTAAAGGCACTGGAGAAATCAAAGAATGTGATTCCCACAGTGTCTCCTCCGCCATCCAGGTGAAGATGGTCTCATTGCAACAGGTAGATGACAGCGTCTTCAACTCCTAAATGGGGCTGATATGCAAACTGGTAGAAGTGTGACAAACATCCAAAAAGTGTGACAAACATACAAAAAAATGAGAAATCAGGAAGGGGGCAACCACTTTCTCACACCACTGTATATCCGTGCAGATTTTGCACCGTTTTCAATTGGGATCTCGACCCACTGAGCATCTGCTGAACGCGTTTACTCGTCTGTGGTAAACAAGTTACTCTTCGGCAGTGAAGCCAGAAACAACAAGTGTGCATCACTTCTGGCCGGCGATGGCTGCTCGCCATTGGTTTTGAACGAACGGTTTTCATAGGATAAAATTACACTGGTCAACACCAAATTTATTGTCTAAGTTTTTTTTTTTAGCTGATTTAGGACAATTTTGATGTGCTGAATCCAAAAATCACATTGGTTTTGCTCAATCAGGTCAACTTTTTGAACTATGTCCACATTTTTTTACGTTTTTGTTTACATGTATGGGTATTTTCGCTTTATATGATGCAAAATTCTTTTTTATTTCTTGAAATTCTCTGAATTTTGAACAATGATGATGTAACATTCAATTTACATGTACTTACCTTTATCAGTGTCTACTATTCAATTTACAGTACAACTGTACAACTGCTGTACAACTGCTTACAACTTAGCATAAAAACCTGACCTGATCGAGAGAAACAGATGTCATTTTTGGATTCAGCGGTGCAAAATTGTCTTAAATCAGTTGAAAAAACACAGACAACTTACAAAAAAATTATTTTTGTTATGTTGTGTTATTCAGTATACTGTGTCTAGGGGGTTATTTTTGCTGAATATACACATTTTTGGTTTATAAGAAATACCTAAATACCTGTTATTTTGGTGCATTTTATGACAATGTACGTTTGATCAGGAAAAAGGAGATCTGTTATCAGAAAGGAGCGGGTCTGTGGAGATTGAAAAGCTTCTTAAAACCGTGTTGCCCTTTAATGCATTTTCACTTAGCGAACAAGCCCAAATTGTCCTCAGTGCAAAATGGATTTATCCTCCCATTTAAAGCTGCCAAATTAGTGTTAAACATTTGATCCAATGCCCCATTTATTAACCATAGAACGCTAATGTCGGATGATTTTCACCCAATGTCTGTAACCCGATAGTGTTGCTAACTTTAACATTAGTGTTCTAGGGTTAAAGGGAATGAGAGCAAAGACAGTGATTGGTTTATTTCACACCCTACCTAACACACCTCTGAATAATTAAGAGCACTAGGACAGCCTCTTTACACCCAGCGCAAAATTCGTTTATGCACTGTTGTAATAGTGAAATGGATTTGGACACACCATGTGCCTCTGACAACTGACTTAAGTCGCGACTGCCAAAATACGGCCCTGAATGTTTCCACTCAACTTGCTTTAAAGCAACACTATGCAAGATTTTCACACTAAAATTATGTTTCCAAGAGGATTTTGATGGTACATCATCTGCAACAGCCTTATGTATCTTTCCTGTTCCTGGTAGGGACACTTAAAAAACTACAATTGCTACATTTTACAGCCCGAGTCCTATTAGCCAATCATAGGTCACAGTTTCAGCCAACAATTAACAAAGCACCCTGTGACTGGCTAATGGGACTCAGGCTAGAAAATGTGTCAGTTGTAATCTTTTCAGTGTTTCTTTGAGAAACATGAAAGTTGCACAGTTCTGCTTTAATGGGCCAGAAAGTCACTTACTGCATGAATAACAGGTTTTTCAGATGCAATGCATGATTTAGGCAATAGATAAAAAAAAAATAACAGAAATATACTTTACACAAACTAATAGATGGAATTCTTTTTAAAGACAGAAATGGAAAACATTTTTTAGATGACAAGTTATGGGAAACACTTCAGGAGGAAGTGAGCTGTAAAATGATATTCTGTATTGTAAGACATGACAGCTGAGTTACGTAAATCCACTCATTTTCACATGGGGAGAACAGACTTTGGCAGTATTCCAGGCCTGCACAAGATGCAGGCAAAATCTTCACAAAATCATCAAATAAAAGCACACCACTGTGTAAGCTTAGAAATAATGAATCTCTGAGTTGTCTGTTGAGTGGATTTCTACTGGAAAAAGCAAGCTTTAACATGACTTTATCTTAGACTTGTTTACATTCTTGCAAAGTCTACTCTTGAGGACTTTAACACCATAAAGGGGAGTTCCTTCAACACAGTCTGAGTCAACATGGGAGGGCATTCTGTTGCGTCTGCTGGCTTTTAACTGGAAAGAACTGAGGGGAAAATCATTTTTGATGTTTTTTTTTCCTTTCGTCCTTTTGTCTGAACGTGTATTGTACTGTACCTCAGTGACCACCCAGGTGCAGTTGTTTTTTTTTTTTTTTTTAACTCCCCAGACATTTGAACCTTGAAATCCAGCATTATGTTTCACATTGCTCCAGTATGGGTTACAAGCTGCATAAGACATAATTTGGTTGTTTCTAGGAATTGGGGGCGACGAATAGGCAGTCTGTTCAAAATTGCAGTGTATTTTGATTGAATGGGAATGATGCAGATGAGAAGACTATTCATATTCATAGAACAAATGTATTTTTAACATTCAGTCATACCCTCTAAATCTGAATCCTGATTCATGGCTTGTTACTGTTGATTATGTAAGAAAACTAAACCTCAAATGAGTGGTGTGATAAGATTGTTTTACTATTGTGATTTGGAGCCTAGCTCATCCTGAATTTTAAATATGAAACCTGCATAGTCAATGAGAATGAACCATCCCACAAGCATACCAAACCACATTGTGTACTCACCTCCAGCTAGTGCTGCAAAGCATAATTGAAACATCTATACCCTCTTCTCAGCTAGGATTTTACTTATATAGTTAAAGGTCCCCCATATTTGTTGTTCATCCAGTGTGTGGTTAGCCTTATCCTAAATAATGTCACCATGGGTTGAGATGCCGTCTCGGCACTGAGCCCATGTTTTCCCTCATCCCTGCCTCCCATTGAGCAGCGTCTCAGCTGGCCCCCAGCTGGCAGCATTATGGACGGCTGGGGCCAATTAGTCTTCATCAGCTGGGGCGCTGCCAATGAGGATAAATAGGAGCAGCCTCGATGACTCGGGGCTGCGACATAAGCACTGCTAGGCTGAAGCCCCTTCGTCTGGTGTCAGCCTCAACTCCCCTTGCAGCATTCCTGTGTTTGTATCCCGCTGTGAGGATGTACGTCTTGCTACCCCCACGTCCGGTACGAGCTGCTTACCTCTGCGCTGTGCAACCTGTGAGTGTACCTCTGCATGAGTATCTGTGCTCTCCTCATCCCTTATCCCTTACCCAAAATAAACCATCTCGACTCACTGGCTTGTCCCTGGCTCTGATTGCCCGGCTCCCTAGAGCCGGATATGACAGTATGTCGCAGCCAGAAGAGTTGCCGGCGGCCGTGAGTCGCTGTGGAAATGTACCTTTCTGTCCGGGTGTCAGCGCTGCTAGCATGCCGTTTCCCAGGAGTCACTTCCGGCGCCAGGGCGACGAGCTAAGGTCCATCTCGGAGGCTGTCGACGGGACATTCTTCACCCTGCACGACGCCTCCAACGCGAGACGCTGGCATCCGGGCCGTGCTGAGGAACTCCTGGACTGTCACCCTCACTCTCTGTACCATCTGGAGGACAGTGCCAGGATAGACGTTGCAGGTACACAGCGAGAGAAGCTCCACGGGGTGGATGGAAATCCCGGCAGGGAGTCGAAGTGGGCGACGTCTTTCCCCGCTTCGGAGTCCCGTTCCTGCCGCCATTCCAGTCCGGGAGTTCGCGCCAACCAGAGGACTTCCCCCGACCTGCGCCACGTCACTCGGGATTCCCTTCTAGGAGCCGCAGCTGACAGCAGTTATGTCCGGGGTCGAGTGGCTGTCGCGAGCTCTACTGTGTTTCCTGTCACCACCTTCAGGCATGTGGCGGCGGCAGTGAGATTGATGGTGAGGACTTCAGGGCTACGAAGCTTTCCCGTGCTCGACGCCTTCCTCGTCTCGATCTCCGATCTGGAGCGGCGAATCCTGGGTTTCCCCCTCGCTTCGTCCCCTGGGAGTAGTCGTCATCACATCGCCGAGTCACCTCTGCACGAACCTCGTCCGGATCCAGTTCTGGGTCATCGTCAGGACCGTTCCTCCCACGCAGCTGTCATCCCTTCGCCTCGTCAGTGTGGAGATCCTACAGCCTCGTCCCCTGAGCCTCGTTCCCCCGCTGTCATTCCTGGACATTCGGGCTGGCTCACCCCGGCTGTTTCCCCCTCCTCCTCGACGCGCTTCCTGACCGCTGTGTGTGCCTGGAATCCCGGCCTGGTGAGCTCTCTGCTGGAGACAACGCGAGCGATCCTCAGACGAATTCCCGGGGGGTCCTCCGTTATCGCCGGGCGGGGAGAGGAAGAAGCAGATTCCACTACAGCAGGCGATACTCGACCTCCAGGGGGCAGGCAAGTCATTGTTTTTTCACACCTGCTTAATGATTTGCTCTGTCACATCCCTGGAGGAGAAGTTCAGGGTTCGCAGCTCCCTGAACTCTCCCCACCTGCTGTAACCTGTTTTCCTAATCCCGCATCCTCTGTGTCTCTCTCCGCCGAGCGGTCCCCGGCTCCGGGTCAACGTGGTGGGATATGGAGAGGGCCTGTGGTTCCGCAGCTACATTGCGGACGGAGGAGGGGGACTGACTGCTGCGTGGAGTCTACGCTGACGACTGAGCGTCCCTGGGTCTCCACGGAGGAGCGGTTCGGTCCAGCGGGACGAGATTCTTCTGGCTTCACGCCGAGTGGGTCGTCGGCGGGGTTACCTGAGCTGGAGGGATCTCAAGCTGCGCTGACCATCGTGCTGGCTGCGGGGCCCGACGCGGCTAGATGGGAGCCTGACAACGACCTCCTGACGACGGATCCTGGATCTTCGCAGTCCTGGACGGCGTCAGAACCCGAGATCAGGCGAGTGCTCTCCTTTCTTTTCTCTCTTTTTATCTTTGAGCACTTCAGCCTATCTCCAGGGGAGACGAGCAGGGTGCAGCCGCCCGCTGCGTCTGAGCTCGTCTCGCCGGGTTCTGGCGCTGCCGGTGATCCTGATCCCGGTTCTGTTTTCTCTTCTGAGCCTTCTTCCAGGGTCACCGGCGAGGAGTTGCTGTTCCTCGTGGTGCTGGAGGGTCCGGGTTCAACGTTGGAGGTCGGTTCTGGTGCAGTGTCCAACGTGGGTTCGCCCGAGACCCAATCGGGGTCCAACGTGGGTTCGCCTGAGGCCCGATCGGGGTCCGACGTGGGTGCTGCCCCAGTGTTGTCCAGGTCCGGTGAGGAGGTGGCCGTTTCCCTGAGGCCCGCCGCCCTCGTCATCGGCTCTCCCCTGAGCCTCTTCCACCGGGATCCGCTCTGACCCTTCGTCCGTCTCAACGGTCCTGGTGGTTGAGTGATGCGGGTCGACGACCCGACCCGCAAAACTTTCGGTTCGGCGATCTGGTTTCCCCCCACTGGTCTGTGTTTGCCTTTGGGCGGCCTGGTTCGGCAGCCGTTGGACTGGATTCCTGGGATCTGGGTCCAGAGTTCGCCGTCCGAACATTTCTCTTCCCCTGATTCGCCAGCTGGACAATGGGCGGGGAGATCTCCGGAGCCATCTCGGCTATTTTTGGACTCTGCCTGCCATACACCTCGGGTGTCACTTTTTCTTTTATCGTTATTAAGGTCACTTGGGTGTAATGTCTGTCCTGTTGGTGGATGTGTATTTATAGTGCTGTGCGTTTTCCTTCCCTCGTACCCAGCATTTTATTTTTTGTACCATGTTTTTAGTCTCGTTTTTGCATTGTAGAGTTATGTTTTGTTCCCTTTCAGACCATACTCTGCAGTTGCCCATTCATTCCAGTCACTTTCATTTCTTTAGGTGACTGTGGGTATTTATATATTCATGTGTGTGGGTTTTTCTTTGCCTGCACTCAGTATTTCTTTTTTATGCCCTGTTGGTTCATTATAGAGTCATGTGCCTTGTTTTCCGTAACACCATGCTCTGTAATTGTCCATTTGTTCCAGTCACTTTTCTTGGTGACTGTGTGTATGTACTTATATTGGTGCTGTGTATTGTGTTTTCCCTTTATTTGACCATACTCAGCATTTTTTGCCCTGTACCTTTTTGGTGGTTCTTTTTTTTTCTTGCTCTGGGTCACGCATGGTTGGTACTCTCTGGGTAGTATGTAACCGGCGTGCTGACCCAGTTCTTCTCCCCATCTGTACCTGGGTTAATTATTCAGTTTTGTCAGTATTGTATTTGGGTTTTTCTTTCCCGCTACCCTACATTGCCCCATTGGTGTTGTCCTTCCCTTGGCTTCTTCCCCTCCGGTCCGCCTCCCTTCCTCCCACCCTAGGTGGGGGGGGGGGGGGGCTGGGATGTTCCTGGTCGTTCAGGAGCCCGACCTTGAGGGAGGGGCTCTGTCACCATGGGTTGAGATGCCGTCTCGGCACTGAGCCCATGTTTTCCCTCATCCCTGCCTCCCATTGAGCAGCGTCTCAGCTGGCCCCCAGCTGGCAGCATTATGGACGGCTGGGGCCAATTAGTCTTCATCAGCTGGGGCGCTGCCAATGAGGATAAATAGGAGCAGCCTCGATGACTCGGGGCTGCGACATAAGCACTGCTAGGCTGAAGCCCCTTCGTCTGGTGTCAGCCTCAACTCCCCTTGCAGCATTCCTGTGTTTGTATCCCGCTGTGAGGATGTACGTCTTGCTACCCCCACGTCCGGTACGAGCTGCTTACCTCTGCGCTGTGCAACCTGTGAGTGTACCTCTGCATGAGTATCTGTGCTCTCCTCATCCCTTATCCCTTACCCAAAATAAACCATCTCGACTCACTGGCTTGTCCCTGGCTCTGATTGCCCGGCTCCCTAGAGCCGGATATGACAAATAAAACCACAATTAATATCTTTACACTCTTTGAGGAGATTCCATAGATAACCGTTTCCCTTGTTTCATGTATTATTGATCAAAGTTTCAGATTCAGGACAGATATGGATGAGATTTGTCTTGACTACCTTCAGTTTTCCTCCAGAAAATTGAAAAAGGCATTTCCAAATGAAGAGTTTTGTCAATTAGAGTATCATGAATGATGTGGCTGTTATACTTACTAATGCAGTCAAATTTAAAAATAATCTGACAGTGTTGTGAAAAAGTATTTGTCCCTTCCTGATTTCTTATATTTTCGCATAGTTGTCACACTCAAATGATTCAGATCTTCAAACAAATTTTAATATAAGACAAAGATAACCAGAGAAAATACAAAATGTATTTTTTAAATAATGATGTCATTTGTTAAGGGAAAAATCTACCCAAACCTATCTGGCCATTTGTGAAAAAGAAATTGCCCCCTAAGATAAAGCCAACTTCATTGTCATTCAATCCATACAGCCAATCATGTACAGTAGAATGAAATTACGTTTCTCTTATCTACAATGTTAATCACATCTAGAATCAGAGGGGTCGCTGCCATGCAAGGTGCCGCCACAAATTTCCCTCCTTCGTTCCATTATTGTTGAGCACCAAGCTAGATGGCAGGAAGTTCCACTTTTATATGGGCTTTGGCATGACGCAGCCGGGATTTGAATCCAGGCCTCCTGGGTGCAGAGCAGATGCTCTACCAACTAAGCCACCACTCTGGTTGCTGCTGCCACCCTTGGCAGCAACAACTGCAACAAATAAGTAACAAAAAAAATAAATAAAAATAAAAAAAAAATCAAGTGTTTGCGATAACTGGCAATGATTTTTTTTACATTGAGGAATTTTGGCCCACTCTTCCATTTCAAAATTGTTTTAATTCAGCCACATTGGAGAGCTTGAGGTCATGAAATGATGGCCGGACATTGTCCTTCAGGATTTTATGGTTGAGAGCAGAATTCATGGTTCCATCAATTATGGCAAGTCATCCAGGTCCTGAAGCAGCAAAGCAGCCTCAGAGCATTACACTACCACCACCATGTTTAGCCTTTATTTTATACAGGGTTGGTCCATTGAGGTCAACATTCACACCTGGAAGCAGCCCAATAAAGCCAAAGCTGACCTGTGGCCACTGAACGCCACTGGAGCAGTTGGAGTTAAAGGCCTGGGCCAGGTAGGTCTGAATAGCTTTTTTCCCTTAATAAATGAACTCATTTCAAAACTGCATTTTGCATTTGCTCGTATTATCTTTGTCTAATATTAAACTTTATTTGATGATCTGACACACTTCAGTGTGACAAACATGCAAAAATCTGAGAAATCGGGAAGGGGCCACATACTTTTTCACAGCATTGTAAATGGACAGTGCTAATGGGAAAACTGACATCATGTTAGGGTTGATCTGAGGTCACAGGAATAAAGAGCTCTTCTGTTTGGAGTCGGACCAGCCAACGGCCATCTGAGCACAGCTGAGATGAACCATTCCAAATTATTCTCACCCACTCCCTAACGAAAAAATGGAAAAAAAATCCCACCAACAAGGGAACCCCAAAAAATGTAACTTTGGAAAGAGAGTTAAAGACGCTTTTTTTTTTAAAAGAACTTATCTGTCCAAACATGTCAGTGCAATTCCTACATTCATTAACCATTCCTGAAGCTGAACCTCAAAAGATTTATGTGACTGTTATTTCTGTAACTGTTAATTATCCAGTTTATAAGAACAAACTTTCTTGGTGCTCAAGCCAAAACTTGCTTAATGACACACGAAAACAGATGCACAAAGGTCACACAACTTGTTTGTGGCATTTAAATCTGAACAGCCTGCCTTGGGATATTTACGTGACTTATGAACTTCAGCTTTTTACAGAAAATTCCTTAGTTTATCACTGTTGGAGCCATCTGATTTACAGTTTTTCTGCATTTCTGACACAATAAACCCCAATATTTGAACCAATGTCTAAGTTGTGCCCTTCAGAGGTAAAGTGGTCTATCCCACATTTTTAACCCCTACTCTCTTATTGTTGTGAATATGTGATTTAAATATATTTTCATATTTAAGTCACACCTTGAAGGTAATTATAGGGGGTAACTTTTTAATGATATAGGCACACTGATTTTTTGAGAATATTTCAACTTTAGAGCTCATTTTCTCAAAATAATGGTTTTGTGGGATAGCCCACTTTACCTCTGAAGGGCACAGTTGTGCAAGGGCGGAAGTTTTGCTTTCCTCCTTTGGAAAATTAATTAGCCAGTCAGAAAGGAGTTCATATTTGTTGCTATGTAAAATTATCTAACTCCTTGCATGAACATGGATTCTGTCCACCCTTCTCCACTGGTGAACAGAGGAGCCAGTTACTAAAACCCACAGTGGGATGGAACTGTCAATTTGAAGATTGCAAATGTCAAACCACTCTACTGTGACAAAGTATTCTGTCCACATTCTGACATAAGCCTATTATGCCTGTGTTGTCATGAAGACATCATCTCCTTCAATTTTCTTTCCCCCTTCCATGCCCACGTGCGTGCCTGTCCTGTCCCAGTTACTGGGAAAATTTCACACTTAGCTGTTGATTTTCTGTTAAATGTGTTAATCTAAGGACACTTAAATGCAAACTATCCACGTGTACGTCACTGCCCCAAGAGTTGTTCACTGCACAGAGAAAAAAAACACTTGTGTGGGTTCACAAAATTATTCAGCGGCTCCTCCTCTTTGCACCAAAGCTCCAGAGTAAGGATGCAAGTTTTCAATTAATTCATTGTTAATCTATTCACCTTATCAATCAATTAACGATTAATTGATAAACGGCAATTTTCCTGAGAATCTGAATTTCCCTCGAGACAGAAGTCTGGGCTTCTCTGCTTGAACTGCTGCCTCCGCGACCCGGACCTCCGGAAAAGCGGTAGAAGATGGATGGATGGATGGATGGACAATACGGTCTTTCTATCTTTAATATACAAAAAGTTAATTACTGTTTTTGATATACTGAATAAAACATGAGCATCCTGTTCCTCAATGATTTATTGTACCATTTGCATTTTTTTTACTACAGACAATGGCATTTTTTGTAGTTTAATAAATTTTGTACTGTATAGTATACTGTTAAACATGATCACAGTACCCCAGCAATCCAGGCAAACCCAGAACGATCTGGGCTCCCTCTGTCATCTGTTAAATCACTGGTAACTTGAATCTGGTCAGTTTTTCCAGTATGTTTGAACCAGGTGGACCTTCAAACTCGCATGCTATGAGAACTTGATGTGGTGCTCCGACGTAACCCAGAAGGACGAGTTTTTCCACTCTGCACAGTGCATGCACTCTGGTAGCTTGGCGTCTTTTTCTGCTTTTTCGGTTGAAATGTGGCGTGCATCCCCGCCTGGATGGCAACACCACTACATTTCATAGAATAAGCTCCCATTGAAAAGAACTGCTGAGTTATCAATTAATTGACATCTAATTTAATTTAGTTGAGTAAATTCTTATCGACAATTAATTGAAAGTCAATTAATCATTAACATCCCTACTTCAGACCCATTCATATTTGCATTTTGAACAACTGGGAAAAGAACAAGTCAGGAAAAAATTGCTTGTGCAACATTAAACTTGAATTAATTTAACTTCAAATTGATCATTCAGCTCAATTGCTCAATCAACTCCTCCTCCTCCATAAAATTATTTCCTGGGTATTAACTATAATTAAACCTGGCTCAATGTCAAGCAGTGCACACTGATGGTGTTTGTGTGTATTTTCTCTTTGCACAGGAATGCATACTTTCCCCAGACCAAAATCAATCTGCCCTCTCAGGTAAACACATCATCATGATAGCAGTCTGCCCATGCACATTAAAGGTGAGGACAGGAGCCAGTCTGATTGGGTCAGAGGTCATGGTATCAGAGTGAACCTGTGTACCAGGTTTGGTGACTCTAGCTTTCTTTGTTGTTGAGATATCATTTATATGACATTTTGATGCTGACCTTCAGGTTCAGGTTCAGGTTCAGGTTACTTTATTTGTACCCGTAGGTAGATTTGTTTTGCAGTTGGTGACATCCATATTTACAAGCCACAATTACATTCAACATAGACACAAACACAGGCACACATCTTACAAAATAGGTAAATATAAAATATGTACAATATAATTTTTATAGCTTGTTCAACTCTTTGACAGCAGCAGGGACAAAGCTGTTTTTGTAGCGCTGGGTTCTACTTTTTGGGACAGCAAACCTCCGTCTGGAGGGAAGAAGCTGAAAGTTGCAGTGCAAAGGGTGGGAGTCATCATTTAAAATCGAGTCGGCCATCCTCTGTACTTGTCTGGTGTACAGGGATGTCAGGCTCAGCTGTGACTCACCAAGCAAACGACTGGACCATCTGACTACCTGATCCAAGGATTTCCTCTGTTTCAGTTTTATCTGACCAAACCATGACATTAAAGAAAAGGATAAAACAGATTCAATAAAAGCCCGATAGAACATAGTCATTATGGTTCGGTCAATTTGGAAGCGTGCAAGTTTCCTCAAACAATGCAAATTTTGCTGACCCTTTTTGCACACCCTTTCACAGTTCACCTCAAAGTTCAATCCACTATCAATAATCGTCCCAAGATATTTGTACGATTGTACACATTCGGTGGTCTGGCCTTTTAGTATGGTGACTTTGTGCCTGGGAGTTTTCCTCCTAAAGTCAATAATCATATCTTTCGTTTTTGTTGTATTCAGCTGCAGGTAGGAATCCTCACACCAGTGAACAAAGTCATCAACTACTGGGCCGTGGCCACTCTCACCATCCTGGAGGAGACTGACAATGACTGAGTCATCAGCATACTTTATAATGTGTCTGTTGTCATGTCTGCTCCGACACATGTTTGTGTACAGGATGAAGAGTAGTGGTGACAACACACACCCCTGAGGAGAGCCAGTAGAAGAGCACTTTAGGTCAGACAATGTGCCATTGACCCTTACTCTCTGCGTCCTGTTGGTTAAGAAATCCAGAATCCAACCCACCAGATTATTGCTTAAATCAAATTGTTGCAGGACCTTTGACCTTGCGATCCCAAATACATAGTCACACTTAAGGATAACCCCCCGTTCTGTTCTTATATTGTTTGATCTTAGTGCAGCATTTGAAACTGTCTATCATTCATTCATTCATTCATCTTGTTCTGCTTAATCCTGTTCGGGTTGCGGGAGGGCTGGAGCCTATCCCAGCATCTTTGGGCAAGAGGCAGGGTACACCCTGGACAGATCGCCAGTCCATCACAGGGCCAACACAGAGAGACAGACAACCATTCACTCTCACAGTCATACCTAAGGACAATTTAGAATCCCCAGTTTGATGCCAATTAACCTAACTTGCATGTTTTTGGCATGTGGGAGGAAACCAGAGAAATCCCGGAGTGGTTTAGCACTGTGGCAGCACAGTTTTACCCTCGGCCAGGGGATCGCGGGGATCATGAGATCGTGGGTTCGATCCCAGCCCCCGACCAACAGTGAGCTGTGTGGAGTTTGCATGTTCTCCCCGTGTTGCGTGGGTTTACTCCGGGATTTCTCCGGTTTCCTCCCGCATACCGAAAACATGTAGATTTAGGGCGCTCGCGCACGCAGCGACCGGCAGCCGGTGGCTTGTCACCAGACTGCAAACCAAATCTACCTACGGGTACAGATAAGTAACAAAAAAAAAAAAAAAACTCCACACAGATCACCGTTGGTCGGGGGCTGGGATCAAACCCAGGATCCCCCGGCCAAGGGTGAGTTGCTGTGCTGCCGCAGTGCTAACCACTCTTCCACCGCGCCGCCCAAACTGTCTATCACAACATTTTAATTAAAAGGCTAAAGGTTCTGGCAGGTATATCTGGCTCTGCATTAGGTTGGTTTTATTCATATCTTTCTGAGAGGACTTTTTCTGTAAGGGTGGGTGAGTTTTATTCTTCCACAGCCTCTCTGACATGTGGGATTCCACAAGGTTCAATCCTGGGTCCATTATTAAGATAAGCCTTTAATAGTCCCACAATGGGGAAATTCTAGGATTACAGCAGCAAAGGGATAGCAGCACTCAGATTATTTTCCTTTTATATTATTCCTTTAGCTCATATTATTCAATCTTTTAATGCCATTTCTTATCATTTTTATATGGATGACCTCCAGTTAGAAGCCAGCTTTATTGTCATTCAATCCATATAGCCAATCACGTACAGTAGAACAAAATTATGTTTCTCCTATCTGCAATGTTAATCGCATCTAGAATCAGAGAGGTTGCTGCCATGCAAGGCATTCCCACAAATGTTTTCCTTCCTCCATTCTATTATGCTGAGTACCAAGCTAGAAGGTGGGAAGTACCATTTTTATATGGTCTTTGGTATGACGCGGTCAGGGCTTGAACCCACAACCTCTCGGTTGCGTGTGTGTGTGTGGGGGGGGGGGGGGGGGGGACGGGTGCTCTACCAAATAGGCCACCACTCCAGTATATGTTTTTTAATTCTCACCAGTTTGACAGTATCTCCACCCTGGTTAACTGCTGAACACAGATCAGTGACTGGCTCTCCAGCAAATACCTCATCTTAAATTTAAAAACAAAACAAAACAAAAAAAAAACAAGATTGCTGCACACAATTGTAGCTCCTTTTGATCCACATCCAATAATCAGTCAGACACCTTCTTCTTTTTGCTCATCTCCTAAGTCCAGTGTTAGAAATTTGGGTGTTTTTTTATCCTACTGTGGCGGTTTGGTATAACCCCCACAACAGATTAAGGACAGTCAGCTCTCTTCTCTTGGTTTGTCCCGCTGCACTACTGAGATGTAATGTGCCATGCATGTATTGTGATGTAATGTGCCATTCATGTATAGTGTTCATGCGTCCTGTCCTTACTGTGACCTAGAGACTGAGATCAATATGTAGATGTGCCTTGTAACCTCTTTGTTCTGCAGCCGGAGCAGAAGCTAGCAATCTGCCTATTGTTATGTAGGTCTCTCAAATGCAAATGTCTCATGCCTGTTCTGCAATCTCTTTGATCATACCAACTGCTGGGAATATCCCTTTGATGTATTGTCTGAGTTTGGTATATATACTGCACTGTAATCCAGGCTCACTCTCTCATTCACTCACTCTTCAACTGCTGCTGGACACACGCACATCGCGTCCCTCTTCTGAGAGCCGCTGGGCTCGCTCCCGGCGCGCATGCATGGCGCCGGGAGCGGAGCTCGTGACAGCGGTATGATTTAATAAACTCTGCTTAAAACCTTCACCAACGCCGCTTTATTTCGTGCCGCCGCACTACCTTGGTTTTAATTTTCATGTAAATTCCATTTCACGTGCATGCTTCTTTCATTTAAGGAACATTTCCAAACTGGAGCCAATGTTTCAAGTGAGCTTGAAAAAATAATCCATGCATTTATGTCTTCATGACTAGATTATTGCAATGCTTCGTTTACTGGTTTAGACAAACCTTCTCTTTCTCCTCTCCAGTATATATAAAATGCTGCAGCCAGATTACTTACACATTCAAAGAAACAAGATCATGTTATCCCATATTATATACGTCAAATTGATTACCAGTGGATTTTTGGATTCATTTTAAAGTTCTCACACTTACTTATAGAGCACTACATGGACAAGCCCCATCTTATTTAACTGATCTCCTTCTTAAACATACCCCTGCTCGCACTCTTAGATCTGAAGACCAGGATTTGTTAGTTGTTGCTTTTACGAGACTGAAGACCAGGGGAAACAGAACCTTTCAATCTGTAGCTCAGAGGTTTTGGAATAATCTCTACATTTAGCTGACTCTGTGGACTCTTTTAAAAAGCAGTTGAAAACATTTTTATTTAATGAGGCTTTCAGTTGAATTTCAATTCAGCTGCTTTGTAATTAGTAAGTCTGACATTTTTAAATGTTGGGTTTTAACTTTTTTTAAAAAATATTATTATTTTTACTGTGTCTCTAATAAGTTGTTTTTATTCTATTTTATTGTACAGTGCTTTGTGACTATATATCTGTGAAAAGCTTTATAAATAAACTTTACTTGCTTACTTTACTTACTTACCAAGTTTGGTGACCCTAGCTTTACTCATTGTACAGTAATAGGGCATAGGGAATGTTAACCTTGACCTTTGACCTTTTGACCCCAAACCCATAGTCAGAGGTCAGGTCCCAAGGTAAACCTGTGTACCAGGTTTGGTGGCCCTAGCTTTACTCGTTGTATAGTAATAGTGCAAATGGGCTGCACGGTGGCGCAGTGGTTTAGCACTGTGGCAGCACAGTTTACCCTCGGCCGGGGGACCGCGGGGATCATGAGATCGTGGGTTCGATCCCAGCCCCCGACCAACAGTGAGCTGTGTGGAGTTTGCATGTTCTCCCCGTGTTACGTGGGTTTACTCCGGGATTTCTCCGGTTTCCTCCCACATACCAAAAACATGTAGGTTTAGGGCGCTCGCGCACGCAGCAACCGGCAGCCGGTGGCTTGTCACCAGACTGCAAACCAAATCTACCTACGGGTACAAATAAGTAACAAAAAAATAAAAAAAAAATAAAATAAAATGGAATGTTAACTTTGACCTTTGGCCTTTTGATCCCAAACCCATAGTCCGATTAGGGTGTATGTCATCCAAGATGTGTCTTAGATACAACTACTGCATCGATTTGAAAAGACTACATCATTTCTTTCAGTAGTTATTGCGTTTACAGGATTTAGGGAGAAAATGACATCTGACCTTGACCTCATGGTCATCTGATCAGAGTGATATTATAATATGTGCATCATCAGTGTATATCAAACCCTGGTACCAAGTTTCAAAACAATTAGAACAAAACTGTAGGAGGAGTTATTTCACAAAGGTGGGTCAGACGGATGGACAGACGGACAGACAGACTGCCCCATAACATAATCCCCCTTCGGTCTTCGCCCAAAGGGATCTTTGGGGTTATAAAATCAACCTTTCATCCCGCATTTGGTCTTCAACCGGTGGGGGACAAAAACGGGAAAAAATTAAAATTATATATTTATTTTTGTGGAGAAAAAAATCGATTCAGTTGATTTTAATTTTTAAAAAATCTTCCAGACAAAAGTATTCGAATACCGATTTAAAATCGATTTATTGCCCAGCTCTACCTTCAACACACAAACGCTCAGCTGAGTGGCTCAATTTGAAGCTGCTACTTGTAAAGGCCTGCTTGTCACCTGGGAGTGGAGCACTTGACTTGCTGTGCTTTACAAACAGTTTTTACTGTTCTCTAACTATTATTGCATGGCCATGTAAGATCTCCTCAACTCTCATATGTTGGTCAAAGTAATCTTTGTGTATCCCTCAGTGTAGAAATATGCAAGTACTAGCATGTGCAACTGCAAAAGAAAAAAGTGAAATTAGGTATAGAACTCCAGAAAGACATGGATCTTGCAGAAACAGCAGGAGGAATGAACTCCACCGGCATGTAAATGCAGGAGCAAAAGAGGTTAAAACAACAGCCCAGTGAATGCATGGCACAGAGAAGAAAATAGCACACAAAGCCCCAACAACTCCATCCTAAAGCACACTGTTTGTGGCAGCAGGAAAAGCTCAGGGTCAGGTTTCGGAGTCACAAACTATTTCTGACCATGCATACTTTGATACCAAGCAGAGATGAGAAAAAATAAAGTCATTCAGATAGATGGGTCGTATTAGGGTTGGGCGATATAGCTCCAAAAATGTATTGTGATATAATTTCTCTATATTTTGATACACAATACATATCGTGATATGCATTTTGTGTACTGAATGTCCTTTAACATTTGGTGTTACTTACATTTTTATTAGAAATTTTATATATACTGTAGGTATATATTCATTTCACTGATGAAAACAGCTGAAGAATAAAACTAGAAAAGCACTCAGAGAGTGCATACCTCTGCCAAGGCTCCTTTTGTCCCCCATGGATCACCTCCAAAATGTAATGGGTTTGTGTGTAGGCTTATGAAGGGGCGCTGAAAAGTTCATAGTGGTCAAATTTGACCAAATGTGGTTTATTTTGCAACATAGTCTCCCCTTCGGTTCACACACTTCTTCCATTGGTGTTGCAGCGCTTGCATCCCTGTGGTTGAAAATAAACCACATTTGGTCAAATTTGACCACTATGAACTTTTTAGCTCCCCCCCACCCCCCCAATAGAGCCACTTCTGGTGAAAATAGCATTAAAGTCTGTCCATTAGTTTTGGAGTATTGTTGCTAACACACTGTGAGAAGATAAGACCCTTGGCTGAGGTATGCATTCTCAGATCATCAAAATGTAATAGGTTCCTCTCTAGCCCAAGAACCACCATCCAAATCCATCCAGTAGTTTTCGTGTAATCCTGCTGCACAAATACAAACAAAGCCCTCAGTGGAGGTATGCACTCTCAGATCATCACTAAAATCTAATCATCTGTTCCCCGTGCCATTACACACCTTTTCTGAAAATTTCATCAAAATCTGTTCATGACTTTTTGAGCAATATTGCTAACAGACAGACAGACAAACCAACAAACCAACGCCAGCAAAAACATAACCTCCTCCTCTTGGCGGAGGTAACAAAAATGAAAACATCTCAGAGAAAATTCTTCACAACAATATGTAATTGAGCAAAGTGTCTTTTTTTTCCTTTGTTAAACAGAACTCACATTATCAAGTAATCAAGTTTATCCACATGGGTAGAAATGCTTCAGTTTCCCACACAGCTAATACTTGGCGGTCTACTAAGTGACAGAAGTGTGGCGGGTTGATTCAACCCCCCCCACAACACACAGGACAGTCAGCTCTCTTCTCTTGGTTTTTCCCGCTGCACTACTGAGATGTAATGTGCCATTCATGTATTACGATGTAATGTGCCATGCATGTGTTGTGATGTAATGTGCCATTCATGTATTGTGATGTAATGTGCCATTCATGTATAGTGTTCATGCGTCCTGTCCTTACTGTGACCTAGAGGCTGAGATCAATATGTAGATGTGCCTTGTAACCTCTTTGTCCTGCACCTGGAGCAGAGGCTAGCAAATCTGCCTATTGTTATGTAGGTCTCTTAAATGCAAATGTCTCACGCCTGTTCTGCAGTCCCTTTGATCGTACCAACTGCTGTGAATCCGCTTTGATGTATTGTCTGAGTTGGGTATAAATACTGCACAGGTTCTGTAACTCGCTCTCTCAATTCCACTTCCTCAACTGCTGCTGCTGGACACAGACTGTGTGTCCTCCTTCTCTGAGAGCCGCTTGGGCTCGCTCCCAGCGCGGAGCTCGTGACGGCGGTATGATTTAATAAAACTCTGCTTAAAACCACAGCATCGCTGCTTATTTTTTCATGCCGCCGCACTGGTGACCCCGAAGACGCACACGCTTTGTGCGACGCAACCTTCTGGTCTGGACATCCACGCTGAACCGGCCGAGGGACACAAGACGTCTCCTTCCTCTCGCCGCTCCAACGCACCATGACCTGAAGGCAGAAAAGAACACGCTGCCAGTGAACGCTTCACTGGCGACCCCGAATATGCACACGTTTTGTGCAAAGCAACCTTCTGATCTGGACAGCTGCACTGGTGACCCGTTCTTCATGATGAGATCTGCACGTCTGAGATCTGCTCATCCACGCTGGACCGGCCGCGCTCGCAGCTCCTCCACACGAGAGCGCAGGCACCTCGTCCCCTCTCCACGACGGCGTCCTCCATGGCCGGCGGAGAACGCAACACGTGGACCTGAACGCACCACGGCCGAGCGGTGCCAAAGATCGTCTATTCTCTCCCACCGCTCCAACGCATCTGCACGAGCCTGAGGGACAAAAGATCATCTATTTCCTCCCACCGCACCATGGCCAAGCTGCAGCCACAGCTCAAACCTGGATTTTATCGGCGCCGTCTGCGCCGATCTCCACCAAGATTCTGCACCCTGGTTCTCCTCTCCAGCTGGCCCACCCACGCACGGAACCCCGGCACACGCACCGGAGAGTTACGAGGACGGCGCACCACGCACGGGGCAATAATGGCTATAGAGACCGCCATCGTCCTCCGCCGCTGCACATGCCCGAGAAAAACGGCCGATCGCCACCCTCGGAACCTTCAGGGCTGCCCGCTCACCTGAAGCAAGCACGCAGCTTGCCACTGGATTTTCTAATGGTCTCAGCCATGGCACATAAGGGATTTCAGCCGTCAGCTGTTCCCGGGGGCTTTAGGGCTGCGCCCGCACCTAAAGCCAACAAGCCAAGTCCCCCTGCTTCTTTTTTTCTTACAGCCGCTACGCAGCCTCGCCGCTCCTGTTTTCTTCATGGCCACGAGAGGAGACAGAGACTAATTTTTCTTCTTGTGATCTCTGCACGTGCAACGGGACACCCCCTCGACGCGCGGAGCAACAAGCAATTTTTGCGCGGCTCGGATGATTTCACCGTCCCCCTGCCGGCACTTACTACCCCCCTCCTCCCTCCCCCTCCGCCTGCAGCGAGCTTCTCCCACAGCTCGCTCCCATAGATGGATTATCGAGGTCTCGGCCCCCTGCTGTGCCCTCTGGGGGGGAGCGTGTGGCGGGTTGATTCAACCCCCCCACAACACACAGGACAGTCAGCTCTCTTTTCTTGGTTTTTCCCGCTGCACTACCGAGATGTAATGTGCCATTCATGTATTGTGATGTAATGTGCCATGCATGTGTTGTGATGTAATGTGCCATTCATGTATTGTGATGTAATGTGCCATTCATGTATAGTGTTCATGCGTCCTGTCCTTACTGTGACCTAGAGGCTGAGATCAATATGTAGATGTGCCTTGTAACCTCTTTGTCCTGCACCTGGAGCAGAGGCTAGCAAATCTGCCTATTGCTATGTAGGTCTCTTAAATGCAAATGTCTCATGCCTGTTCTGCAGTCCCTTTGATCGTACCAACTGCTGTGAATCCGCTTTGATGTATTGTCTGAGTTGGGTATAAATACTGCACAGGTTCTGTAACTCGCTCTCTCAATTCCACTTCCTCAACTTCTGCTGCTGGACACAGACTGTGTGTCCTCCTTCTTTGAGAGCCGCTTGGGCTCGCTCCCGGCGTGCATGCACGGCGCCGGGAGCGGAGCTCGTGACGGCGGTATGATTTAATAAAACTCTGCTTAAAACCACAACATCGCTGCTCTTTATTTTTTCATGCCGCCGCAGAAGTATAATTTGTTGCTTATTTATTTATGTGTTATGGGGTACCCCCCCACAGCAGCCACGGACAAACACAGCGCTCAACTAGAGCAATTAACAGGACAGTGAGATGTGTGTGTTGAGATCAATAGGCAGCCTTCCTGTGCTTAGTTCAGGCACCAGTATCCTGTGGATATGTATGACGCAAATGCAAACATTCATGCTTCCTGCTCGCATTGTGGTACAAATGTCACATGTCTGAATGCATTTCCTTTGATGATAAAATGCCTTTGATGTATTGTCCGTTGCTGGGTATTTAAGTGGCTGAATTCATATGTTCACCCTCTGTTCTTCTTCTGACTGCTTCTGACTACAGCTCATGAGAGCCTGAGAGCGATCCCCAGCATGCTTATACAGCAGCTGGGGTGAGCTCCGTGATGGCGATGATTTGATCAATAAACTTCATTAAAACTCCAGACGCCGTGTCTTATTTTAACATCGCCACACTGGTGACCCCGCAGACGCACACGCTTTGTGCGACGCAACCTTCTGGTCTGGACAACCACGCTGGCGACCCGACGCTGAAAAGAACACGCTGCCAGCAAACGCAGCACCCGGCAGTGATTCTCCGACGACGAGCGAACGCGGCAGCCCGACTGATCTGCCCTTCCTTTCTGCTTCAGGGAGACTTTGACGCTCTTCGGAGACCACCCACGACCGGGAAAGCTGAGGAAATTTCATGGTGAGGTCTGCACGCCTAGATCGGCACATCCACGCTGGACCGGCCGCTCTCACGGCTCCTGACACACGATTCTGTGTCTCCATACGAGAGCGCACACACCTTGCCCTCTCTCCACGACGGCGGCCCATGGCCGACGGAGAACGCGTGGACCTGAACGCACCATGACCCGGCACGAGCGACGACCAACAGCCCGAACAGGGGACACAATCGGCGCCGACTGCGCAGATCTCCATCAAGCCCCCTGACCCTGATTCGCCTCGCGACAGCGGACCGGCCATGCACAGAAGCCTCGCATCAGAACAGCGCAGCTGGAAGGCACGTGGCCGCAGCGCGTGCCACGCACCAGAGACAAGCTGGCTCTACAGACTTATACATCATCCTCCGCCGCTGCACACGGCTCTTCAGGACTGCTCACACACCTGAAGCACACACGCAGCCCGCACACAGGATTTGGTGTAAGTCTCAGCCACGGCGCACGACGGGAATCCAGCCGTCAGCTGTCCCCGAGGGCGTTAGGGCCGCGAACGCACCTAAAGCCTAAACGCCAAGTCCCTCACATAGCTTCAGCTCCTGTTTTTCTTCATTGCCGGACTGAATCGCGAGAGGAATCAGAGACTAAATTTTCTTCCCACAGCCATGGACATCCCCGCCACTTGCTACCCCCACCCTCCTCCCTTCCCCGGCACAGACTTTCCCCGCAGCTCGCTACCAAAGCGGGACTACCGAGGTCTCAGCTCCCCGCTAAGCCCTCTGGGGGGGGAGTGTATGGGGTACCCCCCCACAGCAGCCACGGACAAACACAGCGCTCAACTAGAGCAATTAACAGGACAGTGAGATGTGTGTGTTGAGATCAATAGGCAGCCTTCCTGTGCTTAGTTCAGGCACCAGTATCCTGTGGATATGTATGACGCAAATGCAAACATTCATGCTTCCTGCTCGCATTGTGGTACAAATGTCACATGTCTGAATGCATTTCCTTTGATGATAAAATGCCTTTGATGTATTGTCCGTTGCTGGGTATTTAAGTGGCTGAATTCATATGTTCACCCTCTGTTCTTCTTCTGACTGCTTCTGACTACAGCTCATGAGAGCCTGAGAGCGATCCCCAGCATGCTTATACAGCAGCTGGGGTGAGCTCCGTGATGGCGATGATTTGATCAATAAACTTCATTAAAACTCCAGACGCCGTGTCTTATTTTAACATCGCCACAGTGTCTACATTGCATCAGGTCTTTATTTGGCGAGCAACTCGCTCTTATTTTGAAGGGTTGCAAGACTGGACAGGAGCTCTTATGTTGAAAGTTTGTTCGCTAAGTGAGCATGATTTTACATCTACAGAGAGTTCAGACTGGAAATGTTTGGCTGAATCTCAATCCTCCCTAAACTACCAAGCTCTGAGCCGATGTAGACTTAGGCTGCCGCCATCAGTAGTGCTCCAGTGTGCAAGTGTGTGAGGGGATGAAGTGGCTCAAAATGGTAGAAATGGAACACACTTTGTTACCTTGGCAACACTAAAAAATTTTATTTAATTCACTTTATTAAGCTACGGTAAGATAAGATAAGATAAGATAAGCCTTTATTAGTCCTAAAATGGGGAAATTCCAGGATTGCAACAGCACAGGGATAGGAACACTCAGAGCAATAATTCAAAAGATAAGATAATAAGAGCAGTGAATATGCATATGTACACAGAAATATACAGTGTGGAACATTGTAGCTAGGTGGAATAAACAGCATAACGGTCTATTCAGTTACCCCGCATAGTATGAATATAAACCCATACAGTATATTTCATATATGAGTCTGCCTAGTTGTCACCCTCTGTAGCCATTGATATTGTCCTAGGTGTATAATGGAGGGGACCATTATTGTGCAAGTTTGTTTTGTTTTGTACATTCAATACGACCTCTACGAGCAGCCCTGGTTAGGTTATAAAGTCTGACAGCTGTAGGTAGGAAGGACCTGCGAAAACTCTCATTCGTGCACCTAGCATGGTACAGCCTACTGCTAAATGAGCTCCTCAGTGTGTTCAGCGTGTCCTGAATGATTGTCCTTAGAATGATTAAAATTAAGATGATTAGGAACCCAAAATAGTGTATATAAGAGATCACAAAATTAAATTAACAGAACAAAATAAAAACAGATTCCAGACAAAACTAAAATTAGAAACAAACAGAGGCACATTGACAACGGATAAAAGAAAATGATCCTGAAAGTTCAAGGCTTGTGTTTCCAGGGTCTTTTGAGGTTTTCGTGTAACTTCTTAAAATAAAATCCCAATTCAGTTTTAAATTGTTGCATTGTCCTTCATTTTTGTCCATCTATATTTATAATTGTAATACTTTATTGGTGAAATATAGAGGATCAAATTATGCCTTATTTTATTTTCAGTGTTGCCATTTTAATAGAAATACATCTTTTTAACCTATTTATTTTAACCATACTTTTAATTTGTGTAACAGGAAAACACATGACCAACCATTATGGGTCTCAGACTTGATTTCAGACTTTCTACTTTCTTCAGGAATGAACTGAATTAAATGTGCTGCAACCTCTCAAGATGATTTAATTGATTACAACTGCAAATCATCTTTTTTTCAAACTGCATAATCAACCAAAATGTAATTAATTTGCTTAAATGGTGTGTATTTCAGCATAAACTGAAAGTCTTTATGCCATATGTTAATGTGTGTGTGAAGGGTGAAGGGACTGGTGCCGCAGATTGGCTGCCTCATCCATTCAGGTGGATGCCCTGTAATTTCCCTCTGGGATTAATAAAGTATACCAAGCCCCCCCCCCCCCGCCCCCCCCAAATTATATATATATATATATATATATATATATATATATATATATATATATATATATATATATATATATATATATATATATACTTGTCTATATATATATATATACTCGTCTATATATATATGTCTATATATATATATATATATATATACTACCGTTCAAAAGTTTGGGGTCACTTAGAAATTTCCTTATTTTTGAAAGAAAAGCACTGTTTTTTTCAGTGATGATAACTTTAAACTAATCACAAATACACTCTAATATCTAATATACATTGCAAATGTGGTAAATGACTATTCTAGCTGCAAATGTCTGGATTTTGGTGCAATATCTACATAGGTGTATAGAGGCCCATTTCCAGCAACTATCACTCCAGTGTTCTAATGGTATAATGTGTTTGCTCATTGCGTCAGAAGGCTAATGGATGATTAGAAAACCCTTGTGCAATCATGTTAGCACAGCTGAAAACAGTTTAGCTGGTTAGAGAAGCTATAAAACTGACCTTCCTTTGAGCAGGTTGAGTATCTGGAAAAAATTATTATTTCAAATACAAATCATTATTTCTAACCTTGTCAATGTCTTGACTATATTTTCTATTAATTTTACAAGTCATGGTGGTAAATAAGTGTGACTTTTCATGGAAAACACAGAATAATTGTCTGGGTGACCCCAAACTTTTGAGCGGTGGTGTATATATATATGGCCCCCTTCCTGATTTCTCTTTTTTTTTTTAAATGTTTGTCACACTTAAATGTTTCAGATCATCAAACAAAGTTAAATATTAGACAAAGAAAAAAAAATAAACACAAAATGCAGTTTTTAAATGAAGGTGTTTATTATTAAGGGAAATAAAAATCCAAACCTACATGGCCCTGAGTGAAAAAGTGATTGCCCCCTGAACCTAATTAATAACTGGTTGGGCCACCCTTAGTAACAACCACCCTTAGTAACAACAACAGTCAACAACAGTCAAGTGTTTGTGACAACTAGCAATGAGTCTTTTACAGCGCTGTGGAGGAATATTGGCCCGCTCGTCTTTGCAGAATTGTTGTAATTCAGCCACATTGGAGGGTTTTCAAGCATGAACCGTCTTTGTAAAGTCATGCCACAGCATCTCAATCGGATTCAGGTCAGGACTTTGACTAGGCCACTCCAAAGTCTTCATTTTGTTTTTCTTAAGCCACTCAGAGGTGGACTTGCTGGTGTGTTTTGGATCATTGTCCTGCTGCAGAACCCAAGTGCACTTCAGCTTGAGGTCACAAACAGATGGCCGGACATTCTCCTTCAGGATTTTTTGGTAGACAGCAGAATTCATGGTTCCATTTACTACAGCAAGTCTTCCAGGTCCTGAAGCAGCAAAACAGCCCCAGACCATCACACTGCCACCACCATATTATACTGTTGGTATGATGTTTCTTGTCTGAAATGCTGTGCTACTTTTACACAAGATGTATTGGGACACACACCTTCCAAAAAGTTCAACTTTTGTCTCATCAGTCCACAGAGTATTTGCCCAAAAGTCTGGGGGATCAACAAGATGTTTTCTGGCAAAACTGAAATAGGCCTTTATGTTCTTTTTGCTCAGCAGTGCTTTTTTTTTTCTTGGAACTCTGCCATGCAGGCCATTTTTTCCCAGTCTCTTTTTTATGGTGGAGTCATGAACACTGACCTTAACTGAGGCAAGTGAGGCCTGCAGTTCTTTGGATGTTGTTGTGGGGTCTTTTGTGACCTCTTGGATGAGTTGTTGTGCGCTTTTGGGGTAATTTTGGTTGGCCGGCCACTCCTGGGAAGGTTCAACACTGTTCCAAGTTTTCGCCATTTGTGGATAATGGCTCTCACTGTGGTTTGCTGGAGTTCCAAAGCTTTAGAAATGGCTTTATAACCTTTTCCAGACTGATAGATCTCAATTACTTTGTTTCTCATTTGTTCCTGAATTTCTTTGGATCGCAACATGATGTTTATCTTTTGAGGATCTTTTGACTGACTTCACTTTGTCAGGCAGATCCAATGTAAGTGATTTCTTGATTGAGAACAGGTGTGGCAGTAATCAGGCCTGCGTGTGGATAAAGAAATTGAACTCAGCTTTCCAAAGATGTGATATACCACATTTAATTTATGTTTTAACAGGGGGACAATCACTTTTTCACACAGGGCCATGTAGGTTTGGATTTTTTACCCTTAATAATAAACACCTTCATTTCAAAACTGCGTTTTGTGTTTACTTGTGACATCTTTGTCTAATATTTAAATTTGTTTGATGATCTGAAACATTTAAGCAGGACAAACATCCAAAAAAATGAGAAATCAGGAAAGGGGCAAACACTTTTTCACACCACTGTGTATATATATATATGGATCGTCACCTTATCGTGGTGGGGGGTTTGGGTGCCCTAGTGATCCCAGGAGCTGTGTTGTCCGGGGCAATTTGCCTCTGGTAGGGTCACCCAAGAACAAACTGCTCCTGGGTGAAGGGTCAGACTAAGAACAATCCAACAGACTCTCATGATGAATGCTAGAACAAGGATTCAGTGTACCTCGCCCGGTATGGGGTTACCGGGGCCCCACCCTGGAACCAGGCCTGGGGGAGGGGCTCGAAGGCTAGCGTCTGGTGGCTGGGTTTCCGCCCATGGGACCCAGCCGGGCTCAGCCCAAAGGAGTTACATGGCTCCGCCCTCCAGTGGGCTCACCACCTGCAGGAGGGACCATGGGGGTACGGTGCTATGTGGATCAGGTGACGGTCAAAGGCGGAGACCTTGGTGGTCTGATCCCAAGCTTCCTAAACTGGCTTTTGAGATGTGGAATGTCACCTCTCTGGTGGGGAAGGAGCCTGAGCTGGTGCATGAGATTGAGAGATACCAGCTATATATAGTTGGCCTCACCTCAACATACTGCTCCGATTCCGGAACCAGCCTCCTGTAGAGGGGCTGGAGCTTGGCCTACTCTGGAGTTGCCCCGGTTGAGAGGTGACAAGCAGGGGTGGGTATTCTTGTATTCCCCCACCTTGCTGCCTCTATATTGGTGTGTTCCCCGGTGGACAAAAGGGTTGTTTCCCTGTGCCTTCGGGTTGTGAAACAGGTCCTGACCATCATTTGTGCCTATGCACCAAATGATGTTTCAGAGTACCCACCCTTTTTGGATTCTCTGACTGGGGTGCTGGAGAGTGCTCCTCTTGGATACTCCATTGTCCTCCCTTCAATGCGCATGTGGGCAACGACAGAGAAACCTGGAGGGGGGTGATTGGGAGGAACGGCCTGCCTGATCTAAACCCGAGTGCTGTTCAGTTATTGGACTTCTGTGCTAACCACAGTTTGTCCATAACGAACACCATGTTCAAGCATAAGGATGTCCATATGTGCACTTGGCAACAGGACACCTTAGGTCGCAGATTGATGATTGATTTTGTTATCGTGTCATCAGACCTGCAACCGTATGTCTTGGACACTCGGGTAAAGAGAGGTGCAGAGCTATCAACTGATCACCACCTGGTGGTGAGTTGGATCCCATGGCAGGGGAGGATGCCATTCAGACCTGGTAGACCCAAACGTATAGTAAGGGTGTGCTGGGAACATCTGGCTGAGGCCCCTGTCCGGGAGGTCCAGAGCTGCGGCCGTAAAGTCGTCGGGGCATCTCGTGGTGACAACCCCCGAACCAAGTGGTGTACACCAGTGGTGAGGGGGGCCATTAAGCTGAAGAAGGAGTCCTATCAAGCTTGGTTGGCTTGTGGGACTTCCGAAGCAGCTGAGGTGTACCGGCAGGCCAAGCGGAATGCAGCGCGGGTGGTTGCTGAAGCAAAAACTCAGGTATGGGAGGAGTTCGGTGAGGCCATGGAACAAGACTTTCAGTCGGCCTCGAAAAAATTCTGGCAAACTGTCCAGTGGCTCAGGAGGGGGAAGCAGCTCTCTGTCCATACTGTGTATGGTGTGGATGGGGCACTGCTGACTTTGACTGGGGATATCGTCGGGCAGTGGAAAGAATACTTCAAGGAGCTCCTCAATCCCACTGACATGCCTTCTACAGAGGAAGCAGTGGTGGGGACGATGGGGCCGACTCACCTATCACAGGGGCTGAGGTTGCCAAGGTGGTTAAAAATCTCCTTGGTGGCCAGGCCCCAGGGGTGGACAAGATTCGCCCTGAGTACCCCAAGGCCCTGGATGTTGTAGGACTGTCATGGTTGACACGCCTCTGCAACATTGTGAGAAGGTTGGGGGAAGTGCCTTTGGCATGGCAAACCAGGCTGGTGGTTCCTCTCTTCAAAAAAGGGGACCGGAGAGTGTGCTCCAACTTTAGAGGGATCACACTCCTCAGCCTCCCTGGGAAGGTCTATGCCAAGGTACAGGAGAGGACCGCTGGCCGCTGGTTGAACCTCGGATTCAGGAGGAGCAATGTGGTTTTCGTCCTGGCCGTCGGACCAGCTCTTTACCCTCTCGAGAATCCTTGAGGGTTTGTGGGAGTTTGCCCAACCAGTTTACATGTGTTTTGTGGACTTGGAGAAGGCATTCGACCACGTCCCTCGTGGTTTTTTGTGGGGGGTGCTTTTGGGAGTATGTATATATACATACTGCTCAAAAAAATTAAAGGAACACTTTGAAAAAACATCAGATTTTAATGGGAAAAAATAAGCTGGATATCTACACTGATATGGACTGGATAATGTGTTAAGGATGAAAAGATGCCTCGTCTTTTGATGGAAATGAAAACACTCCAAAACTTAAAGTGAAGAAATTGTGGCAGGCTAGTCCAGCTTACTCAGATTAAAAAGTGTTCCTTTTATTTTTTTGAGCAGTATATGTATATATATATATAGTATATATATATACAGTCATTGGAAAAATTAGGACACCCCATTAAATATTCAGTTCTTTATTAAGAAATGTTCACATATCTATGTCTAACCTTGTTTTTGTTTTTATTTGAATTTTTTTTAACATTTATTTTAGCCATTTTAGGTGGGAATGAATGTGGGGGTGTCCTAAAAAAGATGGGGGGTGTCTTAATTTATTCCTCACTATTTGTTTAGAATTACATTTTACAGAAAATTTGAAAAAAGTCTTGAATTCATTCATTCATTTTTAATTGTTTACATGAATTTCCCAGTATTTTTAACATTTATATTAAATACCCATATGTCCAAATATGTTTTTATAACATAGGCTAAGACAGGGTGTCCTAATTTTTTCACGACTGTATATTTTATATATATATATATATATATATATATATATATATATATATACTGTATGTGTGTGTGTGTGTGTGTGTGTGTGTGTGTGTGTGTGTGTGTGTGTGTGTGTGTGTGTGTGTTTTGGCCAAAGATCTTTAATTCTTGTCAAGGCAGCATTTTTTTTTCTTGGGGGTGGGGAGAATGAAGGGGTGGTCAGTAATGAACAGGTAACCAATCAGGAGCTTTCCCTTGAAAAATCCTGACATGGCGCTCGCAACTATGGGTAATTCCCTTACCTTAAGTCAGCATAGCATGCTGATTTAGAGAAAGGACTCATTTAAGAACTCATAACGTAAACGAGTGAGCAGTCAGCCACTTCCTAATTTCAGATTGGGACAGCCCTAAACCCTCAGTCACTTAACGGGAACGTGCCTAAAGTCAACGAGTCTACAAGGGAGGTGAATGAGATTTGGCCTTGATCTTCTCCTGCCTGCCCCCGGCTTCCTGTGCTTAAGGTGAGCCTACTTCTATTCTGCTATCTAAGTTTTTATCTCTGCTCACTGCAGTGTACATTTCTCTGTGAGTATCACTGTGGTGGGGCAGCTGCGTTGAGCTTCTGCTCAGACTTCAGCAGCGCCGGCTCATATTAATGTGATAAATACTTCAATATGCATGATACAACCATTTTACGTATCATTGGGGCCAAATATATATATCGATACAACTAATATATTTGGTCTATCACCCAGCCCTAGGTCTTATATTTTTTGATGGCAGTGTTCTTTTCTGAGATAGTACAGTGCATCCGCAAAGTATTTGTGGTGCTTCACTTTTTCCAAATTTTGTTGTGTTACAGCGTTATTCCAAAATGAATTAAATTCATTTTCTTTGCTCAAAATTCTACACACAATACCCCATAATGACAATGTGAAAAAAGTTTTTTTTGAAATTTTTGCAAATTTATTAAAAATAAAAAACTAAGAAATCACATGTACATAAGTATTCACAGCCTTTGCTCAATACTTTGTTGCACCTTTGGCAGCAATTACAGTTTCAAGTCTTTTTGAATATGATGCCACAAGCCTGGCACACCTATCTTTGGGCAGTTTGGCCAATTCCTTTTTGCAGCACCTCTCAAACTCCATCAGGTTGGATGGGAAGTGTCGGTGCACAGCCATTTTCAGATCTCTCCAGAGATATTCAGTTGGATTCAAGTCTGGGCTCTGGCTGGGCCACTCAAGGTGCCTTCTGGCAAACTCCAGGAGGGCTGCCATGTGCCTTTTACTAAGGAGTGGCTTCTGTCTGGCCACTCTACCATACAGGCCTGATTGGTAGATTGCTGCAGAGATGGTTGTCCTTCTGGAAGGTTCTCCTCTCTTCACCAAGCAACGCAGGAGCTCTGACAGAGTGACTATTGGGTTCTTGGTCACCTCCCTGACTAAGGCCCTTCTCCCCCGATCGCTCAGTTTAGAGGGCCGGCCAGCTCAAGGAAGAGTCCTGGTGGTTCCGAACTTCTTCCATTTACGGATGATGGAGGCCATTGTGCTCACTGGGACCTTCAAAGCAGCAGAAATTTTTCTGTACCCTTCCCCATATTTGTGCCTCGAGACAACTCTGTCTCAGAGGTCTACAGACAATTCCTTTGACTTCATGCTTGGTCTGTGCTCTGACATGCACTGTCAACTGTGGGACCTTACATAGACAGGTGTGTGCCTTTCCAAATCATGTCCAATCAACTGAATTTACCACAGGTGGACTCCAAATAAGCTGTAGAAACATCTCAAGGATGATCAATGGAAACAGGATGCACCTGAGCTCAATTTTGAGCTTCATGGCAAAGGCTGTCAGTACTTATGTACATGTAATTTCTTAGGTTTTTATTTTTAATAAATTTGCAAACATCTCAAAAAACTTTTTTTCCCGTTGTCATTATGGAGTATTATGTGTAGAATTTTGAGGGAAAAATGAATTCAATCCCTTCTGGAATAAGGCTGTAACATAACAAAAAGTGAAGAAAAAGTGAAGCGCTGTAAACTTTCCAGATGCACTGTATACTGTCACTGGTAAACCATTCATGTAGTCACAGTGAAGTATAAACTGAAATTAAAATGCCTAGAAAATAACCTAAAGTATCAAAAACATGTAAGTTGAATGATTTTATTAACACTTTGACAGTCTAAATTTATTGGTGAATACAAAAAGGCACTAAAATAAATAGACACATAACAGTAGACCAAAGAAAAAAGTTTTTGGCCATTAAACAAAACAAAAGTGCACACAGAAGGAGCTTAAAATCTTCATTTGATAATTCCTCCTTTCACTGTTCAAGCCAGTGCATATGCTGCACAAAATATGTGCATATATGTACAAAATTGGGGCAGCGCGGTGGTGGAGTGGTTAGCACTGCGGCAGCACAGCAACTCACCCTTGGCCGGGGGATCCTGGGTTCCATCCCAGCCCCCGACCAACGGTGATCTGTGTGGAGTTTGCATGTTCTCCCCGTGTCTGCGTGGGTTTACTCTGGGATTTCTCCGGTTTCCTCCCACATGCAAGATAGGTTAATTGGAGACTCTAAAGTGGCCCCAGGTGTGAATGTGTGTTTCAAAGGGTTGGGCACCGCACCAGTGGCTGCCTCATCCACTCATGTGAATGCCCTGTAATTCCCCCAATGTGGGACTAATAAAGGAATTTAATATATTGCTTATAATGTCTGATTAGATATGATGGTGTAATACTAATGGAAATGATTAAGAAAAGGACGGAATAAAAATATCTAAAACTGTTTCAAAGGTACGTTGTTGATTTCATCACCCCTATCAGGCCAAAGGGGTTTGGCCTCACATTGAATGCAGGAAATGCAATTAATTTATAAATACTATTTTTCAGTACAAAATGCAAATTAAATCTGCTTCAAGTCTTCAAGTGGATAAAAAGTTATAACCACAGTTACATTCTTTGTATAATAATGACTGACTTTTGGCCTCTGGGTATGAAGGAGATGAACACTCATAACATGGAACTGTAGTTGGTAAATCAAAGCTGTTTCTGACTATAAAGCGGAGTACACAAATGCGACCGGGCCCTTTGGCCACAAGGGGGCCCCCATGGTAAAAGTTGACCATCAGTTTTTAGAGTGAGAATTAAGTTAGCTTCAACTTTTTTCCTCAAAGTTGTAACTTTTTTGTCATAAATTTACAACTTTTTCTCATGAATTTGCAACTTTCTTGTAAATTTGCATTTTTTTTCGGCAAACTTGAAACTTTTTTCTCATAAACTTATTTTCTTATGTTCATCAACTTATTTTCTTATAAATTTGTGACTTTTTTGTGTAACTTTACAATTTTTCTAATCAATTTGTGATTTTGTTCTTGTAAATTTGTGATTTTTTTCCTAATAAATTTGGGGCGTTTTTCTTGGAAGTTTCTAACTTTTTTCCACCCTTTTTTTAAATTGCAATTTGGAACATTTTTTTCACTTGAATTTTCAGCTTTTTCTCTCATAAATTGGCAGCCTTTTTCATGTAAATTTGTGGCATTTTTCCAAATCAATTTGAGACTTTTTTCATAGAAATTTCTAACATTTTTGTTATAAATTTGTAACTTTTTTCATCTGAATTTATGACTTTTTTCCTCTTAAATTTGCTCTTTTCCATATAAATTTGCAGCTTTTTTTAACCAAAATTTGTGACTTTTTTAAGTTGAAACTTTTTTTATTAATACATTTGTGACTTTTTTCTTGGAAATTTCTAACTTTTATCTCATAAATTTACTATTTTTTCACCAGAATTTATCACTTTTATCTTGTAAACATGTAACTTATTTTCTCATAAATTTGTGACTTTGTTCTTGTAAATTTTCAGCTTTTTTCTTAATAAATTTGTGACTTTTTTCTTAGAAAGTTCTCACTTTTTTGTAGAAATTTCTCACTTTTTTCTTATGAATTTGCTACTTTTTTTCAGCATAATTTACAACATTTTTCTGCAAAATTTTGACTTTTTTTCTTGTAAATGTGCCACATTCATATAGATGCTGGTTACATTTTTCGTTCTATGTAACAGTTTAATTTTTTTCTCCTTACCTAGACAACAACTCAAGTTTATTTTTTATCAGGGGCCCCTTAAACACAATCTTGCCAAGGGCTATCCTTTGAATATATAAGAATAAAATCAAGCAAGTATTTTTCTAAGGTTTTAGGTTTGTGATTGTCAGTATAGGTTGCAATGGTTGATGGCACAAGGTCAAAAATGTCAGAAATTGTTTTATGTCAGTTTTAAAGATTAATGTAGTACATGAATGAAAGTGATGTCTTAAAGGAAAGTTTGACAAGAGATTGGAAAGTCCCCAGGATCCAATCATCGTAAGCACAGTAATTTGACCTTCTGACTTGTGTTAATTTCATCACACATTCATCGGGATAATTTTTATCCCATGGGCATTGATGTAGGTGAGGAGGACATTGGCCCGCCTTTCGATTACATCAATCAGCTTGTCGATGCCCTGTCGGCCACCCTGGCTCTCCCAGTATGTCTGGTCAAGAAACAGTGATTGGAGGAGCTTCTGCCTCAGCTTCCTGCTCCTTAGCACAGACACGGCCTGCTCGGGAAACCTGCGAAGACGTGGAGCAGTCAGGGAGATATTCAGCCACAATGGTGTTCATTAGCATGTTTCAAAGATAAAAATGTAGAAACAATATGATATTGTGAGGTGATTATTGCAGTTTATATTAAGTAAACATCCTGTTCTATCTCCTATCTATCCTATCATCTTATCTAATCCCCTTGTTTCTCATCTGTTCTTGAATTTCTTTATATTGTGGCATGATGACTATGGGAGGTCTGCGTTTGTCTTTTGTCGGCATTTGCACTACGGGTAGCAGTACCGTACTGTTGTTTTTCCAGCCTTATTCCTTTTTCTTTTTTTATATTGTGCACACCACTGAAGAGAGAGAGAAACTCCATTTCAATTCTCCTGTATGTCCTGTATGTATAGTAGTATTGACAAATACAATCTTTAAATCTTGAATCTTTGAATGATGTGTTGCTTTCTGAGATCTTTTAGCCTACTTCACTTTGTTAGACAGGTTATATTTAAGTGATTTCTCGATTCAACAGGTCTGGCAGTGATCAGGTCTGGGTGTGGCTAGTGAAACTGAAATCAGCTTTCCAAAAGTTAATTCTTATGTAACAAGGAGGCAATTACTTTTTCACATAGGGCCAGGTAGGTTTGGATAGCTGTTTTACCTTAATAAATGAAGTCATAATTTAAAAACAGCATTTTGTATTTACTTGGGTTATCTTTGTCTAATATAAAAATGTGTTTCGTGATCTGAAACATTTAAGTATAACAAATATTCAGAAATATAACAAATAAGGGAGGGGTAAATGCTTTTTCACAGCACTGTACATAATTTTCATGGTCTAATATGGGCAGTTAAAGTGCTGTTGTTATGGTGTGAAGACAATGCAAAAAAACTAATTGCTTAGTAGAAATACTATAATACAAAATCCAGTAGCTTTTTCATTATAAAACACATGAAATGATCAAATAAATGATTTATCTGTATGACATACCAAAAAATGGCTTAGGCTTGGTAGAACAAAAAAAAAAGGTTTAAAAGCCATATTTTCATTTGAAGGTTTGCATAACTAAAACATTAGGCTGAGTAGAATGATGGGATACTTATGATTTTGACATAAATGAAAGCTGTGAATTACTGCTATTCGGCACTTGAACCATTTTCAAGCAGAATTAAACAAAACACCCCCATACAAATGAAATACTGGCTGAAATGAAAAATGACATTGGTATATTATGTGAGGCAGTGCAACAGCTGCTTCCAGCTGTCAAGTCTGGGGTTGTTCTTGGGTTTTTTCTTTTCTTTTTTTTTTTGGTAGACTGGGAAAGTGAGCGTGCCTCAGTAAAGGAAAACAATTTTAATAAATCACAGGCAATCTCGCTGAAGCGGCATGTCCACCTACTTTCAATGACGCACTGTGTGGCTGTAAATATTAAAACTGAATTGAATTGTGCTTGTTTGTGTGAGTTTTGAAGTAAGACTTGAACAGACAAAGTGGAAGAGAATAAAATGGGCAATTATGAAAAGAAGTTAGCGGCAGCTCCACATTTCAAGCAAACTGCAACATAGTGTCTTCTTATAACTGAGTTAAAATGGCAAATGGCATTCACTTATATAGTGTTTTTTCCCTCATCGCTGGATGACCAAAGTGTTATGTCTGAAAATAGACTTATAATAATGAGGCCAAGTGCACAACTGAACTTGTCTTTATTGAGCTCCGAACTTCCCACTACAACCGCCAGGCAGGGGTGTTGGCAAAGAGACCCACCCTCCCTGCCTGCTGCTATTTATAGTCATGGGGTGGTGGAGGAAACGGAAGTGAGCACCACCACACCGTACCTCACAAATAAGAGCATGTAACATTTATAACATTTTTCCCTCCCTTTAAGAAAAGTCCAAAACACACACGCAATTGAGACCCTCCCCAATTTAGTACCCAAATCGCGCACTACAACTAAATCACAATAACTAAAGGTCTATCACATTCATACAACAAACTAAAACTAGGGGGGACAGGTGGACTACTGTCCAACCGCCCACACGGCGAGGCGGTGACACCATTAAGATAAATAACCATAATCCATCAGTAACACAAAATCACAATCCTAAACTAAACAAAGCACATAAAATAATCCCCAGAACTACATACAGTTTTACATATATACACAACAAAATATTTTTTCTCTTTCTTCCTTTTTTCCCCCACACCTGCACACAAATAAACACTGAATAATTTCAAACCCATTATCAGAAAACGAAAAAAAAAAAACTATCATAGCTTCTTTCACTCAAACATATAACTTAACACACAGTTTGCATGGCTAGATAAGGGAGGAACTAGCCTGTGGGCCCCCCGCACTGTCTCTCCATAGGTCCGCCCCTGGAGGTGGCCAGCCTCCTGGACAGCAGCTGATCGTGTAGACACAGATGCGTCTTCTCTTCCTCACCATCGGGTGTCCCTCTCGTCTGGGCCTGCCACCTGAAGTCTCCTCCCGGGCACGCTGCAGCTCATTGGCGTGCCTCCATGAACTGTCGGACAGCTGAAAGTAGGCATTCCCTTGTTTGGCCACGATGCGCAGCCGCCCCTGGTGATCCTCAGACTATCGCCTGGCCCGTACTCGCCGTGGTTGCCCCTCCTCATGAGCCCGAACCAAATCCGCGACTCCCAGAGGGGTTTGGCTCGGCTTGCAGTGTCGCTGCTTGGCACGCGGTTCCTATGTGCCTAACGGTCTGGCCTCAACCGCTTTTAAATCCGCTGCAGCTGTCGCCGTTGTAGCCCCAAATTCATCGGCCCAATTTAGCCGAGCTTCGGGAACAACTGGAGATAGCTTCTCGGCATCGCTCGTCGGTGCAGGCGCCTCGCCGTCACGCCCAGTACCCTCATCCAGGGCAACTTGGGCTCCGGCACTGAGACCTTCCTGCAACGACTCTGAGCAAGGCCGGTCCTGCTCGCCCTCCAGGGTGCTCGGTAACTCCTCGTCCCACACTACATCGTCCTTCACTCTCAGAATCAGCCGGTCCTACAGTCCACAGCTAGATCACTCCTCCCCAGCGCTGCTCATGATGGCAAAACCCAGACCATAAAAGAGGTCACAGCCCATGATATTGTCGCCACGGGCCGTCATGATGAACTTGAGGTTAGCCATTTCCGCCGACTTGTACCGGACCGTCAGCATCAGCATTCCCACCGTGCACAGCCGTCCACCTCCATAGCCATAAAGCGGCGCTGGGTCTCCTTCAATCCTATAGTGGGGGAAGAATTTTCTCACCGTAGCCCAATTTAGCAGAGAACTCTCCGCCCCGTGTTGATCAGCAGTGGTACCTCCATACCATCCAGCTCCACCGTGCAGAATGTGTACCTGTTGGTACTCGGGGACACTGCGTGGACAACCGTAGGGGCAGGGGAGGGTCGATTTCCTCAGTGGGCTCTCTTGCTCGGACATACGGCACACCCTGGCATAGTGGTTCAAGTGTCCACACTTGCCGGAGCGTTTCCCTCTCGCTGGGCAGTTCGGGCCTTGAAGCAGTGACTCACGGACCCACAACCCAAACACATGGGTTTCCCTGGGGCAGACCTAAATTTCGCAGCGTTAGCCTCCACAACGTCGTCTTCCACGCTTCCATCGCTGTCTGGGTCCGTTACTTGTGTGGCAGCGGGAAACTCCAACTGTCGACGTGATAAACGCTCACTCAGCTCCAGCGCCAGCCTGTCCGCTGTCTCCAGGGGATGAGCTAACTCAATGACCCTGGCTAGCGTCAAGTCACCATGTATCGTGAGCAACTTTGTTCATATTGCAGCGTTGTTGGTATGCTCCGCCAGCTGGTCGTGAACCATCTCCTCCTCCAGCGGCCTGAATCAACACTCACTAGCCAGTAGTTTCAAGTCGGTGACGAACTGCTGAATAGGCTCATCCACCTGTTGGTGGCGCCGCCAAAACTTGATCCTCCAGACGATGATGCTGTCCAGGGCGTGAAAATGGCGTGCCATCAGCTCGACCACGTCCTCAAAATCATCTGAATTGCCAAGTGTGCTCAATATCCGCTGGCCTTCAATTCCCAAATTGTGCACCAACAACGCATGTGCTCTCAGCTTGTCCATCCTGCCCAGATTTAGCGCCACCATGTATGTTTTACAGGCAGCGTACCATCTCGGCCAGGGGACAGGTGGCTCGCCTAGGAGCTCCAGAAAAGGCTGAATTGGAGACCCACACGTTTCCATACTTTATCCTCGTTGCCAAATGTTATGTCTGAAAACAGACTTACAATAATGAGGCCAGGTGCACAACTGAACTTGTCTTTATTGAGCTCAGAACTTCACACTACAACCGCCAGGTAAGGGTATTACCAAGGAGACCCGCCCTCCCTGCCTGCTGCTATTTATAGTCACGGGGTGGTGGCGGAAATGGAAGTGAACGCCACCACACCGTACCTCACAAATAAGAGCATATAGAACTATATAAAACAAAGCACTTTACAGATCATAAAGCCCCTAAATTGAATGATTTGGCCTCTGTTCCTCCTCATAATTTAAAAATTAAATGTGGTTTATTAAATATTAGGTCTCTAACTCCCAAGTCTCTGTTAGTCCATGATTTGTTAATTGATCATCAGATTGATTTAATTTCCCTTACAGAGACTTGGTTAGGACAAGAGGATTATGTTGGTTTAAATGAATCAACTCCCTCTGGTTATTTAAACTGTCAAAATCCTAGAAGCTCTGGTCGTGGAGGAGGAGTAGCAACAATTTACCATTCCAAATTACTAGTTAATGTAAAGCAAAAAACATGTTATAATTCCTTTGAGGGCCTGGTCCTCAGTATTGGGCACTTTAGCAATTTTAGGTTAAACCCAATTTTATTTGCCATAGTTTATCGTCCCCCATCATCCTACTCAGAATTTTTATCCGAATTTGCTGATTTCTTAGCTGATTTAGTGCTGAAATCTGATAGAATAATTATAGTAGGGGACTTTAATATACATGTGGATGTAGATAGTGACTGCCTTAATGTGGCATTCAATTCAATATTAGATTTGATTGGGTTTTCTCAGAAAGTAGGAAATTCTACTCATTACCTCCACCATACATTGGACCTTGTTTTGACATATGGCATAGAAATAGAAAATCTTGTAGTGTCTCCTCATAACCCTGTACTGTCAGACCATTGTCTGTTAACCTTTGATTTTACTATTTCTGACTATTTGGCTCCTAAAGAAAAATATTATTACAGTAGATGCCTCTCAGATGATGCCGTTTCCAAATTTATGCAGATTGTTTCCTCTATGCCATGTGTCAACACAACGGAAATAAGCTATAGACAGCTTGCTCCTTCTGTAATTGATAACATGGTGGATAGTGTTTCAGCTTCTCTGCATCAGACTCTAGACTTGTGGCCCCCTTAAAAAAGAAAAAGTCTAATCAGAGATTTCTAACTCCTTGGTTCAACACAGAAACTCGTACCTTAAAACAGAAGACTCGTCAATTAGAAAGAAAATGGTGCTCTACTAATTTAGATGAAATCTATTTAGCTTGGAGAAATCATCTTTTAATTTACAAAAAATCTCTTAGAAAAGCTAGAACGAGTTATTATTCTGCATTAATAGAAGAGAACAAGAATAATCCCAGGTTTCTTTTCAGTACTGTAGCCAGGTTGACAAAGAGTCAGGACTCTGTCAATCCTTGCATTCCCTTAGAGCTTACTAGTCAGGACTTTATGAACTTTTTCAACAATAAAATTTCATCCATCAGAGATAAAATCAATCAGATTCTTCCCACAGTTAACTTAAATACTGTAACTACTACAACTCCTTCTGTTGATGTCTGTCTTGATGAGTTTACTCCAATCGACCTTTGTGAGTTAGACAAAATAGTTTCCTCCTCCAAACCTTCAACTTGTCTTTTAGACCCTATTCCTACCAGGTTATTTAAAGAAGTCTTCCCACTTATTGGTAGCTTTATTCTTCATATAATCAATTCTTCATTAACTTTAGGCCATGTACCGCAGGCTTTTAAAACGGCTGTAATTAAACCCTTACTCAAAAAGCCAACGCTAGATCCAGGAGCTTTAGCTAACTATAGACCAATCTCTAATCTCCCTTTCATTTCAAAAATCTTAGAAAGAGTTGTTGCTACGCAATTATTTGACCACCTGCAGGGAAATGGTTTACTTGAAGAGTTTCAATCTGGGTTTAGAATCCATCATAGTACTGAAACAGCCTTAGCGAAGGTCACTAACGACCTCCTCATTGCATCTGATAATGGACTAGTTTCTGTACTTGTCCTTTTAGACCTTAGTGCAGCTTTTGATACTATCGATCATAATATTCTACTTGATAGATTAGAACACTATGTTGGACTTAATGGAACTTCGTTGCAATGGTTTAGATCTTATTTATCTGATAGGTTCCAGTTTGTTCATGTAAATAATGAGTTTTCTTTCAACTCAAAGCTTAGTCATGGAGTTCCACAGGGATCTGTGCTAGGCCCTACTCTTTTTAGTTTATATATGCTTCCGTTAGGCAACATTATTAGAAAGCACTGTATACATTTTCATTGTTATGCAGATGACACACAATTATACCTGTCAATGAAGCCAGATGATAGTAATCAATTAGCCAAGTTAGAAGCCTGTCTTAAGGAAATCAAAGCTTGGATGACTTGTAATTTCCTGCTATTAAATTCAGATAAGACTGAAGTCATTCTTGTTGGTCCAAAATACCTTAGAAATTCCTTTCCAAATCAAACTTTCAGTTTGGATGCGGTTACTCTTTCTCTTAATAGCTCTGTGAGGAACCTTGGAGTTATTTTTGATCAGGATTTGTCCTTCAATTCACATATTAAATTTGTTTCTAAGACTGCCTTCTATCATTTGCGTAATATTGCCAAGATTAGGAGCATCTTGTCTCAGAGTGATGCTGAGAAACTGATCCATGCTTTTGTTAGCTCGAGATTAGATTATTGTAATTCTTTATTATCAGGCTGTCCTAAAACATCTTTAAAAAGTCTTCAGCTGATCCAAAATGCTGCAGCAAGAGTTTTAACAGGTACTAGAAAGAGAGATCATATCTCTCCGGTTCTGGCCTCCCTTCATTGGCTTCCCATAGAGTTTAGAATTAAGTTTAAAATCCTTCTTCTTACTTACAAAGCTCTAAACAATCAGGCTCCTTTTTATTTAAAAGATCTGATACTACCGTATTATCCTAACAGAGCACTACGCTCCCAAAATGCAGGATTACTTGTAATACCTAGAATCTCCAAAAGTACAATGGGAGGCAGAGCCTTCAGTTATCAAGCTCCTCTCCTGTGGAATCAGCTGCCAATCTGGATTTGGGAGTCAGACTCGATCTCTGTTTTTAAGAATAGGGCTAAAACCTACCTTTTTGATATAGCCTACAATTAGGGAGGGATCATGTGTTTCGGAACCCTCCCTTAGTTATGCTGCTAATAGGTTTAGTCAGCCGGGGGACCTCCAGTAATGCACTGGGCCTCACTCCTTTCCTCACTCTCTATGAAATATTTTTTTTTGCTGGTCATTAACATTTGTTTGTTCTCTCCCATAGATTGAGTCCCCATCGTGCTGTTTGCTCTCTACATGTCTGTTCTTTTCTTTTTCTCTATCCCCTCACCCCCCAGCCAGTCGCAGCAGATGACTGCCCCTCCCTGAGCCTGGTTCTGCTGGAGGTTTCTTCCTGTTAAAAGGGAGTTTTTCCTCTCCACCGTCGCCAAGTGCTTGCTCACAGGGGATCGCCTGATTGCTGGGGTCTTTCTGCAACTGTGGGGGTTCCCCCCTACAGTTGATAGTGCTATGAGATGACTGTTGTTGTGAAATGGCGCTATATAAATAAAGTTGAATTGAATTGAATTGAATCCTACTATCAACTCCTTCGCACACTGATGGTGGCAGAGCTGCCATGCAGGGCGCTGGCCTGACCCACCAGGAGCAACTTAAGGTTCAGTGTCTTGCTCAAGGACACTTCAATATACAGACTGCAGAGAGAGCAGGACTTGAACCACTGACCCTCCGGTCAGAAGTCAACCACACTACACCTGTGCCACAGCAAAACATAGCATTATTCCACTCTGATTAAAGAGCAAGAGATAAAAAAAAATAATAAAAAAATCCACCTTATTCCTGAGGGTGCTGCTGTAGAAACGATTATGGGGGCAACTTCCGTTTTCGAGCTGAAGGAGTGTTAAATCAGTTAGCAAGAGTGGAGAAGTAGGGCATTTAAAATAGCGTTTTTAAAAGTTTATGAAATTTGTTTTAATGTATTGTCCACATACGTGTTTTGCAGTCAAGTGGCAGCTAATTTCAGCACTTGTAGTTTTTATATTTTTGAATGTTTTTGTGTAGTTCTGGTACTTCTTGTTGCTGTTCGTGGTTTGAGGCTCTTCACAGATAAGCACAGCTAAATCTGTAGCTTAAACAGCAACGTAGATTATGCACAAAAACTAAAAAGGACTGTTGGTGTGATCGGTGGTACAGACACAGGACAGACAACAGCACCAGGTATGTTTTCACTTGAATGAATGTCACAGATCCGACGTTTATGTCATATATGTCTCCAGATGCAAGGCTGCATGAAGTAAAATAATAAAAGAAAAATAACAGTTTGCTTCCTAAGGCTTAACAATTTAAGAACGATATCAAATAGTTTTTTGTTGTTTTGTTTTTTTTGCATTTGTTGCACTGCATTGGAAGGATATGGACTTGATATTAGCAGCTTCAGCATGCATTAATTTTTAAATTATCACAAAATATAGATCAATAACATTTTGAACAATTGCCAGAAAAGGTCGGTACATGTTAAGTTAAATAACAAGCATTCATGGCATGACAGCAACATGAGCATTTTAATTTCTGGGTAAAACAAACAGCTGCAGCTGTCTGTATTTACCCTGACATTAAAACACCCAAGCATGGTGTTGTGGTTCTTTGTGGCTCTGACTAGATTCTACGTCTGCTCTAAGGTAAATTTATGTCCAAACTATTTAAACAAAATGCAACCAACTTTATTGCGGTGGAGACATTGATATATCTCAGAGCTTTTATTTGTTTACAGCATTAGCATCTTAGCAGTGAAGCTAACTAACGGAACTATTATCTGCAAGGCCACTTTTGAAGGTCATCTTTTCATCCCTCAATAGTCATGGAATGTGGTATGATTGTATTACTCTTTTTGAGGTGCACAAGGCTGTGTTCCCGCATTTTTGATGCCAAAGTCATTGTTTTTTAACAAGGAAAAGTGTCCCATTTCCGTGACAATTCCATGTTCTAAACTAGTACCAGAAGTTCTGCACGTAACACAAGGCATCATAGGGGCTAGGAATAAGGTGGATACAGTATTAAATAAATATAATGTGTTAAATGGATTGTCTGCTTATGTGTCTTATAGCAACTAAATTTTGACTTCAGATATGATTTAAATGCCAGAAACAGTGCAGACATTTTGCAGAGAATCCCAATGATCAATGTAAAGGGAAGAAGAGTAAAATGTTTTGGTCAAACCGCAGACTACCTGCTGTCTCCCTAGAGGTATGACGCATTGATTTAACATGGAACAAAACATGGATGAAATGACAGAAATGCTCCTGCAGTGTAGTTTTTTTTTTTTCCTTAATATTCATGCACATGTGAGGCGAGACAAGATCAAGAATGCACTGTCATGTTGCATGCTAAAACCCTAGACATGACTTTGTTAAACCAGATCTAAATATTTATTTGAATGCTTCCAACACTGTGGGCTTTTAGTGGAGACTATAAACACCAATGCTGAGTCTTAAAATGTTCAAAGCAGCCATTATGATTCAGAGTTTTGGAGGATGGCCAGTCTGGCACAGTATTGCAAGCAGGGGGTAAAAGAAAGCTGGTAAAAAGCCACTGTCTCTATGGACAGTTTTAAAAAAATAAATATAGTAACAGTCCAGCAGTGCTCCTGATCAGCTTTGTTTATATAAACAACGGATATATGGACAAATGAGTCGAATAATATTTGGTTTTGATTGCTTGGGTTTTCAATATTCAAAGTACTGTCATAACGCACCCGTTTCATGGGCAGACAAGACACCAGGCACCATCTGTGAGTTTGTACATTTATTAAAGGAAAGACGAACAAGAAAAACAACACAACACTAATAAATAAAGAGGGAAAACACGCACTGGAGGAGAGCGGAGCTCACGACCAGGGGAAGACCGAAAAGCCCGGGAAAAATATCTGAGGCGCTCGGGGGCGCCGGGGAATAGAGAGAATTACAGCCAGAGCACACCTGAAGAACAGCGGGGCTCACGGCTAAGGGAATGAAGGGGAAAGGACTAATTACCTGGCTGGAGCTCAACGTGACCTCTTCAACGGCTACGGCCAACAACACACTCAGACTTCTGACAAACATCTGAGGAAGTCACAGTAGGGCACGGCAATGGGGAAAGATTGTCGTGCCCTTAAATACCAACTCTTGATGGGTAGCAGATGTAGATACATGAGTGGAGAAAATAAAAGAATGAATGACAGCTGTGCAGCCCCAAACAGTTTGACAGCCAGAAGCTGCACAGCGCTGTCAAAATAAAACACAGCCCGGAAACCATAATGAAACACCAACAACACAACACAAAAAATGTACACATTACTACAAATAGAAAAATAGCACAACTGGACAGGTAACAAAGAAACAAACAGACAGAAAAAGACTAAACGTAACTGAGGACTGGACACGGCACCCACCCGTGCCCAGGATCATGACAGTGCCCCCCCCCCACCCAAGAGGTGGACCCAGACACCCCAGGGAAACATCAAAAAGGACAAAGAACCCCTCCACAGAGAAGACCCCCCCACAAGAAAAACAACCCACCCCAGGGGGGAGGAGGGGGAACCCAGGCACGGAGGGACTGAGACAAAACAAAAAAACCCTAAAAGAAAACACTCATGACCCCCAAGACTCTACAAAAGGTGGCAGCATGAGACTCTAAGTCCGACAGATCAGTGGATGAGACAGTTCGAGTGGCCTTCAAGAGTCCCAAGACCACCGGTGCCTGTGCTGGAAAACATCGGGTGGCCTCCCCGTGTTCCAGAACCATCCGAGCAGGAGGGGCAGCCCGTCGGGTGGCCTCCCAGCATCCCTAAGCCAGCGAGCTGAGGCACACAACACGCCGCCACCGGGGGCAGCAGCCGGGCTGAGCACCCCTCACAGAATGCAGGAGAAGGGAAGCGGCATCCTCCTGAGATGGGCGGCCGATCAGCGGGAACCTCCAGTGAAGCAAGACAACCTCTGAAGAACCCCGACGAAGGTGAGGGACCCATGGTGACCTTGGGCGGAAGCGCTGCACCCACGGAGGCCCCAGACTGGGGCACAGCACCCACAGAGGCCCCAAACGGAGGGGAAGCAGCACACACGGAGGCCCCAGACGGAGGGCAAGCAGCACCCATGAAGGCCCCAGACGGAGGGCGAGAAGCACCAATGGAGACCTCGGATGGAGGGGCGCAGAATCCATGGCGGCCCCAGACTGGGGCGTAGCACCCACAGCGTGCCCAGACCAGGGTGCCGCACCCACGGCGGCCCCGGACTGGAGTGTAGCACCCACGATGGCCCCAAACTGGAGCATAGCGCCCATGGAGGAAAGGCTGACCTGCAAGAGAAGTAGGCCAAGGAGGTGATCGACCAGCAGAGCACCAGCCGAGGACAAGGAAGGAGGGCCCACGGCGGGCTCGGACTGAGGCTCAGCACCCACAGAGGCTCCAGACCGAGGCGTCACACTCATGGTGGCCTCAGACAGAGGCATCGCACCCACGGTAGCCTCAAACGGAGGCGTGGCACCTGTGGCAGCCTTTGACAGGAAGGAAGGACCCCCGCAGACCTAAGGAGAAGGCACAGATGGAACACAGACACACACCGGGTTAGAGTCACCGGTAGCAGTGGAGCCCGGCGAGGAGAGCCCAGGTGCAGCTGATGGCTACACTTGGACCTCCCCACCAAGAGCCAGGCAAGATCTCTCTAGGATAGAGAAAGTAAAAACAAGAAAGAGCACTTGCCTGAGCTTGAGCTCCATCACCGTCCAGGACTCCGGCGATCCTGGCTGGGACGTCTCGGCTCTCTCCACCTGGGCATCCACTCCCAACACAGCCACCTCAGGAGAAGGAAAAAGCACCAGAGAAAAATCACCGGCAGCAGTGGAGGCTGGTGAGGAGAGCTCAGGAGCAGAGGACATCTGCAACTGATTCTCCCCACCATCAGCCAGACAAGAATTCTCTGGCTCTGTAGGTGATAACACAGAACAGAGCACTTGCCTGGACTCGAGCTCCACCACCATCCAGGACTCCGGCGACTCTGCTGCAGTGGCCCTGGCAGTAGTCATGATGGTGGATGCAGCCAGTAGACCTCCAGGCGTGACAACCCGTGCCGGCGGCTCTCTCAGCGGGGCGGCTGGCACCAGAGGCTGCCTCATCAATGGCACAGGCTCCCATGCTGCTGAACCCAGGGGAAACTTGTCTGTCATCTCAGGATTCAGAGCACAGGTGGCGCTTGTCTTCCGTCTCGAGCATGGCCTCAGGACTAGAACAGGAGCTCCCAGAGCGGCAGGAACCTCCGCCGTCTGGCGGCTCCTTCCCAGGACCGGCAAACACTCAGAAGTGACAGGGGGAAACACGAGAGAAGGAGGCAAGGGTGAGACAACAGCAACGGGTGATGAGGACGATGAGGACTCAGCTAAGTTTGGCTGATGTTGCTGAGCCTCATCACCGAAAATAAGGCAAGGTATTTCATTAAAATGAGAAGAGGAATGAAAACCCACTTGGCTTATTTCCCCGGGCACGATGGTTCCTGGTGCTGAAACAGGGCCAGATGGTGCTCCTCTGGTCACCGCTGACATCTTCTGGGAAGAAGGCAGAGGCTCAGACTTCTGGTGAGGGAGGCGGGACGTCGGAGCTCAGGGCCGCTTCCTCATGGACCTGGCCCTTGGTTCTGATGACTGGAGATCGACTACCAGGATCTGAGGGTCTGTCTGAAGGGTGGCTATAGAATACAACAGGCCCACGTACCTGGGGTAGCTCCCTAATCCTGGGTGCACTTCCACTATGGCCGCTGCCTCCGCCACATTCCTATGCACCTCCTCCTGTGAGCAAGGGGCGAGCGCTGCGTCCAATAAGTCATGGGCGAAGTCCGCCGCCCACAGTTCATCAACGGTGAGGTCCCCAGCTGCCAATTTACCTCGGTCCGCTGGGCCCCGATGCGCTCGTGGCTTGGTGAAAGCACATGTAAAACAGGAAGGGATCATAATTGCAAGTAAGGGGGGAACTCCCCCCCTCCCACAGAGGCTGGTGGCACACTGTTCGTGCCCTTCTGTCATAACGTGCCCGTTTCATGGGCAGACAAGACACCAGGCGCTATCTGTGAGTTTGTACATTTATCAAAGGAAAGACGAACAGGAAAAGCAACACAACACTAATAAAGAGGGAAAACACACACTGGAGGAGAGCAGAGCTCACGACCAGGGGGAGACAGAACAGCCCGGGTGCTCGGGGGTGCCGCAGAATAGAGAGAACTTCAGCTGGAGCACACCCGAAGAACAGCAGGGCTCACGGCTGAAGGAATGAAGGGGAAAGGACTAATTACCTGGTTGGAGCTCAACGCGATCTCCTCAACAGCTACAGCTGACAACACACTCAGACTTCTGAGAAACATCTTAGGATGTCACAGTAGGGCATGACAACGTGGAAAGATTGTTGTGACCTTAAATACCAACTCTTGATGGGCAGCAGGTGTGGATACATGAGTGTAGAAAATAACAGAATGAATGACAGCTGTGAAGCTCCAAACAGTTTGACAGCCGGAAGCCGCACAGCGCTGTCAAAATAAAACACAAACCGGAAACCATAAAGAAACACCAACAACACAACCCCAAAAATGTACACATTACTACAAATACAAAATAACTGACATGTCTGGACAAACCCAGATGCGGACACAAACTCAGAATAAACACAATTATCTTTATTGATGCATGAGTGAGTGTGTGTGGGAGTGTGAATGTGGATGAGTGCTGGGGAGCGAGCAGAGTGAGGACCAGTCTGGCAACCCTAGGAGAGAGGAGAGGCAAGAGAATCAGCTCTCTGTAAAAGGATTGCGTAAATGAGTGGTAAAACAGTCCAATGGTGCAGGTGAGAAGTTGTGGCGCTGAAGAACAGCCAAGCTGCCCTGTCTGCCTGCCTTGGTCCGTCGCATGCTTAAGAAGGCTGCTTTGTGGGGAGAGCAGGTGTGCGCGCAGCTGTGGAGACAATTAAGGCAACAGGCACACAGAGCGAATCACCACAGTACCCCCCCCCCCCACGGGAAGCCTCTCGGCGGCCGATCCAACTTACCCAGGTGCGTCCGGTGGAATTCCCTAATGAGCTGCGGATCCATCACGAAGGACACACCCAGGACCTCCACTCCGGACCAAAACCCTCCCAGTCCACCAGGCATTGTAAACCACGACCCCTGCGTCGGACATCCAGAATGCAGTTGACCTTGTATGCGAGGTCACCATCAACCATCACCGGCGGGGGTGGAGTCTTGGGAGGGAGGCAAAGAGGGCTGGACACAAATGGTTTCACCTGAGAGACATGGAAGGTGGGACAAATGTGGAGGGAGGGAGGGAGGGAGAGCCAAGCGCACAGCGACTGGGTTGACAATGTGGGTAATGGTAAATGGACCAATAAAGTGCTGTAAAAGCTTCTTGGACTCCGTTTTCAGGTTGATATTCTTAGTTGACAACCATACCTGCTGTCCGACCCGGTAAGGCAGAGCCGGGGTCCTGTGGCGGTTGGAGATGTCAGAGTTGCGGCTTGCCGTGCATTGCAGCGCAGCCCGGGTAGCCCTCTGCAGCCAGGGACAGCACTTCACGTGGGCCTGGATAGATGGAACAGCAATGTCCTCCTCCTCCTCCGGAAATGGGGGGGGGGGGGGGTTTGTAACCTAGGGATGCTTCAAACGGAGAAAGACCCGTAGCCGTGGAAACAGCAGAATTGTGTGCATACTCCACCCAAGGTAAGTAGGAACTCCAGGACGCCGGATTGGAGGCCGTGACGCACCTCAGAGCCGCCTCCAACTCCTGGTTGGTACATTCACACTGGCTGTTGCTCTGTGAATGGCAACCAGAAGACAGGCTCAACGTGGCCCCAATAGCCTTGCAGAAGGCCCACCAAACCTGAAAGATGAACTGGGGCCCATGGTCCAACACGATGTCCACTGGAATGCCGTGAATCTGCACCACATGCAGAGCGAGTTGGTCCACCATCTCCTTGACCGCAGGGAGCTTCTGCAGAGGAATAAAGTGAGCAGCTTTGGAAAACCTATCCACAATAGTGAGGATGACAGTGTGACCTGCAGAGGGGAGAAGACCGGTCACAAAGTCCAGGGCCACGTGGGACCACGGCCTGCTAGGGATGGGGAGAGGATGCAATAAGCCCAAAGGGGGAGAGGAGGACAACTTGCAGGTAGCACACCGAGGACAGGCTCGGATGAACTCCCCAACATCCCTCCGCAATGAGGGCCACCAGAAGGTCCTCTGTAACTGGGCCACAGTACGCGCTACTCCAGGGTGACACATCAACTTGGAGGAGTGTGCCCAATCGATGACCTCTCCCCGGACAGAAGGGGGCACATACATCCGTCCCACTGGCCCCCCGCCCAGGTTGGCCTCGGTCTCCTGCGCTCTTCTAACCCTCAACTTGATGTCCCAAGAGAGGGTGCCAATGATGCATGAAGGTGGAACAATAGGATGCAGTGGCATCTAAGCTGTTTCACGAGAAAACTGCCTGGAGAGTGCATCCGACTTCGTGTTCTTCAACCCCGGGCGGTAGGTGATAGTAAAATTAAATCTGCCAAAAAACAGGGACCAGCGGGCTTGCCTGGAATTAAGTCATTTGGCCGTCCTGAGATACTCCAGGTTCTTGTGATCGGTCCAAACGACAAAGGGCTGGGGAGGTGCCTTCCAGCCAGTGGCACCACTCCTCCAAGGCCAGTTTAACCGCCAGCAGCTCCCTGTCTCCAATGTCATAATTCCTCTCCGCAGGTGTCAGATGGCAGGAAAAGAAGGCGCAGGGGCAGATCTTGTTGTCGGTGGAGGAGCGCTGGGACAATACTGCCCCCACCCCGGAGTCCGAAGCGTCCACCTCCACCAGGCATTGCAGGGAGGGGTCCACCTGAGCCAAAACAGGAGGAGAGGAAAACACATATTTTATTTGAACAAATGCCACCTCCGCTTCTTCAGTCCAACGAAATCGCACCTTGGTGGAAGTGAGGCAGGTGAGAGGTAGGGCAATAATGCTATAGTTTTTGACAAAGCGGTGATAGAAACTGGCAAAGCCCAAAAACTGCTGTAACTGCTTACGGGTGAATGGAACTGGCCACTCCAACACTGACTGTCTTGTCTGGGTTCGCTATGATCTTTTTGTGGGAAATGGCAAACCCCAGAAATGTGGTGAAAGCGGTGTGAAACTTGCATTTTTCAGCCTTGATGTACAACTGGTTCTCCAACAGGCACTGCAGGACCCGTCTGACGTGCACATGATGTTCCTCCAGAGACCGGGAAAAGATGAGGATGTCATCGAGACACACAAAAACAAATGAGTCCAGAAAATCCCTCAACATATCATTAATGAGGCGTTGGAATACGCTGGAATAGGTGCATTGGTTGAACCAAAAGGCATTACGAAGTACTCGGAGTGGCCACTAGGGGTGCGGAATCCCATCTTCCACTCATCCCCCTCTTTGATAAGCACCAGGTGATAGGCGTTGCGGCGATCCAGCTTGGTAAACACTGTGGCACCCTGGAGAGAATCAAAAGCAGTGGTTATATGGAGTAGACTATACTTGTCCTTGACCGTGATGTTGTTCAGTTCCCTGAAGTCAATGCAAGACCTGAGTGAATCATGCTTTTTACTTACAAAGAAGAACCCCGCCCCCACCGTCGAGGACGAGGGCCTGATAATGCCAGAGTTCAAGGACTCCTTGATATATTTGTCCATTGCCTCTCGATCAGGGGCAGAGAGGCTATAGAGCCGGCTGGATGGCAATGGAGCCCCTGGCAGGAAGTTAATGGCACAATCACAGGGGCAGTGGGGGGGGGGGGGGAGTGATAGTGCTTTAGCCTTATTGAAACGGGACCAAGATCATGGTATTCAGGGGGCACCAACAAGAAGTCAGGTGGAGATGAATCCGGAGAACAGAGAGGCACAGACAGAGAACAAGCAGTGGACTGCAGACAAGCACTCAAACAAAAAGAACTCCAAGAGACAATGCTTCCTGTCCACCAGTCGATCACGGGGTTGTGCAGCCTGAGCCAGGGTTAACCCAGAATAACGAGGGAGGCAGATACAGAAAGCACAAAGAAACTAATCTGTTCTTGGTGGTTACCTGACACCAGAACTGAGACAGGGGCAGTCTGTTTCACCACGATGGCAAGAGGCACTTTAGACAGGGCAATCAATTTCAACGGAGTCTTCAGCCGATAGTCCGCCCGGGGGAATCCACCTGTGCACAGGGGAGAAGAGGGAAGGAGCGTAGAGGAATGATTTCTTGAAGGAAGCTTACTTGGCGTTGGGGAGAATGAAAATCCCAGAAGATCAGGCGTAGCAGGAGAGAAAAGGGAGGCAAAACTCCCTAGTAGAAGGAGAAGTGGACTCTAGCACAGAATTCTTCATCCAAGAGGAGCGTTGATGTCTCCGTGCAAAATGAAAGGCAGCACTCCTTAAGAAGGCTGCCTAATGGGGAGAGCAGGTGTGAGCGCAGCTGTAGAGACAATTAAGGCAGCAGGCACACAGGGCAAATCACCACAATAACACAATAACTGGACAGGATAAACAAAGAAAAACAGACAGAAAAAGACTAAACTTACAGTAACTGAGGACTGGGCACGGGTGGGAGGATCATGACAAATACGAAATCTGGTTGAGTTCTATTTGTTTTTTTGTAACATGTTTACTCAGGAACTTTTGTAAAGTCGACTTGTAATGACACTTTCTGTTCACTAATTAAACTGCAGTCCCATTTATTTCATTGCACGTCGCAGCCTAAGCTAGTTAGGTGGGGCACGGTGTCCAAGCCTCAGTCCAACACCACAAATGAGTGGAGCAGATGGGACACTAGTTCACTAAAATCAGTTTTAAAAAGTTCCTGACAGTACCTTTAAAGCAGCAGGAAGAAAAGTAGGCCCTGAACTAGTTTAGTTTTAGGGGGCTTTCACACCTAACCCGATTGGGCTGCACGGTGGCGCAGTGGTTTAGCACTGTGGCAGCACAGTTTTACCCTCGGCCGGGGGACCGCGGGGATCATGAGATCGTGGGTTCGATCCCAGCCCCCGACCAACAGTGAGCTGTGTGGAGTTTGCATGTTCTCCCCGTGTTGCGCGGGTTTACTCCGGGATTTCTCCGGTTTCCTCCCGCACACCAAAAAAAAACATGTAGGTTTAGGGCGCTCGCGCACGCAGCGACCAGCAGCCGGTGGCTTGTCACCAGACTGCAAACCAAATCTACCTACGGGTACAAATAAGTAACAAAAAAAAAAAAAAAAAAAAAAAAAATTGCTCTGAACTTTGGGACTTTTCAGTTTGATCCGGACCAAAATTTTAGACATGAACTTTTGCCTGAATCATGGTCAGGACCAAAAAGCCAAAATTTGGTCCAGCAAAAAGAGGTAGATGTGGTCGGATCAAACTGAACCTTGGTCCTATACATTTAGAGCGCAACAGCAATTTTCAGAACATTTTGGATGTTTGGATAAAAATGCATAAACTTACCAGACACTTTCAGCATGCTGCAGAGAAGATATGAAAGATTGTACAGGCAATGCCACCTGAAGATTATCACAACTGACCAGAAGGACATTAGTCCTTTTTAATGAAGATCTGGATAACATAGATAACCTCACTAACTAGTTCACCTCTAAAGGTGGTGGAATTATCCCCAGCTTTTCCCAGTGTAAGTAGCATGTTTGCTAACCACTGTGTCTGTGATAACTACATGAATGTCGTCATGTCAACAGGACATAGGTACATTACATAAAGTTGTTTGGTGCGCTTGGATAAAGAGCAGAGTAAACTAAACCTAACTGGCCTAAATGTATACAATGTAACAGAAACATGGACCTTGGTGCAGATTTTCAGATGTGAAGATGCCATTGGTGACACCCAGAGAACTGCAGCCCTATTCACTTCTTTCATAAACTGAAAGATGCTGGCTTGAGTACTTTGATGAGGGGCAATCTAATCTGTAGTCCTTCTCAGAAAAGAATGAGGTAGCGTTGGGCGATATGGCCCAAACATGATATCACGATATTTCTGTGGATTTTCACGATAACGATATTCTTCATAATATCACAGAATACAGTTTTTTTTTAAATTTATCAAATACAGTTTCACAGGCTAGCATTAATTATGTTCAACATATTCAATAAAAACAAAAACTCTTATTTCTCCAGTTTATAAAGAGCAGTTTAGAATGTGTTTCAAACTTTTTTTATTCTGTATCAAATATTACCAGAAAATATTATAAGCCACCACATCTTAAGTACACTGAGGGGTGGACTGGGACAAAAATTCAGGCCGGGAATTTGATTTCATCCTAGGTCACCCTGTTTTTGAAACCAGAAACCACCACAGTTTTAGTAGGCCAACATTTTAAAATAATAGATATCAAACTAGTTATAAATGTAATTATAAACTTTAGCTGGGAGGAAAATTATAAATTTGGATTTTAATAGTCAATTGATCTATTGATTATTAAAACAACTAATTGACTAATCTTAATTTTAATCTGGTGCCGCTTCTGATTTCTTCACCTTTTCCGAATAAAAACACAAGGTAAGAGGCTTTAGGTAAAAAAAATTACAATTGTGCATGAAAAAGATCACAAATTTGTCACCAAAAATGTTCAAAATTAAAAAAATGTACCTTTATGAAAATACGTTTAAAAAATGAGAAAATAAAATAAATTTACTGTAGGACAGAATGGCAACAAGCAGATGAGAGTAAAGTTGGTACTGCAGACTACATACGTATATAGCCCATAGTTTTGAAAATTATAAAGGTTTTTCTTAAAACATCTGTATAGTCCTGAAAACATTGCCTTATAAATGTAAGAGTAATTTAGCTATGGTTAATGTAACCAGTTTATTACATTTAAAAACATAAACCCTAAACTACAGTATAAGCAGCTACAGCGGTACAATATAACCATGACACTCATTCACCACATTACTTCTGTCTTCATCTCATTTCTATGCTCTGGCACATGAGGGGGGTTTTGATCATTTTAACATATTAAATTAATTTAGTATGTTATTTCAGCGGGTTAGGGAGAGGGTCTAAATAAAACAGGGAGGGAGTGGGCTTATTTAGAAGTATTATTTCATCATTTGGCCTACCTGTCTGCCGTTTCTCCTAAACAAGAGACTTCTGCAGGTAAATGACCACCGCATCAGACCTCCCGTCTCTCTTTCTCTTAGTTTACCCGCTTTAGAAATCTCCGTTGCACAAATTGCAGACTAATATTCAGTTTTGGAGATCTCTTCCTATTTCATTGATTAGGAGGATTAATGCAATCAAAATTATATTTCTTCCTCAGTTACTGTATCTCTTCCAATGTCTACCTGTGTTTTTACCAAAATCCTTTTTTAAAAATTTAGACTGTCATTTTACCTTTTATTTGGAATTACAAAAACCATAGGATTAAAAAGGCTCTTCTTTGTAAACCCAGGCGAGTGGGAGGACTTGCTCTCCCCGACTTTTGTCTTTATTACTAGGCCTTCAACATTAAAATAATTTCAAAATGGTTGGAGAACTCAGTTAATTTCCCTCGCTGGCTGCAGTTGGGGGGCAGTGATCCTGTCTCCTGTAACTTTAGATAAGTCTATTTATGATGAAAGTATTGTTATAAATAGCACAATCAGGATTTGGAAACAAATTAAGATGCATTTCAGGGTTAAATCACTCTCCTTTTTACTTCCCATTGCTGGGAATCCGTCTTTCCCACCATCTCAGTCTGATAATGGATTTTTACAATGGAGAGACCTGGGTATTCACACTATTGCTGATCTTCACCTGAATGGTACCTTAGCTTCATTTGAACAGCTACAAGAAATGTATGAACTACCCAGGAGTAATTTTTTAGGTTTCTACAAATTAGAAATTATGTGTGCACCTACATACCTTCCTCTGAAAGTGCATCACCTACAGTCCTAGACAAGTGCCGTCTTCAAAATACAGACTCTGATCGAAAAGCATTACATTTTTACGATGCCTTACAATCCATCAATCCTCCATCAATGCCGAAATTAAAAATGATTAGGAAAATGAGCTGGGGACACAAATTGTTGATGAACTTTGGGATAAGAGTCTTGAAGACATTGGCGCTTGCTCTTTAAATCAAATCAAATCAAATCAAACTTTACTGTCATATTGCTGTACATACAACTGTAGTGCAGGCAAGATGAAATTGCGTTTCTCTCGGTATCCATATAAGAAGCAGCATGATTAAGACACACTCCCACATAGCTCCCACCCCCCCCCATCCATTCACACATCCCTGAGACATACTTGGGGAAAAAGAATAACTAACTATAATATACAAAATGTCCATAGGTGCAGTAGTGTGTATGTGAGATTCCGGGTCAGCTGTTCAGCATCCTGACAGCTTGTGGGAGGAAGCTGTTGATCAGTCTGGTGGTTCTGCCTCTGATGCTCCGGAATCATTTACCAGATGGAAGAAGTTCAAAGTGTTTATGCAGAGGGTGAGAACGGTCCTTGACAATGTTCAGTGCCCTGCTCCTACAACGGTTCTGAAAAAGTTCTTGGACAGAGGGGAGGGAGACTCCAATTACCCTCTCCGCCCCCTTGACTATCCTCTGCAGGGCTTTTTTGTCTGACATACTGCAGCTGGAGTACCATGTAGCAATGCAGTACGTCAGAACACTCTCCACCACACCTCTGTAGAAGGTCCTGAGGATGCAGATGGGGAGAGAGGCCTGTTTGAGTTTCCTCAAGAAGTGTAGTCTCTGCTGAGCTCGCTTCCTGATCTCCAAGGAATTCTTGCTCCAGGTCAGGTCCTGCGAGATCTGCACTCTGAGGAACTTGATGTTCTCTACTCTCTCCACTAAACGGCCGCCAATGCTGAGGGGGACGTGCTCAGGCTGTGACCGCCGGAATGCTAGGCATTGTTTGATTCAGTTTCGTGTCCTTCACAGACTACACTATTCTAAATCCAAGCTTCACAAAATTTTTCCAGACGTCTCTTCACAATGTGATAAATGCTCAGCAGCAGAGGCGAACCTCGTTCACTCCTTTGTTTTGTGCACCAAATTAACAAGATATTGGATAAAAAATTTTGATGCCTTATCAAAAATTCTCCAGATTATAATTGAACCAGACCCCATCTTAATCATATTTGGAGTATCTGATAATATACTGCTCAAAAAAATAAAAGGAACACTTTTTAATCTGAGTAAGTTTTGGAGTGTTTTGAATTCAGCCCTCTGTAGGTTGTAGGTTGATAATTTTCATTTCCATCAAAAGATGAGGCATCTTTTCATTCTTAACACATTATCCAGTCCATATCAGTGTAGATATCCAGCTTATTTTTTCCCATTAAAATCTGATGTGTTTTCAAAGTGTTCCTTTTATTTTTTTGAGCAGTATATATCTACGTTACAGAAAACACAAAACCAACTCCTTTCTTATAATTTGATTGCAGCTAAAAAAAAAAACAAAACAGATTCTGATGTTCTGGAAAAAGAAGGACGCTCCTACCTTTAAGCTCTGGCTTAAGGCATTAGCTGATACACTCCATTTGGAAAAAATGAGATTCTTCTTAAAAAATTAAAGAGTCACAGTTTGATACAATCTGGTTACCCCTCGCCTGTTATCTAAAAAACAACTTTTAATTCATTAATCCTCTGTATTGTCTATGCAATTTAACTAGCATACTGTTTTTCCTGTTTGCCTTATTATTATTCATCACAACAGCTGTCATACATTATGTTTTATTAGCAGAAAGAGTGTGGTGGGTGGGGTGAGGGGTGTTAAGAGCCTTTTTTGTCTTTTTTTTTTTCTCTTTTCTTTTTGAAAAATAATGGAAAAAATAAGATGTGCTTTATTATGAAATGCATATTCAATATCAGATTTTCAATAAAAAGCATTTGACAAAAAAAAAAAAAAAAATCTCATTGTACAGACAACTCCTGGGGCTGTTAATGGATTTTTTTTCTTTCGGCTGGTTGAATAAATCAATCTGGAGCCGCCACAAGGGAATGAAAAATAAACCTCTGGACACTTCGGAGTCCAGACATCAACAACACTGCTTCAGGGTGAAGTAAAACTTTTCACTGAAGCCGTGTTATTGACGTGTGGAAAAAAATGTGAGCAGATTATCCGCATTGCTGCACCATTTTTTTAAAGATGACAGCAGTCTGAAACAGCCTTAAAACTAAATTACTTCCTCACAACTAAACACAGATGTTCCAAGCACAGAGCGCCGCTTCCTGCGCCATGTTTGTTTTGTCCTTTCTGTGGTAATGCGTAACTTTCGTTGGCAGCGTAATGGACCCCAAACAATTCGATATTCATTTTTACACCAGTATCAAAAATTATACTGGTATTATCATGAATGATACGATATGGCACGGCCCTAGAGTGAAGTTCACTATGTGACCAGAAAGTGTCATTAAATCCTGAGTTTCCTCAGATCCCAAAGAACTGCTCTCGGGATCCCGCTTCAGTTGTGAAGCGTTATTGTGTGTAACCACTATTGTAATGTGAGTCATGTGCATTTGTTGAAGTGTAGATGTTCTCTTGCTTGTTCTTTTTTCTATCCAGTCTGAAAATATGTGTAATGATGCTGAGCGCGGGTCTGTGCCGCGCTCAGGTCTTTGTGGTTTTTCTCTTTTTCTGTATTTGTATTTAGTCTCGATTTTTCATCCATTATGTTTCCTGCTTTTATTTTAACAGCGCAGTCTGTGACTTCCGGCTGTCAAGTCTTTACGCAATTGTCACGGCTGTTTGTGTTTAGTGAATCACTTTCACTCCACACCTGATTCATATTTGCATTCCTGCATTACTATTTAAGCTCGCTTGCAGGAATTATTCCTTGCAGCGACCTCGTCTTGAGCTGACTGGAATCCCCATGTCCGATTCCAGTCTTTCTTCTACTTAGTTCTCTACATTGCCTGTTATATGTGAGTTGTTTGTGGTTTTTCATTATTTGTATTTTTCTGTGGACACCCTTCGTGGTCATTGCAAATAGCCTTTTGTAATTCGCCCTTTGTGGTCATTTGTTATTGCCTTTTTGGAAGTTGCCTTCGTGGCTGTTATTCTGCGTTTATTCCTAATTAAATGAGCAAACTCACTGCTGGCGACTGGTGCCTTATTTCTGCCCTGAAAGGGCCAATTATGACAATATGAAGCTAGATAGCTTCATCTTATAGTTAGTGGCTCACAAACATTGTGCCCTATGTTTGGTTTCTGGGTTGCAAGCTGTAAAAAAGTGCCAGTTGTACTCTTTTCAGTATTCCTACCTGAATATCAAAAGTATAAAGAACTCTTCCCGATGATTTCAGGTAATGTTGTAGTCAAGATCATGTCAAGAACAGACTGAGAACAGAGTCTTCCAAGACCAAGACCTAAAGTACATACTCAGTGGTCTTGGTCTTGATTTGGTGTCTGCCTGTCTTGGGCTTCATCTTGACCCCTTAAAGTCTTGTTCTTTGAACACTTTGGTCTGTGCCTGGTCTCAGTGTGGTGCTGACTACAATACTAATTTCAGGTATGATGGAAGTGACATTTTCCTGGTCAGAGGTTGATATATCATCAAAATGATTTTAGAAAAATTTATATAAAGTGAAAGTGATCCCAACTTACTCTCTGATTCCCTCCAACAAGCTGAAGTCCAAGTTGTCTTCATTGCGGTCGAAGAATCCCTTGTTGTTCATAAAGACCAATTGCCTGGGGTTGTGAACCCTATGGATGATGTTTGCCAATTTTATCTGGTCACGGTCCCCACATTTGGCATGGCGGCCCAGTTGAACACACACATCCTTGTGCCGAGGCCTGAACCCACAGCAACTCTGGTCCAAACGATTATGAATCTAAAAAACATTTTACATATCATCAGTTAACATTTGTAGCAGATGGTAAGAATGAAAGTACAGCTGTTAGTTTTTACTCTTATTTATGTTTGACCTTTGCAAGCAATGGGAATTTGCCCTGAAAAGCTTTATTCTGTAATACTGAACCAGCATTCACAGCATTGAAAATGGTTCCACTTACGTATTTTTCTAATATCATCATACATTAGACAGGCACAGGGAGCTGTTTTAGCTTTCCAACAGCATCTCTTTCAGAATAACAGCTGGTTTCGCCACAGGGAATGGCAGCTCCAACAATAACTACAGCCCTCATCAATTCTTCTTCCCAGTAAATATCCATTAAGTATTTCTATATACATTAGTTGAACTGTTTCCATGATTAGTAGTAAGTTTGCTTACTTTTTAAACTGTGATTAAAATCCACTAAATCAAGTTTTGCTTGCAATATGAAAAGAGAATTGGTCTATACTCACACTATCTGCCCAACAAGACTCAAATCAAATTTTTTTTTTACTCTAATGTGAGACAGATGTGATTTTTTAGGGCCATTTCAATCCAAAATCCTTATCTAAAATCCAGTGTTTCACACTGAATCCAAGTTACTTTCATATGTGTCCTAGATCAGATATACAGTGGGGAAAATAAGTAATGAACACGTCAACATTTTGTTCATTAAACATATTTCTAATGGAGCCACTGACCTGAAATTTTCACCACATACAATAGAATAGGCTTTATTGTCATTGTACAGTTGTACTGCACAACGAAATTGTGGGTGCTCCACCAGGCTACTGCGTAATAAAGTCAGAACTCAGAACTCAGAAAAGGATTTATTGCCAAGTACATTAACAGTAAACAACTGATAACATACGAGGGATTTGACTTGACACTGAAAACGACCTGCATTTCCGGTGACGCGGCAGCGTCGAAACGCGCCTGTCATCAGATGGGTACAGGAAGCATAGGGAAGAAAAGGATAACACAATAGGAAAGAGCAAAAAACATTGATTGTCAGAATATCGGTCATATATGATCAATATTATGATTACAAGAAAAAAAAGCCCTCAATGCACAATTAGCAGACAAGAATGTACACAAAGACACAAAGGGAGCAGTGAGTGAATGATCTTCTCATCAGTTTATTGAGTCAGTGTGGGTGTAGTGTTGAGTGGAGGCGTTTATATCAGTTAAGAACAACAAAGTCTCTTCGGCAGGAGATGTTTTGTCTAGCGGCTGGCACTTTGTCCTTGAGCCAGGCAGCTGGCTGTCCATAGAGTCAATGCAGCTCAAATGTTTTGGAAACAAAAAACTGCAGATAATCTGGAGGACTTGTGTGAGGGCAGGTCAGATTAGTCGAATAGTACTGATCCCAGAGAAAAAGACTTTATATTCTCTTACAGATTCAGTACTTTAATCCTTCAGTGCTGGACGTTGAATTCTTCATGGACGGCTCTCAGCGTGATCATGATGTAATCCATTTTCCTAGACAGTTCTCCATTAGCCGCTGTCAGAGTCCTCCCCATTTGTTCAATTTGATGGTTAAGCCTCGCCTGGCCAGCATTTTGATAGGCTACGTCCATCTTCATCAATTTACGGTACACCAGGACAATCCCAGATCCAATCAGAACGATCCCGATGACCATTGCTACGAAGATGTATAAATCTTCGACATCTTCGATAGAGAGATCAGACAGGCACAAGAGTTTCCAATTACTTGTGTCCCTCAAATAGCCCGCAGCCGCAGTTCCTGCGGGGCAAACTACCTCCCCCGGGGCACTTTTCCTCGTTGAAAAAATAGTGTCAATTGCGTTCAAAGCCCAGCTTATTAAATCCATAATTTCGTTCGATAATCAGCAGTAGAGACACGCAGACAGACGATAGCAAGCTGGGATCCAGTCAGTTAGGGGAGGAAGGAGATAAAAAGTCAGAGCTGGAGAGAAGGAAAAAAGCGTCTGCTCTCTTTGGGAGGCGGAAGTGAAAACAAGTAAGAAAGAAGGAAGGAATAGAAAGAAGAGAGAAGAGAAAGAAGGAATAAAACATGGTTACAGAACACACAATTAAACACACGAGTGAAATAAAAATAGCCCAGGATTATGGAAACATATACATGTATGGTAGTGGCTTTGTGGATGGAACTATGTACATAAGAGTGTGGAGTGCAGAACAAACAATTGAACACACAATTGAGTAAAATGGACCAAGGATTATGGAAAATATACATAGTGGTGGTTTCACGGATGGGTCAATATACATGAAAGTGCGGAGTGCAAAGAAAGGTGTATTATTGTGATAATTAAAAAGATCCTCAGTTCTGTCTGTGCATGTGAGCGTTCAGAGGGAGGGGGTTGGGCCTCTGACTGTTTGCAATTCGGATGGCCCAGGGGAAGAAACTGTTTGTCAGTCTGGAGGTGTGGGACCTAATTTATCTGATCCGTCGTCCAGAGGGAAGCAGGCTAAACAGGTGGTGGACGGGATGTGAGGGGCCTCCTGTGATGACCTTGGTCTTTCTGAGACAGAAGGATCTGGAGATGTCCTCCAGAGAGGACAGAGGGCCGCCGATGATTTTTTGGGCGGTGTTGATGACCCTCTGCACAGCCTTCCTGTTCTCGGCTGTGGAGCCAGTGTACCACACACCCAGATAGTAGGTGAGCACGCTCTCCACTGAGCAGCGGTAGAAGGCCAGCAGCAGCTACTGATCCAGGTTGTTCTTCCTCGGGACACAGAGGAATTTCAGCCGCTGCAGGGCTTTCTTCACCAGGGCCTTGGTATTGACAGTCCAGAAGAGGTCAGAGGAGAAGTGAGTACCCAGGAACCTGAAGGTGGGGACGGTTTCTACGCGGTCGCCATTTATGAAGAGGGGTGTGTGGTCCTGTCTGTTCTTTCTGAAGTCCAGTATAAGTTCTTTGGGTTTTTTTGGACATTCAGTTTCAGGTTGTTTGCTTAGCACTACAGAAGTGGATTCTCTACCTCTGCCCTGTATGCTTTCTCATCGTCATCAGTGATGAGCCCAACCAAGGTGGTATCATCCAAATGCTTCATGATGACGGTGGTTGGGTGGGTTGGAATACAGTCAAAGGTGTACAGGGAGTACAGTAGAGGGCTTAGCACACAGCCCTGGGAGGAGCCAGTGCTGAGAGACAGTGTGGAGGAGTGATGGTGGCTGAGTCTGACTGTTTGTGGGCAGTTGGTGAGAAAGTTTTTTATCCAGGAGCCGGGGGGGGGGGGGGGGGGGGGTCTGGAGGAGGTGCAGTTTATTGGTCAGGATGTCTGAGATGATGGTGTTGAAGGATGAGCTGTAGTCCACAAAGAGCATCCTCACGTAGCTCCTTGGGTTCTCCAGGTGGCTCAGCGTCCTGTGGAGTGTGGTGGCGATGTTGTCTTCCATAGACTGGTTCACCCTGTAGGTGAACTGGTGGGGGTCAAAGGAGAGGGGAAGACAGTCCCTGATGAGCTGGGACACCAGTCGCTCAAAACACTTCATGACTACACTTCATCATTACTAGGGGGCGTCTGTGGCGCAGGTGTAGTGTGGCTGACTACTGATTGGAATATCAGTAGTTTGATTCCTGTTCTCTACAGTTAGCATGTCTAAGTGTCCTTGAGCAAGACATCGAACCCTCAGTTGCTCCTGGTGGGTCAGCCCAGCACCTTGCATAGCAGTTCCACCGCCACCAGTGTGTGAATAGGTGGATAGCAGGATCTGTAAAGTGCTTTAGTCATCCAGAGATGAGTAGAAAAGTGCTATTATCATTTACCATTACAGACATGAGTGCTATGGGTCTGTAGTCACTCAGGCTGTCAATTGTGAACTTTTTGGGGATGAGGATGATGGTGGAGGCCTTGAGGCTTGAGGGGATGGTGGCGTGTGTCAGGGAGATGTTGAACCACTTGGCGAGGATCCCTGCCAACTGGTCAGCACATGCTTTGACCACCGCTCCTGGGATGCCGTCAGGACCAGCAGCTCTGCGGGGGCTCACTGCTCTCAGTTGCCTCCTCAACTCATGCACCTGTAGACAGAGAAGGGAGGAAGGAGAGGCGGGGGGGAGGGGTGAGAGGGAAGGGGGGGATGAGTTGAGGGTGTGAGCTCAAACCTGGCAAAGAAGCTGTTAAGCTCCTCTGCCAGAGTGAGGCTGGTATCTGATGTTGGGGGAGTACTGGCCCCTGTAGTTGGTGAGGGCCCAGATGCCTCTCCACATCTGCCGGGGGTTGCTGTCTGTGAGGAAGCACTCCACCTTCCTCCTGTAGGTGTTCTTAGCGTGTTTTATGCCTCTTCTCAGGTTGGCTGTGGTGGTGCTGTACTGAGAGCTGTCCCTCTCCCTGAAGGCTGAGTTGCAGCCTCTGATCAGAGCCTGGACCTCACTGGTCATCCAGGGTTTCTGGTTTGAAATGACTTGGACGTGTTTGATGGCTGTCACATTTTTTACACAGCATTTAATGTAGAAGAGGACAGACTTGGTGTAGGAGTCCAGGTCCTGCTGTTCAAAGATGTTCCAGTCTGTACAGCTAAAGCAGTCCTGTAGCTGGAGGAGAGCGTTTTCAGGCTATGTTTTAATTGTTTGCTTGGTTGGGGGGGGGGACTCTTCCTCGGGGGGGGGGGGGGGGTGTAAGCAGGTATTAGAAGCAGGGAGTGAATCAGACCATCACTCCCTGATTGTCCAAGGTGAGAGACGGGGGTGGCTCTGTAGAAGTGCTTAATGTTGCTGTAAACATGATCCAGTGTTATTTCCTCTCTTGTGGGACATTTTAACGTGTTGGTGGAATTTGGGGAGTACAGTCTTTAAGCACACTTTGTTAAAATACCTTGCAATAATGTCGACTGCGTTGTGGTGATCTCTCTGCTGCCTGCTAACGATGTGCTGGAGGTGGCTGAGTGCTAAGCTAACACTAGTGTCTGGAGGAACATAAACAGCTGTTACAATTACTGCCATTAGCTTATGGGGTATATAGAAGGGCCTACACAGAAAGGACATGGCCTCTAAGCCTGGTGAACAGTGGCTTTGGATTATTTTGCTGTTATTGCACTAAGTCTGAAGCACATAAACACAGAGCCCACCACCCCTGTCCTCACCAGAATCTGTGTTGCAGTCAAAACGGTGTGTAGTTCAGCCGGGTAATTCCACAGTGGCATCTGGGATGAGTGGGTGAAGCCAAGATTCGGTCACAATCAGAATACAACAGTCTCAGGTGTAGCAATTATAGGTGATCTCCGATCACAGCTCATCCATTTTATTGGCAAAGGATCTGGTGTTGGTGAGGAAAATTGAAGGTAATGGTGGTTTGGTGCATTGTTTGCACAGGTGGGCATGAAGGCCAGCTCTGCAGCCTTGATTCCTCTTTCTCTCTCGGTGCCATCTACGCCTCTTGCTGGGCCCTATAACAATCAATGGAGCACCTGGAGGTCTGGCGATATTGTCAGGGATGTGGTATTGATTGCTGGAATAAGTTCTGGACATGTCAAAGGTAAGTTGGTGGCCAATGCCTAGAAGTTTCTGGCGATTGTAGGTAATTAGTCCATCGCAGAAGGAGGACAAAAAAGGCAGGAAAAAAAAAAACAGAAACAAGCGCAGTAGTCCAGAGCATCTAGCCGCAACATGTGGATGCACAGCCATCTTGCTAGAGGCTATCAGTAACAACTAGTCACTCCAGGAGTTTGCAGGATAATTTTATGATTGTTGTGACCCAAAAAGCCTGAATTTGCGGGAGCTTTTTAAAAAGTTGCAATGTTTTGAGAGGTTTTATTGCACTAAAAGTTGTGGGGAGAATTACAAATTTTAAAGCATATTTTTTTTTTCTATAGTTTACTGCAATGATGTTCTATAACACCACAAGAGAAGTAAAAGATTGTCAAAAATTTCCTATTAAACAGTGATTTGTAAATTAAGCAGAAACTTCTGCTATACAGAAAAACTCTTTTGTGCAACAGCAAATGCAGACTATAACACAATATCCATTACAACAGCTAAATTGCACTGACTGCTTGTTAAAGAGTATTGGAAATTATTAGCAGCACCTTCATTTGAAAACTCCCTAACCACTCGGTACCGAGTGCAGAGGAAAAAAGAAATAATTCATTCTGTTGCTCTGTATTGTCTATCGGAGTCTGTGTTTGTCTGAAAAAAAAAAAAATTACAAACAATATTCTCTCTCTTTCCATGCCTAACTCCTACCTGTCTGTCTATCTTCTGCACATCCACACCAGAGATTCACAGTTTTAAAGCTCATTTACAAGATGTAGTAATGATTTTACCTGCAAAGATATATAAAATGTTGAAACACTGGCTGTAGTGTTATATTTGCTTGTTTTTTTGTGGTTTTATGACATCTCTCCTTACGTGCACTCCCGCGACGGGTGGTTTTGAGACAGTGGGACGTTTTTCAACACAAACCCAGCACTTTGTACACACAGTCAGGATGGGGAAGTGGTGAGACGTCCACCGGCAGTCTGGGAGAGACAGAGGAAGGGATGGTGTGGGAAACCTCGTGGGTGAATGTTTTTTTAAAATCACACACTGTTTTTTGCCGATGTGTTCCATTAACACTCACTGTAAACACGGAAGTGAGTGTGGTGCAATGACACATTTGATTGGTTAGACAGCATTTGAGCGCTACTCAGGGAGAAATATGATTGCCGAAATTGGCAGAAGTTGACAAGGATTGACCAAAATTGCAGGAGAGTTGCAGTGATTGTACAAAGTTGCGAGGACACGCAAAAGACGCAGCCAATCTGATTTCACGTGAAATGATGCGATCGCAACATCGCAAAATCCTTGAGGGACTGAACAACCCAAGTAATCCATACATACAAAGGAATCAAGGCAACTTTCACAAAACAAGTTATATTTAATAAAGTGGAATGACACAGGGAATAAGTATTGAATACGCTTGGTGAAATTCATTTAATATTTAGTAGAAAAGGTGTGTTGGTCATAACAGCTTCAAGGTGTCTCTTGTATGGAGAAACTAGGCATAGGCATTGCTCAGGAGTGATTTTAGCCCATTCTTCCACACAAACTGTCTTCAAATGTTGAAGGTTCCATGTGTGTCTTCTATGAACTCTGACCTTCAGTTCGTTCCGTAGATTTTCAATTGGATTCAGGTCAGGTGACTGACTGGACCATTCTAGCCACTTTATTTTCCTTCTCTGGAGCCAACTGAGAGTCTCCGTGGCTGTGTGTTTGGGATCAATGTCTTGCTGAAATGTCCACCCTCGTTTCATCTTTAGCATCTTTGTAGATGGCAACAGCTTCTTATCAAGGATGTCTCTGTACATTTGTCCATTCATCTTTCCTTCAATTATCTGAAGTCTGTCTGTACCATCCACCTCCAAACTTCACTGTTGGAATGGTGTTTTGGGTCTGTTGTGCAGTGCCATTTCTCCTCCAAACAAGCTGTGTGTTGTGGCATCCAAAAAGTTCAATTTTGGTCTCATCTGACCAGACTGTATTCTCCCAGTATTTTACTGGCTTGCCCAAATGTTCTGCAGCAAAGTTTCAATGAGCTTCAACATGTTTTTTCTTCAGTAATGGAGTCTTGCGAGGTGAGCGGGCATAGAGCCCATGTCGGTTGAGTGCATTACTTATTGTTTTCTTTGAAACAGCAGTACCTGCTAACTCCAGGGGCCTCATACACACGTGGACAAAATTGTTGGTACCCCTCTGTTAATGAAAGAAAAACCGACAATGGTCACAGAAATAACTTGAATCTGACAAAAGTGGTAATAAATAAAAATTCTATGAAAATTAACCAATGAAAATCAGACAATGCTTTTGAATTGTGGTTCAACAGAATTACTTTAAAAAATAAACACATGAAACAGGCCTGGACAAAAATGATGGCACTCCTAGAAAAGGTTGAAAATAATGTGACCATAGAGACATGTTCAACCAAGATGTGTCCTCTAATTAACATCACAGGTGTCTACAAATTTGTAATCAGTCAGTCGGCCTATTTAAAAGGTGACAAGTAGTCACTGTGCTGTTTGATGACATGGTGTGTACCACACCAAACACGGACCAGAGGAAGCAAGGGAGAGAGTTGTCTCAGGAGATTAGAAAGAAAATTATAGACAAGCATGTTTAAGGTAAAGGCTATAAGACCATCTCCAAGCAGCTTGATGTTCCTGTGACTACAGTTGCACATATTATTCAGAAATTTAAGATCCACGGGACTGTAGCCAACCTCCCTGGACGTGGCCACAGGAGGAGACGGATAATACGAATGGTAACAAAAGAGCCCAGAACAACCTCTAGACACATTCATGGTGAACTCCAAGGTCAAGGTACATCAGTGTCAGATCGCACCATCCGTCATTGTTTGAGCCAAAGTGGACTTCATGGGAGACGACCAAGGAGGACACCACTGTTGAAAACAAATCATAAAAAAGCCAGACTGGAATTTGCCAAACTGCATGTTGCCAAGCCACAAAGCTTCTGGGAGAATGTCCTATGGACAGACGAGACAAAACTGGAACTTTTTGGCAAGGCACATCAGCTCTATGTTCACAGATGCAAAAATGAAGCATACCAAGAAAAGAACACTATCCCTACTATAAAACATGGAGGAGGTTCTGTTATGTTCTGGGGGTGCTTTGCTGCATCTGGCACAGGGTGTCTTGAATCTGTGCAGGGTACAATGAAATCTCAAGACTATCAAGGTATTCTAGAGAGAAATGTGCCGCCCAGTGTCAGACAGCTTGGTCTCAGTCGCAGGTCATGGGTCTTGCAACAGGATAATGACCCAAAACACACAGCTAAAAACACCCAAGAATGGCTAAGAGCCAAACATTGGACTATTCTAAAGTAGCCTTCTATGAGCCCTGATCTAAATCCTATTGAAAATCTGTGGAAGGAGCTGAAACATGCCGTCTGGAGAAGGCACCCTTCAAACCTGAGACAACTGGAGCAGTTCGCTCATGAGGAGTGGGCCAAAATACCTGCTGAGAGGTGCAGAAGTCTCATTGACAGTTAAAATCGTTTGATTGCAGTGATTGCCTCAAAAGGTTGTGCAACAAAATATTAAGTTAAGGGTACCATCATTTTTGTCCAGGCCTGTTTCATGAGTTTGTTTTTTAAAATAATTCTGTTGACCCACAATTCAAAAGCATTGTCTGATTTTCATTGGTTAATTTTCATGAATTTTTATTTATTACCACTTTTGTCAGATTCAAGTTATTTCTGTGACCACTGTGGGTTTTTCTTTCATTAACAGAGGGGTACCAACAATTTTGTCCACGTGTGTATGAGGCCCCTGGAGTTAGCAGGTACTGCTGTTTCAAAGAAAACAATAAGTAATGCACTCAACCGACATGGGCTCTATGCCCACTCATCAATTTTGTACCAACAATTTTGTCCAGGTGTGTACAAAGGGTACTTACGCACAAAAACATGGCGTACGTCCTTTTCCACAGAAAATTTCAGATGCATCAAGAATGAAATGACCGTGGAGATATGCGCAGCCCCACACCAACTTCATGGCTGCCATATGTAAATTCCTACTGTTATTGGTCCATTGGCAACACTAGAGGTGATGTTGGGAGACTGATAATGACGTGAAAATTATTGTACACACCAGAGACACATGAACAAACATCCAAGTGTGTGAAATTAGATGAAAAGATATAAAAGCAAGCACAAAGAAGTGCAGAAAATGCCTCGAACAACGATGGTGTTTGCATTATTAGAAGATACTGCAAATCACGCAGTGAGAAGAGAAAGGGTATTTAGAGACAGAAGATTTTCTGGCTCAGGATGATGACTGGCTTGTCAGCAGGTTTAGTTTTCCACGGGCAGCCCTTGTGGAACTGTGCTCAGAGCTACAGTTGCTCTTGGAGCGTAACACAACGAGAAGCCGAGCATTGCCCGTCCCAGTGCAAGTGCTGACAACACTGGGGTTTCTGGAAACAGGAGCAGGCCAGAGGGAGCTGGCAGACCCAACGGGAATTTCTCAGTCAAACCTGAGCTGAGCTATGCCAGCTTTGTAGGATGGCATTACCTGGCTGTCACCCAGGTACATCATATTCCCATACAATGCAGTTGAACAGACCAACATCAAAGCGCAATTTGCAGTGAGAACTGATTTTCCTAATGATTCTAATGAACATGTCACGAATGCCCCTTGCAGGGCATTAATGAGGCTCCAGTAGCCAGAAGTAAGTTTGCTTGTTTATTTGACAAAAGGACAAAAGGATAAAGTAAACAGCCACATGGGGCAAAACACGTACATACACTAAGCACAAAATAATAAACACTGAAGACAAATGAGAAGATGCAGCGAGGACGGAACCTACGCTGTACAAAAACACTTACTAATGACGAGCAGCGATGAATCCAAAACACAGGAGGAAGACTGGAGTCAGGGGTAGGAACTCCAGTCCATGAACACAGAGGTGTGTAAGTGTGTAGGTCGCAGCGAGGAGTGAGCCTCAGCTGCTCCCTTAAATACCGGACATAAACCAACCAGGACAGGGGAATGTGATTAACGAAAATGACAAACAGCTGTCACGATGCCGGCTCTGCTTTGACAGCCGGAAGTACAGCCGTGACGCTGTCACAATAAGAGCCCTCGAGAGGTTCTAATAACAAACCCCGAAATAATATGGTAGAAAAGGGGAAATACTGAGTAACCCAAGCGCGGATGGGATCAGCGCTCAGATCACCACAGAACAGCATTGTTGGGAACAAACTACAAGCTGGCACTGTGTGGATGGGTGGCTTCTTGATGAGTAAATTTATGTAATTGTCCTAAATGCCCCCAAATATCACCCAGTCTTCAAGGCTTCATTACAAGTCAGTGGTTGGAGTAAGCGACTTTCTTTTTTTGCTGACTGAACTCCAATTTCACAGCATTCTACCAAGCACCCAACTACCTCTGTGTGTACATGAGTTATGTCAATAAACATGTAAAGTTTGAAATGCAACAGAGTCACCCTTTCCCTGGTGCACTTCATTCATTTACAATTAGTGTGTGTAATCCATGTAAGTTGTATACAACTATAAAGGACGAGATTTGCCTTTTGGACATAAAATATGTACTTGTCAAGTCTAATATGGTCTGCTTTCAACTGACAGGTGACCATGGCTACCCACTAAATAGGTTCATATTGTCTTTCTTTTTCCTTTATTCAACAAGCTGATCTACCTGGCTGGTCACAAATCACAGTGAACAGCTGATGCTTCTGAGGACGACTGCAGACGTCAGTCGAAACATGTCAACGTAAAATAAGCATCTCCTTCTTATTCCTGTCTGAATAAAGGAAAACAGTAAACTAATCTTATAGGGCTGTGAGCAGCCTATTGAATTACCTGTATCCGGGACTAATGCCGAAGGACAGTGTGCTAAACAAAATGTTTTTATGCACCTCTACCTCATTCAGGAGCGCCTCCAACTCACAGTCCATGAAATTCCATTAAATCCATTATTTTTGATCGTGGATACAGGAGAATTCAAATGTGTACGGCTTGTATAAATCCTCTGGGATTTTGGCAGTTTAAATATCCAGAGGGAGTTGAATCATTTAAACCATCATAATCCTCTTGCCCTAACCAAGTCTCTGTAAGGGACAGTAAATCAATCTGATGATCAATTAACAGATCCTGGACAAGCAGAGACTTGGGAGTTACAGACGTAATATTTAACAAACCACATTTAATTTTTAAATTATGAGGAAGAACAGGGGCCAAGTCATTAGATTTAGAGGCTACATGTTTAACTTGGGTTTTATCAGCTTTTTGTTTAATTACTTTGGGATGCTTAATGCATTATCTTTTTATTTACTTTGATGGAGCAGACAGTGATTCTCTAATGAGGAAGTCAGAGGTTAAATTGAGGAGTGGCAGGTGGACAGAAGCTACAGGGGTGTGTAAGATTGTGACTCTGCTTCCTGGTCCCAACTCTGAGTAGTAGTCAAGGCTATGGAAACTTGGATTAAAAATTATGTCAGATTTATTCGATGGAAAAGTTGACATTTGCACTGAGACAGGACATGGATGGGTTCTTGAACTTCTGGCAACCCTGGAACGCATATGTGTCTTCCATCAGATCTAATCTTTGACAAATACCATTTCAATAATGGCACCTCTCTTTGCTCCAACGCTACTCAGATGCTCTCTTATTTTTCTGCTCTTTTGTTTTTTTTTGTTTTTTTTTTTTGTTCTTCTTTTAATTTCTCCTTTTCTTTCACTTAAAAAAAGGGTGTTGTAATAATTTTTTTTCCAATATTGTCAAAAAACAAAATAAAGGGGGACTATGTGATGAAAATGTAAACAATGTAATGCTGTAATGACATGTATACCCTTTACAAAAACTTAAATAAAAAAAAAATATGTCAGATTGTTAGATAAATGAGACGCACCATCCAAAGTGGGATGGATGCCATCTCGCCTAACAACACCAGGTTTTCCTCAAAATGAGTTCCAATTGTCTATGTAGCTGACATTGTTTGCAGGGCACCACACAGACAGCCAGCGGTTGAAGGATGACATGCGGCTAAACATGTCATCACTGGTCAGGTTGGGGAGGGGTCCAGAGAATACTACAGAGGCTGACATCATTTTGGCAAAGCTACACACTGATTCCACGCTAAGTTTTGTGAATTCTGACTGCCGGAGTTGGATGTCGTTAATGCCGGCGTGGATAACAATTGTGGCATATTTACAATTACATTTAGCCAGCATTTTCAAATTTGATTCAATGTCGCCTGCTCTAGCCCTGGGAATGCACTTGACTATGGCCGCTGAAGTCTCTAGGTTCACATTTCTGACTACAGTCACCAATGATCAGAGTTTTTTCCCCAAATGGGTATGTCGCTGAGTGGGGAAAATTGATTAGAAATGTTAACAGGTTGGTGGTGAAACACGGGCTTGCAACTATGGTTCCTTCTCACCGTCACCCACCCGTTCTCTCCTGGCTGCTTAGGAGAGGGTGCCGAGGGACGGCTAGCAGACCCTATGTTACGACGCTCTGCTGCGACTAAGAGCAAGTCATCATTAACTGGCGCTGACCTGACGGTGTTTCAATGCAGCAGAGCCAGGACTCCAAATCACACAATCTCGCCTCAACCGCCTCAAAAAGACAACACTTATTACAGTTACCATTATCACTAAAAAAGGCAGAGATGTAGCTAAACATCTGATACAAAGACCAAACCAGATGAGGAGAGGAAGGAGAGCTAGTAGCCACAGCTAGTGGCTAACCTGAAGCTAACACAAACACTGATGAAAGATGAAAAAAAAGCTAAAGAGGGTGATTAGGTGACACTAAGGCTACGGTCACACTGCAGGTCTTAATGCTCAATTCCAATTTTTTGTCGAGATCCAATTTTTTTGTGCGGGCATTCACATTATCTATCTATAAATACACAGAATCCTTGTCTGTATGTCTACCTGTCTGTTCCATGCATATCTCTTGAACCGTTCGTCAGACTCACCTTAGGCCTTATACATGTTTTGCTGAGGTTACGAGGGTGTGCATCCCCGAGTATGGAATCACTCAGTCAAAATATGTAATTTTTATCAATAAAATTTTAGCCACCGCTCTGTCACCGCTCTGTGTCTCTTCATGCCCCGGCTTCAAGAAGTGTGGGCGGGGTTTCGGATTGACTTTGTGCTGATTGGATAATATGCGGATTCATGGCCATGCTGACTGGATAATATGCACCACCACGACCATGCTGATTGGATAATACACAGCACCACGACCTGTCAGTCACCACAGTGTTCCCCGGACAAAACAAGGAAGTGAAAAATGACAAATTTGACTTGAAAACATAATACTGAAGATTTAATGCTTAAAAAATTATACCATAAAGTTACCGTGATTGCGTAGGTCTAAAGGATACTTTGGCATATGTGGAGAACATGAGGTGTGCAAGTAGACTGGGCAGAGCATCAGTGGGGACTGAGTCTGACAAATCAACACAGAGCATGCTGGAAGAAGCAGCGGCCAGACACGACCTGGCTCAAAGGCATGCTAACTGATGCAATTTTTAAAAAAAGTTATTTTCAATAAAATGAAAAAAGATAATACATGGAGTGTGCTTTTAAAAAAAAAAAATTATACCATAAAGTTGCCGTGACTGTGTAGGTCTAACGGATAATTCGGCATATGTGGAGAGCATGAGGTGCGTGAGCAGACTGGGCGACACGTCAGTGGGGACTGGGTCTGACAAATCAACACAGAACATGCCGGGAGAAACAGCAGCCAGACACGACCTGGCTCAAAGGCATGCTAACTCATGGCGATTAAAAAAAGTTGTTTTCAATAAAGTGAAAAAAGGATAACGCATGGAGTATGCTTTTGCCCTGAGGCTGATTTAGCATGGAAAACAGCTGAGCTCTGTGGTTTGAGCGATCAGCTGATTGGATCCACCTCCTCCTGTATTCTGACATTTCGGCATATCTATCAGAACAGCACTGGACAGCTGATGGAACACACTGCAAAGGAAAAAAAAAAAAACAACAACAAAAAAGCATGGGGGAAAGCCCTTCAACCTTTGCTCCATGAATGCAGGCTGTATCAACCATATGCTGGATACATCGGAAAATTTTCAGCATGGGGCACATATTTTTTTCAGTTTATAAAATTTTTGACCGAGTCTGAGGTGTGTGTGAAAAAAAAAAAGCATTTTGGTTAATGTTTAGAGGGTCAAAAATGCGATTGTTTAGGTGTAATAATAATAATAATCTTCTTGCATCAATAAAAAACAAACCGCTTACAATAGTGCAGCGGCACTCACATTGTTAGTCTTTGCCAGTCACGCCCTCAAGCGTCAGATCATTATTTGGTCTCAGTATGGCCCCAGTGTGATGATATAAGCATCATTTCAATCTTAGCATTAAAGTTTTAAAAAAACCTTTTAATAACAAAATATTGCTAAAAAATAAAATGATGCACTACAATGAGTCTCAAATATTTGTAAATGTGTCTTGTTATAGTACTGCATGAGTTTATTGACGATACACAGAAGAAATTCAATATTACACTGAACTCCATCACTGAACAGTGATGTAAACTAAAACAATTATAATGATGACTGAACAACTCCCATTCCCCAAAGTGCAAGATTCACTATTATCTTGAATATAAGTGATAAAAGATCACATAAATAAGTGGTCTGACAAACAAATAAACAAGAGATCTGAAACAGTCACTAATATTGGATGTCCCATTCATTTTCAGTATTTAGATTTGATCGATTAAACAGCTCTCTTGAAAATGAGACCTTGTGTCTCAATGGGATTACCTGTATAAATAAGGTTAATAATAAATAAACAGCGCAGCTAGTACCAGCGGCATAACACCAGTCCCGCACAGGAAGGAGAAGCTGCCAGAGACTCCCCTCTCCTGGATGGTGTGTCCTTGTATCTGGCCATTTCACTCCACAGTCATGTTGGTATTAACTTTAAGTTATGTTGATCCCATGCCACAACTTGTAGTGTATGGGCGGCACCTATCTCTGTTTCACAGACCCCAGGCCACACAGCTACTGTAAGCAGTGAAAGCTACGGTGGGGGGGTTGGTCCTTCTGGTAGCTCTGTGCATTAGCCTTCCTTTCCCCATTCTATTATGATGAACACCAAGCTAGAAGGCAGAAAGTACCATTTTATATGGTCTTTTTGTATGACTCGGCTGGGATTTGAACCCGTGACCTCCCGGCTGTGGGGCAGATGCTCTACCAACGAGGCCACCACTCCAGTCTAGTTAGTAAAGCATTGATATTAACTTTACATTTTAGATACTACAGTGGCCGGGACTCACGGTGTGCTGTTAACAGAGAAAATGGAATTTGCAGCATCCAGTAAATGGGGCATTACTGTGCGCCTGTAATGCTTGTCTGACCGTTGTCTGGCAGTTTCAGCCCTGGACCCCCACCCTGAAATTTTGAAGCTGTTGTGCAGCTGGAGCCAACAAAATTACGATCCAGTGATAAAGGGAAAAAGAAAATTGATTAAAAAGAGAGCACAAATCATCTGTGTTTGCTATGCTTACTGAATCCTCCACCGCAGAAATATCACATCTATCTCACTTCAATGAGGAAAAAGGCGCATGAAATGCGACATGACAGTTCAGACTGAGGTCGCTTTGGAAAATATCAGATACGTATCTGAATTAGGACCACATATGAAAGTGGCCTGGGCCTGGCGTGAAAAAAATTGGATGTGTGCTGTTCAGACTGTCATTAAAAAAAATCAGATATGGGTCACATGTGTGCAAAAAAGTCGGATTTGGGCCATTTCGCCTGCAGTGTGACCGTAGCCTAAGTGTGCACACAAGTGCAAGAGTCTTGTTAAACAGCAGTAAGAGGTGACGGTAGATGAAAAAAGTGATTCAAAGGTCATTAAAAGCAATATTCCTTAGGAGAAGGAGGAGAGCTAAACGTGGCCAACCACACCAACAGCCTGCTAAAACAGGAAGTGACGATACATTACCACAGAAAGTCCGCTATGTCAACAAGTCACGGTGGATGGCAACCCCTCCCTGAGCATTGTTCTATCGGCGTTTTCTTCCTTTCAGGGAGATTTTCCTTCTCACTGTCACTTGTGCTGGGTCATAGGGGATTGCCTGATTTTTTTTTAGATATTCTTTGAGGTGATTTATGCTTTATGTGTCTAGCACCATAAGACAACCTTTTATTGTGATAAGGTGCTATATAAATACAGTTGGGTGGATGGATGGTCACATCTGGACAGATTTATGTATTTGTATTTTTTCATCATTCTGTTCATTACTGCAGTATTATATCTATTGTATTTTAAAAGAAAGGAATTTAAAAAAAAATCTCACATGATGTCCCCACAGAGATAAAATGTGATTCAGAGAGGCCCAACACAGGAAGCAGGAGTTCTGTCCAGCTAACGGACAATACCTCTGAGGATATTAAAACTTCTTTTTTAGAAAACATCTGCTTGAGACCACTGCTATAGTCAGACAAAAAAAAACTCATTCACGAGGTATTTCTGGAATCCAAATGAAAACCATGAGGCAAAAGCATAAAAGCAAACACAAGAATGGTCATAGTACAGCCTTGTGTTCATACTGTCGCAAAAAAACATCCAGTTTACCAAAAAGTACATCTCTTGATTAAAGTTGAAATCTCTTAAAAAGCATCCAGTTACCTGTAACAAGAAGTCAAACAGAGCTAGCTTGCTCCACTCATTATGATGGATTGTGGAGCAGCCAGAGTCTGGCTTTGGGCTGACGTTTTTGTACCAGCACTTCTGTTTCAGGGAGCTCTGGTACTCCGCCCATGTTAACCTCACTGGGGCCCAGCCTGCAGCAAGGCCTGCTGGGTACAAAGAAGCATCCCACGACACCACTGGACAGGACTGGCCATCTAAAAAGAGAGAAGACAAGGGTTATGGGGTCAAGTTTAAGCAACTATTTGGTGTAACTTTTTTGTTCTATATGCAGGGCACAGATGCATGATTTTTTAAATTAAATTAATATAAGCTGCAGTGCATTACTCTGGGGTAGTTCTGCACTTGGTGAGAACACTTAATTTACTTTGCCCAGTAAGAGTAAGAGCAGTTGCTTTAGCTTTAACTTATCTCTGCCATACCTACTTCTTTTACTCTGTGGGGCTTTTAGGGATGTTTTATCCCTCTAAAATAAATTTAAAAAAAAACCCAAGAGATTTTAGGAAATTGTTATCTAATTATGGGGTAAAAGATCATTTTCTCATGATCAACTGATGAATTAAGGAGTTATCGTGAACATCTCAGATTAGAAATTCACGTTAACAGAAATTCTCAAGGACAATGTCACTGATAATCAAGAAGGCAGCAATAATTAACCAAATTCAAAAACAAATATTTCATTTTTCTTATATTTTTGCTGTATATCAGACAAATAGAAACTTTGAGTCTGAGCATGTGCCACACAACACTTTTTTTCAGGTACGTAAACATTTTGAGTCTTTCTCTGAGGTAATTTTCATGTTACTTATTACAGTGATGGAAACTGGCTCTGTGGTGGTAGAGTATGGATCAATAATTCATTTCACGGTCGTGGGGGAGGAATAAAACATATTTTCTTAAGAAAAAATATTGAGAGAGACACCATTTATAGCCAGGATCATTTCCATTTTGGGGGAGTTCGAAGCAGCTGTTCAGTAGGAAACCTACTGCAATTCTTCTTCTTCTCCACTATAAGTGCATGGGGAGCAAAAATGGTAACATATGGAAACCTGAAATTTTATAGTCTGATCAGAAATTCTCCTCACTACTCAGAGACCAAAAATCAAGCCTCTGCATACATACTGTAGGTGGCACTATAATAGACAGTTTTACATTTTTGCAAATATGTCAAGAACAGCTGGGCCTAGACTCAAAATTCTTTCATCATTCTGTTCTCTGAAATCTTCCACAACTTTTCTTCTGGTCCTGTGTTTTAAAAATTAAGTTTTCTGCAACATATTTTCCAAAAACATGCAAGTGAACTCAAAATTAACTCTTTCAATACCATTCATCTAAATTGCTTGAAATTAAGCAGGGATCATCTACAGACATTGGTAATGAAAAGTTTTAAAATTTATCCAAAAATGTCAATCTGCTTTAATTTTGTAGGCCAGTCAAGTTGCACAGTTTCTCTTTGGCATGTATTTTGGGGTTTACCTTCTGATAAGATAAGATAAGATAAGCCTTTATTAGTCCCACAATGGGGAAATTCCAGGATTGCAACAGCACAGGGATAGCAACACTCAGAGCAACAATCAGAAGGCAAGAAAAAAACAAAAAACAAGAGCAGCTAATATACATATGTACATATTACTATAAATATAGTGTAGTGTAATCCAAACTTAATGAAACTTCACACTCAGAATCACAACCATATTCTTCAGCAAAGCTCTAAATTTCATGCAATTCTGTTAATGTTCCAAAAATCATGTTTATGAAATGTCTATCAGCCTCTGCATCTTCTTTTTAATGGAATATTTGTTAGCGTGTGAAAAAGTCAGTGTGTGATACAAAGCAATCCTGTGGTGTAGTAGCTAAGAAGATTGCTTCTCATGCTGGAAACCAGTGTTCAAATCCTCCTGGCAAAGTGTCATTCCTCAGAAGTACACCATACTGCTCCTGTGTATTTGAAAACAAATTGTAGCACACCTTGAGTTTTAAATGCTGTACTACTGCTGCTTGGAACTCCTATCGACTGAACACTTATGATTTGAGAAAGTTAGCGCATCCACTGAAGCACCTGTGTGGTGCTGTAGTTAAAATTATAGCTTGGTATGCTGGAGTTCCCAGGCTTGAATCTTGCCAGGAAAGTCTTATTATGCTTAACAACAACTGAAGTACAGCATGCCTCTCCAATGCATTTTAAGATAAGATAAGATAAGATAAGATAAGCCTTTATTAGTCCCACAACGGGGAAATTCCAGGATTGCAACAGCACAGGGATAGCAACACTCAGAGCAACAATCAGAAGGCAAGAAAAAAAAAAAAAAAAAAAAAAACAACAACAAGCAAGCAAGAGCAGCTAATATACATATGTACGTATTACTATAAAATATATATATATACACACACACACACAGACACACAGTGCAGAGCATTGTAGCTGGATGGAATAAATATATGAATATATGAACACACAGTGCAGAGCATTGTAGCTAGATGGAATAAATATGTAAATATATAAACACCCACAGTACGGAGCATTGCAGCTAGGTGGAATAAATATGCAAGTATATAAACACACACAGTGCGGAGCAATGTAGCTAGATGGAATAATATGTAGATATATAAATATATAAACACACCCAGTGCTGAGCATTGTAGCTAGATGGAATAAATATGTAAATATATAAACACACACAGTGCAGAGCATTGTTGCTAGATGGAATGAAACAGCATAACCGTCTACTTAGTTATCCTACATGGTATGATTATGTGCCCATACATATTCTCACCCTCCATAGCGACCGGTAAGTTCCTAGTTGTATGCCGGAGGGGACCATTGTGTAAGTCTATTGCATCTTTTGCATTCAAAAAACTATTAGTTTGTTACGTCTTTTTGCTATCTCTGCGAGCAGCCCTGCTTAGGTTGTACAGTCTGACAGCCGTTGGTAGGAAGGACCTACGAAACCTCTCGGTTGTGCACCTGGGATGATGTAGTCTGCTGCTAAATGAGCTCCTCAGTGCATTCAGTATGTCCTGCATAGGGTGGAACTCGGACTCCAGCAGAGATGACAGTTTAGCCACCGTCCTTCTCTCTCCTATCTCCTCCATCGGATCAAGGCGCTGCCCCAGGACAGAGCTAGCTTTCTTAATCAGTTTGTTCAGTCTCTTCCTATCGGCTGCAGTAATGCCACTGCCCCAGCAGACCACTCCAAAAGTGATGGCTGATGCCACCACCGTGTCATAGAATGACTTCAGCAGCGCCCCTTGTACACCAAAAGACCTGAGTCTCCTCAGCAGGAACAGCCTGCGCTGTCCCTTCTTGTAGAGTGCATCAGTATTGTGTGACCAGTCTAGTTTATTGTTCAGATGAATACCCAGGTACTTATAGGATGTCACCATCTCGATGTCTGTTCCCTGTATATTTACTGGTACTGTGAGGGGCTGCCCATGCCTGCGGCAGTCCACCACCAGCTCTAAGATTTCCACCTTAAAATATTGTTTACAAATTTATTTTGATGGTACACAAACATTTGACTGAGTGAATGTCTCTTCACCCATAGACTGAGTGGATCCACATTGCCTGCAACAGCTCTTTTTTTTTTTTTTTTTTTGTAGGAGCACTGAAAAAACTACAACTATGACCTTAGTCCCAACGGCCAATCACAGGGTGCTTTGTTGTTGGCAGCGAAACGTGTCCTACTGTGCAGCTCACTTAGGTTTTAAATGCTGCTGCTAAACAATATAAGATCTTGAATTCTGCATCTACTTGGAAGCCAATGGTCGCTGCTTGCCACTATATTCTAGTCTAGACTGTGTTTGGAGGGGGACTGATTTATGGAATGGGGAAGAGTTCATATCCTTCAGTCCTGGAAGAATAAATCTCCCCAACAAAAACACTGAAAAAAGTAAAATTGTGGCATAGTCTTGATTTTAAAAAGTAAACAATTCAGAATCAGAATCAGAATCAAAATGAGATTTATTGCCATTGTTCATGTAGTACACAAACTAGGAATTTGTCTCGGTGCAATGCTGCAACATTAAACATGGAATTAAACAATTGCACAGAATAACAGAGTGGTGGCTAGAGGTAGAGCATCCCCCCCCAAAACCGGGAGGCCGGGGCTCAAAGCCCGGCCGGGTCATACAAAAGACCATATAAAAATGGAACTTCCTGCCATCCAGCTTGGTGCTCAGCAATAGTAGAACAGAGGAAGGAAATGTTGGTTACCCAGTCACAAGGGGTGCACAGGCCAATGTACTCCCTGTGTTGGTTCCAAGCTGGATAAAATGGGTAGGGTTGTGTCAGGAGGGGTATCTGGCGTAAAACCCCTTGCCAAATCAACATGCAGATCGTTGCAATATATGAGGTGATGATATGCTGTGGTGACCCCAAAAGGGGGCAGACAAAAAAAAAGTGCACAGAATCAAAATTTGTTACCAAAGTTGAAAATTGTTATGGAAAAAGTAGCAAATTTATGAGAAAAAAATATGCAAATTTACGTGAAAAAAAATAGAAATTATGAGGAAAAAAATGAGTTTATCAGAAAAAAAGTTGCAAATTTAAAAAATCTTAAATTCATGAGAAAAAGTTGCAAATTTACAAAAAAGTTGCACATTTATGGGAACAAGTTGCACCTTTACAAGAAAAAAAATAATCATAAATTCACAAGTAAAAAGTTGAAAATTAATGAGAAAAAAGCTGAAAATTTACAAGTTGCAACTTTATGGAGAAGAAGATGCAAATTTATGAGAAGAAGTTATGAATTTATAACAAAAAAGTTGCAAATTTATGCAAAAAGTCACAAATTGGTGAGGAACAAAATGCGCTGGTAGCTTGAAGCTCTGCGCTTCAAAGGCATTTTATTCAGTAAGGTAACATGGGAGTGAAAGTTTGAGATATTGGGGTGACAACTCTCTAAAAAACTACACCCACGCTTATGACCTACCGTGCAAATAGCGGAACTTTCTGCTCACAGCTGGTAAAGTCCTGTTCAGCGCCAGGACCCGGTCCAAGTGGAAGGCAAACACCTCTGCGTTATCCACGGGGCTGAGGACCACTCCACACCGACTCCCGCACACACTGCGCCCCTGCGCGCGTGTTTGAGCGGCAGGCGAAACGCTCGTCTCACCCTCAAACAACAGAAGTGGTGAAGTGTCTGTGCGGAAGATCTCTTTCATGCGCAAAACCCTGGCATCGGCCAGAAAGCGCATGGTTTCCACGTCCAGCGCGCTGAACCACGGCGGTGCCATCTGGCTGTAGATTCGAATTGAGCTTAAGTGGGAGTCTGCGTCTGTGCGCCACTCCTGGTTCATGTCCACGGATTTATAATCAGCCTCCCGGGTGGCTTTCCTGTTCGTCTTGTGCGCGAAATTTCCGTTAATTTGCCCCGCGTCATCCAGAAGGCCAAATTCGCTCTGCGTAAGAGACGGACTCCTTACTTTTCTCCTCACTTTAGGCCGGACCGTGCCTCGAATGTGTGCGGGTTTGAGACGCTTAGCCCTCAGCGTTATGTACACCACGTTGGACCGGGTGGGCACCACCAACTCGGCGTCGCTCCGCGGGCCAGCGGCGACCGGCAGAGGGCCGCTCATCTCCCGGTCATCCAGTCCACGGGGGCGCCGCTTCTTGTCCTGGTCGGTCCTTCTCCGCCCGTGACGCTGCGGGTATCCGATTTGTGAAACCACCAAAATCGCGCACACGATCCCGATTATCAGACTTTTGCGCGAAAGGGGGCACTTCTGAAAGCTGTCGATCACTTTTACAAAGGGGAAACACAGCAAGCGTAAGCGAGGCTTCCCCATCAGAATTCATCTCATTGCTACTGGTGTGTGTGTGTGTGCGTGTGCGTGTTATTATTTTTTCTTTCCTTGCGCCAAAGTCATACTGGGGAGGAGCGCAGCGCACAACTTCTGATGAATGAGACAATTGCCGCAGTGGATGGACAGAGAGCGCACACTGCAGCCCATCATGAAACATCCGCAACCTGCTTACTGTGCGCTCATGGGACGCTTGATGCACGATTTGTGTCTTTTTAAGCATTTTTATTATTTTTTTTAAATGCTGCATAAAAGTACAAACAAACGTGGTGCATAAATTCATATTTAGTATTTGAATATTCCACTCCTGTATGACATCTATTCCAGCAGGCTACACATAAATATTCTCTTTAGAGGACAAAATGTCGTACAAAGGAGTTAGAAGATTCATTCTGCTTTTGTACGTAGAAGAATTGATCTTTATATGGATGCGATTCAAGCGACACCTGGTGGCCTGGTTTCTAATTGTTATGGCTGTGGCTCTGTCGTGGAGGGAACGCAGACGCGCACCGCAAATGTGGCAAAGGCAAGCAGCAAGAGGAAACACGATTTCCTGGAGCGTTGGTGAGTCCTTGGCCCACTTGGACAGGATTTCCTGATCTAAAAGTGGGTTTGGGAATGTAGCCCTGTTGTCTTCTAACCACATAAATCCTCATCCTCATGACACCAGAATCTGGAGGGCATTAGGGGCTTGAAAGCTTTACTTAAAAAAAGAAAAGAAGTTTAATGCTGTTTTTGAGACGTCGATGAATGGAGAAAAAAGTTACAAAATGTACCTTTTTAAACAGTATCTATCTATCTATCTATCTATCTATCTATCTCTAGGATGGAAATTATTTTTTTCATGCAAAATTTACAGAGTTGTTGCAAACTTACTCTTTTAAATAGCCAAGATATACTTGGACATTTGCTTCTTTCCCCCCCCCTAAATTTGTTTGTCAGTTTCGTTTCTTCATAAATTTGTATTTTCAAGGGAATTTGTGACATGTAAATGTGGACCTTTTTTTCTTACATTTGCAATTTTTCATGTAAATTTGTGGCTTTTTGCCTGCAAATCTGTGGCTTTTTCTCATACATTTTTCCCCATACAATTTTATCATTAATTTACAACTTCTGATCATTAATGTGCTGGGGGGGGGGGGGTTAATAAATAAATTATGACTTTTTTTTTTCTCACTGCAGCTTGGTGGGGCAGTGGTTAGCACTGCGGCAGGGCAGTAAGAAGGTCACGGGATTGATTGCCCCCTTGACTTGGGTTCGATCCCACCCCCTGACCATTGGTGACCCTTCTGTGTTGAGTTTGCATGTTCTCCCAGTGTCTGTGTGGGTTAGTTAATTGGAGACTCTGAAGTGGCCCTAGGTGTGAATGAGTACCTCGTCCATCCAGGTGGATGTCCTCAGTTTCCCTCTGGGATTAATAAAGCATACCAAAAAAAAAAAAAATCTAGTAAACTTTTTTATTGTACAGGTGCATCTCAATAAATTAGAATACCACTGAAAAGTTGATTTACTTATGTAATTCAATTTTAAAAAATGAAACTCATAGATTCTTTACACAGTGATATATTTCAAGTGTTTATTTCTTTTAGTTTTTTTTTTCTGTCCTGTCAGGCAGCTAGACAAACAGAACAGGGATCTGTCACCCTACTGTGCCAAAACAGATTTACTTTGCCAAGAGGAGCCTATACAGTGCCTAACTTTGCACTGTATATTGTTGTAACTCCTCCTGTAATAACTTTTAATACTTTATTTTAATTGTTTTACCCATGGAAGACCCAACAGGATGGGGAAGAGGGAAAGGAAGTGTGTGAAGGGGGGAAAGAAAAGGGAGGGGAACAGACAAAAAAAAAAAAAGACAACTAAAACAAACAAAAGACAAACTGCTTCTTCCACCGGAGATGTCTCAACACGAGTCTGGTTTCTGCACCTGTTAAAGGAGAGACACTTGTACATGTATGTCTGTGTGCCTATATATGAGAACGCGCGCAAAATAAGTGTGTGCATGTGAGTGGTTTGTCAGGAAACATACGAGCGGAGGGCCGGTCGCAGCAGCCCTCCCCCCAAGGACCCCGAGCAGGCAAGGCAGCGCCACCAACCCCCAGCCCCGAGGTCAGCAAGCCCCAGGAAAGCCAAGCATCCACCCCCGGAGAGACGATCAAAGGAGGGCAGGCTGCCCGGCGGCCGGCGCGGTGAGCCCACACCCCTGGACCAACATCCGCCCCCAGGCACCAGGAGGCCAGAGACCCCACCCCCCAGGTCAGAGACCAGCCAGCGCCCCCCGGCGCGAGCCCCCCCAGGTTTCTTTTAGTTTTGGTGGTGATGGCGTACAGCTCATGAAAACCCAAATTCAGTTCCTCAAAAAATATATAACATTATCTGAAATTAATTTTAAAAAATGGATTTTTAATTGAAATGTTGGCCAAATGAAAAGTACGTCTGTACATACTCAGTGCTTGGTGAGGACTCCTTTTCCATGTATTATTGCATCAGTGTGGCGCAGCAAGGAAGCAGTCAGCCTGTGTTACTGCTGAGGTGGTATGGAGGCCCAGGCTGCTGTGATAGCGGCCTTCAGCTCGTCTGCACTGTTGGGTCTGGTGTCTCTCATCTTCCTCTTTACAATACCCCCATAGATTCTCTATGGGGTTTAGATCAGGAGAGTTTAATGGCTAGTCAAGCACAGTGATACCATGGTCATTAAACCAGGTATTGCTACTGTTGGCAGTGTGGGGGTGGGGGGTGCCAAGTCCTGCTGGAAAATGACATCAGCATCTCCATAGCTTGTCAGCAAAGGTACGCATGAGGCGCTCTACAGTTTCCTGGTAGACGGCTGCGCTGACTTTGGACTTGACAGTGGACCAACACCAGCAGATAACACGGCTCCTGAAATCATCCATGACTATGGAAACTTCAGACTGGACCTCAAGCAACTTGGATTTTGTGCCTCTCCACTCTTCCTCCAGATTCTGGGACCTTGAGTTCCAAATGAAATGCAAAATTTACTTTTTTTTTTTTTCTGAAAAGAGATCATCTGCATAATCATAACCATCAAAACTAAAAGAAATAAACACTTGAAATAAATCACTCTCCGTGTAATGAATCTATACAATATAGGAGTTTCATTTTTTGAAATGAATTACTGAAATACATCAACTTTTCTATGACATTCTAATTTATTGAGACACACCTGTAAATGTGCATTTACCATAAATTCATGACTCACGAATTCATGGATTGTTACTTGTCAAACTGAGTGCTATGAGTGACTGACTTACAGGACAGAGCTGAATTCCATAGGACTCTGTCTGGTGGGCTAATAGTGCTAATGTCATGCCCTGGTTATCTTATATTATAGAATACCTGACTTACTAGATGACTGAGTGTGTGTACATATTCTTCCAATAAACTTGTTAAAAAAAAAAGAATACCTGACTTACATAAAGTCACTATTCACACTACAGAGGAGAGCCATCAGACTAATGAATAGAGCCCATAGTTTGTAAAGTTAAAGGCCCTGAAATTTATAGATCAAGTAATGTTGAACATTGCACCCATCATGCATAAATTATCCATCATCAGCAGTATCTAATGTTTAAATGTTTACATTATAAGTCAGTTTGAATACAAAGAGACGTTTACCTTAAAAATTAAAATGAAAAACACAAAAATTAGTTTCAGTGAATGGTGTTTTATGGACAATTGAGGATTTATTGCTTTGTTTTATTATTATTATTATTATTATTATCTAAAATCCCCGGCTATGTTTGCCTGATGAGGTAACCGTCAGCACCTGCCTCACTTCCTGTCCCTTCAAACAAGAGTCTGCGTTCTCCAGGCGGTTTTTAATGTTTTGGCTTATTTGTCACAAGAGAAATAAATCTGTTTTTAACATGCTCCAAGCAAAATGCTTCCCACCGCTTCTGTTTGCGGCTGCGTTACTGCTGGCGGGCTGTGGCGACTCTGAAGGTTCGTGGAGTGTAATGGGTGCGTGATGACCGGCGGCAGCACGCGGCTCGGGCGCCGTCTCGAGCGGCCTCTGACGGGCCTTGGTCAGCGGGCTGCGGGGGGTGCATGTCACAGAGAATATGTAAAAATGTTTGTCACATTGCTTAGCTGACTGAAATGCAGTCAATGTTAAGCATGAATGCAAAGAAGTAATTCTTACAAGTTTGCTACATTTTTCTTGCAAATTTGCAGCTTTTGTTCATAAACAGAACTTTTTACTCTTAAATTTGCCACTATATACCTATAAATTTACGATGTTTTTCCTTGTAAATGTGAAACTTTTTGCCCATAGACTTCTCTTCCTCATAGATTCGCAGTGTCTGTCTTGTAAACTTGGCATTTTTCCTTGTAAATTTGCAACTGCTCTTGTAAATTTGCAATTGTTTTCTCATGTACAACTTTTATCAAGTAACTGTTCAGTTTTTTCACTTAAATTTACAACTCTTTTTTTCCCCCAAATTTTCAACTGTTTCCTCGTGACTGCAACTTTTTCCTTCTAAATTTACCATGTCTTTCTTATAAACTTGACTTTTCCTTGTACGTTTGCAACATTCATATGAATGTGTTTAAATTTGTACTGTATGTAATTGTTGTTTTTCTGTTTATCTAGATCACAGGTGTCAAACTCATTCCATGGAGGGCCAAGACCCTGCAGGTTTTACCTCCACCCAGTGTCTTCAACAGGTGATTTCTCTGAATTTCTTCCTACTGATTGCTGATCAGTGAAAACACCTGCTGAAGAGACTGGGTGGAAGAAAAACCTGCAGGGTCTTGGCCCTCCATGGAATGAGTTCGACACCCCTGATCTAGATGATGACCCATTTTGTTTAAATGTTTTAGTTGGGAGGGTAGGGCTTTTTGTTAAGGATTTGAAATATTTCCCATAGAGGCCCAAAACATACTCTTGCATTGCCCCCCCCCCCCAAAAAAAAATAGAAACACTCCTGACTACAGTAATACTTCTAGTGTCCTCCTCAATATTTACTCTTGAGAAAATGTTCTTTTTATCCTTAAATCCACACAGGGGTCCAGACTAGAGAAGAAAATAATGGGATTACTCAACAGGGGTCACTTAATTCCACCTTTAGCCTGACTAATATTACTCATTTTACCTATGGAATTACTGCAAATGCTGTTGCTGTGCTGATGTATGGAAGTAACTTTGTTCCAGTGAAGAAAGTGGAGACAGGTGATGGTAAGGAAGTGACACTTTACGTTTAGAACTCACAATATTTTCATGTGAAAGACTTAGAAGTATGAACTTTTATGTAAGGGAATCTTCGAGTTGTAAATATGTTGGTTTTAACAGGTATGTTCTTTCAATGGGTTTCCTGTGCAGCCATATGGATCACATCTATGGCTGGAGACCTGGTGCTTCAGTCCCCCAAATTCTGCCCTTTTGCAATGCTTGGAGGTGTGATCTGGGCTACAGGTAAGGTCCCCTGATGGGAGCTGCTGCTCACAGCTCTACCTGCTGTGAGCAGCAGGTAGAGCTCTGTCCATCATCACGTTAACTTGCTAGGACTGTTTAACAGTTATAGGAAAAATGGCACATTTAAATGGGGTTTATGGGGATAAGCCACAAATTTCTTAGAACAAAGTTATAATTTTATTTTAAAAAAAGGTACAAATATAAGAAAAGTTGGAAATTTATAAGAATTTTTTTCCATAAAATAATGAATTTGTGTGGAAAAAAATGCATATTTACAAGAGATAACTTGCACATTTGTAAAGAAGAAAGTTATAAAGTTACAAATGTATGAGAAAGTTACAATTTCTGTAGTGGTCTCTCCATGTTTAAAATAATTCTTTCATGATGTGTGCACTGCTTGACATGGCTGTAATTTCTACAGTTCCATACCATATTTAACCCAGCATGATACTGTAAAACATTTTTTCCAAGGAGTTAATGTAACTTCTGTTGCATTATGGGAATTTTTATTGAATTCAGCTTCAAATACAAGCAGTAAGCTCTGTCCGCTGCTCTACATGTGTTTTACTGGCATTTTAGTGCACGGTGTCCTCCCAGACTCTATTGTGTCTGTGGTGCTAGTTCCTGTTATTAAGGACAAAGCTGCAACGCTAAACAGTGTTGAGAATTATAGGCCAATTGCTCTAGCACGTATTCTATCTACAGTGTTGGAAATAATTTTGCTCACATGGTTGGAAATATGTTTTTTGTTCTGCCAATCAATTTGGTTTAAAAAGAAAGCATGACACTGATATGTGTATAATTGCTCTAAAGGAACTGGTGACAAAGTATAGAAGCCTTAATTCCTCTGTCTTCTTGAGTTTTATCGATGCATCCAAAGCATTCGATAGAATTAATTATGAAAAAATACTTATGAAATTACTCCTTAGAGGTGTTCCCAAGTATTTAATTAGAATTCTGGTTTTCTGGTAAGCCAATCAGACCACGTGTGTAAAACGGGGGAACATTCTATCAACGCCCTTTCATGTGAGCAAGGGTGTACACCAAGGTGGAATTTTGTCCCCTATTCTGTTAAATGTATATATGGATGATCTGTTGAGACAATTGAATGGATGTAACACAGGCTGTGTTGTGGGTGGCTCTGTCATCAATCATCTCATAAGATAAGATAAGCCTTTATTAGTCCCACAGTGGGGAAATTCCAGGATTGCAACATCACAGGGATAGCAACACTCAGAGCAATAATTAAGAAGATAACAAAAATAAAAATAAAAGCAGTGAATATACATATGTACACATACAGTAAATATATATACACAGTGCGGAGCATTGTAGCTAGATGGAATAAACAGCATAACCGTCTACTTAGTTATCCTACATAGTATGAATATGTACCCATACATATTGTCACCCTCCGTAGCGACTGATATTGTCCTAGTTGTATACTGGAGGGGACCATTTGTGTAAGTCTATTGCATCTTTTTGCATTCAGTACTATTAGGTCGTCACGTTTTTTTGCTATCTCTGCGAGCAGCCCTGCTTAGGTTATACAGTCTGACAGCCATAGGTAGGAAGGACCTGCGAAACCTCTTGGTTGTGCACCTAGGATGATGTAGTCTACTGCTAAATGATCTCCTCAGCGCGTTCAGTATGTCCTGCATAGGGTGGGACTTGGACTCCAGCAGAGATGACAGTTTAGGTCGTCATGTATGCATACAACCTAGTAATGAGTCCTTATAGTGCTGGGTTGCAACAACTATTAAGAATAATGCTCACAATATGGCAATGATCGTCGGCCTCCGTCGGTCTATGATGACCATGGAAGAGAATCCTAAATGTCTACTCTGCTGGAACAGCACCGCCTGTGGCTGAACAGGCTGATGCGCGAATGGCAGTCCCTGTCGCACAGGTCACACTTGTGGGTGGTCTCCGTGCTGCTGGGTCTGTGGCGGTTCTTCCTGTGGGTCCTTTTTTCATCTGCTGCAGCAGTCAGTCTCTCTTCACCCGCCTTGAGCTGTCTGGTCAGGGTGCCTCTCCATTTGGAGCGGTCCGTTGCAAGGTCCTCCAGCACTCTGTGTTGATCTCCAGGGCTTTCATGTCTCTCTTGCAGACGTCTCTAAAGTGTAGCTGTGGGCGGCCAACGTCTCTCCTGCCAGTCGCCAGTTCTCCGTAGAGGACGTCTTTGGGGATTCTGCCATCCTCCATACGGTGAACGTGGCCTAGCCAGCGGAGCCTGCGCTGCCTGAGTAGAGTGAACATAGAGGGAAGGCCGGCGCGGGACAGAACTTCTGTGTTGGGCACTTTGTCCTGCCAGGATATGTCCAGGATGTGGCGAATGCAGCGCAAGTGGAAGGAGTTCAGTCTCTTTTCCTGCCGGGCATATGTTGTCCACGTCTCACTCCCATAGGGCAGTGTGCTGATGACGCCGGCGTTGGACACTGCCATCTTCGTCTTGACAGAGAGTTTGGGATTCTCCCACACTTGTGTGGTGAGGCGAGCGAGTATGAAGGCTGATTTTCCAATCCTCTTGTCGATCTCTGTATCAAGGGAGAGGTTGTTGCTGATTGTGGACCCCAGGTACGTGAACTGATTCACGACCTCCAGCTCATAGTCGTCGATGGTGATGGTTGGTGGTGCTTCCGTGCCTTGCGCCAAGACGTTAGTCTTCTTCAGGCTGATGGTAAGCCCGAAGTCCTTGCATGCCTGGGAGAAGCGGTCCATCAGGGTCTGAAGCTCCTGCTGTGTGTGGGTTGCGACTGCAGCGTCGTCTGCGAACAGCATGTCTCTGATTAGAGCCTCGCGTACTTTGGTTCTGGCTTTCAGGCGGGCGAGGTTGAAAAGCCTGCCGTCAGATCTTGTGGGCAGGTAGATTCCCTCTGTTGCTGTGCTGAAGGCATGCCTCAGGAGCATAGCAAAGAAAATCCCAAAGAGGGTTGGCACAAGTACACAGCCCTGTTTCACTCCGCTGCGTATGTTGAATGGCTCTGAGACACTGCCGTCGTGCTGCACTATCCCCTGCGTGTTGGTGTGAAACGATTCGATGAGGCTTTGCAACTTTGGTGGGCATCCTATATTTGACAGGATCTTGAAAAGGCCCTCTCTGCTGACCAGATCGAACGCTTTGGTGAGGTTGATGAAGGCGACGTACAGGGGCATGTTCTGTTCTCTGCTTTTCTCCTGGAGTTGGCGGATGGAGAATATCATGTCTACCGTCGATCGCTCAGTGCGGAAGCCACACTGAGACTCGGGGTAGACACGTTCGGCAAGCTTCTGTAGACGAACGAGAACAACTTGTGCGTAGACTTTGCCAACAACGCTAAGGAGGGAGATGCCCCTGTAGTTGTTGCAGTCGCTTCTCTCCCCTTTGTTTTTGTAGAGGGTGATGATCTTGGCATCCCTCATGTCCTGTGGTACGGTACCTTCTTTCCAGCACTGGCAGAGGATGTCATGCAATGGCAGCAGTAGGGCGGTCTTGCAGTGCTTGATCAGGTCGGGGGGTATGCCGTCGTTGCTGGGTGCCTTGCCAGCGGCCAAGCTATCAATGGCCTTGCTGAGTTCGTCGATGGTTGGCTCGGCGTCAAGTTCGTCCATGTATGGCAGGCAGTCGATGGCATCAAGGGCTGACTTTGTCACGGTGTTCTGTCTGGAGTAGAGGTTGGAGTAGTGTTCCACCCATCTCTCCATCTGCTTGTTCTTTTCTGTGGTCATTTTCCCAGTGGAGGATTTGAGGGGGGCCGTCTTGCTCTGAGCCGGACCAAGTGCTTTCTTGATGCCATCATACATACCACGGATGTTCCCTGTTATGGCAGTGGTTTGAATGTCTTGGCTGAGCTGAGTACAGTACTCGTTGGCACAGTGCCGAGCAGTCTGCTGAACTTTGCTTCTTGCAGCCCTGAGAATCTGGAGATTCTTCTCGTTTGGATACTTCTTGTACTCAGCAAGTGCTGAGTGCTTGGCTTCAATGACGGGGGTCATCTCGGTCAACTTGGCATCAAACCAGTCCTGTGACTTCGAGGTCTTCCTCCCAAAGGTAGCCAAGGCTGTGCGGTGGATGGTGTTTTGCAGCTCTTCCCACTTCTGCTTTGCAGATTCTCCTTCTTGTGGTACACCAAGTTCCTTCTCAAAGGTAGAGGCAAACTGCTCAACAAGTTCTGGTTGGGCCATCTTGCTGGTGTCAATCCGTGCCTTTCCAGGCTGTCTAGCACGATGGAATTTCTTCAGCTGCAGCTTGACCTTGCAACACACCAATGAATGGTCTGTGTCGCAATCTGCACTCTGGAACGAATGGGTGATTAGCACGTTCTTTAGTGAGGTGCGCCTGGTCAGGATCAAGTCCAGCTGGTGCCAGTGCTTTGAACACGGATGCCGCCAGGAAACCTTGTGTTGGGGCTTGGTCTTGAAGAACGAGTTTGTGATGCACAGATCGTGATATGTGCAGAACTCGAGCAGCCGCTGTCCGTTGTCGTTCATTCTGCCCACGCCAAATGGTCCAAGACAGGAGGGCCAGGAGTCGTGGTCAGCACCCACTCTGGCATTGAAGTCTCCAAGGAGAATGAGTTGTTCAGAGTTGGGGATGATCCTGACAGTTGTTGCAAGATTCTCGTAGAACTCGTCTTTTGCCTCTGGTGTGGCTGTCAGTGTTGGGGCATACACACTGACGAGGGTGACTGGGCCTTGAGTGGTGTTGAGGCGGAGGGTGAGGAGTCGTGCAGAGCCATTGCTGCCCAGTTCCACCATCTTCAGCAAGGTGTTCTTCACTGCGAAGCCCACTCCGTGTTCCCTGTGTTCGTCACTGCCCTTTCCCTGCCAGTAGAACGTGTAGTCCTTCTCTCTGTGTGCCTGCGTCAGCCAACCGTGTTTCCTGGAGAGTGGCGATATCCACTTCCAGTCTCTTCAGCTCATTATTGATGATGGCAGTCTTCCTGGTGTCGTTGGTGTCCTTGAGGTTAGCAGCGAGTCCTGTCATCATAGTGCGGATGTTCCAAGTTCCCAGTTTTAGAGTTGGTCTCTTTTGGTTTTTTTGTCTTGCCTGGTGCGAAGGTTCTCAGCCTGCCGTTCAGACTTCTTCTCATCCCCATGCACCCAATGAGGAAAGCAAGCTGTGGTGGGACAACACCTTATTGGCTGGGGGCCGCCCAGCTTGAGGCGGGTGGTAGCTGTCCAGTGAGATCCGATGATCCCTCCCACCGTCGGGAACAACCCCTGGCGCCGCGCTCTACGCCAATTGAGCGGTGGCTTATAACCGGTAACTGTCATTCCCCGTGTTTTGTCTATGCCAAAGGCGAAGCTGGAGTGTCCTCTCCAGTGATCCGGTGTTCTACCTTCCAGCGTTGGGCATTGGTAGGATTCAAGCCTGGGCAGGAAGATATGGAGGACAAGATGTTGCCCATGCAGCATGTCCCCCCCCCTCTCCACGTCACTGATGAATCCAAAGGAACAGCAGGGCTGCTACAGTTTGGCACCAGCGCCATCACAGGAGCTGCCAGAACGATGTTGAGCACAACAGAGAACTGCCTTAGGGACTCCGACTCCGGATTTTTCCTCAGGGTTGACTCCCGAAGCCTTTCCCGTGACCAAGTGTGCCGCAAGGCAGCGGAGGTTTGAAATCAGGGTTTACCTTCCCCTACATGGGCTACCTTCCCAGGTTGACGAGCCACCATCTACCCAACGCATCTGGTTTTAAGGCGCCAGAGGTCCGCCCTCGCCCCTTCTCCTATTAGTAAAAGCAGTTCCGCCGGGCTTAGAGACTAAACCACATGGGCAGGCTAGGAGTTGGACTTAGTTGTCAGAGGCTTTTCGAGACGCACGCCATAAGGGGCATTTTATGAGCACTGGGAGCTTAACCCCAGTGCCGCTCCTGGCTATGACAACCTTGGAACCGGCAATGATCACGACATCAAATTTAACGTTAAAAAGAGTAATGTCACGATTGTGAGATGCAGAGAGGACAGGGAACTAGTTTTTCCTACCTTTAAATTGTGTGATGCTTCTCCTGCAACACGCAAGGAAATGAAATATCTGGGTCACATCATCACTTATGATTTGAGAGATGACGGATATCTATAGGCATTGCCTTAAATTGTATGCCCAAGCCACTGTGTTACTGAGAAAGTTTAGTATGTGCTCTGTAAATGTTAAATCTTCTCTGTTCAGAGCTCACTGTACTCCTCTGTACACTGCACACCTGTGGAGCAGCTACAGGACTGATAGTATGAGAAGGCTGACTGTGGCCTACAACGATGCACTGAGGATGCTGCTTCAGGTGCCCAGATGGCATAGCGCCAGCCAGCTGTTTGACATGTGGTATTCCTATGTGTAAGGCACTACTGAGGAAACCTGTGTACAGTTTTGTCGTCTGGATGACTCATAAAACGGCATCATACAGACCCTGATAAGCCCTAGGAAGAGCAGTCTGATACACCTCTGCTCTCAGAAGTCACTGGCACAACGGCCTCTACAAGAACTCTTTTTAAAGACTGTTACGTTGTTTTTATGGCTGCTATGTTTTTTTTTTTTTTTTTTAACCGTTTCCCTGACACCCCTACCCCTTATTTTGTATGGACCTGCTTGTGTGTCTGAAATAAAGATTAATTATAATAATAATAATAATAATAATAATTATCATTATAACATTCAGTCATTTACTGTACGTTACTGCTTTTTGAAAACAGTTTCTTACTATTAAGCCTACTGTAATGGCTTGGTGCACATTTTTTAAATTAAACAGTCTGTACAAAACTTTTAATTCGGTCATTCATCATTTTTGAATTGCTGATAATATTTAGATTAATAAGCCTTTGTTTAATGAAGGGAGCATTGTTGTATTGTTTTCAGTTGCAGTACTACTGAATTACATTATAGTACTGTAATTCTAAATTATGGGGGGGGGGGGGCTGAAAAGTTCATAGTCTGACCATGATGCAGTGGTCAAATTTGACCAAATGTGGTTTATTTTTCAACAGTCTCCACTTTGGTCCACATACTTCTTCCATTGGTGTTGCAGCGCTTGGATCCCTGCGGTTGAAAAATAAACCACATTTGGTCAAATTTGACCACTATGAACTTTTCACCCCCACCCCCCGCCCCGTACAGTAACTGACTGGCAACAACCCTTATGTCCAACAGTGTAGGTTTTGAACGCATGCATCCCTCATAAGATACAAGTTCCTGTTCATCCTACTGAGTTTGCTTATTCCTTGTCATTCACAGCAAATGTAGCACTTGTTCCAATCATTAAAGCAATTGGCCTTGCTCTTGGGATTTTAATTTCGGCATCTGTCAATATGTTGATGGGTTGGGCCAGTTCAAGGTGAGTACAATAATCTGTATGATGCATTATATTTTAGATTTAATTGAGTATCTTTGAAATTACAACTTTTGAGTTTGCAATGCCATCAACTTTCTCATTGTGATTTACAGATTTGGGTGGTTTGGGATTGCTACTCAGGAGGTTCCCAGACCAATTTTAAATTATTGTGGAGCTGCGTTGTGTCTTCTGAGGTAAACCACACGTTTGTTTATAATGCATCCAATGTATTTATCATCACCACTATTAATGGACCCTAAAATCTGTTCATTAGTCATTTTTTTTCTTTCCCTTTGAATTCAGTGGACTGATCTTTTTCTTTGTGAAAGCAGAGGCGAGGCTGCGTCTCAATCCAGAAATGGTTCCATTACTGATAACCAGAGTGAGTACGCCTTTGATTGTTCAATTGTTCTCTTCTTTAAGAAGTAACAATACCACGGTGAGCAAACTTTAAATGCAGAGGACTCATGGCACTGTAATTATGAATTAAAATGTTCTTGACAGAGAATGAATTCAGACAGTTGCGGACCAAGTTCCTCTGCATTTTGGATGGATTCCATTGGACCAAAGACCAGACGTTTGCTGTAAGATCACCTTAGTGAGCTGTGTGCATTATTATTTCCATGCATTTTTTTTAAAGTGCTGATTATAATTGTGGCATTTCTTTAAAAGCTAAATTTCAAAAGGCCTTGGACATGAAATTAAAATCAGTCAGAAATAAACAAATTATGAACTTGGGCATCATGACACACTGGTGATGAGTGATATTTTGTTAGTGTTGGTGAAGCACCCATCTAAAAATGTCAGAATGTCTATCATGCATTGCACTCTACCATGCACTAGTTATTCATTACTTGGCTTTGTAAAAAACATTACGGTGAGCATTGCAAACTGAGGAAGTAAATGATGGATGGATTTTTATTATGAACTGAGCCATTTTTATTCTATTCTACATCCTTCTTAGGGGTTTAGTGTTTGCTGTTGTGGTGGGACTGCTGTATGCCTCCTCCATGGTACCAGTCCTCTACATAAAGAGCCATTCATCATCTCCTGACAGTGTGTTCTTTGGAGCCAGTGTCTATGGTACAGTTTCGTGGTTTGATCATACAAAAGACTAAGGGGGGCATCTCTGCTTCAGGAATGCCTCCCTCCTGTGCTATGTAAAAACAAAATTCCCATCTTGTTTCTTTCAGACTTTGACTACGTGTATGCGCACTGTTGTGGCATATTTGTTGCAAGTACAGTGTACTTTACCATCTATTGTGCAGTGATGAAAAGCAAGCCCAGGCTTTATTCCAAAGCCGTCTTACCAGGTAGTGCACCATCCAAAGAGTTTCTGCTTGACATTTCATTTTGATTTATGATTTTTCTCAGGAAACAGGGTTGAGATCACCTTTGAAACTGACCAAAATGTATATATGACTCCCAGTTGTTACCTGAGTTTTTTTCAGTATTACTTTGCATATGCAAAATCCCTTTATTGCTGTTAGCATTACTGTTATTAGCCTAGTTAGCTTCCAGTTGCTTTAGTGTTATTGATTCAGTTATTAACATTGACTCACTCCTAATAACATTGCTTGGACTCATATGAACCTGGGGAACACGTTACTAATAGTTGGTATAGTAAGGACTCTGATTTTGCTTAAAAGAATCAACACGCATCAAGGACACATCACTGGTGGTGAGGAAGCATCCTACAGAAGGGAAGTGGCCAGCCTGGATGTTATGATGTAAGGACAACAACCTCACCCTCAAAGACGAGACAAAGGAGATGATAGTGGACATGAAGAAGGGGAGGAGGAGACCCCATCAGCTGCTGTTCATCCGGGAGCTTGAGGTGGAAAGTGTGAACAGCTTTAAAAACCTGGGCATCCACATCAGCGAGGATCTTACGTGGGCACATAACATCACAGCTGGTTAAGAGAGCTCAACAGTGGCTATACTCTCTGAGGAGGCTGAAGAAGTTTGGCATGTCGCCCAGTATCCTCAACAATTTCTACAGCTACATCATCAAGAGCATTTTGACCAACTGCATCACTGTGTGGTACGGCAGCACTACTGCCCTGGACTGCAAACGCCTGAAGAAAGTGTTGAAGACAGCGGCGAAGATTATCAGGACTCCACTCCCCTCTCTGCAGAGCATCTACCACCGCATAGTCCAAAGGAGAGCTGCCGCCATCCTCCAGGACCCCACCCACCCCCAGCACAGAATGTTCACACGTCTACCCTCAGGCCGGAGGTCCAGAAGTGTGAAATGCAGGACAACCGGATTAAAAAAAACTCCTTCTTTCCCACTGCCATCAGACTCCTGAACAGATAAGAAACTCCCTATTTGCAAACACAGCTTGCAAATAGGAACTCACAAACTGGTTGCTAAATTTGCACATTGCTCACTTGTACAGTGTACATAGTCTCTCCCATCTCATGTCCATATCATCTCTGCTGCTAAATTATTATTGTACAGTCTACTGGGTATTATCATTACAGATAAATTACAGAGAAATTGTCACACTAGGTGCTAATGTGTACATTGCTCATTTGCACATTGCTCATCGGCGTATGCCATCTCAGGTTCACATCATCTCTGATATTAATATGCCATTGTCCGTTAGTCATCCAGTTAATTTTCAATTTTCATTCTTCTTGCTTCCTCTAGTTTAACTGCTTTAACTGTCCTAATTGCCCAATGTGTGTTATTAGTGTGTGATATTAGTATTAAGTGTGTGCTTATTAGTAGTGATGTGTATCTATTACCTTGGCATTCGTTCGGAGAGCGGAGTAAGAATTTCATTGCTCAGGAAATGTTGCATTTCTTAACAGTACACATGATGATAAAGCCTCTGAATCTCAACACACTAGCAACTGGAAGCTACTTAGGCTAAAGATTAGAAAGTCTTAACAGTGGAGAACCTGAGTCATGCCCCATCTACTTCCACAAATGGGACCTTAAATCAGAAAGTCTCCATCGAAGTGAACAGGTCTTTGTGTACCAATTATGAATCAGCCTTTAAAAAAAACAAAACAAAAAAACCCTTGTGAGTTATTGTCCACTTATAATCAAGATGGACATGAAATCAAACAATAACTCCATATGTCTTTCAGTAGTTTAATAAGAAATCTTAGAATAGGTTAACACATTTGGATGATGTTAAAGAATTCAACATGTATCATAGACTGTTATTGAGTTACTGGGCATAACCTGGGAATCAAACATTTGTGTAACCAAATCAACCATAGTTTAACTTGCCAATATACTGGAAACTGGAAAACCATAAAATAGCATTGGTCAAGAAAAGTGGATGTGGAAAATTGGTGTTCCTCTGAAAAGGAACGTACAATAATGAAAAGACAAAATGTATTTTGAAATTCTGATAGAAGTTTGCAAGAAATTAAGTTTGAGAACTTGCACCAGGAATATTCTGCAGAATTAAGTTTAGATTAAACAGACCGTCGGCCACAGAGTCAGATCACGTCCCTGGTGGCAGCAGGGCCCCCACGTGCCAACCCTGATTTAGCTGGATGTCCATGGATTCTGTTGATGGAGATGCTGATAGATGGGTTCTCCCACAAGGTTGTGCTCCTGTGATTGCAAAGCTGTCAGTTCTGCTCCCCCTGTTTATTCAATTAATGACTGTAACAAGTTTCTTTCCTTCTTTGTTGACAAGGTCACTGCTGTCAGGGCTGGTTTTACTCATTCCTTTCCCCTAATCCTTAATTGGCCTAACAGACGGGCCTTTTTAAGTGATTTTACCCCATTTCTTTTGAGGATTTGTTAGTGTTGGTGAGCTCCATGAAATCCTCCTCCTGCGCTTTAGATATTTTGCCTTACTCAGTGTTGAGAGGTAATTGGCTCAGTGGGTACATCTTTGGTTAATATCATTAACAGTTCACTTGAATCTGGCTGTGTACCATCGTATTTTAAACATGCAGTTTTGCAGCCACTTTTTAAAAAAAAACCTAACCTTGATCCATCCGTTTAAAAAAAAAAAAAAAAAAAAAAAAAAAAAACTTCAGGCCAGTTTCTATGCTTCCTTTTATTTCTATGCTTTTAGAAAAAGTTGTTGCCAAACAGCTCACTGACTTTCTGATTGAACACAATATTTTCAACAAATTTCAGTCAGGTTTTTGTCAGAAACACTCAACAGAGACCGCTCTTCTTAGGGTGTCGAATGATATTTTAATGTCATCAGACTCTGGCAAATGCTCTGTTTCAGTGTTATTAGATCTTACTGCAGCATTTGATACTATTGATCATTGTATTTTGTTACAAAGGCTTAGAGATTGGGTAGGCATTTCTGGAAAAGCTCTGGATTGGTTTTTCTCCTACCTTTCTGGTAGAAATTTTTCCGTGGCTGTTGGCTCTTATTCATCTGATTCTGCTTCTTTAACCTGTGGGATGCCTCAGGGTTCTATTCTGGGTCCACTTTTATTTGCCCTATATATGCTGCCACTTGGTTCTATCATCAGCAAATTTAAAGGTGTCTTATCACTGCTACACTGATGATTTACAGCTACTTTTCTCTTTTAAACCTGACCATGTTGACAATTTAAAAATTATTCATGATTGTCTGTCCGCAATTAAGGACTGGATGTCTAGTAACTTTTTGCAACTTAATGCTGATAAAACTGAAGTCCTTATTGTAGCACCTGATAATCTAATTCCTAAGATGGTTGATAGCATTGGTTCATTAAGCTCTAATGTACAGTCCAATCTAAAAAATCTTGGTGTCATTTTCGATCAATTGATGAGTTTTGATCAGCATGTCAAATCTGACACGGAGTTGTTTTTTCCACCTTAGGAATATATCCAAAATTAGGTCATTGGTTTCCTACAGTCAGTTAGAAATCATTATCCGTGCCTTTGTTTCTTCACGTTTGGACTACTGTAATGCTCTTTTCACATGTCTTAGCAAATCCTCTTTACACCGCCTACAGTTAGTCCAGAACTCTGCTGCAAGATTACTAACTAGGTCCAGTAGATTCTGTCATATCACTCCCGTTTTGGCCTCCTTGCATTGGCTTCCTCTGAATTAGAGTTGATTTTAAAGTTCTTGTTCTTACTTATAAAGCCATTCATGATGAGGTGCCTTTTTATATTAGTGACCTGCTCCATCTACATCAGCCCAGCAGGTCTCTCAGGTCTTCTCATCAGAATCTATTGGTAGTCCCTAGCACTAGGCTCAGAACCAAAGGCGATAGAGCCTTTGCTGCTGTTGCTCCCAGACTTTGGAACTCCTTACCTTTTGAACTTAGATCTGCAACTTCCATTGATGTTTTTAAGAAGCAACTAAAGACCCACCTTTTTAGCCTGGCTTTTTAATTAACTATGTGTTGATTGTATTTTTATGTGCTTTTACTGTTTCCTTTGTTTTTATTTTTTACTGTTTTATGTGCCTGTGTTTTTATTTTTTTTTACCATGCTAAGCACTTTGTGACTCTGTCTGTGAAAACTGCTCTATAAATAAAATTATTATGCTGATAGATGGGTTCTCCCACAAGGTCATGCTCCTGTGATTGCAATTGGGCTGATTCTTCAGCAAAGCTGGGTGAGGTCTTTTCTTACGCACTGAAGAAGGAATTTGTTTATTGTACAAGGACCCATCAGAAAGTCAAATTGAGGCAAAAACACACCACAGATCCACTTCTTCCAATGTTTGTGGTTTGAGTAAGTTGGTTTAAGTTTAGTAGAAATCAAACAAAATCTTCTTGCATGATAATTTAAACAAAAGGATTAAAATAAGGAAAAAGTGAAGTTTAAAGAGAATTTTCACAGAGCATGGAATACTCTGGGCCTACTTGAAAATGGCGGGTGGGGGGGGGGGAGCAGAAATTCTGCTCCTTGCAGCTTGACCGCCGCCCAAAAACTGAACAAAGGACAAAGGGAAGATTTTTTTTGGGTGTGGCAAAATTTTACTGAACTTCATGAAACTGAGCTGGACTAATTACATTTGAGCTTCTTTGGTTCAGTAGAAGTCATAAATGGCCAAAAAAGGAAATGCAATGAAGACTGGGCCCCTATTGGTCAGTCAAAGTCCAGCTATGGTTTTTCAGACAGAGGGAAGGAGAGAGAGAAACTTGATATGGAAAGTGAAATCCTCCTAAACACACATGTTGGCTATGAAAACATAAATTCCTTAAACTTTAGTAACATATTCTACTTGATAAAAGGAACACACATAAGGTCTCTACATTGTACATGAGATTAATTCCTTTATGGAGGCATGCAAGTTAATTTCCTCTTGAAAATAAAGCAACACATATCAAATCATATCAATGCATTTCAAACCACAATTGTCCATTCCAGATTTGCCATGTCTTCAGTAGCGGATACCGTCTTGAAGGAAAGAATATGAATTGGTTTATTGTCGAGAATTCATAAATTCTACTGCAGAGAGAGGAAAAATTAAATATTCCCGAGCTGTCCACAAGATGGCATTGTAAAACTGGTTGTTTAATGAAAAATCTTGACTTCCCAGCCTGGACTATATTAACAATAAATCTGTCATTTGGGGCATTCCTTTGCCAAATAAAAGGGAGACCGACTCCAGGAAACAAAGCAGGAAACTTCCACTTTATGGCTGATGGGTGATGTTACAGCTCTGGTCCATAGGTGAGAGAAGCAGTTCATGACCAGACTTTTGGTGTGAAATGATTCGGCAAAGAATGATTTTATAAATTGGAACCCACAGTCAACGCTACATGCGTCCCCCCCCCCCCCATTATCAATGCTGAGCTTTGGTCAGCTTTGGTACACATCCTTGGCGGCTGGTTCCAATTGAAGTCCCTTGACTCAACTGCTGAGCTAACGGTTCTGATGTCCATAAGCGCTAGCTTGTAAACTGAGTCTATTCCCGAGTATAGATCTTTGGGTTTGGTTAACAACAAAACCAAACTTCTAAAAATCTTCAAAAATAATTTGAATATGGATAAATACAAAAATTGTAAAATTGTCTAAAATATACTAAAATATGCTTGCAAGACTCAGATTCTAGGTACCCAAGTACAGAAAGAAAATTCTGGGTACCAAAGTGCAAAAATATATATATATTTTTTTTTTTCAGCTAAGTGATATTGAGATAACGCAAGGCAGTTCAACTTGGATGGGTTTAACTGGACTAAACCATGGTTCCACAGATGTCTGAGCCATAGGGTGTTTGGGACCTTTATTCTGGAAAACTGGGTGAACATGGAATGTCATCATTGTTCTTTCAGTGGCAATGAAGAGCAAATTTGTGACTACTGGAAAAGGGTCAAGATGAGGTGAAATCAGGCTCATCACTAAAGTGCTAACTGAAGAGCTAATGTTTCTAGCTACCTCTGGAAGTAACATGGACACCAGCGGTGTGTGAGCATAATCAACCTTTAACACGAAAAGCAACAAGTTCAAGACCTTGTTGAGTTTGAAGTTTTCGCGCAACCATTCAAAACCAACACAGTATCTTGCAAAGTTTTGGTAACAGTTTGTGGTTCAACTACCTGGCATTTCAGTGTAGCGGTGTTGACTGAGTTAGCAGTGGATGTGCTAAGGCTAACAAGAGGCCCTAACGATGAGGCTGTTACTGAGAATCCACCTAAGGATTGTTGACTTTTTGTTTTGGCTCTGCCCAGTTCTGACTAGGTGACAGTAGGTGCGATTGCTAAATAGAGGGCTACACTGAAAAACAGGAGGGCCATCATCCTGGCAAACAAATAGGAGTGAGTGATTTTAATCTCAACCTTCTTGTTGGGTTTTTCTTTAGGCACTCGAGTGGCAGATGAAAATTATTCTCAGAGATGGAGTAATTTCTTTTAGAGATTGAACTCTAAACCTTAGATGTTTTATCAACTTTAGTGTGAATTTTGTTGTTAGCTCAAGCTAAGGGTATTGGATGTTTTGTGTGTACAATTTGATAATACTGTTGATTGAAATTGATTAGAATTTTTCAGAGGCATTTATGATTAATTTAAGGGATAATTTGGTTTTAATTTACTTTTTCTTTTGGAGGTTTTTATGCAGTTAACTGATTGGTTTGGAAAAATGCGACCGAGTGTACCTGAGGCTAATGGTTAGCTAACGGTTATTTCTCGGATGCAGGCCTGATTTTAATCTTATTTATAGACTTACTGTGACAGTGTTGTACCCGATAAGTCCCATGGGGTTTTGGTAAAGTTTACCCTGATTATGATGGGCCCATTTGAAAATGGGTTCCTGGATTTAGTACTTAAGTGGCCAAAGTTTATTGTTGACAACGTATGGATCCATCCACCTGGGCAGGAATTTAGGAGCGATTTTTCCCTGCCTGTAGATTGATTTGTTGCATTTGCGGTACAAATGCGTAGTGGAGAACCTTATCCCCCACCCCCACCCCCCTTGAGGTTTGCCATGGGAGGCTTTGTGGTTGTTGTACACTTTGTGTTGTTTGGCGGATCGGTCCAAGTGTTTTTGAAATGTGGCCTTGGGAGCATTGTACATCATTCTAACGCCTCTGTTCTGCAGCTGGAAGATCATCAGCATTGGCAATCATCACCCCCCTGTTTTTGAGGAACTACGAGCGGTGGCGATGATTGTTCATTGGAAGAAGGAATAGGAGTGCCACTGCATAGCTGCAGAGATGGTCGCGTTGCAGGAAGTGTTTTCAATTTCGGTATGTTAAAGGAATTTGACTCGGGGAGCGTGTGTACAGTTGGGTCCGACTGGTGTTTGACGGTTTTATGGACCACGGGGTCATGGGCTTGAGTGGATGTGCACCTTGTGTTCGCAAAAGTTGGGTTCACCGATGCAGAGCCGTTAGATTGCGGAGGGTCTGGGGCAGGGGTGGGCAGTGAGGGCCATTCCAGCGCAGATTTTCTGTTCCACCCAGTGTCTTCAGCAGGTGTTTTCAATTATTAGCGATCCTTGAAGCTGATCAGAGCAAACACCTGCTGAAGACACTGGGTGGAACAGAAAATCTGCAGTGGAATGGCCCTCCATGGCACATGATTGCCCACCCCTGGTCTGGGGAGACGGTTGATTTGGCTCCTGTGACTACGCAGGCCACAGGGGTGGGTAGGTGGGTGGGAGGGATGCAGAAGGTGACACCAACATTGGGTTAAAGGTACAAAGGGAGCCATGTGGAGCTTTTTGCTTGGCCAGTGAGTTCCCAAGGTCATTCAATTCTTCATCTTGACCTTGTGTTTGAAGGTGACCTTTGATTTCTTGAGGACAGTGTTCACCTTGGTTTTTGTGGTTGCTTTTGATCAGGTTCATTTGTTCCAACAGTGCTAGTTGCATAAGACTCGGGGTATCCAAAGTGTCAAGAACAAAGTACTGTGATTCAGTTGTCCTTAGTAGGTTGAATGGGTGAGGGTGGTGAGTTTGAGTCTATAGTTTGAGATTCTTGAAGTCAATCAGTGGCTCAAAGCAATTCAGTAGGTCTTTGCCGATGAGCAAGGGAATAGAGTCAAGTTTGGACACATAGACAGGATGAGTCAAGGCCATGGGACCAATGGAGACTGATTAGTGACATGCCCAACAGAGTTGTTAGTGAGCGCATATGTATGGTTGAACGGCTAACGAACAAGGTTCCAGTTTTAAATCTTTGAGTGTGGTTAACAGCTACACGTTGCTGATCAAAAAGATTGTGTGACATAAGAGTGATGTCAGCGGCGGTGTCTAAAACTGCGTCCTGAAACATCACGTCTTCAAAGGTCAGTAGAAGATAAAATCTTCGCGCCACTCCCCTCTCGTTTAAATCGCACAGAAATTGTGGAACTGGTGGTTCGACACGGATTTGCAAAATGTTGTTTTTACAGGAGTGGTGTTTGGCTTGTGGTTGGGCTGCTATAATGGCATTGGACTGCGTTGGGTCCTTTGGTTCTTCTTCATTTGAAGGAGGGGTTTTCTTTTTTCCTTTCCTTCGTGATTTAGAGCATTTCTTCTGAGTTGGCATAGCTGCGATAGCTAGGATGTCAGCAGCTTCATCTTCTCTCTTGTTTTGAATCTTCGCTAGGAAATATTTGAGAACTTCTATATCTTCTCTCAGTATTTTTCTCAGATTTCATTTGTATTAATGAAAGTGTGATTTTATTTTGAAAACCAATTATTTTGGGGAAGAGGAAGTGTGATCCTCATTATCCAACTTTTAAATTCCCGTTTAATGGTCACGTTGGGTGATCTGGGTCTTCCCATTCGTTAAGAGCGATATTGGCCCCGCCTTCCGAGTAGAGGCAACAAGCGCGCACTCGGGTTTCGGTCTTTCACGATATGAGAGCGGACGAGAGAGGCTGTGAGCAGTCTGGTTCACACTGATACCTCTTCTTGGTGAGTTAATTCAGAAAGATGCTATAAATGGATCTAAACACTCTCCAAACGCTAATTTGCAACCTCCATTATCCTAAGTTGATGGGAGCATGAGCTTGAGAGGCCGTGAAGCGGTGACTTTTGCTGTGTTCACACTGAGACCTCATCTTGGTGAGTGAGATACATGCTAATGTTAGCGTTATGCTAATGCTAATCGCGAGTGGATTTTTTTCCTGTTTAAAAGCAATGGAAAAGGCTGTCTTTGTGTCTATGATTTTCCTAAATGTGATTTCAGTTCCCAACAGTATGCTGAAGTACTTTTAGTTCTTATGCACTATTTCTGTCAAATGAAATGTGTAGTTTGATGCTAAAAGCACATGGTCTTGGTCTCCTATGTAAAAGCATAGGTTATGCTAAACCCAGTAGCTCAGACCAGGTTTTACTGATTTTAAAAAGGGGATATTGGAAGTAATGGGACAGTATATTGCCTGGTTATGTGATAAATTAATTGTAATTCATTTCATGAATTACAGAGACAAGGTTAGAAAGGATTAATCATAATTTCATGGTTAAGTGATGTAGAGAGAAACCGAGGAATTCATTTAATTGGTTACATGGGGGAAAAAAAAGGGTATTTCATGTGCTACCAGAGAGATTGTGAGAAAAGAAAAAGAACACATGCATGTAAGATGTGAAATGTAAGATTACTATATTGCTGGATTGTAATAATAGTAATATGAGAGAAGAATTTAAACACTAAGCTATGGTGTTATATAAGAAGGGGTTGGAAGACGAATTACTCTAGCTGTAAACAACAATACCATTATTGTTGTGCAGGCTAGGTTTTTTTGGTTGCCGACCAAGAACCTTCTGGATCCTGGATTCTCTCCGAATGGAGATGGCGAGCCTGACCCGAGATTGAACCGAGATCTGACCACGATCTTGATTGAAGGACATCCTTCCTCTCTCCAGTGCACAACATTCAAAGTGGTAACAACTCAAGCTGCTGCTTTAGAAAAGGAAAAGAAACCTGAGTCTGGAGATACAAGATATCTAGACTGGTCAAACGACTAAACCGAAGGGGTAACCAAACACTGAGCTCAGTAGGACATTTTGGGGTTTTATTTTATGCCGGCCGTTGTTATATTTGTAAATTGTTTGTATATTTTGCTCCTTTTATCTTTATTAATAACAGATATGAATTGCTCAATTCTGCCTCCAGCTATTTCATCCCACACTCACTCTAATTCCCTATTGTAACCCTTACAAACCTAGCAACTGGTCTACACTTAATAATTTCCCTTACCTAATTAACATAAGGCAAGGGTTACAATAAGAAGTGGCGAGCCCAGCCAGGAGCCTTTTTTTTCTCTCCCTTACGTTATTTCAAGCCTATAACGTACCCAAAATGGATATTGTTGAACGTGAATCTGTGAAAATTCCAAATGCAGTGATAGTGAGTGAAATCGCTGGAGATGATCAACTTGATGAAGTGACTGGGTTTTTGAAACGGTATGGATTGATTTCAAGAGTCATAAAAGTAACAGTAAGTCTGAGTTTTCCCAGAGTGCTATTTTTGAGTATCACTTGGGTATTGCTGTTGAAGCTCTTGACCCATTGCCATGTACTCATGTATCTGATAGTGGAGCCAGCTATATGATACAACCCCTTGCCAGTGTTTATACGCACCATGTAGGGAGCGATATAAACAAGTTATATCTCACTGACATTAAAAACCTAGCGAAGATGAGTGGCAGAGATTTTGCAGATGTCCTGAAAGACATGTCACAGATTTCTGAGCCAAATCACACTGCGAGCACCCCAGCTCGAAGTATGCCCACCACTCCTGCACATGATTCAAATCCCCCAGAAGTGCAACGTGTGGTAGTCGAGCACATTGTTAAAAGGGAGGATTTTTCCGTGCAGCCGTTTTCACAAAAGCACGGAGCTTTTTCTGGCAAAGACCTCCGACCAACTTATGAGCTAGATTATGATACTTGGTGCTCCAGTGTAGAATTAATCTCGACTGATCCTGCTATGTCCAAATTGCAACAATCCCGAAAGATCATTGAGTCTCTTTTACCCCCAGCAGCTGATGTAGTCAAGTACTTGAACCCCAACAGCTCGCCATCAGAATATCTTCAGCTGTTAGATTCTGCTTATGGTACAGTTCAAGATGGCGGAGAGCTTTACGCCAAGTTTTTTTGACACCTTCCAAAACACAGGTGAGAAACCCTCATCATATCTACAACATCTTCAAGTAGGTTTGACTCACACTGTGAAACGTGGTGGTGCTTCAAGCCAGGATTTTGACAGGCTGCTTGTCACACAGTTTTGTCGAGGTTGTTGGGATGATTCCCTTTTAACTGCACTCCAGTTAAAACAAAAACGAACAAATCCCCCAACTTTTCCCGATTTGCTTCGCTTGCTACATACTGAAGACCAAAATGTTGCCAAAGCCTTGCGAATGAGACATTTGAGCAGTTCAAAACAAAAAGTGACATCCCACGTGCAAACTGTGCAATGTAGTTCAGATGAAAATGAGGACAAAATCACGGTAAACTCAATTCAAGAACTCTCAAAACAAGTTGCAGAAATTCAAAATCAACTAGCAAAACTAACTGCAAAACCAAAAGCTCAAAACTCAAAAAGTACACCCAGTACAAAGCCAAAAGAGAAACAAAAGCTGAATAAAGGGACAAAGGAACCCACAGAACAAACGGTCAGAACTCGAAGTACCCCACCCAAACCGTGGCACTGTTTTCAATGTGGAGAGGATGGCCACATCAAGTCGAGCTGCGAAAACGAACCAAACCCAGCTTTAGTTACCGAAACGCGTAAGCTGTTTAAAGAGAAACAAAAGAGATGGGGGTCTGAAAATCCTGCAGCTAATAAAGACCGGTCAAACTAGGAACAGTCTCTATTACGGGGCAAATGGAGACTTGTAGCCAGACACTCACGTCCCCCTAAGTACAAGCAACGCGTTAGCCTTAAGCAATCTGTTACTAACCCACCTAAGTATAGCCTACCAAAAGGGTTAGTTGGTTCCAAATGCACAGCTGTAGTTAGCATTTCTGATGTTAATGTGCATTGTCTTCTTGACTCAGGGTCACAAGTGACTACAGTCACCGAGTCATTTTACAAACAGAACTTTCCCAATCAAAATCTTAAACCACTCTATGACCTTTTAGAAGTAGAGGGCGCTGCAGGTCAGCCCGTCCCCTATTTAGGTTATATAGAGATGTGTATTACTTTTCCAAAAGACTTCTTATGCACAGAGATTGATATACCAACCTTAGCTCTTGTTGTTCCAGATGCCAATCCCAATAGTCAGACACCAGTGTTAGTGGGAACAAACACACTTGTTCTTTATGGAAAGTATTTAGACATGAAGACTCCTGATTACTTACCTAGCCCTTACGGTTTTAGGACACTGTTGAAAACTCTCAAACTAAGACATACCCAGAACAAAGATGGGAACATTGGATTAGTTAACTTGTCAAGCAAACCTCCAGCTGTAGTTCCAGCAGGCAAAACTGTAGTTTTAGAGGGGTCTGCCAATGTTCACTGTACCTCAGACACCTGTGCTATAGTTGAACACTCCTCTGTCTTCCTTGCCTGGTGGCTTTTGTGTTAAAACTTGCCAGATAACTCTTCCTTCCCGAGCTCCACACAAAGTGCCTGTAATGATTACAAACAAAACAGAGCAAGATGTCACTATTCCGTCCACGTGTGTCATCGCAGAACTTGGAGCTTTCCATTGTATCCTGTCCCAGCACAATGTCATCAATGCAAATGAGTCGGCCACAAACAAGACACAACTGAGTTTCAACTTTGGTGATTCACCGATTCCACAGGAGTGGAAAGAGCGAATAACCAAACAGCTAAATGACATCCCGGAAGTATTCACTTTCCATGATTTGGACTTTGGGTGTACGAGCAAAGTGAAACACTCCATCAGTCTTCATGATCCGACTCCCTTTAAGCACCGTGCACGCCCTATACACCCCCAAGACCTTGAGGCAGTGTGTAAACACCTTCAAGAGCTGCTCGCTGCAGGTGTGATAAGAGAGTCCCAGTCTCCCTACTCGTCCCCCATTGTTGTGATGAGGAAGCGAAACAATGTGTGTCTGTGTATAGACTTTCGCAAACTCAATTTGCAAACAAGAAAGGACTCTTACGCTCTCCCAAATCTGGAGGAGACGTTCTCGGCGCTCACAGGATCCAAGTGGTTTACAGTCCTCGATCTTAAGTCTGGATATTACCAGATTGAGGTAGAAGAAGCAGACAAAGAAGACTGCTTTTGTAACACCCCTTGGATTCTGGGAGTTCAATCGCATGCCGCAGGGCATAACCAACGCCCCAAGCACCTTTCAGCGACTCATGGAGCGCTGCGTCGGTGACATGAACTTAAATGAGGTGCTAGTCTTTCTAGATGATCTCATCTTTTCAAATAGTTTGGAAGAACATGAACAGCGACTCATGCGGGTACTCCATCATCTTAAAGACTACGGGCTAAAGTTATCACCGGAAAAATGTAAATTTTTTCAAATGACAGTCCGGTACCTAGGTCATGTAGTCTCCGAAAGCGGTGTTGACAGATCCCGAAAAGATTCAGGCCCTTAAGACCTGGCCCCGGCCTAAGAATCTCAAGGAACTGAGATCCTTTTGAGGGTTCTCAGGGTACTACAGACGCTTCATTGAAAGGTACTCGTCTATAGTACGCCCCCTTAATGACCTCACACACGGTTACCCGCCACTCAACAAAAGGTCAAAATCCAAAGTCACTAACCAAACCTACTTTGATCCCATACTGCCATTTGAGAGTCAATGGACCACAGACTGTCAAAAAGCTTTCGACTCCATTATCGAAAAGTTAACATCAGCTCCTATCTTGGGCTTTGCAGACCCGAAGCTGCCTTACGTACTCCATACCGATGCTAGTACCACTGGCTTAGGTGCAGCACTCTATCAGGAGCAGGACGGTCAGCTTAGGGCCATAGCTTTTGCCAGTTGCGGGTTATGACTGGTGCCTAGCGGCTGCCCCGGCCTTGGATGCGCTCTGCAGAGCATGCCCAAATGCCAAGTCACGTTTCGTTACCTTGTATTCATACATGTGTAATGACAAAGTTGAATCTCATCTCTCATCTCATCAAGGAGTGAAGCACGTTATCCAGCTCACAAGCTAGAGTTTTTAGCTCTAAAATGGTCAGTAACTGAAAAGTTTCACGACTATTTGTATGGTGGTCAGTTTACGGTAGTTACAGATAGTAACCCACTCACCTACATATTGACCTCTGCTAAATTAGATGCCACAAGCTACAGGTGGCTTGCAGCTTTGTCTAACTACAACTTTAAGTTACAGTATAGAGCAGGCAAGCAAAACCTAGACGCAGATGGGTTGTCTAGACGTGCTCATGGTGAACTCGTTAACGATGTCCAGTCCAGGAAAGTGTAGGAGCGTGTAAGCCGCTTTGTAGAGCGTCACCTGACCGACAGTGACACCACAGAGATTGTAAATGATGAAGCTGTTCAAGCTATCTGTCAAAACCACCTTGTTAAAATCCGTGATGACAATCTGGATAGCGGTGTTACACTGGTAGAGTCACTTACCATCTCAGCTGACGCAATCCCAGACTTGTATGTCTTGGAGCAAGACAATGGCTTACCCACTATCCCGGTCTTATCTCAAGCAGAAATCAAAGACAGAGAGCAGACTCGACAATCAGACAAGTTATTGAACAAATCGAACAGGGGAAAACACCCCCACCGACTGCTAGAGAAGAACTCCCAGATCTCCCCCTTTTACTCAGAGAACTCCATAAATTGGAGATGTACAATGAAGTGTTGTACAGGAAAAGACAAAATGGAGACCAAGTGACTCACCAGCTCGTTCTTCCCGAGGAGCTCAGAGCTCCCGTACTCCAAAGCCTGCACAATGATATGGGCCACTTAGGTATTGACAGAACCCTTGATCTGGTCAGAACACGATTCTATTGGCCACGTATGGCAACAGATGTCGAGCAGAAGGTAAAAACATGTGATCGGTGCATACGAAGGAAGAGTCCTCCTGAAAAAGCGGCTAGCCTGATCAACATAACCACCACACAACCTTTAGAGCTAGTCTGCATGGACTTTCTCAGTCTGGAGCCAGACAGTAGCAATACCAGCAATATTCTCGTGATAACTGATCATTTTACTAAATTTGCCCTTGCGTTGCCTACCTCAAATCAAAGGTCCAAAACAGTTGCCAGATGCCTGTGGGATCAATTCATCATTCACTACGGTATACCTGAACGCCTGCACAGCGACCAGGGTCCTGATTTTGAGGCAAAACTAATAAAAGACCTTTGTGAGATCTCAGGTATAAAGAAAATAAGAACAACCCCATACCACCCCAGGGGTAACCCCACTGAAAGATTCAACCGAACACTACTGAGTATGTTAGGAACGCTTGAGTCCAAACAAAAGTCCCACTGGAAAGACTATGTTATGCCGTTAGTACATGCATACAACTGCACATGCAGTGATGTAACCGGGTTTACCCCCTACAAATTAATGTTTGGTAGGAAACCCAGATTGGCAGTTGATCTAGCGTTCGGACTTCCTCTCAACAAAGATCAGAAAGTTACTCACTTGCAATACGTTGAAAATCTCAAAAGGCTCGAAGTGAGCTACAAGTTAGCTTCACAAAATGCACAAAAGATTGCAGACAAGAACAAGGCCAGGTTTGACTGCAAAATCACTGTTTCTGAACTTGAACCTGGGGATAGGGTTTTGGTTAGAAATGTGAGACTGCGTGGAAAAAATAAGCTTGCTGATAAATGGGAGGCTGACATTCATGTGGTAGTCAAACGTGCAGGTAATTTACCCGTTTACACGGTTAAACCCGAGTCAAAGCAACGTCCCCCAAGAACTTTACACAGAGACCTTTTGCTTCCCTGCAGTTTCCTCCCTGTTGCCACAGCAGAAACACCTGAGCCAGAGCCTATTCACCGTCCTAAGACACGCCAAACAACTGTTGCAGAGAACAGTGATCACAAAGAGTTAACCAAAATTGAAAATTAATTTTTGATTCCATGGGTTGAGGATTCCCCATGTGGGGAGATGACCAGATTTACTACTGTACATGATTATCCAAAACCTTTGCAAACACCGGAAATGACAAACCCACCTGGTTGTGATTTACCTGAGACCACTGCCAATGCAGAACCGGATAGGGAGCATAATGCAATTGAGATTGAACCTTCCTATAATTCACCTGTGGAAATGATACCGGAAGGAGACAATACTGAGAATGACAAACCTGTGGAAAATGAAACGGCAACAATACTAGAGGAACCTTCTGACAATTCAGTCGAGGGGCAAGAACACCAATCGAATGATTTACCTGATGAAATGGACAAAAATGATCACACTGCAATTCAACCAATACGACGATCTGAAAGAATCAGACAACTCCCAAAAAGACTAGAGTATCCTGAATTAGGAAATCCTCTAGTGACTGTTGTTGAGTCCCTTTTTCAAGGTTTGAATACAGCCTTCTCAGAGTTTCTAAATACTGACGATGGACAGTCTTGGTTACACATGCAACGGGACGTGCATGATATTTAGTGGGGGAGGGTGTAACCCAGCTGAGAAAATGACCCTTTTTCTCAGATTTCATTTGTATTAATGAAAGTGTGTGATTTTATTTTGAAAACCAATTATTTTGGGGAAGAGGAAGTGTGATCCTCATTATCCAACTTTTAAATTCCCGTTTAATGGTCACGTTGGGTGATCTGGGTCTTCCCATTTGTTAAGAGCGATATTGGCCCCGCCTTCCGAGTAGAGGCAACAAGCGCGCACTCGGGTTTCGGTCTTTCACGATATGAGAGTGGACGAGAGAGGCTGTGAGCAGTCTGGTTCACACTGATACCTCTTCTTGGTGAGTTGATTCAGAAAGATGCTATAAATGGATCTAAACACTCTCCAAACGCTAATTTGCAACCTCTATTATCCTAAGTTGACAGGAGCATGAGCTTGAGAGGCCGTGAAGCGGTGACTTTTGCTGTGTTCACACTGAGACCTCATCTTGGTGAGTGAGATACATGCTAATGTTAGCGTTATGCTAATGCTAATCGCGAGTGGATTTTTTCCTGTTTAAAAGCAATGGAAAAGGCTCTTTGTGTCTGTATGGTTTTCCTAAATGTGATTTCAGTTCCCAACAGTATGCTGAAGTACTTTTAGTTCTTATGCGCTATTTCTGTCAAATGAAATGTGTAGTTTGATGCTAAAAGCACATGGTCTTGGTCTCCTATGTAAAAGCATAGGTTATGCTAAACCCAGTAGCTCAAACCGGGTTTTACTGATTTTAAAAAGGGGATATTGGAAGTAATGGGACAGTATATTCCCTGGTTATGCGATAAATTAATTGTAATTCATGAAATGAATTACAGAGACAAGGTTAGAAAGGATTAATCATAATTTCATGGTTAAGTGATGTAGAGATAAACAGGAATTCATTTAATTGGTTACATGGGAAAAAAAAGGGTATTTCATGTGCTACCAGAGAGATTGAGAAAAGAAAAAGAACACATGCATGTAAGATGTGAAATGTAAGATATTACTATATTACTGGATTGTAATAATAGTAATATGAGAGAAGAATTTAAACACTAAGTTATGGTGTTATATAAGAAGGGGTTGGTAGACGAATTACTCTAGCTGTAAACAATAATACCATTATTGTTGTGCAGGCTAGGTTTTTTTGGTTGCCGACCAAGAACCTTCTGGATCCTGGATTCTCTCCGAATGGAGATGGCGAGCCTGACCCGAGATTGAACCGAGATCTAACCACGATCTCGATTGAAGGATGTCCTTCCTCTCTCCAGTGCACAACATTCGAAGTGGTAACAACTCAAGCTGCCGCTTTAGAAAAGGAAAAGAAACCTGAGTCTGGAGATACAAGATATCTAGACTGGTCAAACGACTAAACCGAAGGGGCAACCAAACACTGAGCTCAGTAGGACATTTTGGGGTTTTATTTTATGTCGGCCGTTGTTATATTTGTAAATTGTTTGTATATTTTGCTCCTTTTATCTTTATTAATAACAGATATGAATTGCTCAATTCTGCCTCCAGCTATTTCATCCCACACTCACTCTAATTCCGTATTGTAACCCTTGCAAACCTAGCAACTGGTCTACACTTAATAATTTCCCTTACCTAATTAACATAAGGCAAGGGTTACACTTCTGTGACGAGGTGGAGGAGACCATTTGCCGTGGTTATGCGTGTGTTTGTATCGTACCTGTCATCTTGAGAGTCCATACCATATTCTTGCGATCTGTCTGGTTGATTCGGCCTATGACGGTAGCCAGGCTTTTGTGAAGTTGGTCCTGAGTAGAATCCAGAGGACCTAGTTTGGCTTTAATCTTGATGAGGTCGGTTGGAGAAACATCTTGAACTTTCATGTGATCACGCTGTGGGAGATGGAATAGGGCGAGGGGCTCTTTCCAACTCCAGGGTGTCAGAAGCAGCGCTGATTGCTAGCATGGTGGTAGGCTCAGCATGCTTGTTGCGACTTTGTTGCCGTTTTTGGAATGCATAATGCGCAAACTCTCTCAGCTGACGTATTGAGCTTGACCTTTGGTTAGCTGTAACTCCAAGGTAGTGACTCACAGTGGGATAGAGGTTCTGGATGAAGAGGGTCTTAAAATTGTGGTGGTCTTCCATCCCTGGTGTATTTTGAGATCCAAAATATGTGAGAAGTCATCGCTGGTAGTAGGCCTCTTTGGAGGCTCTGAGCGACCTTGTTTCACAGCCAGGGCTGCTGATAGCCTTGATTGTAGGCACTCGTCAGAGAATTCCTTTTCGATGGCTTCGCAGAGTCACATGTAGTTTGTCCTGATATCTGATGGCTGTCTGTAAATTTTGACACTGACCTGTTAGATGTTGGTGTAATCAAATAGATGCGATCATCGATTGTAGAATCAGGGTACTTATGCAGGTAGTAGTCAATGTCTTGTAAATAGGCTTTGATAGCCACTGAACCGGTAGGGCCTGGATCAAACTTTGTGAGATTTTGTGCAATCTTGTCAAGGTCGCGGTCTGAAGGGGCACACACATGCTGTCCACACGATCATCCGTGCTCGAAACAGGAATCGGGCGATGGGGCAAGGTGGAAGTTCCGGTCTGGTGAGATGTGTTCTCCTTTCGGCAGTAGGAGTAAGGAGCAGTAGCAGTTGACATTCCAGTTGCAGTTGACAGCAGTTGACATTCCTTGTAGACAGACTTCATGTTTTCAAGTTGACCTTCAACTCTTCGGAGTTTTTTCTTCATGTCCTGAAGGGCATCTTCAAGTTCATTGTTCTTTTGGCGAAGCAAGTCATTGTCATGAGTCAATGGTCGCTTTTCTGGTTTTGCCTGGTTCAAATCTTGTAACACATTATCAAGTTGAGCTTGAGTATCGTCATTTTCATTTTGAGATTGTTCCAGTTTCTTCCTTAATGATTTGTTCTCTTCCTGGAGTGAGAGGGTTGTTGATTACTTGGCTCATTCTTGGTGCATAACGTTTTAGCTTCAGCTACTTTTAATCTCGCTACTAATGCTATCGCAAACTTTCCCAATGCACTGGGGAGATTATTCCCTTTTGGTGGGTTTTTTGCATAATCATCCAAAGTTCTTCAGTGAGTTGCTTCAGATCTTCGGGCTGTGTTTTCTTGACCCATGTTGTGAAACTAGATATAAAATCAGAAGTCCATTCTTCCAATGTTGCTTGAAAATCATCCAGTTCGGTAAATCAGTCAATTGTTCATGCACTTACCATGTTTTTCTGTTGTTTGCTAGTTGGCTTAAAAATCATCTTGTTGATTGTAGCTAAATTTGTTAGTCAAGGGTTAACCTTGATTATTTTATATTAGTGGTAGTTATAAGCTCTTTGTAGAACTTGTTCCAACTTACAGGCTTGTAAGAAGGGAGGTAGAATTTTGGAATTATTGTAGAAATATGAAGATGTGTTAATTTATTTGTTTGAAACTGTATTTTGATTTGTAGTTTAAAATTTGTGTGGACTTCTTTACTTAAATTTTCAAAGCCTATTATTGGAATTGTCATCAAAAACTAGCTTTGGAAGTTTGTTGAACCTCACTTTTAAAGTAAGGATTTTATTTACAAAAAGGGGAACAGCAAAATAGAAAAGGTTAAATGCTTTAGAGAGTTCAAGTTATAACTTTTCTCTTTCTTTTAAAGTTAAGGTTGACTTTTGTTTTTATTAAAGCACATTTTCATTTTAAACTTTAAATGTTTTAATAGTTACAGATTAGGAAACGAGTGAATTGTTTTTGTGTATTGTCATCAAGGATTTCTTAGGATTAAAGTTAATGGTGATTTACTTGCTTGTTATCTATAAAGTTTTTATTTACAGAATAATCAATGTTTTCACCTTTTGACTTTTCTCTTTTAAATCCTGGTGAGAAGTAGGGAGTTGGTTAATGTTTTCCTTTTCCTGTGGAGAAAAAAAACATGAATCAAGAATAACAGTGACTATAAATAACACCTGGACCCTTAAGTGTTAACTGATGAATGTGGTTTCCTAATTTTGAAAAATTTTGGTAAATATTCAAGGAATTACTAAATCCTTTGCCAGCATGCACAGGGTTAACACTGCTTTATGGTCACTTTTGAATAAACATTTGCATTTATTCGAATCCTTAAGCTGAAGTGGGCTTCCTGTGGAAGAAATCACACAATGCAGCATTTAAAACACATACATATATAGCATCAACAGTTTGCAATAGTTACTTAAAATGTGTGAATATATGACCTTTAACTTTAAAGATTAAAATTTGTGGTTGACATAAGCGATTAAATACAAAGTGTATTGTTGCCAATTGTCCTGGGCCTGAGGAGGAGGAGGACGACCATGTAGCTGAGGATACACATTGTGATGATAATTGGGGGACCCCCCCAGGGTGCCTTTGAGTATTGTTGTGGGCACTGACAAATTGCTGACATTGGAAGCATTGGTCCGTGGGTTGCGCACCCCCCCCCCCCACCACCACCGGGGTTTACTGTTAACACGGCCTCTGTCTCTATCATTAAACCTTTTCCATCCCCTGTGGCCCTGCGGCTGACACTGATGGGGCAGATTAGGTGTGTGTGTGTGTGGGGGGGGAGTCTGGGTATTGAGATTGAGATTCAACTTTATTGTCATTACACATGTATGAATACAAGGTAACGAAACGGGACTTGGCATTTGGGCACGCTCTGCAGAGCGCATTCAAGGCCGGGGCAGCCGCTAGGCGCCAGTCATAAAGAAGAAAGGAGAAAAAGAAAATGGATATGACACAGTAGGCGAGAGGAAAAAAAAACATGTTTTATCAGAATGACGCTCGGCAAGTGAGCGAAATTTTGATTGCAGGCAAAAAAAAACCCTCAATGCACGTTTAGCAGACATTTAGCAGGAGATCACACACAAAAGTTGAGGCAGTGTATTGTATGCATGTAATGTTGTATGCATTGTGTAGTGTAAATGTAACTGTTGTTAGTGAGCAGCAGAGGGCGCCTCCTGGCAGTGGATAGATGTTATAATCATGTGACTTATAAACGAGTCCAGAGTCTATCTCTCTTGCTCTCTCTTGCTTGCAGAAGGCACATGGGCATTGTCCTTGAGGGTCCAATCCGCTGACGACAACAACTGATTGTTGATTGTTTGGGTAGACATAAGAGCCGGTCCTTCCGCTTATCTCAATCAGGAGGAATGTAAACATGGGGCAAACGAGGTCAAATCAAATCAGCACAGTGCACTCAGAGAATAGAATTTGTCCTCACCCGTGTAATTCTGTGCTTCCATTATATGTGCAGGCTTAAACTGTTTTTCCATGGAGAGCACAGGGCTTCAGATGTATTCCTTCACTGAATCACTGTCATTCAGTTCACCGTTTGCCGCTACTGGTCAAATTTGATGAAGGAGCTTGCCGGGTCCACTTGATCAGCTGTCTCACATTCCTTCAATTTCTGATGCATCAGGGAACTCCACAGCCAAAAATAGAAGTCCTGAGATCATAACCAATAATGTTTCCACAGACGCATGAATTCCAATGTCCATGAGTCTCCTCGTAGGTTCCAATTCTTGGGCTCCCCCTTGGCCCAATTCTTGTTGAAAAATAGTGACAATAGCACATTTAAGCCGCTTCCAAATCCATAATTTCTGTTTAGATTAAGATTCAGCAGAAGAAGGGCGACTAAACACAGACAAAAACGCAACATTGCAAAAGCTGGGAATAGATCAGGAAGGCAGGAGAGGAGGGAAGAAAAATGCGACTGCTCTCTCTCTCAAGGCAAGAAGGAAAAGAGCATGGTCCATATTGTTGTGATGTGAGGTCCTGGGGTGGTTCCATAGTTTGAAGGGGGGTGGGTTGTTGTGCCATCTGCTTAGCAGAGGCTTTATTTTGGTTCATCTTATCTCTCATCTCTTTCAACTGTGACTTCGCTACTTGTGTCTGCAGAGAAGCTAATTCCTTCTTTTCCTGCTCACATTTCTCAATCTCATTCTCAATGTACTGGGCAACATGAGCCGACCAAATAGTGAACGGTAGGCTGGAGAGTCCAACCACTTGCTTCAACATTTTCTGTATGATGGCAGGTAGTGAGGCGTCTACTACTCCCATAAAGAGCATTTCAATTGTACCGTTCGTTGCTGGGTCCTCACCTGTCCTATCTTGCCATAAATCTCTCGCTCGGAGTAAGTATGTGGCACTCTTCTCATGGTCGTTAGGTGGGATGTCACACAGCTTGGCCGATTTCATTTGAATGGGGAACTTTTCACGGATTATGGGTCACAATAAATAAACTACTGCTGACAATGGGGATTCATCCCTTTCCAAATATGTACCTCCTAATTGTTCCACCTCCTGTAGCATCCCCAAGGAAGTACAGGAGGTGAATACCCGTCTAAAGTCTCCCAGAGCCGGTGCTATTCCAGCACAGGCCTCAAGGAAAGCCTTGATCCATGGCGCACCGCCATTATGTTTATCTGGTAGCTGAGATTTTATCAAGGCTGTGTCTTGGGGTGTAGTTTGTGGTCACACGGCCTCCAGTCATTCGGGGCGTGTGACTCCTATCCATACATGTATGTACATTACCATAAACAGGCCTACGGGCTGCTATGTGTGGACTGCGTGTATTAGAGGTGGCATCATGTAGATTTAGTCCTATGTTTTCGAAGGCTGGAGTAAGGGCATGTACTGAGGATGCGCCTTGGTCAGTGGCTGCCTCTGCATATGACTTGGTGTTATAAGTACAATCTAATATTGTCCCTGTATTATCAGAGGTGTTTACAGCACGTTCCACTGCTTTTTCTAAAAATACTCTAGCTTGCACAGTATGTTCTGGCCCTTTCTGGACCGGGGTTGTTTGTAACAGTGCATTTTTAATCACCACCAAGGGGGCCATTATTGTGGGTGTTTGAGTAGATTCATTCGGCACCTGTGCCGAGACAGTAGTTTGTATGTGATTTTGGCACCTCTCTGATAGAGCTTTTGCCCCCGCATAAGGAGGAGGGGGTGCTGTTAGTTCCACACATAGAGGGGGAGCTGTTGGTTTGTCAGCAGGTGGTCCAATAGTCTTAGGCTGTATTTCTGCCTTTGTGATGGAGGCTATTGATGTCAGTGGAGAGGCATTGGCTTGAACTGACATTTGAGGTGAACTCTGCATAGGGAACATCCTCTGTAGGGTAAACTTAATTTCCCCCAAAAAACATTGACAATCTGCCAAAAATTCTCCTGCCCTTTTTAACTTCTTTCCTGCTCTCCCCCTTCGACATATACTGGCCTTCCAGTGTTTATACTTGCCTGCTCATGCCCCCCCCCATTGCTTGTTTCATAAACATAGTGAGGTGCCCTTGTTTTGGGGGGCTGTTTTCACACCCCTCAAACATTGCTCTTTCCTGTATTTGTTTCACCCATCTGACAGATATCTCTTCCTTTCTTTTGATCAGCGACTGGGACCTTTGTCAACCACTTTCAGTTCAGTTCAGCTTTATTTATACAGCACCATATCACAACAAGTCATTTCATAGCACTTTCAAATGTAGGAAAAACCCCACAATTGCAGAAAGACCCAGCAATCAGACAATCCCCTGTGAGCAAGCACTTAGCAACGGTGGAGAGGAAAAACTCCCATTCAACAGGAAGAAACCTCTAGCAGAACTGGGCTCAGGGAGGGGCAGTCATCTGCTGCGACTGGCTGGGGGTGAGGGGATGGAGAATATGAAAAGAACAGACAAAGACAGCAAACATTAACGGTGAGAAGCAAAGTACATTATTGGAGGTCACCCGGCAGTCTGAATCTATTGACAACTAAACAAAAGGGGGGTTAAGAGACACAAGATCCCTCCCTAATCATAGGCTATATTGAAGAGGAAGGTTTTTACCCTTTTCTTAAAAACAGAGATAGAGTCTGACTCCCAAACCCAGATTGGTAACTGGTTCCACAGGAAAGGAGCTTGATAGCAGAAGGCTCTGCCTCCCATTGTACTTTTGGATATTCCAGGTATTGCAAGTAATCCAGCATTTTGGGAGCATAGTGCTCTGTTAGGATGATAGGGTAATATCAGATCTTTTCTATATAAGGGGGCCTGATTATTAAGCTTTGTAAGTGAGAAGAAGGATTTTAAACTTAATTCTAAACTCTATGGGAAGCCAGTGACGGGAGGCCAGAACCGGAGAGATATGATCTCTCTTTCTAGAACCAGTTAAAACTCTTGCACCAGCATTTTGGATCAACTGAAGACTTTTTAAAGATATTTTAGGACAACCTGATAACGAGTTACAATAATCTAATCTAGAGCTAACAAAAGCGTGGATCAGTTTCTCAGCATCGTTCAGAGACGAGATGCTCCTAATCTTGGCAATATTGCGCAGATGATAGAAGGCAGTCTTAGAAACAAATTTAACCCCTTGACGCCTATTGTCGCGAATGTGCATCAATAAAAAAAAAACCCGACAAAACAAAAAAAAACGATTTTCAATTATGAAAAACATTTAAAAAAAAATTAACAATTGGAAATAAATTCAAGGGTATGTGAATTAAAGAACAGATCTTGATCAAAAATAACTCCAAGGTGCCTCACAGAACTATTCAGAGTAAGAGTAGCAGCAGCCAAATTAATCCTTTGAGTGTGAGAATTTGCATGCCCCTAGTGGCAGAGCACGGCACTGCATCTGTCTTCTCACTCTGACTTTGTCAAAAGTGAGAAATTTCTGTTTTTTTTGTTTTTTGTTTTTAAAATGTACTGATTTCTTGTTCATATACTTTGAAGATAAGATGATGAGGTACCTCTGTACAAAAAACGGTGTCAAGACTGAACCATTTTTTGTGTAAATACGTCCAAAGTCCAGTTTTGACTGAGTTATGGAATTTAAAGAGGTGCCGTGACATTATGCAAATTAGATGCATACATTTATTCTGATCTGAAACTTTGAATCATATTTTACATCTTTCTAATTGACAGTTTATTTATTTTATTTATTTATTTATTATCTCTTACCACTTTCAAGTTATATCCTTGGAAATCTGAACTATTTTATTGACAAAAAATATTTACCACTCTTGACCACTAGGGGGTGTCACGGTTCTGCACCATACACAGTCAAAGGTTTAAGAGTTTGATTTGGAAAGGTATTTCTAAGGTTTTTTGGATCAACAAGAATGACTTCAGTCTTATCTGGGTTTAATAGCAGAAAATTACAAGTCATCCAAGCTTTGATTTCCTTAAGACAAGCATCTAACTTGGCTAATTGATGACAATCATCGGGCTTCATTGACAGGTATAATTGTGTGTTGTCTGCACAACAATGAAAATGTATACAGTGCTTTCTAATGATATTGCCTAACGGAAGCATATATAAACTAAAAAGAGTAGGGCCTAACACAGATCCCTGTGGAACTCCGTGACTGAGCTTAAAGTGGAAGAAAACTCATCATTGATGTGAACAAACTGAAGTCTGTCGGATAAATAAGATCTAAACCACTGCAGCGAAGTTCCATTTAGTTCAACATAGTATTCTAATCTATCAAGTAGAATGTCATGAGCGATGGTATCAAAGGCTGCACTAAGATCTAAAAGGACAAGTACAGAAACGAGTCCATTATCAGATGTGATAAGGAGGTCATTAGTGACCTTCACTAAGGCTGTTTCAGTGCTGTGATGAACTCTGAACCCAGATTGAAACTCTTCAAAATAAACCATTTCCTTGCAAGTGGTCAAACAATTGTTCAGCAACAACTCTTTCTAAGATTTTTGAAATGAAAGGCAGATTAGAGGTTGGTCGATAGTTAGCCAAAGCTCCTGGATCGAGCGTTGGCTTTTTGAGTAAGGGTTTAATTACAGCAATTTTAAAAGCCTGCGGTACATAACCTTAAGTTAAAGAAGAATTAATTATATGAAGAATACGGCTACCAATAATTGGGAAGATTTTTTTTTTAATAAGCTGGTAGGAATAGGGTGTAAAAGACAAGATTAAAGCTTGGATGAGATTATTTTATCCAACTCTAAAAGGTCAATTGGAGTAGACTTATCTAAACGGGTATCAGTTGGAAGGAGTTTTAGTAGTTGCTATACTTAAGTTTATGGTGGGAAGAATCTGACTGATTTTTATCTAAGAGATAAAATTTTATGATTGAAAAAGTTCAAAAAGTCCTGACTAGAAAGCTCTTGGGGGATGCGAGGATTGACAGAGTCCTGACTCTTTGTCAGCCTGTCTATAGTGTTGAAAAGAAACCTGGGATTATTCTTATTCTCTTCTATTAATGCAGAGTAATGACTTGTTCTAGCTTTTTCTAAGAGATTTTTTTTATAAATTAATGATTTCTCCATGCTAAATAGAATTCATCTAAATTAGTGGAACACCATTTTCTTTCTGAGTCTTCTGTTTTAACCCTTTGAGTGTGAGAATTTGCATGCCCCTAGTGGCAGAGCGCGGCACTGTGCCTGCCTTCTCACTCTGACTTTGTCAAAAGTGAGATTTTTTTTTTTTTAAATGTACTGATTTCTTGTTCATATACTTTGAAGATAAGATGAGGTACCTCTGTACAAAAACGGTGTCAAAAGACTGAACCATTTTTTGTGTAAATGGGTCCAATGTCCAGTTTTGACTGAGTTATGGAATTTAGAGGTGCCGTGACATTATGCAAATTGAATGCATAAATTTATTCCTATCTGAAACTTTGGAGCATATTTTACATCTTTCTAATTGACAATAAGTCATTATTTCTTACCACTTTCAAGTTATAGCCTTGGAAATCTGAACGGTTTTATTGACAAAAAATATTTACCACTCTTGACCACTAGGGGGTATGTCGCAGTTCTGCACCATACACACTCAAAGGGTAAAGCTATGAGCTTTTGTGTTAAACCAAGGGGTTAGAAATCTCTGGTTAGACTTTTTCTTTTTTAAAGGGGCCAGCAAATCTAGAGTCTGATGCAGAGAGGCTGTAACACTGTCTACCATGCTATCAATTATGGAAGGAGCAGGCTCTCCATCTTTTATTTCCGTTGTGTTGACGCATGGTATAGAGGAGACAATCTGCAAAAATTTGGTAACGTCATCTGAAAGACATCTGCTGTAGTAATATTTTTCTTTAGGAGTCAGTCAGAAATGGTGAAATCAAAGGTTAACAGACAATGGTCTAACAGTACAGGATTATGAGGAGACACTACCAGATTTTCTATTTCTATACCATAAATCAGAACAAGGTCCAATGTGTGGTGGAGATAATGGGTAGAATTTTCTACTTTCTGGGAAAACCCCACTGAGTCTAAAATTGAATGCCTTATTAAGACAGTCACTATCTACATCAACATGTATATTAAAATCCCCTACTATAATTATTCTATCTGATTTCAGCACTAAATCAGCTAAAAATTCAGCAAATTCGGATAAAAACTGAGTAGGCCGAGGGAGGATGGTAAACTATGGCAAAGAAAATTGGGTTCAAGCCAAGATAGCAAACATGCCCCACACTGAGGACAAGGCCCTCAAAGGAATTAAAACATGATTTTTGCTTTACATTAACTAGTAATTTAGAATTGGGGGGGGGGGGATTCTGGGATTATGATAGTTTAGATAACCAGAGGGAATTGATTCATTCAAACCAACATAATCATCTTGCCCTAGTCAAGTCTCTGTAAGGGATATTAAATCTATCTGATGATCAATTAATAGATCATGAACTAGTAGAGACTTGGGAGTTGGAGACCTAATATTTAACAAACCACATTTAATTTTTAAATTATGAGGAGGAACAGAGGCCAAATTATTAAATTTAGAGAGTTGAGGTTTGATTTGAGTTTTACCATCATTTTGTTTAATCACTTTGGGATGTTTATGCATTATATTTTTATTAACTTTGGGGGGAGTAGACAAACGTTCTCTAAGGGGGAAGACGGGGGCAAAGTTGAGGGGTGGTGGATGAGGAGGAGCTGCAGAAAGACGTGTATTTATCAAGTTGTGTTGTATTTGTCTTGGGTTATAATATTTTGGGTAACGGGAGACTGACACAATCTCTGTGAGGTTATAAATTGAAGACTGATCTAAACAGTGAGGATTATTTGGATTAATAGGATTATGAGTGGAAACAAAAAAGGGCTGGTTGGCAGATCCAGGAACTTCGGAGTGAATTCATGCACCAAATTTCAGTCACTGTATTAAAAAAACACTGAATGGAATGGAACAGGTTGTCCCTTAAAACACGTGCACCAAGTCTATTTGGATGGATGCCATCTGGCCTCATATGTGATGGGTGGTTCCAAAACAGGTTGAAGTTGTCTACAAAACCAATGTTAAAAGTAGGACATGTAGAACACAACCAAGTATTAAGACTGAGAGTTCTGCTAAAATAATTGTAACCTCATCTGAAAGGGGCCAAAGGCACAGAAATAAACACACGTCTGCCACAGTTCATAAGAGTGGACAGAAGGCTAGCTCAAGTAGGTTCATTTTGTCTTCTTTTAATTATTTACCTTTTGTTCCTATTAAAGACAAAATAGAAAGGAGAACATCTCCTTTCTACTTGAGCTATTATGTGGAAGTTATGGACAAAATTGTATCAAAGACTTCTGTCGGCTGGAGAAATTGGAAAAAACATGGGCACGCTACAGAAACCACCTGAGATTTAACCTCTGTTGCAGAGATGAGGATGTCACACCAGCAAGTCTCAACATAAAAAATCCAATCCCAACCAAAAACGCAGAGAAAATTATCAAAGCACGGAAAGACCTGATCAAAGAACGGATCAGAATGACGGCAAACAAAGCGGACAGAATCAACAACCAGATCAAGGAGGAAATGGACATTTTCCAGAAACACTACCCATCCGACCAGGAAATGCAGGTGCAGATAGAAGCACTATTAAAACACACACATGAACAGGAATTCATTATAACGAAAAGCTGCCATTTAAAAAAAAAAAAAAAAAAAAAAAAAAAAAAAGATAAAATAAAAACTCAAAGGAAGAACGAGCGAAGACAAACACACACAGAAACGAACGCCAAGTGGGTCAAAAACGTATCAAAATGCACACTCACGGACACGGAGAAAACGGTGCTGAGCAGAGGACTGAATTTCACCATCACACCAGCCAAAATACCCCATAAAGAATACATCCTTGAAACAGAACTTGCATGTGGGGGAAAAAAAAAATAAATCCAGGACCAAGGGGAAAAAGCATCACTCCGGAACGCAGTCGCAGGAATCCTCAAAACGGCCAAATTACCACGAATCAACATTACAAAAGAAGAAGAAAAAAAAGCATTAAACTCACTCAAGACAGAAAATGATCACAATCCTCCCATCAGATAAAGGCAGAACGACAGTAGTCATGGACACGGAAACGTATGAAAAGCAGATGGAAACATGTTGGCAGATAAGAGCACATATGAAATCATTAAAACAAACCCCACAGAAGAAAAGGAAAAAAAAAGCTAAAAGCCCTTCTCAAACCCCTATCGGAAAGCAAAAAAATCACAAAAGACACATATGATCACCTGATACCCACAGCCAGCATCACCCCTGGATCTATGGAACCCCAAAAATACATAAGGATATCCCACTGTGACCAATAATGGACAGCATTGGATCAGTCACATACAACTTATCAAAAGCCCTGGTTGAAATCATCAAACCCCTCCTTGAACTATCAGAATACCACTGCAAAAACTCAAAAGAGCTGGCACAAGAACTCAAATATGAAAATGGAATCGGAGATCCTCATTTCACATGATATCATTTCATTATTCACAAAGACCCCTGTTGATGTCACACTACATATCGCGCAAGAACGCCTCAGTAATGACAGAACTCTAAAAAAGACACACCAATCTCACAGTTCACAACATATCTGAACTATCACAATTTGTTGCAGAATCCACCTATTTTCAATACAGAGGAAAAATCTACAGACAAAAAGGATTTGCAATGGGAGACCCACTATCAGCCATCATGAGCAGCTTTTTCATGGAGGATCTGGAAAACAAAGCCATCAATACAGCACCTAGACTATGTAAACCCACCCTCTGGAAGAGATACATGGATGACATTCTGGAAAAAAATGAGGAAAGGACACGCGCAAGAACTCACTGACCATCTGAATAGCATGGACAGCACTGGGAACATAAAATTCACATACGAAAAGGAAGAAAGTGACACCATAGCCTTTCTGGACATGAAAATCCACCACAATGATGACGGAAGTGTAAAAATCACAGTCTACAGGAAACCAACCCACACAGACCAATACCTACTATAGACATCAGAACACCCCACAGCACACAAACTATCAGTTGTCAGGACATTATATGAATGGCTCACCATCATCACAGACCAAGAAGACAGACAGGAGGAGGAAACCACATAAAACATACTCATTTGCTGCCAATATCCAGTATGGGCCATAAACAAAGGGAAACAGCAAGTCAAAAATAAAGAAAACAAACAGGAAACAAGACACAGAGCAAAAGTCAAAACCAAAAACAAGGACACCATAACCATACCATACATCTGAAGGATAACGGAAACAATTCAAAGGATTATGAAAAAATACAAAATAAACACATCAGTAAAACCACACAGAAATTAAGACAGTTATTAGTACACCCCAAGAACAAAATGGAACAAGACAAAAAAATGCAATGTAATATATGAAATAGCATGCAGATCATGCAACAAAACCTACATTGGAGAAACCGGAAGATCATTCACCACAAGGGAAAAAAGAACACCAGAAGGAATGTGAGAAGGAAACACAAGGACGACTCACAAGATCACAAAAAGAAAAGGCAGAACAAGAAACATTAAAATCAGCAATATCAGATCACTGCAAAAGAAATAATCACATCATGGACTGGGACAACGCAAAAATTATTGGATCGGAAAGCAACAGACACAAACGTTGGATCAAGGAGGCCATAGAAATCAGGAAGCGGGGAAAAGATGGCATGAACCGGGATGAGGGGGGCCTTTATGCTTTCCCACACCTGGGACCACATTCTCCAGAGACCATCGGACGGCGGAGGGCAGGGCCAGTCAGGTCTGCTGGGCTGGCCCCGCCTACAAAAGTCAGCTGATTAAAATGACACCTGGCAGCAATCAGTTGACACTTCTGACGAAGGCTGCAGTGCACAGTCGAAACATGTAACGAAGGTAAAAACATCTCCTTTCTATTTTTGTCTTTAATAAGAACAAAAGGTAAATAAATAGAAGGCTCCTGAAGTCACTCTTTAAGATCTCAGACGCTTCATCTGGGATGTTGTTGCATCCAACATGCACAATGACAGTTTTAGCGTGGGGGGAATTTATTTAATAGGTCAGTAGTAAGGGCCTCAATGTCAGACACTTTAGCCCCAGGAAAAAATTTTGTGACACAGTACCTGCTTCTGACGTTCCTCATAATTGAGTCACCAATTACCAGCGTTGTCTGGGGGGGCTTTGTCGGTGGTTTCTGAAGTGGTGGATAATTTTGTCGATGTTGTTGTTGTTGTGATGGCGGAGTGATGTGCTCTCTTCTTTTTGGAGCTGGTGTGTAATTTGGCACACCTAAAGTAGTCTTAATGCGGGGTTTGTGGGTTTGAGCCGCCGCTGAAGGAGGAGGGGCGGTCATGGGCGGATGGTCGGCGTCCAGGTGGGGAAAATCTCCCAGAGAAAGGATGTCGAATCTGTTTTCCAAAAGCAAGGGAAGAGAAGAGGCACGGCCCCGTCCGGTCAACCGTCAATGGCCACCAGTTGACCCAACCAAGGTCCAGGGCGCGCATTGAGGATGAGAAAAACCACCTGGGGCTTTGGGTTTAGCTCCGAGTTGAAGCCAGTGTTTATTGCTGTGGTCCTGGACATCTGAAGAGACCGGAGTAGGGGTGGAAGTGAATGGCGATGCGCTGAATTCACCCAGGTAAGTAGCCGTCTCTGCCAGTTGCGAGTCGGTTGCCGGGGCCGTTGTTCGCTTGAGAATTGTGGCATCAAGGTGGTCTTCAGCGTCCCGAATCTTATAGAGGTTGGAGAGTCTCACTTCCAACTCAGAAACCTTCCTAAGGAGGGACACACAGCTGACACACGTCAGGGATGGAGCCATGATGTTCCAGGCAAGAGGTGGATAGCCAGTCAGCCAAAAACGGCTAACGGCAGCTAAAAACAGGTTAGCCTAGCCTGGTAAACAGCCCAGCTGGGGGTCTGATTCACCCATGTGTCTGATCGTGCTTTCTGCTAGGCTAACACCAAGCAAACACTAATATCAGCAAAAAGAGATTTAAAAAAAAAAAAAAATCAATAAAAACAAACAGAAGTGGACAAGATAACGCTTTGACACGATGAGACATTTATAGATAAGGCCTACGGTAGTGTGCAAGCCAACTGTCATTGTCTGAGATAATACCGATCCCAGGGAGCCAGGCTTACAGGCCTGCCATTGTTCCTTGTGACATTTCATAAAGGTATTACCCATGCCCCTTGTTGTTCCTGAGGGATGTATTGTCCCTGTGTCTAGACCCCAACAGGAATCTTCCACACAGAAGCTAGCTTTCTGTGCACCTGTTAGGTGGGACTTGACGCCAGTCTTAACACACGTTTTAACTCAGAACAACAGGGGTATCGTATCTGCTTGCACTCCCGCTATTGTAATCCACCCCCCGGTGTCCACACAGTCACTCAAGCTCTGCCTTGCTGTGTGGAATTGTCAGTCTTGACTGCTTGACTGACAGACAGACAGACAGACAGACATGAACCACGTCACATTTTCATGAAAATAAACTTATTCCTGTGTTGTCATAATTTTTTTTTTCTCTCCCTGCCTTTTTTCCACTCTCGGCATATAACATTCACTCCCACAATGCTAATCTCCACAACTTCTATTTATTTATTTTTCTTTATATTACCCCACTTTTATATATTGTCTACCTAGTATTTTTCTACACTTTTGTATAAGAAGTAAATCTCCTTATTCTCCCTTCTGCCCAAATTAAAGTTGAACCTCTTCTCTCCAGCTGATTGGATAGCCCCTGCCTCACTATATCAAACCCGCATTGGTGGGTGTGGGAGGGCTTTATAATATTTTGTCGTGCACAATCTTAAAGCTTTCCTTTCAGCCAGAGAGATAAGGTTCCAAATTTATTAGGAAGATCTAAAGCTCTATTTGGCAGTAGATTTATGAAAGAATGCACTTCCTACAGTTGGCCACATGATGGAGGCACTGTACTCAAGGAGGAGGATATACAGTGACGTTGCTTGAAGGCATTTCAAGATGGTGTTTACCCGCACATGCTCACTGAATGCCATGTGGCCGCCTCTGCAACGTGCAATTGTGAATGCGCAAGATGGCCCCGGAGCCTATTGTCCACAGACCACACTTGTTTTTCAAAGAAACTGGAGTGCTGTCTCCTTAAATTCAGCTTTAAACATGCAAGAATAGCCTTACAACCTCAATTTAGCGATCCATTTTAATGCTGTTACTTCAAACAATCTCTTCTCAGTAACCTGTTTTAAACAATCTCTCAGCTCCACTCAGGAGTGGGGGCGAATTACCTCCCTCCTTTGTGGAAAAACACACACCCGCCTTTGCTCCCCACACGGCATGAAGAGTGCCGTTTAAGTTAAATCATACAATGGGGGAAAAAGTTAGGAGAATCTCCTATCTTTATTATGGGCAATCGCTTACTAGTGATGTTTTAAAAGATTCTCGCACTGTGCCGTAACTCTTTGAGTGTGAGAATTTTTGTGCCTCTAGTGGCAGAGCGCAGCACTGCGCCTGTCTTCTCACTCTGACATGATCACCTGCCTTGGGGATTTGTACTGACTGTACTGATTTGCCAGTTTCAAAAGGTGGCAGATATCCATTGGAGGACTCAGTGGATGACACGTAATACACCAAAGAAGAACTCCTCATTTCCTTTTCCTGTTTTAGCATTTAGCCCAGAAAGCTAATATGTCCGTGATTGTCTTTTTTGGCTTTGTACACCAAAAATGGCCACGGAATACAAACAAAATTTATGTGGGATAATCATAAGACTTTGTAGATGTGGTAGAGATTTTATATTACTGACAGAATGCAAAATAAGGACCATAATGGGTGAAAATGCAGCGACCATGCCAGCCCCCCTTTGTCAACAGACTGTACAACAGTAAGTGACTTTTTTTTTTTTTAAATGTACTGATTTCTTGTTCATATACTTTGAAGATAAGGTACCTCTGTACAAAAAACTGTGTCAAAAGACTGAACCATTCTTTGTGCAAATACGTCAAAAGTCCAGTTTTGGCTGGGTTATGAGATTTAAAGAGGTGCTGTGACATTATGCAAATTAGATGCATAAATTTATTCCTATCCGAAACTTTGGATCATATTTTACATCTTTCTAATTGACAGTAAGTCATTATCTCTTACCACTTTCAAGTTATAGCCTTGGAAATCTGAACTATTTTATTGACAAAAAATATTTACCACTCTTGACCACTAGGGGTTATGTCGCAGTTCAGCAACATACACACTCAGAGGGTTAAATTATTACTATTTTAATTATTTTGTACAGTCAATTCACTAATGATGGTTAAAAGATTCTTGCGCTGTACCATAAATTAAAAGTTTTTGTTTTTATTTCCCAGTACCGGCACCAGGCTAGCCCTGGTTTCCTTAATTTGGGAGACGAACGCAGGTGATTACTGATCACCGCTGTTCTCCAAGTCTCGTAATTATTTTGGAACAGACTCCATCTGATATACTTCACCCACGTGGCATCGTTCCTTGACTGCATCGGGTGGGACACTTAACACCCCCCCCCCCCCCGGCATCAGGCTAATCCTGGCTATTTTTAATTTGGAAGACGGACACGGCCGTTGTCCCCTAAGTCTTGTATTGATTCCAGGTCAGACTGATCCCAGAATACTCCACCTACTTTTTTAACTGTATGTAGAGGGCACTTTCACTGAGCCTCGGCAGGTCATCAGTACAAGAGGTACCGTATCATAAAGCTCAGTGTTATACTGATTTAAACAAGTATGGCTTTGCTCCCTAGCGGTATCGGGTCGAACACTTTAAATGGCTCCCTCCTGCATCAGGTTCCTAACCCTGGCTATTTTAATTTGGGAGATGAACACAGATGGTCATTGACCACCACAGTTCCCTACTCTCGTATTTATTTTGGCTCAGACTGACTCCGAAATGCTTTAAAATTTGGAGGACTATACACCAGTGAATTGTACGTCCTGATCACGACCGCCCTAAATCAGACTGATAATGGGACACGTGCACTTTCCTTCACGTGAAACTGTTTGTTCAGACTCTGAACAAAGTCTGAACTTCAGACACATGCAAAGACACATGCACAAAGTCTGAACTTCAGACTTTGCATGTGACCCCCAATTTAGTTATAAAATTTGGAGATCGGACATACCCCTTAATCAGACAACTGTAAATTTAGTATGGCCAAAGTGCAGAAATTGGTGTAAAAAGGTTTTCTGCTTACCTTTCTGTTTGGGCGCCACAGTCGTCTAAGAAATGGTCCTTCCGATCTGTTCCGGACTCGTCTCAGAATAGTTCAATCCGGGTCACCGGCACCAAGATTGTTCAAACCCCTGATTCTTTGAAAGATCCAAGAATAATCCAGAGAATTCTTCAGTTCAGAGATGCAACATTTATTCAGAGGTCACATGTAAAGCAAGCAGCGCTGGGTTCAGTGGGATGCAGCCCCCTCAGGAACGTAGTCAGACTGAGCCCCGACTTCCGGGTGCAACTTACATTTAACTTCTTGGGTTGGGCCAACCCCTCATGGATCATCACCTTATCGTGGTGGGGGGTTTGCGTGCCCCAGTGATCCCAGGAGCTATGTTGTCCGGGGCAATTTGCCTCTGATAGGTTCACCCAAGACAAACTGGTCCTGGGTGAAGGGCCAGACTAAGAACGATCCAACAGACTCTCATGATAAATACTAGGATTCAGTGTACCCTGCCCGGTATGGGGTTACTGGTGCCCCACCCTGGAGCTAGGCCTGGGGGAGGGGCTCGATGGCTAGCATCTGGTGGCCAGGTATCCACCCATGGGACCAGGCCAGGTTCAGCCCGAAGGAGTTACATGGGTCTACCCTCCAGTGGGCTCACCACCTGCAGGAGGGATCATGGGGGTCCGGTGCTATGTGGATGACCTACAATGACCTACAGTTCTTGCTGGGACATTTGCCACTGAGTGTGAAGCAGCTGGGATGAGAATCAGCACCTCCGAGTCCATAGTCCTCAGGCAGAAAAAAGGTGGATTGTCCTCTCCAAGCTGGAGACAGGCTTCTGCCCTAAGTGGAGGAGTTTAAGTATCTCGGGGTCTTATTCACGAGTGAGGGTAGAATGGAGTGAGCGGTTGGCAGACGCATCGGAGCAGCATCTGCAGTGATGCGGACGTTGTACCGGTCTGTTGTGGTGAAGAGGGAGCTGAGTTCTAAGGCAACGCTGTTGATTTACCAGTCAATCTACGTTCCTACTCTCACCTATGGTCACGAGCTTTGGGTAATGACTGAAAGAACGAGATCACGGATACAAGCGGCTGAAATGAGCTTTCTTCGTAGGATTGCTGGACTCACCCTCAGAGATGGGGTGAGGAGCTCAGTCATACGGGAGAGGCTCAGAGTAGAACCGCTGCTCCTCCACAGTGAAAGAAGCCAGTTGAGGTAGTATGGGCATCTGATCAGGAAGCCTCCTGGATGCCTCCCACTTGAGGTGTTTTGGGCACGTCCCACTGGGAGGAGACCCTGGGGCAGACCCAGGACTCGCTGGAAAGACTGTCTCCCAGCTTGTCTGGGAACGCCTTGGTATCCTCTCTGAAGCGCTGGAGCAGGTGGCTGGGGAGAGGGAAGTCTGGGCTTCTCTGCTTGAACTGCTGCCTCTGCGACCTGGACCTCTGGAAAAGCAGTAGAAGATGGATGGATGGGTTGGGCCAACCCCATACAATGGGATGGACTTGCATGCAACCGTCTGATTTGCCAGTTTAACTCTGACGTGAACATGCCAGCCGCTATTCACGTTAACTATTCCCTAAGATGTATTATGAAATGTGTGTGAGTGTTGATTTGGGTGTGTAACTAATGCAATAGACCTGACTAACAGAATGGAGAAAGAGAAGAGGGCTCTGAGGCTACGCCTGATTCCTGTTTATCAGATTGTGACTGCTTAACACCTCAGTTTGTAGTTTAACCCTTTGACGCCTGTTGTTGCAAATTCGCATCAAACCGCTTCCGCTCCAAATGCAACCAAAATACCGTCTGTATTCCTCCACTTCCGGTTGGAGCACTTCCAACACATACCTAGGAACCTTTTGCAAGCATTAGTTTCTCGTAGGAACGGTCAGAGACGGAGCACCATCCATTTCCTTATTGCTAGGGTTAGGGCTAGGGTTAGGGTTATAGTTTGGCAGTCATGAGAGTTGAAAATACTGAAAATATCTTTGTTGCATAAATAAGACTCTTCATACTTGAGATGGGAACAGGTGCCTTTTTACCTTTTTTTTTTAACCATAGATGCCTGTTGTCGCTAATTAGCATCATACCTAAAATTATATCTATTTTATGTGCTATGGTCAAATTAACTTTCTCTGCTTAATTTAGCATGTACTTGAAAGCAAAATTACAAGTGAATTTTTTTTTTCATAATTGGAAATAAATTCAGGCATTAAGGGGTTAACACTTTTAACATATTTGTTCATAAGACTGCAAACAAAACATGTGTAGAGCATAATGGGAGATTACCTACAGAATTATTTTGTCGCTCTGTTTGACCCTTTCAGTACGCTTTTATGCCCTTCTACTGTATTTATATGCAGTAGAATGTAGTCCACCAATGAGAATAAACCTTCAAGAGCCAACAAGTTTCTTTTTCACCGCTTTTGGCATAGAAACTTTAAATTGGTTATAACTTTAGGTTATTCTGAAAAATATGGATTCCTTTGAAGTTAATTCGGAAGCTCAATTTGGTTAGAAATCGGCTTAACAGATTAAAAGTTTTAGATGTAATTTTATAAAGGATGCTGTTCTTTTGGTTGACCACAAGATTGAGGCAGTTCCTTCTGCAGTCTAGGAGGAAACAGTGTTGCTTGGAGGCGGTCTACCTGTCTCAACTCCAAAATGGATGCCAGGATGACTCACAATGGTGGTTTTCAAAATGGCATTTCCACTGCTTAATCTGCACATGTGCTGCACACATGCAAAGGGGAATGGGACGTGGCCCTTTCAGTCACGTGCAAACGTGGCCCATAGATTCAAACACGTCCTGCTGACCAACCATGCCTTGCTTTCTCCTTTCTTTCCACACTGGAGAGTTAGTCTCTTTAATTTGGTTTGTCGTTCATGCAAGAATAATCTTGGAATTTTAAATTTGTGTGCGATTCAGTGCTATTGCCTCAACCGATTTCCTCTCAGTAATGTTTATTACTGTTGTTCAGTGTGAACAAACTAGATTCACCGCTTTACAAATGAGGTTTAAAATGGCTAATTCAGTTTTTTTTTTTCAAAGTAGGAAACTCGTGACTTTGGCGAATAAACAAGACGGGTCGGAGTCTTTGCGATTCCATCGTTTTGGGCTTTATTTTAATTCAGTGTATGGTAACGTGTTTTTGAACTTCTAGCATGCTTAAAGTCTCTTGGTGAATGATGCTTTGAGTGGGGGAATTCCCTCCTCCCTTCTCTGCGCTCCCACACACAGACCTGGCTGAGGAGATAAGGAAAAAGGGGGCAAATTCGCTCGTCCCTCTTCTTTGATCTTCTTCAGAGACCTGGCTGAGTAGATTTTTTTTTTTTTTTTTTTGGGGGGGGGGGGGGGTTAAACACTGGCTGAGAAGCCAGTTAGATACAGAGAGAATTTTTTTACCGTGCAAAGGATCAGATTTGACTATACCCACACAGCTTGTGAAATCATAATTTCATGTTCCTTTCTAGATTCTTGCAGAGCCTCGGGCGGGGAACCATTATATGTAATGGATTTAGGTTAATGGGTTTATAGGTTGTTTTTTTGTGCAAGTATTAATGTAAATATGTATGTGAGTAGGGATGAAAATTTCCTTTCATTACACAAACATATCCTCATTGGGGCACCAGTCCAGATGATGGACAATTTTATTAGCAATTCTTTATTTGTACCAAGTATGAATCGGTCTTAAAAAAAAAAAAAACCAAAAAAACCCCTTGTGAGTTCTTGTCTGCTTATTATCGAGAAGATGGACATGAAATCAAACAGTAACTCCCATATGTCATTCAATAGTTTAATAAGAAATGACAGAATAGGTTAACACATTTGAATGATGTTAAAACAAAGAATTCAACATGTATCATGGGTGTCATAGACTGTTATTGAGTTACTGGGCATAACCTGTGGATCAAACATTTGTGGAACCAAATCAACCATAGTTTAACTTGCCAATATACTGGAAACTGGAAAACTATAAAATGGCATTGGTCAAGAAAAGTGGATGCAATTTTTTGAAGAAAATGATGAGTAGACTATTTATAAAAATGGAAAATTGGTGTTCCTCTGAAAAGGAACATAGATTAATGAAAAAACAAAATGCATTTTGAAATTCTGATAGTGTGCATGAAATTAAGTTTAAGAACTTGCACCGGGAATATTCTGCAGAATTAAGTTTAAATTAAATAGACCATCAGCCACAGAGTCAGATCACGTCCCTGGTGGCAGCAGGGTCCCCACGTGCCAACCTTGATTCAGCTGGATTTCCATGGATTCTGTTGATGGAGATGCTGATAGACAGGTTCTCCCACAAGGCCATGCTCCTGAGATTGCGGTCGGGCTGATTCTTCAGCAAAGCTGGGCAAGGTCTGTTCTTATGTACTGAAGAAGAAATTTGTTTATTGTACAAGGTCCCATCAGAAAGTCAAATTGAGGCAAAAACACACCACAGATCCACTTCTTAAAAGGTTTGTAGTTTGAATAAGTTTAAGTTTAGTAGAAGTCAAACAAAATCTTGTACGGTAATTTAAAGAAAAGGATTTAAATAAGGAAAAGGTGAACTTTAAAGAAAAGAGATTTTTTTTTTCAGAGCATGGAATACTCTGGGCCTACTTGAAAATGGGGGGGGGGCAGAAATTCTGCTCCTTACAGCTTTACCACCACCCAAAAACTGAACAAAGGGAAGATTTTTTTTTTTTTTTTTTTTCTGGTGTGGCAGAATTTCACTGAAATTCATGAAACTGAGCTGGACTAATTACATTTGAGCTTCTTTGGTTCAGTAGACATAAACGGCCAAAAAAGGAAATGCAGTGAAGCCTGGACCCTTATTGGTCAAAGTCCAGATATGGTCTCTCAGAGAGAGGGAAGTAGAGAAAGAAACTTGATGTGGAGAATGAAATCCTCCTAAACACATATATTGGCTATGGAAGCATAAATTCCTTAAACTTTAGTGGCAAACATATCCTACTTGATAAAAGGAACATGCATAAGGTCTCTACATTGTACATGAGATTAATTCCTTTATGGAGGCATGCAAAAGTTAATTTCCTCCTGAAAATAAAGCAACACGTATCAAATCACATCAACAAAAGCATTTCAAACCACAATTGTCCATTTCAGATTTCACCCATGTCTTCAGTTGTGGATACTGTCTTGAAAGAAAGGATATGACTTAATTTATTGTCAAATTCATAAATTCTACTGCAGAGAGGGAAAAATTAAATATTCCTGAGCTGTCTACAAGATGGCACTGTAAAACTGTCTATTTGTTTAATGAAGAATCTCGACTTCCCAGCCTGGACTATATCAACCACAAATCTGTCATTTGGGGAATTCCTTTGCCAAATAAAAGGGAGACTGACTCCAGGAAACAAAGCAGGAAACTTTCGCTTTATGGCTGATGGGTCATGTTACAGCTCTGGTTCTTGGGTGAGAGAAGCGGTTCATGACCAGACTTTTGGTGTGAAATGATTTTCTTCAGCAAAGAATGATTTTTATAAATTGGAAGCCACAGTCAACGCTGCATAAATTATTCCCAATCATCTATTCTCTTCATTTTGTAGATTTTCTCTTGGTTGCACTCCTTCCAATAGCGTAATGCATGTTAGTTTTTTGGTCCAGTCATATTTCAACCATCTGTGCTGCCCTGGTCAAGCAAATCTGCCTTGGGCCTTCAGGAATTAACAGTGCGGCTATGTAGGTTAAATAACCGTTAAACCTATCCTGTTGCTTTAATCAGTGTCTTCTGTTTGTCCAGGGGTACGCATAAAAGGCATCAGAGAACTTCGGCATTTTCACGTCTTTTGATTGGATGGTTACCGTATTTTTTGGACTATAAGTCGCTCTGGAGTATAAGTCGCACAAGCCAAAAAATGCATAATGAAGAAAAAAACATGTATAAAAAACATATAATATGGCAATGGACTATAAGTCGCATTTTTTGGGGGGAATTTTACAAAATCCGACACCAAGAACAGACATTTCATCTTGAAAGGCAAGTTATAGTAATAATAGAATAGAGAACAACAGGATGAATAGGTGTGCGGTATGCTAACGTAACACATTGATGGTTATTCAGCTACATGAAGCATAAACAACGAACTGAATAGGTGTCTCGCATGTTAACGTAATATATTAAGTTATTCACATAACTATAGCATAAAGAACATAATATAACAAGTTCACCAAACTCACGATCTCACTCCTAAACGCTAAATCCTTTAAATTCTTCAACCTCGGTGTCGCTTCTGAACAACTCCGCCAACTCTGGAGGTAGACGAAGCGCCGCTTCCTCCTCTGCGTGGCTGTCGTTAGACTCAGCATCAGTTCCATTTCCAATTATTACGGCCTTTTTGAATCCCGACAGAATGGTTTCATTTGTCACTGAAGTCCATGCCTTGTCGATCCATCCGATGACTTGCAGGAAAGTTGCATGGCGCATCCTCCCGGTTGCCGTGAAGCTGTGCTCTCCATCCACCATCCACTGCTCCCACAGGTGACACAAAACTGCCTTAAAGCTCCGGTTCACCGACATGTCAAGTGGCTGGAGTACTTTGGTTAAGCCTCCAGGGATGATGGCAGGTATGGTGTTGACAGTTTTTAATTTAGCTTTGAACTGTGGCGTGATGTGTGCTCACTCCACTCACTCACTCACTCCACTCGCTCACTCCAAACATTCTTTCTGCTGCTCGATTACGGTTTTCGGCTGCATATTTTACTATTTGCAGCTTGAAATCTGCAGAGGCTGAAATCTGCGGGCTGCACGGTGGCGCAGTGGTTTAGCACTGTGGCAGCAGTTTTACCCTCGGCCGGGGGATCGCGGGGATCATGAGATCGTGGGTTCGATCCCAGCCCCCGACCAACAGTGAGCTGTGTGGAGTTTGCATGTTCTCCCCGTGTTGCGCGGGTTTACTCCGGGATTTCTCCGGTTTCCTCCCGCACACCAAAAACATGTAGGTTTAGGGCGCTCGCGCACGCAGCGACCAGCAGCCGGTGGCTTGTCACCAGACTGCAAACAAAGTCTACCTACGGGTACAAATAAGTAACAAAAAAAAAAAAAAAAAAGAATATGATTTTCTTTTGGGTGGCATTTGTGTTCGGTCTTTCTCAGTTGTCTTTATAGCCTAAGTTGTTACCGGTAATGTTTACATTTTAAATTGTCAGTGGTACAGGTGCAGCAGATGCTGGTACACAAGCCTAGAGTGCCCTCTCGTGGCTGTCGGTGTGAAAATAACGAACAGTTTTTCACACCCGAGTATACGTCGCACCCCTAGCCAGACTATGAAAAAAAGTGACTTATAGTCCAGAAAATACGGTAGAATTCTCCAACCACAATGCAGAGGATCCTAGCTATAAAATGCCAGTGCAAGGACTTGCTTAAGCAGCTACAATATACTGCATCTGTTTAAATATAATAGCTGTTTTTCCACCCTCATTGGCTGACAGGGTAGTGGAAAAGGATTTGGTTGCTGATATTTAAAAAAAAAAAAATTAAAAAAAATCAATTTTCCAGACAGACTTTTCAAGAGAAGCTGGTCATTGTGAAGAGAGGTCTGCCAACCCTGAAGCTAGCAGGCCCATCTCAGCCGGGGAAAGGATTTGTCTGTCACTTCTGTATTAGCAACGAGTGGTATCCTTGGATTACAGGCTCCGAGGAGTGCTGCAAATTATCTTGCTGAGAATGCCTGTTGTTAGCAACTGATCGAGTAAATACTTGGAGCCAGACAGGGTATGCAAACTTGAGCTGTCTGTCACACCATGACGATTTAGGCAGCGTTTGCCAAATGTATAAAAATGGGTTTAAATGCTGGGATATGCCGAATTTTCACTTTTGACCGTATGCATCGCATATCCATAACGACATGGACATATACAGTACATAACGTATTAGTAACTTATATAGAATATTTCCATAACTTATAAGTAACTTAAACCAACTAATGCTTAGTATGTTGCTGACATTCACAACTTAGGTGCAACAATACTCTAACTTCTGCATAGTGCAGTCATGCCAAACTGCCATTGCTTCTCAATCCATGAATCTTAGGTGTGGGAAAGATAATCTCTGTTCAACCAAGAATATTTTCCCCTTTAGAGATCATGGTGGGGGGTGTGACCGACCTGGCAGAGCTGTCAAATCTGTCAGGTCAGTCACATCTAAAACGGATGATGTAACACATCAGGAACATCAGGTAAGTTGTCACAGCCTGGCTCAAAGGCACACGAAGTGATGCCAACTTTAAAAAAAACAAAAAAAAAAAAACGCTTATTTTCAACAAAGTGGGGAAAAAAAAGATAATGCATGGAGTGTGCTTTTGCTTGGAGGCGCAACCAACAGCAAAGTGTGATTTATCACGGAAAACAGCAGCACTCTATGCTTCAGGCGATCAGTTGATTGGATCCGCCTCCTCCGGTGTTCTGACATTTTGGCATCTTTATCAGAACAACACTGGATAGCTGATGGTACGGACCAGCCAAACGGAAAAACCCCGACAGGTCCCATTATGCGAACAAATACATGTGCCTGTGTATTTGTACTGCAGGCAGAGAGCTCTGTACGTTTTTTGTTGTTTTTTTTTTTTTTTCCCTTGTGAACCAATGCTGCAATTATGCCATTTGCTCCACGAATTCGGGGGCATATCAGCCATACACTGGATTTGTTGGAAAATTTTCAGCATGCTGAAAATTAATTTTCAGAGGAGCTTGTCAAACTACGCCTAATTCGACATACGCCACTGTATTCTCCAAATTTTCATACGTTTTGGCTGCCTAAATCATCTAGGTGTGACAGGGCCTTAACCATAGCAGCAGCGAGATGCCAGCCGGACCCTTATAAGCAACAGTAAACCTTTGGGGAAACGAGTGGCTCTGTAGCTCAATGAACAAGTGCACAGGGAAATGGAACACCACAACAAAAAGCTAAAGATTTTTACAACTATAGTTTTATAGTTGGTTATCTTTAACATGCTTTGTGGGGACGGCCCTATAGGCTATTTTTATGGCGTTTGGTATAAATGACACTTGGATCGAACAGATCACCCTTGAAGGCCTAGTTGTAAAATATACAGTCCTCCACTGAGTTCCATGGATTAGCGCCAGCTCTCAAAATACAATACATTTGTGTTTTTCTCCTCTTTGGATGCTCCTTTCATCGGCCAGAAAACAGGAGGTGAGCTTTGATAGGGGAACAGCCATAATTGTGTTTGACGTCTATAGTCCAAGACAATGGGATGTAGTTGACTGAGCAGTTTCACAAAAAAGTAAAATATTACTCTTTTATTATACGAGAACCAACAGCTTGAATTGTGTGGGAAATTCTTTTAAATTGGTAGATATGTGTAACTTGTGAAAAATTCAATTGGGATCAAAAGATGATTTCTCGCTTGTCATTCACTTTGATGGCGATTTTTTTTTTTTTTCCTTTTCCTCTGATTTAAGGTTCCATATGCAGAAGTAGAGGGGGTGTGACTTAGGCTGTCCATAATGCTAACAGTAATAACAATGGATGCTACACTCACAAAATACATTAAAACCAGTCGGATAACAATTGTTTTGGTGTGTCTTCACAGGGTAAATCAGAGCTGATCAGAATCCATGAGGTGGTATTTGGAATGTGAGAGACAAACATGATAGCTATGCTATGCCAGCTGGGCTAACAATGAAACAGTATGATTACAAAAATGATTAAAATTTGAAGCACAAGCTTTAACAGAAAACCCGATATCTCAATACGCTATTTCAAATATGTACAATGTTAAATGAAAGTGATAAAATTTATTTATTAATGCGAAAGGATTAAGTATTAGACAAACATAATGGAACCAGAAGTGAACACCTGGGGGGACTGGAAGGCGGAAGTAATGTCACTCTGCATTGTACAAGAGGCCCATCTGGGGCCACTCTTGTCTAAACTTTTGGTTAGTAGGTCGGTTGTTTGGCTCATAAAGTTGAGCAACGTCTACAAAACGGAGACCAAAATTCAAGATTTCTGTGCCCATGTGCTATGCATCAACATTAGTGTAAAATGTATTATTTATTCTCACTACTGCCTTATGTCCCTTCTAATCAATCATACATACAATACTGCCTAATTTCTATCTCTGAACATGTTGCTATGGTATTTTTTTCATACAACTTGCTGCATGCTTCATTGTTTTCAGTCCACTATGCTTGTAATGGCTAAAAAGAACTCATCCAACTCGGACATTTTTTTTTTTTTTTTTAAGTTTATTGGTTTATTTGTCAGGGACCATTTACAGGAAAAAAAATAACATTAAACACTGGGTAAAGATGCTCTGTACCAGATTATAGCATTCTAATTTCCATCTGTAGTCCCTGATATTCTCCATGATATAATTCTGACATTTGGCTTTCGACTTCAGGTGTTGAAGGGATACACTGCTAGACAGGACAAAGATGTGAGATGGGAAATTTCTACATGTGATATTGCAATACTGAACATACCAGATATTGTATTATAATAATGTTGTATCCTGGAGTGCAGTTAAACTAGTATATGAAATTGTAATGCTGTTTTGCTCTGAGATTGTGTATGATTTTTTTTTTTTTTTTTTTTTTAAACAGTTTGACACTGCTTAATCAAGAAGAAACCCCTTTCTCGTGAAATGGAATTTTACAAGCTTTTTGTTTCTTCTGTGTTTTAATACTTTTGTCATGGCCATGTCTTCTACCTCACTGACATTTTTGGTCACTTAGCTCTGAAGCAGTTTTACTCTTAAAGCCTTGAGACAAGAATTTGTCATAAAATCATGATGAGGCTTTAGTCTTGACATAAAACAAAAAATGGGAATTGCTTCAATTTTTTGGGGTGTTCTAAACAGGAAAGATTGGGGAGTACTCTACACAATTCACACTGGAAATCAAACTGGGGATTCTTTTCCTGCAAACCCCCCCCCCCCCCCACACACACACACACGCACACAAACTGAGTCGCTAAGTAGCAATTCACTAGAGACCACCAGATACTTTTATATGGCTCTAGTTTGGCCGTCACCCATACAGGAAGACTCGGCACAATAATTTGAATTACAGCTGATTCAGTGATTCATGCATTTACTAGTTACAGAAAGCTGAGAGAACCACCCTAGCTCTGGTCTTGTAACTGCTTTCAATACAAGTTAATGAAAATGATAGCAGATATTCACCCTTCAATTTTCTCGATTTAATTTGCTCAAGTTTGGTATATTTGTTCTGAAATCTTGTCTATGTCATACTCCACAAGTTATTCACAATTTTCCTTTTGCTCTTTAGGGCTATTGTCTGGACTTATGTGGGCTCTGGGGACGTACTGTTGGTTCCTGGCCGATAACTACTTGAATTCTGTGATTACCTTTCCAATTGTCACTGCAGTAAGTATACTTCCTGACAGCTGAGTGGGCTGAGTGATAGAAATGGTCACTGACAATGTAAAAGCAAGGAGTGACAGGTTGAAAATTGCAGGTCTGCCCACTCCAGTCCTCTGCTGGAATATTATGGTCTTGAAAGAAGTCAATTTCAAGCCAAATGTCAAATTTTTCACGATTTTAGCAAATTTAAACTTGTTTTTTGTTTCTGAGTGAGAACTGAGCACTGATATATTTTATGACCATCCTGGCTTTCCAGGCTGATGATTTTGTGATCGTGACTTCATTGACTCTTGAGTTAGTGTGGCTGGTCTGGTTTGCTAGTGCTGTTTATCAAAACAGAACAGCAGACAGTTCCTCCTTCAGCATTTAAGGATTTTATCCAGGGGTGGAAGTTGGCACCCACCACCAGCCAAATGCTGACTGATTTGTAAAGTGGCTGTTAAATCTAATTAACCTACCAGCTACCATTGCAAGTAAATGAAGGGGTGTGCCAGTCTTCAGGAAAAGCCAACTGAGTTGTCAGGCTTCCATAGATCGTGCAGTCTTTGAGTCCCTTAAATTAAGAGTGTTGTGACAATGCAGAGTTGTAGGTGGTGGTAATTAACAGAGTGCTTAAATTTGTTCATATTGGAAATGAAAGGGGAAAATGATTTTGGGAAGAGTTCCAAAACCAAGATGTCCTTGGTATGTTGGAAGACTGAAGGGTTGTGCAAGACTTAACCGGGGTAACGGTGCATGGGATGAGCAGCTGCAAAAGATATGGCTGCACGAGCATGAGGGAAGAATTGCTGACACCTCAACAGAAGGTTCTAAGAAGTGTTGATAAAAGGTGTAAAGAGGCATTCCTTTGATGCTCCAGAGGGTAGATTTCAGCTTTAATAGGTTCTTCTATTTTCAGAAAGTGGAAGGGTTTTTTCTGAAGTCCATCCTGGTGTGATTACGTCACCCCATGTGTGCATCCCTGCGCCCCTGGTGTCTGTGGTACCATTTTCTATACGCCATATTTACCCCCACCCCCTCCAGGAAAAACTAGAACCTCACTGGTGTTTGTGTACCTTTAACTGAGTAACCGTTGTGGCGATGTGGTGGCTTACAGCGATCACAACACACTTACATAGCCAGAGCTATATACTGTAAAGTAGCATCAAGACTACAACCGGGTACAGCACAGCGGGAGTCACCAGAGCTAGCTAACATACATGTATTGCCTGGCTGTCGACAGGTGTTCCTACTGTGTGGCGCATAGATGCGTGGGGACTAAGCTAGACAACCGACTTGGAACTCGTCACAGTTGTAGCAAGGCAGAACACACACACATACGCGTGTGTATGTATGTGTGCATATATGTGTGTGTGTGTGTGTGCGCGTGCTGTGACTAGCATATGCATGGTGGTAAAGTACAATACTGCATACTGTCAAAGCACACCATTTACCTAATACTTTAGGTACTCATACTTGCCTGGTGCCAAAAGCACAATATGGTAAATTAGCTTCTAAGACCCAAAAGCATAAATCACTTGAGGGTCCATACACCATAACCAAACCATTATTTTGAACCTGGGTAGCCGGATAGACTACCGGCATAACCCTGCATGGTTGAGTGGATTATTCTGCCACTTATGAGCCAACCATGCTCTGTTTAAACATATTCAGGGAACGGTCATTTTCTTACTGTCCCTCCTCGGAGGCTGTCTGTTGAGCCTGCGGTTGGTGCAACCCTGGTGGATCTGGCCGCAGTAAACCTAGGTACCATCTTGCTGGAATCGTGGCCTGCTTGTCGGCAAAGTCCCAGTCCAGGTCCCACACTGGCTGGGTTGGTTCCAATGTCGTGTCTTGATCCGGGGCAGCTGTTATTCTTACCTTCCTCAGCCAGCTGGCGTACCATCGCGAACCATTGGCCATCTGGAATGTGGCTGGCCCCACTTGCAAGGTGATCTGTAATGGCGGTGACGGGAGCCATCTGCAGGTTGTTGGGGCATTATGATCACTGGACCTGAACCCAATTGAGCACTGTGAGTGTTGACCTGTTGGACTTCAGGTGTTGCTGCTGCTGCTTTCTCATCTCGGAGGTGATGGATGATGCTGGTTGTTGCAACAGCGTGATGTTCTTGCCGGGGGCAGGACGAGCTCTGAGTTGGTGTTGTTCTCTGGGATCCCGCTTAGTCACAGACCCAATCTCCTGTGGCTTTACGGCAACTCCGTGAGGCTTATGCCAGGCGAGGATCTGAGTTGAGTCCGTGCTCTGCTCTCTGTGTGAAGCTTGGAGCAGCTGTACCCACATCTGGGTGAAACGTGCTCCGGGCATCAGCAGTCAAACGAAGTCCATGGTGGTCAGTGATGGTGAAACCCAGTTCATGAAAAGGTTGCACCCCAGGATGTTGTCACCGTGCATTGCTACCTGGAAGGTAAATGCTGGGAGAACTTTATACCTGTACTGAATAGTTAATGTGATGGATCCTACGAGGTTGATTCTGGTGTGCCCATATCCGTAGCGCTCCAATGCGCCCTGCTTGATTGGATGCCAAGGGAAGAACTTCCTCACTGTGACCCAGTTCATCAGCGACCTTGTAGCAACGGTGTCCAATAGCAGCAGTAGACTGATATCGTCGAGCCTCACTGTGCAGCACTTGTATGCCAAATTGCTACAGTCCACTGAATGAATGGTTGTTGTCAAAGGCAGTCCACTTGAGCTGGGTGGCGAGCTTGTTGTTGAAAATGTTGAACGGCACACACTGGCAAAGCGATTAAGCTTACCGCAGCTCTGGCATCATTGTCCTTTTTCTGGGAAGGAGCATGCATGCGTCCGGTGTGCAGGGGAACCACAGCTACCACACCGTTGGTGTTCCATGATGTCTTGTCGTCCCGCGACATTCACCTCGGGGTCCTCCGAAAAAGTTGTGGTGTCATCAGGATCTTCTACCGAGATAACAGCCTGTGCTTGTGGAGGTTGTTGTTGCAAAGCTCCTAGTTGTGATGTCAGCTGGGCAGCAGCCTCCAACTGTTATGCCAGCTCCACCACCCTCATCAGTGGCATATCATCTGGCGACATTAACAGCTTCTCCTGCAGCCTGAGGTTGGTGGTGTGCTCCTCTAGCTGACCCCCCCCCCCCCCCCCCCACCATCTCATCTTCCAACTGGGCAAACCTACATGTACTCACCAGACAACTGAGGTCGGCAACGTATTGCTGTATCGTCTCTCCTGCTCCCTGTCAGCGTTGGTGAAACCTAATTCTTAGTACCAACACACTCTTGGGTGTCATGTAGTGTCCGGCCAGAAAGGCAACACATTTATAGTAGGTATCCACAGGGCCCAATGTTCTAAATACATGCTGTCCATCGCTACCAAGGGTGTGCACCAACATAGCACGCATTTGAAGCTTGCTAGCTTTAGCCAAATCCATAGCAAACATGTACGTTTCAAAAGAGTCAAACCAACAAGGCCATGGAATGGGTGGCTCACCTGGTGTGGCAAGGAACGGCAGCATCCATCTTCAGGAAAATAATTAATTCTCCTCCAGAAGACCAGTTTACCTCGTTGCCAATGTTATGTCTGTGTTTGCTGAATGAATCCAGTGGACACGTCCACATGTTGATGGTTACTTTATTACACAAACCACTAATTATACAGTGTATCTGCAAAGTATTCAGTGCTTCACTTTTTCCACATTTTATGTTACAGCTTTATTACCTCTGCCAAGGAGGTTATGTTTTCATCGGCGTTGGTTTGTCTGTCTGTTTTTGTTAACAAGATAACTCAAAAAGTTATGGACGGATTTTCATGAAATTTTCACAGATTGTCAGAAATGGGGTATCCTACAGATGATTAGATTTTGGTGGTGATCCAGGAATTTTTTAAAGGATTTTTTTTTTTTTTAATTTAACATTGCGAGATAGGGCCATTTTCAATATTTTTTTTTTTTTTTTTTTTTTGTGCATGTAACTCTGCCAAAAAATCATCAGAACACTTGGGGGGGGGGGGGGGAAATACAGGACAACATGCCCACAGGTGAACTGTGGCGCTTGGCGGAGGTCTGTGCTCTCCGAGTGCTTTTCTAGTTCCAAAATGGAATAAATTCATTTTTTTCAAAATTCTAAACACAATACCCCATAATGACAACAGGATGTTTTTTTTGTTTTTTTTAGATTTTTGCAAATTTATTTAAAAAAAAAAAAAAGCTAGGAAATCACATGTACATAAGTATTCACGGCCTTTGCTCAGTACTTTGTTGATGCACCTTTGGCAGCAATTACAGCCTCAAGTCATTTTGAATATGATGCCACAAGCTTGGTACACCTATCTTTGGGCAGTTTTGTCCATTCCTCTGCAGCACCTCTCAAGCTCCATCAAGTTGGATGGGAAGCGTCAGTGCACAGCCATTTTCAGATCTCTCCAGAGACATTCAATTGGTTTTCAAGTCTGGGCTCTGGCCAGGCCACTCAAGGACATTCAGAGTTGTCTGGAAGCCACTCGTTGGATATCTTGGCTGTGTGCTTAAGGTCGTTGTCCTGCTGAAAAATGAACCGTCGCCCCAGTCTGAGGTCAAGAGCGCTCTGGAGCAGGTTTTCATCCAGGATGTCTGTATGTGGCTGCATTCATCTTTCCCTCTATCCTGACTAGTCCCCCAGTTCTTGCTGCTGAAAAAAATCCCCACAGCATGATGCTGTACCATCATGCTTCACTGTAGGGATAGTATTGGCATGGTGATGAGTAGTGCCTGGTTTCCTCCAAACATGACTGGCATATATGCCAAAGAGTTTAATTTTTGTTTCATCAAACTAGAGAATTTTGTTTCTCATGGTGTGAGTCCTTTAGGTGCCTTTTGGCAAATTCCAGGTGGGCTGCTATGTGCCTTTTACTAAGGAGTGGCTTGCGTCTGGCCACTCTACCATACAGGCCTAATTGGTGGATTGCTGCAGAGATGGTTGTCCTTCTGGAAGGTTTGCCTCTCCCCACAGAGGAAAGCTGGAGCTCTGACAGAGTGACCATTGGGTTCTTGGTCACCTCCCTGACTGTCTGAGGTCCACAGACAATTCCTTTGACTTCATGCTTGGTTTGTGCTCTGTCATGCACGGTCAACTGTAGGACCTTTTAGACAGGTGCGTGCCTTTCCAAATCATGGCCAATCAACTGAATTTACCACAGGTGGACTCCACTTAAGCTGTAGAAATGTCTCAAGGATGATCAGTGGACACAGGATGCACCTTAGCTCAATTTTGAGCTTCATGGCAAAGGCTGTGAATACTTATGTACATGTGATTTCTTAGTTTGTTTTTTTTAATTTTTAATAAATTTGCATACATCTCAGATGTTTTTCATGTTGTCATTATGGAGTATTGTGTAGAATTTTGAGGAAAAAAATGGATTAAGCGGAAGAAGATGGATGGATGGATGGATGAATGAATGAATGAATGGGGGGAAAAAATGAATGTAATCCATTTTGGAATAAGGCTGTAACATAACAAAATGTGGAAAAAGTGAAGCGCTGTGAATACTTTCCGGATGCACTGTAACAAGCTAACTTATAGCCTAAGCTAACCGAGGGGGTGGTACTGGGCAGTTGTCTGTTGGAAAGCGGAGCGCCAAAAAAGGCCAACTCCTGCCGTTGGTCCTCCTTGATAGTCCCAGCGTGATGACGTCATCCCGTGCATGCGTTCCTGCACCCATGGCATCTGTGGTACCATTTCCTATGCGTCACACCTGCACCACACCATATCGGACTAGTGTACTTAATAAAGGGTCTTATATAATCCTTGTGTATGTAAACATTGCTCTGAATAGAAGGTCTTTTGAACAACTTAAAATGCAATGCATCTTAGTAATTTTTTGGCAAGATTTATGATGTGTGCAGCCCTGTGTGGAGATTTTAAAACTAAAGGGAGGCCCTTTGAAAGAGGACAAACATTTTTTTTTTTTTTTTTTTTTCCCACTGAGAGGGAGAACAGCTGATGAGGAGGTATGTGACTGGCTAGTTTTTGTAAATTCCCTTCTTAATTGGTCCAAAAAATTTAAAATAGTTTGCCATTGTTGTGCATGGGTGCCTACGGAACACACGGACAACGGCGGCACATTATTTACAATTTTTCAGGGACATTCTAGGGACCCCAGTTTGGGAACCACTGCTGAATGTTACCCCCCCCCCCCCCAATTTTTTTTTTTCCCAAGGAAAACATGAAATCATATTTTAAAGGAAAGCTTTTTCCCTCTTTTTTTTTTTTTTTCTAAGCATGATTGATACTACATGCAACACCACAATTATAAATTGATGGCTGGTTTAAAAAAGTTACTGGTACAATTTAGATTGCAGCAGCCTCTGAAGCTGATAGGAAGAAGTAAATTTCCAGTTCTGATTGTATCCTATGTCAGCTGATTTTACATGTAGTTCACTTCTTGAATTTCTTTACACCGATTAGGGTCCAAGTTTATGCACCAGATTTAATTTGCACTTTCTTGCCATTCCCAATCACACATGCTCCACTGTTAATGATTTTACACAAAAAAAGCTACTTGGCTCAATGTGAATAAAAATGTTTTATCATGATAGAATCAGCATGTGGAATATTAATGTGTTGGGAGAATCAAACCTACCTCACCAATTAGAGCCAAAGGACACCTTGGGTGTAAATTAGACACACACACATATATATATAGCGAGAGAGAGAGAGGAATAATTGATATGTAAATGGTAACCAGCTGGGATTGTCAAGTGCTGACACTCCATGACGTGTTGGTGTGCCATTGGCGTTCTCTCTATTTAAAGTGCCATAGGTGTGACTATGGTCTAGGCTGCTAAGAAGCCTTTCTAAATCTTTTTTTTTTTTTTTTTTCAGTTCAACAATTTCTTCATTATACAGGCTTGGAGAATGGTTTACCATCCATGCAACAATATACTAAAATGATTTGTTAGTTAAAATATGGCTTTAACTTACTGCATTATTTTTTTTACTTCAAGTCCCAATCATGTTGGCCTCTTTATTATTCGCCTCCTCTAGCAATGCCTCTAACAACTGAATTAAACAAGTGCATTGCCCATAGAAAGCAGGTATTCCTGTAGAAACCCAGTAGTCCAGTTAGCCTTTACATGTCCAAATGTAGACTGTCTTTGAAAGTGGAACACAAAGAGGTGTACAAGTAGGCAATAGCGCTGTTTCCACTATTGGAAACCAAATGAGAGGACCAGGAACTTCTAGGGCCATTCCTCTATCTGGCTCTCTCACCTATCATGTCTCTATTATGGGGTAGGAACCATCTCTCTCTGGAGGATTTTCTGGTGATGTAATCATCTGAAAGTTTAGGCCTGACATAACGCAGCAAAATAAAATGCATTACAGTCATACAGAAATGATTATGCACAAAATAAATGTAGAGTGGAGTGCATATGGAGGCGGTGCTTGGAGTGCATATGGAGCTGCTTCCAGGCGGTGGAGTGCCACCGCCTGGAAGCAGCTCTGCGATCCACATGGTGAGGACATCGATGGCCTCATTCACACCTTCACGGGCTACCTCAGCTTCTGTGTGGACAAATCCGTTCCCACCAAGACCATACGGCGTCACTCAAACAACAAACCCTGGATCAACCCTGAGATAAAAACACTTCTGAGAGAGAAGAAGAGGATCTTCAGGTCAGGGAACAGGGAGATGCTGAAGTCCGTACAGAGGGAGCTGAGGAGAAAGATCAGAGAAGGCAAGGACAGCTTCAGGAAGAAGATGGAGGACAAGCTGCAACAGAGCGACATCAGCGGGGTCTGGAGAAACCTCAAAACCATCTCGGGGCTCCAGAATACCTCCCCCCAGGCCACAGGGGGCAGGGAGTGGGCGAACAACCTGAATCTGTTTTTCAATAGATTTGACCAACCGCCCTCCCCCCTGACTGCACAACAACCACTGCTGCCTCTAAAGAAATCAAGTCCTGCTGCCCACTCCCCACTCCACCAACACCCCCCCACTCCCAACACACAGCCCCCCATCCTGACCCTGACCAGGACCCAGGTGAGGACGGAGCTGAGGAAGATCAAGGCGAGGAAGGCGCCGGGACCGGACGGCATCAGCGCAAAGCTCCTCAAGTCCTGTGCAGACCAGCTGTGTGGGATTGTGACGTATATCTTCAACATGAGCCTGAAACTGGGGAGGGTACCACAGCTGTGGAAAACATCTTGTGTGGTACCTGTACCAAAAACTTCCCACCCCAAAGACCTGAACAGCTACAGACTGGTGGCCTTGACGTCCCACTTGATGAAGACCCTGGAGAGACTGCTCCTTGCTCACCTCCGCCCCCTGGTGGAACCAGCGATGGATCCACTCCAGTTCGCCTACCAGCATGGCATTGGGGTGGAGGATGCGGTGATCTTCCTCCTTCACCGTTCTCTGTCCCACCTGGAGAAGCCCGGGAATATGGTGAGGATCATGTTCTTTGACTTCTCCAGTGCTTTCAACACCATCCAACCGATGATCCTGAAGGACAAGCTGTTGCGCGCAGGGGTGGACCAGCACCTGTCATCATGGATCCTGGACTACCTCACGAACCGGCCTCAGTTTGTGAGAACCCGGGACTGTGTGTCCGACACGATCATCAGTAGCACGGGGGCCCCCCAGGGAACGGTGCTGGCTCCCTTCCTGTTCACTCTTTATACTGCGGACTTCTCACACAACACAACACACTGCCATCTACAGAAGTTCTCTGATGACTCTGCGATCGTTGGCCTCATCTCCAATGGAGATGAAGCTGAGTACAGAGGGCTTATCCAGGACTTCGTGGACTGGTGCCATCGGAACTGCCTCCAGATCAACGCGAGGAAAACTAAAGAGCTGGTGGTGGACTGCCGCAGGCATGGGCAGCCCCTCACAGTACCAGTAAATATACAGGGAACAGACATCGAGATGGTGACATCCTATAAGTACCTGGGTATTCATCTGAACAATAAACTAGACTGGTCACACAATACTGATGCACTCTACAAGAAGGGACAGCGCAGGCTGTTCCTGCTGAGGAGACTCAGGTCTTTTGGTGTACAAGGGGCGCTGCTGAAGTCATTCTATGACACGGTGGTGGCATCAGCCATCACTTTTGGAGTGGTCTGCTGGGGCAGTGGCATTACTGCAGCCGATAGGAAGAGACTGAACAAACTGATTAAGAAAGCTAGCTCTGTCCTGGGGCAGCGCCTTGATCCGATGGAGGAGATAGGAGAGAGAAGGACTGTGGCTAAACTGTCATCTCTGCTGGAGTCCGAGTTCCACCCTATGCAGGACATACTGAATGCACTGAGGAGCTCATTTAGCAGCAGACTACATCATCCCAGGTGCACAACCGAGAGGTTTCGTAGGTCCTTCCTACCAACGGCTGTCAGACTGTACAACCTAAGCAGGGCTGCTCGCAGAGATAGCAAAAAGACGTAACAAACTAATAGTTTTTTGAATGCAAAAGATGCAATAGACTTACACAATGGTCCCCTCCGGCATACAACTAGGAACTTACCGGTCGCTATGGAGGGTGAGAATATGTATGGGCACATAATCATACCATGTAGGATAACTAAGTAGACGGTTATGCTGTTTCATTCCATCTAGCAACAATGCTCTGCACTGTGTGTGTTTATATATTTACATATTTATTCCATCTAGCTACAATGCTCAGCACTGGGTGTGTTTATATATTTATATATCTACATATTATTCCATCTAGCTACATTGCTCCGCACTGTGTGTGTTTATATACTTGCATATTTATTCCACCTAGCTGCAATGCTCCGTACTGTGGGTGTTTATATATTTACATATTTATTCCATCTAGCTACAATGCTCTGCACTGTGTGTTCATATATTCATATATTTATTCCATCCAGCTACAATGCTCTGCACTGTGTCTGTGTATATATATATATTTTATAGTAATACGTACATATGTATATTAGCTGCTCTTGCTTGCTTGTTTTTTTTTTTTTCTTGCTTTCTGATTGTTGCTCTGAGTGTTGCTATCCCTGTGCTGTTGCAATCCTGGAATTTCCCCGTTGTGGGACTAATAAAGGCTTATCTTATCTTATCTTATCTTATCTTATATATACAGTATATATATGACCAATTTGGCACCATTGTTGTCTAATTGTGGAGAGGAACCAATTGATTACATGGCATAAACTGCACAAGTAGCACCAGCAAGCATTTCGCCTCCAACTGGATAGTAGTGGTATGGACTCAATCTCTTGCTTCAAACAACCCAAACCACTGGTCCTGTGTGCCTCCACTGTTTCTGCTACCCCAATGCATGCGTGGCCACATGTGATGTATTTCGCTGTTCCCCTCCACAATTACGACGGTGTTAATGTTTATATTTTTAGACATTATAATAGCCGCACAAGCACACGGGAGAGAAGCCAGTGAGGACTCCTCCATTGGCTGGGTTGTGTGCTTGTGTAGCGCTTTCTTCATACCCGTTACCCGAGATACAGCACCCTGGGTTCGTTACCCTTAATCACACCTTTATACGCGATACAATTACGCTTAAAAATAGTAACCAGCCTTGAAAGTCACCTGTGAATCAAATGAAAAATATTCCCAATACTGTCATCATATGCTAAATGTGACTGAATATTGCCTTTTAGCAATAGCACATATTAACCTTAGATCAACAAATTCCCATTGGGAAAATGGCCTAGAAACCAACAACAGCAACAAAAAGGCTTTTCATAACTTTAACTCCTTATGGTGTTCAGCATTAACAGGAGAAGTAATAACTTGCCAATAAGTAATACTGATGGTACTTTAACACAGCTGTAAAGCAAAGGTTGACACCAAACAGATATAAACTTTTCAAACCAAATTGGGGGGGGGGGAGAAAACAAAAAGGGGGAAAAAATAAATCCCTCAGTAGCTTTGCAGTGTGATATTAGGAGAATATTATAATGAACGAGAGTCAGAACCCTAAAACACACAGCTTAATATTTCATTCAGCAGTCCCACATAGAACATTAAAGCTGTGGGCCCACATAACCAGTACTATAAGTCGGCAATAGACAAAATATAACAACAATAAAAGTCATTGCAGGCCTGATCAGGGATTGCTCTCATTCACCCCAAAGTAGTGTTAGGCAGCCCTCCCATTGTGCTTGGCGGCCCTCAGCCGGTACCCGCGAATGTTCTATTCTGCCTCTTCTGCGTGGAGAGAGCAACTCGATCCACGCTCCGCGCTCCTCTTCCTGAACCCTGCTCCATGCTTCTCGTCCTCCTCCTGGATCCCTGCTCCATGCTCCTCCTCCTTACCGTCCGGGAAAAACAATGCATGCCTGCTCTCCTTGGTCCAGAAACCACAGCGGCATCTCTCTTCGCGGTGCTCACTTTTAAACCACAAACTCAACGTGAACTGTTTATGGTCTCTAACAATAAAAAGCACCGAATCAAAACCCAGCTTCGGGAGAAGCACTTGTAGAGGAAAAACAGCAGTATTTTCCCTTAAACACAGACAGTTGAAATTCACGGCTCAGTTCATCTCGAGTGTATGTTCTCTGGCTGGCAGCACCAGCTAGCCAGTTAGCTCGTCGGCTAACGAAGGAAAAAAATAACACTTGCACACAACTGTCTATAGAAATACAACGTACTCCTATAATGACAGCGATAGTATACCAACTCAGTTCTGTATTGTAATTTCTTCACAGATATGTCAAAACCCCTGGTTGACAATAGCAATTGCCTCTTGGTAGCTCTGTGCTACTGAGGAAAAAAACACACACGGTACACCTGAATGCCTCAGCAGCCCAGGAGAAGAGAGAGCGCGAAAAGAAAAAAACACTTCTTCATTCCCCTCTCTTTTCACTAATCCCACCCCCAACCTATCAAAATAGTAGAAGCTTGAGGTGGCTACCTATGGACAAAGTGGAGGTTGAGAACAAGAAATCCAAGCTAAAGATTAAAATGTCATTTGTCAACGTCTGCTAATTGTGCATAGAGGGTTTTTTTCTGTGTGATCAAAATTTGGCTCATTTGAGCTTATACGAGCGTTATTCTGATAACTGTTTTTTCTCTCTGCATATTGTTTTCCTCTCTCCCCCCCCCTTCCCCTCTTTACCCTCACTGTTCGACTGGCGCCTTCGGGCTGCCCCGGCTATGGGATGCGCTTACTGAGCGCGCCCAATGTCAAGTCAAATTTCAATTCTCCTGTATGTATTACGTATGGTAGTATTGACAATAAACCTTATTCATTCATTCATTCATTCAAAATGTCACACCTCGTGTTGAGGATGTGTCTCATACAAACAACTTAAGGATGAAACCTTAAAGTGGCATCACCAAATATTATAAAACATTGATTTATGGACATTGTGCATCTCTTAGCCATTACTATAAGAAGGGGCTTATTTTAACACTAGGGGATCTCTCCCTGGGTTACATTTGCATCCCCATAAAGATCAGCGGTACAGCCACTGTTATGAGCTGCTTCTTCAGTTGCCCCTAGAGGGATAAACCAAGTTGTATTGAATTGAGTTATGCACAGTGGCGTTCTGCTGTAATGCTGGTCTTCTCCACATACACAACCGTTCAAAAGTTTGGGGTCACCCAGACAATTATTTTGTGTTTTCCATGAAAAGTCACACTTATTTACCACCATGAGTTGTAAAATGAATAGAAAATATAGTCAAGACATTGACAAGGTTAGAAATAATGATTTGTATTTGAAATAATTTTTTTCCTTCAAACTTTGCTTTCGTCAAAGAATCCTCCATTTGCAGCAATTACAGCATTGCAGACCTAACATGATTGCACAAGGGTTTTCTAATCATCCATTAGCCTTCTGACGCAATGAGCAAACACATTGTACCATTAGAACACTGGAGTGATAGTTGCTGGAAATGGGCCTCTATACACCTATGTAGATATTGCACCAAAAACCAGACATTTGCAGCTATAATAGTCATTTACCACATTAGCAATGTATAGAGTGTATTTCTGATTAGTTTAGTTATCTTCATTGGAAAAAAAGTGCTTTTCTTTCAAAAATAAGGAAATTTCTAAGTGACCCCAAACTTTTGAACGGTAGTGTATGCCAAATGATTTAGACCCTACACAATCATGGCAGCATTATTTTATATTTTTTTTTATGCATTAGATCTCCACTGTTATCTTTTTCTGGTCAAAGTTGCTGCTTTTTTCTTTCCTTGTTTTGTTCATGGAGCGCTCTGGCCATGATGCCAAGTTTTATCTAATCAGCACGAAGTCAGTCCTGAACCCCACCCATTCTTGTAGAAGTTGGGGCATATGGCACTGGAGGTGACGGAGCAAAGGCTAAACTTTGAACAAAAATACAGAGCATCCGGAAAGTATTCAGTGCCACACTTTTTTCCACATTTTATGTTGCATCCTTATTCCAAAATGGATTAAATTCATTTTTCCTCAAAATTCTACACACAATACCCCATAATGACAATGTGAAAAGTTTGAGATTTTTGTAAATTTGTTAAAAATTAAAAAAAAAAAAAATCACATGTACATATTAAGTATTCAGTCGTTGCCATGAAGCTCAAAATTGAGCTCAGGGACATCCTGTTTCCACTGATCATCGTTGAGATGTTTCTACAGCTTAATTGGAGTCCACCTGTGGTAAATTCAGTTGATTGGACATGATTTGAAAAGGCACACACCTGTCTATATAAGGTCCCACAGCTGACAGTGCATTTCAGAGAACAAACCAAGCATGAAGTCGAAGGAATTTTCTGTAGACCTCCCAGACAGTCAGGGAGGTGACCAAGAACACGATGGTCACTCTGTCAGAGCTAAAGCGTTCCTCTGTAGAGAGACGAGAACCTTCCAGAAGGACAACCATCTCTACAGCAATCCACCAATTACACCTGTATGGTAGAGTGGCCAGACGGAAGCCATGCCTTAGTAAAAGGCACATGGCAGCCCACCTGGAGTTTGCCAAAAGGCACCTGAAGGACTCTGACCAGAGATATAGAGTGATGATAGTCAAGTCAGTGGTGTTAATGAACCTGTAAGCTGGTTGCCAACCACCAATGAAATCTAAAAGGAGAAGGCTCAGACCATGAGAAACAAAATTCTCTGGCCTGATGAGACAAAGATTGAACTCCTTGGTGTGGATGTCAGGCATCATGTTTGGAGGAAATCAGGCACCGCTCATCACCACGCCAACACCATCCCTACAGTAAAGCATGGTGGTGGCAGCATCATGCTGTGGGGATGTCTTTCAGTGGCAGGAGCTGGGAGACTAGTCAGGATAGAGGGGGAAGATGAATGTTGCAATGTATAGATATCCTGGATGAAAACCTGCTCCAGGATGCTCTTGACCTCAGACTGGGGCGACGGCTCATCTTTCAGCAGAACAACCTTGAGCACACAGCCAAGATATCAAAGGAATGGCTTCAGGACAACTGTGTGAATGTCCTTGAGTGGCCCAGCCAGAGCCCAGACTTGAAAACCAATTGAACATCTCTGGAGAGATCTGAAAATGGCTGTGCAACAACGCTTCCCATCCAACCTGATGGAGCTTGAGGTGCTGCAAAGGGGAATGGGAGAAACTGCCCAAAGTTAGGTGTGCCAAGCTTGTGGCATCATATTCATACAGACGTGAGGCTGTAATTGCTGCCAAAGGTGCATCAACAAAGTATTGAGCAAAGGCTGTGAATACTTATGTACATGTGATTTCTTAGTTTTTTTATATTCAATAAATTTGCAAAAATCTGAAACTTTTTTTTACATTGTCATTATGGGGTATTGTGCGTAGAATGTTAAGGGGGGAAATGAATTTAATCCATTTTGGAATAAGGCTTTAACTTAACAAAATGTGGAAAAAGTGAAGCCCTGTGAATACTTTCCAGATGCACTGTAATTGCATATTTTGTCTGAACAGCTCCATTCTCAGTGATGCACACCCTAGAAATGGCAGCAAAGCGCATAACAAGTCTTGGGTCAGTGTGACAAATGGTTTGAGAGATGAAAGTATGTTGCCTTCACTACAGCGTAGGAGCTGTAGTTATCCAACCAGCTAAACTCTTCCTCGCATGAAAAAATGACTTGAGTCGTGGTAAGCTTCTATTAGCTGTTTACTGTAGCTCTTTTCAGCTTCATACAAGGGCAGAGTGAAAACTGTCTATCACCATTTACACAGTCACATGCTCTCTAAACTATCCATACACATGTAAATAAAGTAGTTTTAACTAACTACAAATACTTTTGAAATGCAAATGTTTTAACATTAACTTATTAACTTCACAATGAAATTATTTGTTTAACTTTCGACATTGCGTCTCTCGTGTGAACAGTTGAGCAGCATGTAGTGACGGTGAACAAACTTCAACTTTTCTTGAAGATGGCTGTCAGGATATGATCTAAGCATCTGTAATGTCCGGTGAGGTGTGTGGGTGGTGAGGAACTGACTCAGTCAGTTTTGCAAATATAGGAGCACAATAGTATAAGCTTGAATTTAATTTCAGTTGAAAGTTTGCATGTTTTATGATCTGCTAATTGTACACTATAAAATTTGATGATATAATTTAACAAAACAACTAAGGCATTTTACTAAATTGCCTCTTGATAGAATGTGCAGTGAATTTAAGTTCAGTTCTGCATAGAGCTTTTATTGTGAATGGAAGAGGCAGAAATGGTAGAACACTCCAGTTGCTTTCGTTTTGCAGAAAAGCTGTTAAAGTTCTGCTGATTAACTCCATGCATCCATGTTTTCACTTCATTCAACTCTACTGAATATAAAAGTCCAAAGACCCTTGACTACACAAAAAAAACGTATTAAGTTATTTTACGGACAAATTTGGGCGACCCAACATGGATTATAGACTACTTGTTTCAGGCCAAGGAGTAAAGTTATAGTGGCTCAGAGCGCATTTGCTGTGCATCCTGTAGCTCCATAATTCAATACAAATTCAAGTATACAAAAAGTATGCTTGGTCTTACCATCCATCCATCTTCTTCCGCTTAATCCTTTTCAGGTCGCCAGGGGGGCTGGAGCCTATTCCAGCATCTTTGGGCAAGAGGCAGGGTACACCCTGGACAGATCGCCAGTCCATCGCAGGGCCAACACAGACAGACAACCATTCATTCTCACAGTCACACCTAAGGACAATTTAGAATCCCCAGTTTGATGTCAATTAACTTAACTTGCATATTTTTGGCATGTGGGAGGAAACCAGAGAAATCCCGAAGTAACGCCACGCAAACATGGGGAGAACATGCAAACTCCACACAGATCACTGTTGGTCAGGCGCTGGGATCGAACCCAGGATCCTTCAGCCAAGGGTTAGTTGCTGTGCTGCCACAGTGCTAACCACTCCGTCACCACCCTGCCCTGCCTGGTCTTACCTTGACTTGAAAATGAAATCCATCTGCCTATCCCTCTGAACAAAAATCTCAATGACTTTGATAAAGTCTTCCTTGTCGTCTTTTAAGTCTGTCTCAATCAAGATTACTGCCAGTTTTGATTGAAAGTCCAATTTTGAGAATTTTTTTAAGTTTGGCTATAAATTCTTCCATTTTCAGTCTGTATAAAGTAGAAACACAAATGCAGTACTTGGTACTGTTGACTTTCTGATTTTATCTTTGGCTCATTCTGCATTTAGCCTCGGCATAGAAGAAGAGCACCCGGGATGATCTCCTGTGCCTACGGTGCTCAAGCACGCCCTCCCTCATTAGAGCAGTGGCCCTGTGCAGCCTCTGACCGTGACTTTTAACTAAAGTTTAATGTAAGATTAAGAAGACTAAATATGTTATATACATGCATATTAAGTACATTACATAGACTATGGAAAAGGAGGGGACACAGAGGTTTCTACAAACATTACATTTTTGACATATACAGAGCTGTCTCAGGAACGTGCATCTTGCACGAGTTCGAACCAGGCTGTGGAGGATTGCGCACTCATTTTGAGGCCGCATTTTTTTGCTGCTTCACCTGGCATCTCTCCCTTGTATTTGAACAGCAAATGCACAGATTCAGTGTTTTTAAATATATAAATATTGTTGAAATGATTGAAATCATTCAGAAATTACATTTAGACGAAGACAAATCAGTGGACAAATGATAATATATTCTTTATTTTTTTACTTTTTCATAACTGGTGAGGCGGAGCCTCACCTGCCTCCCCTGACCACACATCACTGCTAAGCATGTCAACAAATGTCAAAATAAGTCCTTTTAAAATAAAGGACTAACACTATGCCTGAAGGGCAACACAGTGGGGAACAGTCACACACACAGGCAGACGTTTTTTGCATTTATAAATAGAAACAGAATCTGAGCTCAGACTGTTTTTCTTTGAAGGGCTACAGTCTGGTTGCTGCTCTGTGGGGATGCTTTGTGTTCAGGGAGATTAAGGTGAGTGTCAACGTATTTGTGCAGGATTGCTAATATTTCTGTTGTCAGTGTCAATAGTTTATCACTTTAGGGCTTTCTGTTGAACTATAAACTCAAATTACCCAAAGCCTTATTGGAGACCTGAGAATCTGTATATTATGAGGAAAAATCAATTTTTCTCCACAGGGCTTTGCAAACTGCTGCGTCTTCTTCTTGGCTTCTTGTGTGGTGTTAACTGGGTCTATAATTACTGCCATCTCAAAATTGTAATAATGCAAATTGGTAAAGAAAGGTTAAAAAACAAACATTTTTTAAATTTGTGAAAGTTTAACCATGTTCAGAAAAGTCTAATAAAAAGCTGCTTACTGTATAATGTTCTTGGTTAGCTTTGTGAAATTTGGAGCTGTCTAGGAATCCATTATTGTGCACTAAAGTTGCAGATTTGAAGTGGGGGTTTGCTGATGGAATTTGTACTAGTCTTCAAAGTTGTATTTAAATACTGTATGTATCACCTTTGCTTTGTTCAGTTACAGATTTAACACACTTCTTCAAGCTTGTCCTGAATAAAAGATTGTTGCAATGCTAAACTTCCAACATGAGATTGCTTTTAAAATGTTCAGAAATCAACACTTTTGAGATATAGATATATACCGTAGATAGTTTGAGATATCTATCAATATATCTCTATCTATATTGATAGATAGAGATATATTGTAGCTAGATTCCATCTAGCTACAATGCTCTGCACTGTGTGTTCATATATTCATATATTTATTCCATCCAGCTACAATGCTCTGCACTGTGTGTCTGTGTGTGTGTGTGTGTATATATATATTTTATAGTAATATGTACATATGTATATTAGCTGCTCTTGCTTGCTTGTTTTTTTTTCTTGCCTTCTGATTGTTGCTCTGAGTGTTGCTATCCCTGTGCTGTTGCAATCCTGGAATTTCCCCGTTGTGGGACTAATAAAGGCTTATCTTATCTTATATTTTACATCTTACCTGTCAAACAATGTAAGCAAAGACATTGCTTTAAATTGCTTTATATAGTATATCTTGCATACAAATCTTCATAAGAGTGCCTTTTAAAAAAAGATAAATGTAGAGAAATGATTAAGCCATTTTACTTCTAAGTTCCAACTGTAATTTCCAAAGTGACCCTTCCATGACCAAGAAACATGAGCAGACATCAGTAATGCTTTCACAAGGAGGCACTTGTAAGAAATTTCCAGGTAAACCTGTAAAGTGGTTTTAGCGACAATATGCGATTCTGTATGCTTTCTTATAATCACCACTGTTCCGTATTTTTGGGGCACTACAGTTTCGGGTGCAGTTGTCATCCATTATGATGAGAGATGAGATGAGATTCAACTTTATTGTCATTACACATGTATAATACAAGGTAACGAAACGTGACTTGGCATTTGGGCACGCTCTGCAGAGCGCATCCAAAGCCGGGGCAGCCGCTAGGAAAAGATTAACTTTGGTGTACTTTGGAGGCAAAACATCCCATTCTAAAGCAATGTGTCATGGATTGGTAGATGGTGGAGCTGATAATTTTCATTCAAATGTGACATGAAAGCATACAAAGTTGAGGAAATGCAGCCTATGTTCTCTTTATCTTGTAGTTTCTCTGTACTTAACATGTAATTTATGAGCTGTATCTTAAAGTGCTACATTAACAAAATACAGAGGTTTTCTTTAGATTGTGGAGTTTTTAAAGTCCAGATTTTTGTTCTCCATTAGAGAGGAAAAATTTGGGAACAGCCAGTGTGATAATACTCCCACAGTATCAGAGCCAGATTGCTGTAACATTTAAAATGCCATCATTCTGCATTTAGCAGGGTATGGGTTAAAAAAAAGAACATCTTAAAAACAAGTCTTGCGTTTAGTTTAACCGTTTCATTAAAAACTGAGCTACATTTTCTGTGTTACTGCCAAGTGTTTTTTTTCCACATTTCAAATGCCTTTACCATTTCACTAACCAAAATGTTAGATATTCCAAAAGAACTCAAGAGCATACGTGTGTGCTTTTGTATTTAATGCAGTCAAATACAAGAGTGTGGCTTCTGCTGTGGAGTGAGTAAATGTCAGGACAATCCTACTAGGACAGGTAAACTTTATGTGGAGTTGACCAGAGGGGTATTGCATAAAAGTAGACTCAAGAAAGTCAGGATAACAGAAAAATTGTGGCTTGACATAGTTGGGCCTGCATATTCTGGATTATTCAGTTGCACCATTGTCAAGCCAGGATGAGAAAAGGAAATTGTCAAGATGGCTAGGATAAGTGCACGCTTATGGCAAACTTAAATAGACCACATGATCAATCACAGAATGACTGATCCTACTGCACATATGCAGTGGGCAAGACATGAGAAGCATATTCCTCACCAGCAGAACAGTGACTTCTCATGGAAACTGAGGAGGTGAAGCATGTCTAAAAAAAAAAAAAAGGCTGCTGTAAATAATGAAGACAAATATTGTTTCATTCTAGAGGAATGCATCTGTAATGATCAGATGTTACTTGTGATCAAGCTGATTTGATTTCATGTTACGCCAAGAGGTGACAGTAAATATGTCTACAAACTGGTTTTGGAATCTAGCAAATAAGAATATAGAGAGAAACACAGCAATACTAGAGCTAAAAAAATGGATTGTATGTGCTAGCTGTTGGCTGAAAAAGTAAATGCATGCTGCAGAAGTTTAACCCCTTGCACTCCGGGCAATTTTCCTAAAAATGCCAAAAAATAACGTGCCCAAAGTAAATCGAAAGCTGTTCTTCAACCCTTTGCAGCATCTTCATGGGGTTGGTCTCATTTAAAAGAAAACACTTTGAATTTTTTGGCAAAAAAACCCAATCTCTCTACGTGCTCCGGCCACTGAGTTACAGTCATCTAAACATACTGAACTTAAAGAAAATAAATTTGGCCACGGTGTTTTTTTGGATACAAATGCTTGCAAATAACACACAGCTGTCTGATCCGGCTGGAAAATGCAACAGAAATGTAGAACCAAGTGTTATCAAGCTGAGATCCAAATTTGGTAACAATACCACAAAAAATGAATATTTTACACAGCTTTGTTTTCAGGTAGTTCCCAGGCATTTTGGAACTGTGCCAAATTGTGCCAAATGGCACAGTTTCAAAAAACGTCTGTAACTTTTGAATAATTCAATGTAGAATCTTCATTTTGGGCTCTAATGAAAGGTCACATTCAGGGCTGTGTCGGTGTGTGTGTGTGGGGGGGCCCCCGCTACAAAGGACGGAGTTCGGCCCTCGCTACATGACTGATTACACTCGTTGCATGTTTCCACAGCAACGCTGTCACAGCGGCCCCCCCCCCTCGCTACTGTGTGTGTGGGGGGGGGGGCCTCGCTACAGAAGACGGCCATCGCTACATGATGGAATACTCATATGCTTCCCCCCGCGGACCGGGGGGCGTTCGGACCATGAAGGCCCCCCCCCGCTCCTCTTCTGCAGCGGGGGGGGGGGGGGGGGTCACGGTCCGAACATGGCAGATTAACCGTTTATCGCGGTGCACGCACTTCGTACTTCATGCGCCGTACAGTTGTAATTTACCGATCGGTCAAAAGTCATTTTTTGATTACAATTTTCAGGGAGAAATAATAATTTAGCTTATAACACCTTACCTCTTCACAGCAGCAGAGTCCTGGCGAACTTCTCTTCCCCATTGTCAGACGAACGCGACGCTGGTCCGCTCGTGGATCCCGGTCAAAACACAATTCCATTATTGCCGTTTTGGCGAATGATTTACGACCTTCGTCGTCGGCCTCAGTCGGTCTATGATGACCATATAAGAGAATGCTAAACACTCTGCTGGAATTAAAAAAAAATAAACCACTGCCTGTGGCTGCTGTAGCAGTCTGTCTTCACCCAGCTTTAGACAACAGCTCAGCCAACTTTCTGTGCTTCAATTGGCTCGCAGCCGTTGGGAGGCGGGTCCTTCTGGCTAGATTTTCATTCATTGGCTCTTCATGGTTTCAGAAACCCAATTCAAGGCTCTTATTAGTCGAATGACAGGTCAGTCAGATGAACTAATCTGTTCGCGGCTGTGTCTGCAGCTTTTATTTTCAGTGCGCGCTTGGATGCCATCACCATCTCCATCTGCACCATCATCAGTATCTCTATCATGCGTCCGAGGACGCAGAGACTTGCCCGCCCGCGGTACAATGGAGTGCAAGAGGTTAACAGACTCATTCTTTTAAAAAGGAGACAAACAAAACATCGTACCAGGAGTAAAAAGCTGAGCTGAGGTGCATTGTGAAAGCGACGTGGATTCCATAAAGCTACTGGAGAGGTTGAAGCAAACAGGAAATGTCAACAGCAACTGACGTGCCTTTAAGCAGCAATTCAGCTGTATATTGTTGCAGTGGGACTTGATAACAAGCCGGACGCAAGAAAAGATAGCATTACTGCTTACTGTAGCAGTACCTCAAGCTATTGAAGTGTACAACACATTCATATAGGATGATCTAGAAGACAAACAGAAGCTTGACAAAGTAATGAAGGTTGATGCACATTGTTCTTCTAGAAAGAGACCTATGAGATGTAGTTTTCACTCAAGAATTCAACAGCAGCATGAGCCTTTTGATAGCTTTCTGACAGACCTAAAGTTCAAAGCACAGACGTGCAATTTTGCCACACTACATGACTCCATGATCCGTGACTAGAGTGTATTTGGTGTAGTGGTCAAAAAAGTCAGAGAAAGGCTTCTGAGGGAAACCGAGCTGACATTAGAAGGAGCAATAAAGATCTGTCAAGCAAATGAGTTGTCACAACAGCATGTTAAAACATTCAGTGAGTCGGGCACAACAGTGGTCAGTGACAGTGCTACTGTGGGAGCAGTTCCCAGCACAGGAGAGAGACGAGGTCTTTAATTGCAAGCGCTGCAGTTTAAAGCACATACCCAAACAATGCCCAGCTTATGGTAAAAAGTGCTCCATCTGCCAAAGAAAGAACCACTTTGCCAAGCAATGCTTCTCAAAAGGTAATGAGAAAAAGAAAAGACGATCGATAAATACTGTTGAAGATACTGATTTAAGTGAGACATTCTTTGTTGGCCTTGTTATCTCTGCAAATAAGCCAGATACACAAGTAAATACCATAAAGAAAGACAAATGGACAGCACCACTGATGGACAATGGGACACTTGTTACACTGAAACTAGACACCCATGCTAAAGCAAATCTTATTAGCTTTTCTGACATCAAAGTAATGAAAAAAGTCCCAAATACATAGTCAAATCTGCTCTGAAAGAATACAATGGACAAACGATCAAGAGTTTTGGCACATGCAGATTGAAAGTTCTAGTGAAAAACAAAGTGCACCAACAATTCTTTTCTGTTGTTGCTGAAGAGCATGAATTACTGCTTTGTGATAAAGCCTGTGAAGATCTTGAACTGGTGAGATGAGTGCACGATGTCAACAAGGATGGGAAAACACCAAATGACTCTGTTGACAATATACTTCAGTTTTGCAGCTGTATTGAAGACTTGGCACATTACCTTTCACATACAAAATTGTGCTGAAGGAAAATGCAAAGCCAATTGTACATGCTGCTAGAAGAGTTCCTGCACCATTAAAGAAAGAACTGGACAGGATGATAACACTGGGGGTGATTTTTAAAAAAGGTTCAAGAACCAACTGACTGGGTAAACACCATGGTGTGTGTGTGAAGGAAAAAGACTGGCAAATTGAGAATATGCATGGACCCAAAAGATCTAAATGAGAACATCAAATGTGAACATTACCAAATACCCAAACATGAAGAAATAAGCAAAATGGCAGGGGCCAGATATTTCACAAAACTTAATGCCTCACAAGGTTTCTGGCAGCTAAAGCTGGATGAAAGCGGCACGAAATACTACAACTTCAATACACTGTTTGGCACATACTGCTTCCTAAGACTGCCCTTTGGTATAATCTCAGCATCAGAAATATTTCAGAGCAATGGAACACATAATAGAAAGACTAGAAGGTGTCCGAGTTTATGTAGATGACATAATCGTCTGGGATTTGACAATGGAAGAACACAGACAAGAGTACTCAAGCAAATAAAGCATGGACTTGAACTCAAGAGCAAATGTCAATTTGGAGTGCAAGAAATCTTTTTTTTTTTTTTTTGGGGGAGATGAGCTGTCTACACGAAGTGTTCACCCTGACCAAGAGAAAGTCAAGGCAATACAGCACATGCCAAGACCCACAAACAAAACAGGAGTGCTACGGATAATGGGAATGGTGAACTTCATCAGCAAATTCATTCCCAATCTGTCTGCAAAAACATCCTGCATTCGTGAGATCCTGCATGAGGAAAATGAGATCAAGTGGACAGCAAAACATGAAAGTGAATGGGACAATCTTAAAAGGACACTAACTGCACCTGTATTGACTTTCTATGACTCAACAAAGAGGATCAAAGTATCAACAGATGCTTGAAAAGATGGAATTGGTACCGTGCTACTGCAAGCTGAAGATGAGCATTGGAAACCTGTAGCTTACGCAGCCAGGTCCATGATGGAGAGTGAACGTCATTACGTTCAAATTAAAGAGTGTCTAGGACTGGTTTTTGGATTAGAAAGTTTCCACGGCTACATTTATGGCTTACCCACCTTCACTGTAGAAACAGATCATTGCCCACTAGTTAACATAATCAAGAAGAACCTAAATGAAATGCCACCAAGAATCCAGCGTCTAATGATGAGAATGCAGAGATATGAATTGGAGCTGGTTTATACACCAGGAAAGTACCTAAAACTTGCAGATGCACTCTGAGCACCCACAGGGAGTAATGTGAGTACAACAGGAGAGGATGTTCAAGTTCATATAAACATGGTTTCTGCTACACTTCCTGTAACAGACATGAAGTCCAAACAAATAGCTGATGAAACTCCAAAAACAGAGCTGCAACATGTCATTGAAAATGTCAAATGGTTGGCCTTTAGGTTCATGTCCATTCTTTTACCACATTAGAGGAGAACTGAGTGTGGTTAATGGACTGTTGCTGAAACGAGACAAAATAGTCATTCCACAAAAGATGACAAGAAACACTTGCCAGAATACATGAAGGCCATCTCGGGGTCAAGAAATGCAAAAGAAGAGCAAAAGACATTTTTTTAGCCAGGAATGAATGACATCAAGCGACTGATAAGCAGATGTGAAATATGTCAGAAGCAGCGCAACAGACCAAAGAGCCTATGGTGCTAACAGAAACACCAGCAGCACCATGGCACAAAGTAGGGATAGATCTATTTCATGCCAAAGGTAGACTAGTTAGTAGTCATAGACTATTACTCAAACTTCCCTGAAATGGCACTGCTGTCAAACATGTCATCAACCTGTGCAATAACACATGCAAAATCCATCTTTGCTAGACATGGTATTCCGTATACAGTGATGAGTGATAATGGACCATGTTTCAATAGCAGGGAATGGCAGAAGTTTGCAGCATAATATGACTTCAAGCATGTGACATAAAGTCCTCTATATTCACAGTCGAATGGCAAAGCAGAAAAAGGAGTCCACATTCTCAAGCAACTTATTAAAAAGGCTGCTGATTGTGACTCAGATCCATATCTTGCCTTACTGAGCTACAGAGCATCACCACTTGAGTGTGGATTGTTACCTGCTGAGTTAGTGATGAATAGAAACTGTGCACCACACTGCCAACCCACATTAAACATGAGAGGCATCCAAAAATGCATAAGAAACGACTAAAGGTGAAGCAAAAGTCATTCTATGACAGAACAGCCAGGCAGCTTCCACCACTGGCAACCAACGACACCATCAAAATTGAGGATCAGGATGTATGGAAAACCACAGCTATTGTCCTCACAGAAGTGGTGCCAGTCATTTAACGTAATGACTGAAGATGGACAAGTCATTCCTCGTAATCGTTGTAATCTTCTGAAAACGTCAGAGACTTTTCCAGATGTCACCAAAAATCAGAGCGAGAATGAAGCCATCTGTCCATTTGACCCAGACTGCAACAGACATCCCAAGTGAGCCCATGTTTAGAAGATCTACTAGAAAGATCAAGACACCAGAAAGACTAAATTTGTAAAGTTAAAATAATAATAATAATAAAAAAACTGTTCTGGTGTTATCTGCCATATTGTTTGTCTTTTAAGACACGAATGTTTGATGTTACATATTGAATAAAAAATTAAAGAAGGGAAGATGTAATGATCAGATGTTACTTGTGATCAAGCTGATGCAATTTCATTTTATGCCAAGAGGTGGCAGTAAATATGTCTAGGAACTGGTTTTGGAATCCAGCAAGTAAGAATATAGAGAGAAATACAGCAATACCAGAGCTAAAGAAATGGATTGTATGTTCTAGCTGTTACCTGAAATAATAAATGCATGCTGCAGAAGTTTAACTGACTCATGCTTTAGAAATAAGGAGACAAACAAAACAGCAATCACAAAGGTTGATGGCAAATATTTGATATCTCAAAATAAGCATTCAAATAATACATTCTCTTTTATCTCTTTTTTCTTTCATCTCTTTGTCTTATATCCTGATTGATGGAGCCTTGAGTATTTTTATCATGTTTATAGTCAGCTTCATGTGTGCCTGTGTTTGTGTTCATGTTGAATGTAATTGTGGCTTGTAAATATGGATGTCACCTGACTGCAAAACAAATCTACCTACGGGTACAAATAAAGTAACCTGAACCCTAAGCATGTTCTTTTTAAACAAATTATTTGAAAATAAGTTAAATGGTTAGTTACTGGGCTAAAGTTGCTTGGTTGAGATGTTAATGTTGTTGCAGTTTTAATGTCAGCACCATCAGTGTCGGCGCTGTTACAGGAAGAGACCCCCTGCCCCCTTGTTGTACTACTGAAGAGAAAACATACTAGTTATATTAAGATGAATGCTGTTTTAATCAATGAAAACTGTTGAATTTCCTGTTAAAATCTATTGTGCTAAAATTCTCTGGAACGTCACAATCACTAGTCAATTACTCATCCTGTCCTATGATTAACAGTTGCAGACTTTAACTTAAATGTGACCAGTGGAAGTGCATGTTACTCAGAATTTTTATCCATTTAGATTATTGCACTTTCCCCCAATATTTTTAGTGCTAAAAGTTGTAATATTATTTCTGTCCGTAAAGATCACATATCCAAAAAAGGACACGGCATATATGCTGACTGTCTTTTGCTTACCTGCAGTGTGAGGTAAGTTAAACTTCTTGAGCCACGAGATGAGGATGGTGCTGTGAGTTCTTATTAAAATCATAGGCAGAACTGTTGATACAAGTTCAACTAAATATGGTGGGTGAAGGCATATCTGCAAGAGTTAAGTGTACATCTGCAGATGAAGACTCCTGAGTTGTGGTATCATAAGACATCTCTACACAGTGCACTTGAAGTCCAAATGTCACGTAATTTTTTTTTCCAAATGCCAATGAATTTTGATAAAATACACATAGCTTAAACCAAATATTCATACCGGAGACCATATCACCCACCCGTATTTACATAATTGCACAAAATACACCAGGCGAAGGCCCCGCCTTGCTCGCTGGCTTGTGACAGCCAATCCAGACTGCGGCCATGATTTTGACGACACAAATTTCACCCTGGCTGCCCTGCCGTATCCACATTCACACTTATCAACATTGGACAATCATGACGGAAAGTGACAGCGATTGTGAACAAATTAGTTTAGTTTTGTCCTCTGGTGAATCGGACTTGGAATTCAGGGAAGATGACACCCCAGATACTGATGACAGTGGTTCAGACAGTGACAGAGGCATAGAACCTTACAGGTTCGAGCCGTCCGAGATGGAATCAGATGCTTTGTCTGATGACAACAGTTCCGACGATGACCAGAGAGCAGAACCAGTGGAAAATGTCATTGAATTGGACATTAATCGCCTCCAGAATGTTGAATGGTAAGCCAAAAGAAATCTGTGATGTTTAATAAATTAACTATAACCACTGGCAAAATTGGGAAGCTGAAGGGGCTCTGTCGAGGGCGCCCCATAAATATCGATTTTTCGGAAGCCATTATTATGACGATACAGTGGGGCGCTAGCTTACAGTAGAACCCTTTCTTTCCTCATTCAGTTGTAGCAACAGAATCAAGGATGAAATGGAAGTAATTGTGGAAAATGACTTGTATTAAAATCCCCAGGATCGTGTGTATAGGGCCATAACCAGGAATGTTCCTTTCTCACTGTAGACAAATTAGAAATCTAGCTTGTTGTTTTGTACGCCAGCTTCAAGGTTTGATAACTAGAAATAATTGGGAAAAAACTATGTCTCTAGCACATGGCACTTCATGGGGAGGGCTTGAAAGTTCTATTAATAAACAAAGACAACATGAATAATGCAATGGATCTTTTCACTTTATTTTACATGAGTTCTGCAAGGCATTTATGAGGTGGATATGGTGTAAATAATATGGACAGGATGTGAACACATTATTGAATATTATATATATTGTTACAAAATTTATAAAAGCTCACAATTGCAATATCAACAAACCTGTGCTTACAATATCAACAAACAAGCATATTTATGTATACATGCATTCAGAAAATATTTGCAAATTCTTGTACTTGAATTTTTCAGTAGGTGCACCTGTGAGTGTTGCCAAGCAATGCCAACAGTGGAGGAGAGCCGCTGCTGTCAAGAAATTGACCAGATCAGAATGAGAATGGAGGCGCATACCTGTCAAGTGATACGTTTTCGCCGTATTTTAATACGGGGAAAATGCAATTTTAGCAAATACGGGCGTATTGCCATTTCTGTACGCCCAAAAGAAAAATATACGGGAAAAAAAATTAGTGAGTGTGTTGAGGAACACGTCGTGTGTGTGACCCCCACAGCTAGGGGGCTGGCAGAGCGCTCAGCGTGAGCTATTCTCACTACAGTGAGAAGTGTGGACTCAATCATTAGGCTGATGGCCTCACACTTTCTACTGTCCTGCGGCTCCGGAACAGAGAGGAATCGCCTTCCAAATCCAGAATTCTGCTTTTTTTTATTTTGAGCAGGACGCTGAGTTGTGTTGTTATTGTCAAATATCCATGAATCCTTAAAATATTTGACAATAACAACACGGATTACATTTAAAACATTTCCCAGAAAAGTGTCCCTTATTACCCAGCCGTCCCTTATAGCCCCGTTTTACGGTGCCATCCAGCAATACGATAGATGATTTATTTCTAAGGATAAAATTGTTGGTCGTTGTTACGTTGGTAACGAGGGGTAACTAAGAACAAAAATAGTGATTGCCTTCCACAAACAAAGGAAAAAAACTGTCTATTTATTAAAAATATACGGTGCCTCTTCCAGTCTCCATATAAACAATCAATCGGGATACCCCAAGCATCAAACTAAGGTACAATCTGTTTCGTCACTTCCGCCTGCTTCCCCAGGCGATTCCGGGGGCCATGAGTAGGAACGTCAGGCCAAGCGCGGCAGTTTTAAATTAACGAAAGTTCCGGCGTTACTGAAGCATATGCACCAAGACCCAAACGGATCGGTTCTCTTTTATATCTAGTTTCAAGACATTTTAAGGACCCTATTACGTGACATTTGGACTTTAAAGACACAGTTGGCAGAAGCCATAATAAGAATGAAAGAGAGAGTTTCTGGATGTGGATTTAGAAATGGAAATAAAATCCAAGATACTGAGAAAACTTGACCTGGAGATCCAGAAACTGGAAAGATGTAATTGAATATGTCACTATACACTGTAACCATGTGTGTAAAACTATGTATTCATCTTTTTCCCCTCTCCAGCTTCAATGTGAAGTTAAAATAAATACAAAAAACCCCTCAACACTGTGGCATCCTCCCTTTTATAGGACTATCCAGTACACAATTTTGTAGAGCCAGTTTAAGTGAAACTAACCTGTAATCTGGAAAGATATGCTGTGACCTTAATGTTATATAAAATGCACTTGAACAGGAACGTCATTCATGATGTCAGTAACTACAGTAAAACAGAAGAAGAAGCCTTCTCTGTTGTTATTCAGTCCATACAGCCAATCATGTTCCATCCATCCATTTTCTACCGCTTTTCCGGAGGTCCGGGTCGTGGAGACAGCAGTTCAAGCAGAGAAGCCCAGACTTCCCTCTCTCCAGCCATCTGCTCCAGCTCTTCAGAGAGGATACCAAGGCGTTCCCAGACCAGCTGGGAGACATAGTCTCTCCAGCGAGTCCTGGGTCTACCCCGAGGTCTCCTCCCAGTGGGACATGCCTGAAATACCTCAAGTAGGAGGCATCCTGATCAGATGCCCATACCACATCAACTGGCTCCTTTCAATGTGGAGGAGCAGCGGTTCTACTCTGAGCCTCTCCCGGATTACTGAGTTCCTCACCCTATCTCTAAGGGTGAGTCCAGCAAACCTACGAAGAAAGCTCATTTAAGCCGCTTGTATCCGCGATCTCATTCTTTTGGTCATTACCCAAAGCTCATGACCATAGGTGAGGGTAGGAATGTAGATTGACCGGTAAATCAACAGCTTTGCCTTAGAGCTTAGCTCCCTCTTCACCACAACGGACCGATACAACGTTCGCATCACTGCAAATGCTGCTCCAATCCATCTGTCAGTCTCTCACTCCAGTCTCCCCTCACTCATGAATAAGATCCCGAGACACTTAAACTCCTCCGCTTGGGGCAGGAGCTTGTCCCCAACCCAGAGAGGACAATCTACCTTTTTCCAGCTGAGGACCTTGGATTTGGAGGTGCTGATTCTCATCCCAGCTGCTTCACACTCAGCGGCAAACCGTCCTCCCTGGCTGTGCCTAGAAATCCTGTCCATAAAAATTATGAACAGGATCGGTAACAAAGGGCAGCCCTGGCGGAGTCCAACTCTCACTGGGAATGAATCCGACCGAGTGTTGGCAATACAAACCAAACTCTCACAATGGTTGTATAGAGACAGAATAACTTGTACCAACAAGTCCGATACCCCATACTCCCAAAGCACCCCCCACAAAAAACCACGAGGGACGTGACCTTCTCCAAGTCCACAAAATACATGTAAACTTGTTGGGCAAACTCCCACAAACCCTCAAGGATTCTTGAGAGGGTAGAGTTTGTCCAATATGCCACGGCCAGGACGAAAACCACATTGCTCCTCCCGAATCCGAGTTTTCACCAACGGCCGGACTCTTCTCTCCAATACCTTGGCATAGACCTTCCCAGGGAGGCTGAGGAGTGTGATTCCTCTAAAGTTGGAGCACACACCCCCGGTCCCCCTTTTTAAAGAGGGGAACCACCACCCCGTTTTTCCATGCCAAAGGCACCGTCCCCAACCTCCACGCAATGTTGCAGAGACATGTCAACCATGGCAGCCCTACAACATCCAAGGCCTTGAGGTATTCAGGGCGAATCTCGTCCACCCCCGGGCCTGGCCACCAAAGAGATTTTTAACCACCTTGGCGACCTCAGCCCCTGTGATGGGAGAGTCATCCCCCTCATCCACAAGCCCTGCTTCCTCTGTGGAAGGTGTATCAGTGGGATTGAGGAGATTCTTGAGGTATTTCTTCCACCGCCCGATGGTATCCCCAGTCGAAGTTAGCAGCGCCCCATCCGCACCATACACAGTGTGGACAGGGAGCTGCTTCCCCCTCCTGAGCCGCCGGACAGTTTGCCAAAATCTCTTTGACGCCTACTGAAAGTCTTGTTCCATCTCCTCACCGAACTCCTCCCACACCCAAGTTTTTTTTTCAGCAACCACCTGAGCCGCACTCTGCTTGGCCTGCCGGTACACCTGTATAATCAGAGGAGTTATTGTTTAATTTGACCTTGTTGGATTTTTTTTTCTCCTTTGTTATATTATTCTGTTTCTTTTTTAATCTTTACTTTTAATCTATCCGAAATAAAGATTCATTCATTCATTCATTCATTCACCTCAGCTGCTTCGGGAGTCCCACAAGCCAACCAAGCTTGATAGGACTCCTTCTTCAGCTTAATGGCCCCCTTCACCACTGGTGTCCACCACTTGGTTTGGGGGATGCCACCATGAGATGCACCGACAACCTTGCAGCCACAGCTCTGGGCAGCCACTTCAACAATGGAGGTGGAGAACATGGCCCATTCAGACTCCATGTCTCCAGACTCCCTCGGAATGTGGTCAAAGTTCTCTCGGAGGTGGGAGTTGATCTGTGTGGGGAACCTCCACACAGATCACTGTTGGTCCGAGGCTGGGATTGAACCTGGGATACCATGGCCAAGGGTGAGTTGCTGTGCTGCCACAGTGCCCAAAGACAATTATCAAAGACAAAATAATAGTAACTAAACTGGGAACAGAGACTTTCATAAACGCAAACAAATGGCAAATTCACTTCACTTTTGTTGCCAGCAATTTAGACATTAATGGCTGTATGTTGAGTTATTTTGAGGGGACGGCAAATTTACATTGTTATACAAGCTGTACACTGACTACATTGTATCAAAGTGTTATATCTTCAGTGCTGTCGCGTGAAAAGATATAATAAAATATTTACAAAAATGTGAGGGGTGTACTCACTTTTGTGAGATATTGTAAAGAGTTTCATTCAATATATTCTGAAGTTCATTCAATATATTCCCAGTTTCATTAATATATTTGTGCGTTCATTCAATATATTCTGATGGTCATTCAATATATTCCCAGTTTCATTCAATATATACTGAGGTTGACTGAATATATTCCAAGATTTTCTTTGTAACATACAGTATATTTTTTTCCTGAATGGCTTGCCATTATTTATACACACACACACACACACACACACACACACACACATATATATATATGAGATGTATATATATATATATATATACACTCACCGGCCACTTTATTAGGTACACCATGCTAGTAACGGGTTGGACCCCCTTTTGCCTTCAGAACTGCCTCAATTCTTCGTGGCATAGATTCAACAAGGTGCTGGGAGCATTCCTCAGAGAGTTTGGTCCATATTGACATGATGGCATCACACAGTTGGCGCAGATTTGTCGGCTGCACATCCATGATGCGAATCTCCCGTTCCACCACATCCCAAAGATGCTCTATTGGATTGAGATCTGGTGACTGTGGAGGCCATTTGAGTACAGTGAACTCATTGTCATGTTCAAGAAACCAGTCTGAGATGATTCCAGCTTTATGACATGGCACATTATCCTGCTGAAAGTAGCCATCAGAAGTTGGGTACATTGTGGTCATAAAGGGATGGACATGGTCAGCAACAATACTCAGGTAGGCTGTAGCGTTGCAACGATGCTCAATTGGTACCAAGGGGCCCAAAGAGTGCCAAGAAAATATTCCCCACACCATTACACCACCACCACCAGCCTGAACCATTGATACAAGGCAGGATGGATCCATGCTTTCATGTTGTTGACGCCAAATTCTGACCCTACCATCCGAATGTCGCAGCAAAAATCGAGACTCATCAGACCAGGCAACGTTTTTCCAATCTTCTATTGTCCAATTTCGATGAGCTTGTGCAAATTGTAGCCTCAGTTTCCTGTTCTTAGCTGAAAGGAGTGGCACCCGGCGTGGTCTTCTGCTGCTGTAGCCCATCTGCCTCAAAGTTCGACGTACTGTGCGTTCACAGATGCTCTTCTGCCTACCTTGGTTGTAACGGGTGGTTATTTGAGTCACTGTTGCCTTTCTATCAGCTCGAACCAGTCTGGCCATTCTCCTCTGACCTCTGGCATCAATAAGGCATTTCCGCCCACAGAACTGCCGCTCACTGGATATTTTTTCTTTTTCGGACCATTCTCTGTAAACCCTAGAGATGGTTGTGCGTGAAAATCCCAGTAGATCAGCAGTTTCGGAAATACTCAGACCAGCCCTTCTGGCACCAACAACCATGCCACGTTCAAAGTCACTCAAATCACCTTTCTTCCCCATACTGATGCTCGGTTTGAACTGCAGGAGATTGTCTTGACCATGTCTACATGCCTAAATGCACTGAGTTGCCGCCATGTGATTGGCTGATTAGAAATTAAGTGTTAACGAGCAGTTGGACAGGTGTACCTAATAAAGTGGCCGGTGAGTGTATATATATATATATAAAATATAGCTGTGGACAAAATTGTTCGTACCCCTCTGTTAATGAAAGAAAAACCCACAATGGTCACAGAAATAACGTGAATCTGACAAAAGTGGTAATAAATAAAAATTCTATGAAAATTAACCAATGAAAATCTGACAATGCTTTTCAATTGTGATTCAACAGAATTATTTTAACAAACTCATGAAACAGGCCTGGACAAAAATGATGATACCCTTAACTTAATATTTTGTTGCACAACCTTTTGAGGCAATCACTGCAATTAAACGATTTCTGTAACTGTCAATGAGACTTCTGCACCTCTCACCAGGTATTTTGGCCCACTCCTCATGAGCAAACTGCTCCAGTTGTCTCAGGCTTGAAGGGTGCCTTCTCCAGATGGCATGTTTCAGCTCCTTCCACAGATGTTCAACAGGATTTAGATCAGGGCTCATAGAAGGCCACTTTAGAATAGTCCAATGTTTCGCTCTTAGCCATTCTTGGGTGTTTTTAGCTGTGTGTTTTGGGTCATTATCCTGTTGCAAGACCCATAACCTGCGACTGAGACCAAGCTGTCTGACACTGGGCAGCACATTTCTCTCTAGAATACCTTGACAGTCTTGAGATTTCATTGTGCCCTGCACAGATTCAAGACACCCTGTGCCAGATGCAGCAAAGCAGCCCCAGAACATAACAGAACCTCCTCCATGTTTCACAGTAGGGACAGTGTTCTTTTCTTGGTATGCTTCATTTTTGCGTCTGTGAACATAGCGCTGATGTGCCTTGCCAAAAAGTTCCAGTTTTGTCTCGTCTGTCCATAGGGCATTCTCCCAGAAGCTTTGTGGTTTGTCAACATGCAGTTTGGCAAATTCCAGACTGGCTTTTTTATGATTTGTTTTCAACAGTGGTGTCCTCCTTGGTCGTCTCCCATGAAGTCCACTTTGGCTCAAATAATGACGGATGGTGCGATTTGACACTGATGTACCTTGACCTTGGAGTTCACCATGAATGTGTTTAGAGGTTGTTCTGGGCTCTTTTGTTACCATTCGTATTATCTGTCTCTTCCATCTTTCCTTCTGCGGCCACGTCCAGGGAGGTTGGCTACAGTCCCGTGGATTTTAAATTTCTGAATAATATGTGCAACTGTAGTCACAGGAACATCAAGCTGCTTGGAGATGGTCTTATAGCCTTTACCTTTAACATGTTTGTCTATAATTTTCTTTCTAATCTCCTGAGACAACGCTCTCCTTTGCTTCCTCTGGTCCATGTTTAGTGTGGTAAACACCATGTCACCAAACAGCACAGTGACTACTTGTCACCCTTTAAATAGGCCGACTGACTGATTACAAGTTTGTAGACACCTGTGATGTTAGAGGACACATGTTGGTTGAACATGTCCCTATGGTCACATTATTTTCAATCTTTTCTAGGGGTACCATCATTTTTGTCAAGGCCTGTTTCATGAGTTTGTTTTTTAAAATAATTCTGTTGAACCACAGTTCAAAAGCATTGTCTGATTTTCACTGATTAATTTTCATAGAATTTTTATTTATTACCACTTTTGTCAGATTCAAGTTATTTCTGTGACCATTGTGGGTTTTTCTTTCATTAACAGAGGGGTACCAACAATTTTGTCCACGTGTGTATACATATCCACCATATTCCTAGGCCCCATGATGCCTTGCGTGAATTATGGTGGCAACTTCCAGTACTAGTTTAGAACATATGGTTGTCACTGAAACGGGACACTTTTCCTTGTTAAAAAAACAATGACTTCGGCATCAGAAAAGCGGAAACATGGCCTCTTGCACCTCAAAACAGTAACATAATCATACCACTTCCCACGACTATCGAGGGATGGAAAGATGACCTTAAAAAGTGGCCTCGTATACAGTAGCTCCGTTAATTAGCACCACTGCTAAGATGGTAACGATGTAAACAAATGACCCTTGCTGGTAAATTGAGTCATTTTGAGGAAATTTTCAAAACTGATGTAACGTTATTTCCATATTCTGTATTGAAAGATCTTCAAAATGATATTTAATTTGTAGGTAGTGTGCAAAAACTGACCCAGAAAAAGATGATTTGTTTGTATTTTAGCTAGGTTGAAAACTCGCATTCGATCGGTCAGGAGTTACATCTTCCTCAAAAACATAGGTATTTTTAGAAAGTACAATGTCTAAGCCTTACAGTGATACCAGACACTCATGGGGGGTTTCATGGGATTTTGCTGCTACCAGACAAAGAGTCATGATTTATATGACTTCTCGTTGCCTGTACTCATAATGACGTGGTGTGCATTCCAACCAGCACGTCTCCACTGCAATTAAGTCTGCTGCATTTTGTTAAAATATATTGGACATAATTAAATTTACCTTAGAGCAGACATACGCCACAACACCGTGCTTGAATGTCATCTGTCACCGTGTGGTGAGAAGCCTCCATTTATCCAATCTGGCACAACCACGAACACCAGCAACAAGTACCACAACTACGCCAAAACACTCAAAAAATACAAAAACTAGAAGAGCTGAAATTAGCTACCACTTGAGTGCAAAACACATACAGTATGGGGACTATACATTAAAATGAATTTGAAAAACTTTTAAAAACGATATTTTAAATGTCCCTGCTACTCCGCTCTAACTGACTGATTTAACACTACTGCAGCCAAAACCGGAAGTTCCGTCCATAATCGTTCCTACAGTGGCACCCCCAGGAATAAGGTGGATATGGCAGGAGGGATTTTTCCCTCGCTTGCTCACCTGTGATTGCCCACACCTGTTGTGCTGCAGCACACTGATTGCAGTGTGGCTGCTGTGCCTATAATTAGATGCTGCTTACAACAGAGTGTATGCCTGTCTTTAACTAAGCAGAAGTCAGTTTGGCCCTGGGAAAAAAAAAAGAGATTTGCTGCGGTTGATGGTGTGCTGTGCCTCGTCTTATCCATTGTGGTGGTGGTTTGCTGGCTGCTTTGTCGGTTTAGAGTGTTTGGCAGTTAAGTTTTCTTGAGTGGCTTGTTGTCCTTCCTCCTCATCTTGTTGATACCAGCTGTGCCCCTGATTGGGCACGAATTGGCCAGTCTGCAGTGATCAGACAATCGACTGCTGTTCTGTCGTAACATCTACTCGCGGTGTCATGGCTTGCTTCAGTTTTGCTGCATGATTTCATTAGTCATACATGGTTATGCCTGACTGCTTTAATGGATTTGCATGATCCTGTTTGAGTTTGTTTTGCATGTTTATTTGCTGTGTCTTGTTTTTCTTTTTTGTGTATGCTGAAATATTTGTTTGGGATTTTCATTTTGATTTCTTAATGAGTTAATGTGTTGGTGTCTGTTTGAAAACACGGTCACTTTTACACGTACTGGTTATCTTACCTATTGTGGAGAGTGTGGGAAATGATGAGGCAGGTTTACGAACAGACGAAGTTTATTAACACTCTCTCATCAGTCATACACAGAAAAGCATGAAACACTCAGGTACGGTTCTCTTTTATATCCTCACAGCTCATCTCACATCTGCGTGACATTCCACATCACACTGCATGACATCCAACATCACAATACATTCACCCTTAAACCCCCTGACTACTGTTTACCCTCTGCTTCCTGACTGAGACGCTGTCTGACTCACCCAAGTCTCTACAATATGCATTTTGTCTCTGCTACACCCCCCCCCCCCCCCAGACAGAGTTTCAGTCCCCATGTCTTTTGGGCTTCAGTCTCCTCCCATATCTGCTGTAACGGGGGTCTCTGTGCCGGCGGGGGGCTGCTGGACGTGTGTCTGACTGCGAGTGGGCCATGGCGAGGGGGGGGGGGGTGAAATCCGCTTTGCCCGTGTGGCTGTCCTGGTGAATCGTTTGCCTGGGGAGTTCTCAGTGGGGGTCTTCCATGCCAAGGGGCCCGAGCCAGCAGCACTTGCTCGTCCACCACTACAAAGGCGGGCTTAAGTCTGTCTATGCATATTTTCTCCCGCCGACCCCCCAAGTCTAACAAAAAATGCTTGTCCCCTGTTTCCAGCACTCTGAACCGGCCATCATAGGGAGGGCGCAATGGAGGGTGGTGGGCATCGTGCCTGACGAACAGGAACTCCGCGTTCTTCAAAGTTTTTGGGACGAAAGCGCGTGGAAAACAGTGGTGGGCCGGGCAGCGTGCCTGTGTCTGCACTACGCTGCAAACGCTGAGATGAGATGAAATTCCCCGGGTAGCCGCAGTGGCTGAGAAAAAAACAGCTCAGCCGGGGAAGCCTCCAAATCCTCTTTTAGTGCCGAACGCAACCCCAATAAAACCCACGGCAACCGGTCAACCTAATTTGCATCCGTCAACGAAGCCCTGAGTGCTGCTTTCAGTGACCTGAGAAAACGCTCGCATAACCCATTGGCCTGTGGGTTGTACGCGGTTGTGCGATGAATTGCAACACCCAGGCTGCGGGCCATCGCGGACCAAAGTTCGGAAACAACCAGAGGGCCCCTATCGGATGTGATGTCCGACGGGATTCCAAAACGCACCACCCATTTTGTAAAAAAAGCATGCGCCACGTCCGCGGACATGGTTGCCGTCAGCGGGACTGCTTCTGGCCAGCGTGTAGTGCGGTCCACCACTGTCAGAAGGTGCATGCACCCCTGCGATGGCGGGAGGGGGCTCACGAGGTCCATGTGAGCATGGTCGAATCTTTTAGCCGGTATACTAAACGGCTCCAAAGGAGCCTTCGTGTGTCTGTGTACTTTGGCTCGTTGGCACGCTATGCAGGCTGCCGCCCACTCTTTCACTTGTTTGCCCAGGCCTGGCCACACAAATTTCGCTCCCACCATTTTGACTGACATGGGCACTCCTGGGTGCGCCAAAGCGTGAATTGACTCAAACACGCAGCGGCGCCACGCAACCGGGACCACCAGGCGCGGGCGTCCCGTGGAGACGTCGCAGATTGTGGGGGGGGCTCCCGTCTTGCAGTACTCTGCTCTCCAGCCTTAACCCTGTTGGTCCAGACTGGAGCGCGTGCACGTCCGTATCGCTAATCTGCTCTGCAGCCATGGCTGTATAATCTATCCCTACGCAAACCGGGGCCACAACGGCGCGCGAGAGGCAGTCCGCCACCACATTCAGTTTACCCGACACATGCTGAATATTGGTCGTAAACTCCTAGATCGCGGCCAGCTGTCTCTGCTGCAGGCCCGACCTTGGTTCCGAAACCTTTGCCATCGCGAACGTCAGCGGCTTGTGGTCCACGAACGCGGTGAAGCTGCACCCTTCCAGCCAGAACTGGAAGTGGCACGCGCAAAGCCCTGCTGAAAAAAAGCGAGCGGCTGCCAAGAACCGGCGACACGTTGCTCCACGACGGCCCCTATGGCCACGTCCGAGGCATTGGTAGTGAGCGCTATCTGGGCCGCCGGGTCTGGGTGCGCCAACAGTGCGGCGTTTGCCAGGGCTGCTTTCACCTCAGAGAATGCCTGCTCTCGCTCCGGAGTCCATTCGACTCCATCCGCGGGTTTCCTTCTCTTGAGCATGGCGTACAATGGCTGCATGAGTTGACCTGCGCGGGGGAGGAAACGGTTATAAAAGTTAACCATCCCCAAAAATTCCTGCAGCGCCCTGATCGTCTGAGGCCGGGGAAAGTTCGCCACAGCGCGCACTTTGTCGGGCAAGGGTATCGCTCACTCTGGTGAGACGCGGTGCCCCAAAAAATCAATCCCCGTCACGCCGAACTGGCACTTCGCCGGGTTGATTATTAACCTGTGCTCCTCTAACCTCTGGAAAACCGTCTTGAGGTGGGTTACGTGTTCGTCTTCGGACGCACTGGCTACCAGGATATCATCCAGGTAGACAAACACAAACGGGAGATTGCGCAGCACCGCATCCATCATGCGCTGGAACGTCTGTGCCGCTTCTTTTAATCCGAATGGCATGCGCCGAAACTCGAACAAGCCGAACGGAGTTATTACCGCTGTTTTGGGTATGCCCTCCGCGCGCACTGGGACCTGGTGGTAACCACGGACCAGGTGTATTTTAGAAAAAATGCGTGCTCCGGCGAGGTGAACGGAAAAATCCTGAATGTGGGGAAACGGGTAGCGGTTGTGTGCTGTGGCGTTATTCAACCTGTGGAAATCCCCGCAGGGTCACCACGAGCCCTCAGCCTTAGGGACCATGTGTAGCGGGGATGCCCGTGGGCTGTTTGATTGCCTGATGATGCCCACCCTTTCCAGGTTGGCAAACTCCTCGCGCGCTATGGCCAGTTTAGCTGGATCCAAGCGCCGAGGTCGTGCGAAAACGGGCGGCCCGGTGGTGGTGATAAAGTGCGCCACCCTGTGTTTAGCGATGGCCGCCAAAAACGTCGGGACCGTGAGTGCTGGGAACTGAGTGAGCAGTGTGTGGAACTTACCGCCTGGAGCTGTGACGTTGGCTTGTGTTACTGGCCCGGCCCCTCGAGCTGTACAGGGGAGAGAGTCAAAAGACAGTGCATTAACCAGGTGCCTGTTACCAACATCAACTAGTAAACCATGCGCGCACAGAAAATCAGCTCCCAGGATTGGGAAACTCAGTGCTGCTATGACAAAAGTCCACTCATATATACGGTCGTGTAGAGATAAGGCCAGTGTTCTCTCACCAAAGGTCTTAATGTCCGAGCCGTTTACTGCCACCAGCCCGGGGCCGCTAGGTCCTGCCAGCCGGTCGGCGTAGGTCGGCAGGATGATGCTCTTCTGGGCTCCGGTGTCTACGAGGAAATGCCTCCCTGAGCGCGAGTCCGTCACATAGTGCAGCTTCCTCTCTTCACCGGCGGTCGCAGCTGCTACCGACTGCTGGCCCTGGCATTTCCCGAGCACTTGAATTGGCACGGTGGCATACATCTGCGTGCGTTCTCTCCAAAGCAGCGGTGGTAGAAGCAGAGTGTGTCTCTCTGGCGCTCCCTGGCCCCCGCTTCCGCTATCTTCGGTGGCTCCTCGCCTCCTCTGGTCGTCTCGCTGGGCTCCGACGCCGCTGCGTTGACTGTGAGCGCTTTGGTGGTGAGGATGATCCGGTTTGCCTCCTGGGCTAGCGCACGGTAGTCACGCGCGGCCAGCAACGGCGAATTGGCCAGAACCGCTCTCGCCTCTGTTGGAAGGTTCGGGAAGAAAAGGTGGGCAAACAGAAAATGCCCGTCGTCCGTGCCCATTAATGCCAACATCTTCTCCATCAGATCGACAGCCGAACCATCTCCTAACTCGGAACGCCTCAGGAGCCTCTCTGCTCTCTCACAGTCCGAGAGCGTGTAGCGCCAGGTCAGGGCCGCTTTGAGAGCCTCGTATCTGTCGTGGGCTGGGGGCTGGTCGAGCAGGCTCACTACCTGCTGAGCTGTGTGAGCGTCCAGTGCTGCAACCACATAGTAAAACTTGGTGTCATCTGCCGTTATTCCCCGGAGGGCGACTGGGCCTCGGTGTGGTGGAACCAAGAGCGCGGGTTGTGCTGCCAAAAGTCCGGTAGCTTGACTGAAACAGTGCACGCGTTGCTGGGAGTTCCAATCCAGGCCGTCTGTGAGATGCTTGCCGCGTTGCTGGGGCTTCGTATCCGGGCCGACTCCGGGGTTCTTGCCTCGTGTTCCATAATGCGTCCAGGGTCACCAGTGTGGAGAGTGTGGGAATTGATGATGCAGGTTTACGAACAGACGAAGTTTATTAACACTCTCTCATCAGTCATACACAGGAAAGCATGAAACACCCAGGCACGGTTCTCCTTTATATCCCCACCGCTCATCTCACATCTGCGTGGCATTCCACATCACACTGCATGACATCCAACATCACAATACATTCACCCTTAAACCCCCCGACTACTGTTTACCCTCTGCTTCCTGACTGAGACGCTGTATGACTCACCCAAGCCTCTACAATATGCATTTTGTCTCTGCTACACCATTTTTGCTTATTGTATTAACTCCGTTTTAAATTTTTTTATCTCTTTTATTGACATTAACTTTTTACTTAGTGTTAGCTCAGTAAATACAACAGCCCGTATTGGCTCACAGGTGAATCAGACCCCGATCAGGGCTGCTCACCGGGTTAGGCTAACCTATCTGTTTTAGTTAGCCACTCCTGGCCTGGAAAGCCATGGCTCCCTCCCTGACCTGTGTCAGCTGTGTTTCCCTCTCTAAGAAGGTTTCTGAGTTGGAAATGAGACGCTCTAACCTCTATAAGAATTGGGAGGCTGAAAATCATCTGGACACAATCATTTCTGGACGGACATCGGCGCCAGCAACGGACTCGCAGCTTGCAGAGACAGCTACTTACAGTGGGGTAAAAAAGTATTTAGTCAGCCACCAATTGTGCAAGTTCTCCCACTTAAAAGATGAGAGAGGTCTCCAATTTTCATCATAGGTATACCTCAACTATGAGAGACAAAATAAGAAAAAAAAAATCCAGAAAATCACATTGAAGGATTTTTAATGAATTAATTGGTAAATTCCTTGGTAAAATAAGTATTTGGTCAATAACAAAAGTTCATCTCAATACTTTGTTATATACTCTTTGTTGGCAATGACAGAGGTCAAACATTTTCTGTAAGTTTTCACAAGGTTTTCACACACTGTTGCTGGTATTTTGGCCCATTCCTCCATGCAGATCTCCTCTAGAGCAGTGATGTTTTGGGGCTGTCGCTGGGCAACACAGACTTTCAATCCCCTCCAAAGATTTTCTATGGGGTTGAGATCTGGAGACTGGCTAGGCCGCTCCAGGACCTTGAAATGCTTCTTACGAAGCCACTCCTTCGTTGCCCGGGCGGTGTGTTTGGGATCATTGTCATGCTGAAAGACCCAGCCACGTTTCATCTTCAATGCCCTTGCTGGTGGAAGGAGGTTTTCACTCAAAATCTCACGATACATGTCCCCATTCATTCTTTCCTTTACATGGATCAGTCGTCCTGGTCCCTTTGCAGAAAAACAGCCCCAAAGTATGATGTTTCCACTCCCATGCTTCACAGTCGGTATGGTATTCTTTCTCCTCCAAACACGACAAGTTGAGTTTTTACCAAAAAGTTCTATTTGGTTTCATCTGACCATATGACATTCTCCCAATCCTCTTCTGGATCATCCAAATGCTCTCTAGCAAACTTCAGACGGGCCTGGACATGTACTGGCTTAAGCAGGGGGACACGTCTGGCACTGCAGGATTTGAGTCCCTGGCGGCATAGTGTGTTTCTGATGTAGCCTTTGTTACTTTGGTCCCAGATCTCTGCAGGTCATTCACTAGGTCCCCCCATGTGGTTCTGGGATTTTTGCTCACCGTTCTGGTGACAATTTTGACCCCACGGGGTGAGATCTTGCGTGGAGCCCCAGATCGAGGGAGATTATCAGTGGTCTTGTATGTCTTCCATTTTCTAATAATTGCTCCCACAGTTGATTTCTTCACACCAAGCTGCTTACCTATTGCAGATTCAGTCTTCCCAGCCTGGTGCAGGTCTACAATTTTGTTTCTGGTGTCCTTTGACAGCTCTTTGGTCTTGGCCATAGTGGAGTTTGGAATCTGACTGAGGTTGTGGACAGGTGTCTTTTATACTGATAAAGAGTTCAAACAGGTGCCATTAATACAGGTAACGAGTGGAGGACAGAGGAGCCTCTTAAAGAAGAAGTTACAGGTCTGTGAGAGCCAGAAATCT